>CM036242.1:31554123-32204123 GCA_020698575.1 Bostrychus sinensis
TGACAAACATTACCATGTTCTGACAGTTTTAAGGCAATGTTCATTGCATCTTAAAACTTCCCGCAAACTACAAGTTTTAGACTTTTTAGTTAGCCTATAAATCTAGACGCACCTTAGCGGCATAAAATACTTTTTGCCTAGCGGGTTGGTCTAGTAACACACCATAGGGGCCAATCGTGGCTCCGTCCAGGGCTTCGTTGGACCAATAACAACGCTCTATCTGTGTAGCGGGTGTGTAGCAAGTCGACTAGGCGGGGCTTAGCATGATGACGACAAGGCTGGGCAACGGCACAGAGAGCAGAACAACTACGATGGCTGTGGCTAATGAACAGCGGTCGTTTGAATCGGCCTTGACATCAATTTTTGAAGAGTTAGATTTGGGTTTTTCTTTGAAAGTGGAGCAGAAAGAAGCACGCAAATCATTCGTCTTAAAGAAGGATGTATTTGCTATTTTGCCGACTGGCTATGGCAAAAGTCTAATACACCAGCTGGCTCCACTGGTAGCTAAAAAAGCTCACCTTGTCCATTGCTCTGGTTGTCGTAGCGCTGGCCTGTTACGTGTGGAAGCAGTTTGAATGACATCCATTGATTCCATCCCTAGTCTTGAGCTCTGTCTGTGGACCATCTCCAGACTATACATTTAATGTTATAGTCTGGCTTGTCAGGCTACTTTTTAGTACCTGTCACTACTAAAACATCATTGTCCTTGAACAACAGCATACAGACATTCATTCATCTTCTTCTGCTTATTCCTGTTAGGGGGCGCCGGTACTGAAACCTATCCTAGTAACTATGGGCCTTAGGTGGGGTACAGCCTGGACAGTGACCAATTAGTCACAGTGCTGCCAGAGACATACACTGACAACTCTCACTTTCATTCACTCGGGATAAATACGAGTCATTAATTCACCTGACACATGAATGTCTTGGGACGGTGGGAAGAAGCCGGAGCAGTCTTAAGAGAGTTTAACTTAAATGCACAGGTTATAGATATAGGTTGAGAAGTTGAAATGGTTTCTAGTCACCAAGAAGTAACTCGAGATAAATTGTGTATTTTTTCCACCTCCTCATAAAACACTATAACAGTAGTATTGTATTTCTGTATGTGTTTACTTATGATAACCATTATTTTTTTAGTTATCTTGCTAAAGGCCCAGCCAACCCAACTACACACAATTTTTTTTAGGGCATTACAAACAAAGTATATCATTACCAGCAGTAAATATACCAACAGTAGTATTGTATTACTTGAGTGTGTTTACCTCTGATGACCTCCCCTCCTGTGTGGGACTGACTCTGGAGAAAGGAGAGCAGGGCCGAGGGCTGGTAGGTGCAGTCCACACAGGCCTGGACCGCCTGCTGAAGGACTGCGTTCACCGGAGCTGGACCAAAATGGTCTGGAAGCTGCTGAACCAGTTTCCGATCTAGATTTGGGCCACAGTTACCGTGTTTGTTCACATACACACACACTGGACAGAAAGAGAACAAAAATGCATTTATAAAAAACTATTGGACAGGACACACAACATCTCACAGTGGTAAAGTGGTCACTTGCTGTAAAACCAGGAATCCTCTAGTTCAGGGGTAAATGTTTTATTCATAAAGCCACAAAGCTCATATTTCTTGCAATGTTTAGAATCATTAGTTCCTTTACTGACCCCTTGGGGCTGGAGTTATCTTATCAGTTAGTTATCAGTATCTTATCTTACAATGGTACAATGACTACTTTTTTGGTTATCTTGCTAACAGACAACCAAAACAACCACCAAACACAAAGCACTTCTTACTTGGAGGAGGTTAATATGAATGATTGTAGACACACCATTAGGATTCATTCATGAGTTTGTTTCATTTACCTGTGCAGACCACATTAGAGCCATTGCTGTGGTTGCTCTCCGCTGAGACAAGGCTGGAGTTGAGTCTGGTCTCTGAAGGAGCAGCAGACACTGGTGATGTCCCCAAAGACTGCATCACACGAGACTTCCTCTACAGACACAAACGCAAACAAACGACTCATTAACTACGGTCTAACAAGGCTGCTAGTGATTTATTAGTGAGTTAAGTGGAGTTTAACTCTGTCCCAGCTGTGTAATAAAAACACACAAAACAAGTGAAACCCATAGTAAGCCGGTACAAAACTACTACTAGGCAGCGCAATGACTTTTTGATATACCTTTGACTACTGACCTACACTTGAATCATACATTTAATTGCTGTGACATTGAATGCTATTAGATGTTCAGTGATTTTCAAACTTGTCACACCAAGCACCACAACTGAAAATATTTAGCTTCCCAAATACCATCCTTAATGCACTAAGCCAGGTCTAAACAAAACAAACAAAATAGGGACTAAAGCATTTGAACTAAACCAGGAAAATGCTTTTACTAAATAAGAACAATACAAACACTGAGATGAGGTCAACATATGGGCCTGAACCAGAACTAAAGCAACCAGGACTAAACTGTGCCTAAAACAGGACTAAACCAGGACTAAAACTGGTCCTGAACCAAAATAAAACCAGGACTAAATCCAGGACAAAATCTAAGACAAGGACTAAGCAATAATTTTCACTTCAGGTTTAACTAAATCAGGATTTAAAATGCAAAAGACTCTTGAGTAAGAGGCCTAGAAGAGGCCTGGGCAGCCACTGGTACCCTGTGTTTAAGCACTTGAAACCAGTCTTGGTCTTGATACAACTTACAAGAGTGCATTTTGAAAAGCAAAAGTAAAAGATTTCTATTCTGGTCTGATTCAGGTCTCTGTCTTGTAAAATCTCTAAATTTTAGACTAATACAAGTCAACACTATATACAACAATTTTCTCAATTTTATTAGTGTTTGGATTAAAAAAAATCTCTTTCTCAGAGCACTCATTGATTTAATAATGCCTTAATGTTATCAAGCTCTGGAACACACCCATTTTAAATCTGGCACTAGTGTGAGATTGGACATTAAAGAAAATTTACAACAATTTCCTGGTTTCTCTTCCATTATATCCTGCATTGGCCTAGGTTGCAACTCCTTCTGTGTCTTTAACAGTCCCTAACTAGGATAAAAACATCCCAAAACAGAAGACAAACTCCTCAGTAAACTGCACAAAGACACTACCCTCCCTCTCAATCCATCTTTGGCCTGTCCCCCGCTCGTCTTTATCACAGCCCTGTTAGCACTATATACATAAAACATACCCTGAAAGAGTCAATGAGCCTTAACATAACAGATTAGTCTTGTGACATGTTGTTACCTTGCTCCCGGGCTTTGGTCCTCTCTTCTTGTGAGGTCTGGGGGCCAGCTGTACCCCTGCGCTGGTCCTGGGAGGGCTACGGGATGTCCCATTTACAGCCGCTGCCGCCGCCGCCTCGGCTGCTGCTGCCTCGGCCGCGGCTTTGAGCAGGGCAATAGTCTGTGATTTGGGACGACGACCCCGAACCCCCTTGCGGACCGGGAGAGGGGGTAAAGGGTGAGGCAGGCGGTACGAGGTCTGCATGAAGGAGGAGTTGTGCGACGAGCGGCGAGTGGTGAGAGAGGACGATGAGGAGGAGGACGTGGAGATAGGAGCGAGGAGCGCACCAGGGAGAGTAACTGAGAAGAGACAAGACAAGGAAATTATATTAATAAAGCATTAAAAAACATGTGTTGGATTAGGTATGTTTTTACATTGTTTTCTATTATGTACTTATCCAAAACAGTACAAATGTAATAGAAATTTGTAAAAATGTGATGTAAGTATTATTAACAGTTATAGGACTGATCAATAACTGAGGTACTTCATATGTAGTGAAAAATAAAAATCTTTAAAACCAAGTAAAAAAAGCGACTCAAATTAGGAGCTCTAGAGCACAAAGTGTAGTCAAAGCATTGACTCTATCTTGCAATGATATAATGGCCAGACTGGGACTGAAACTAGGACTTGTGAGGCTGGGACACACCAACCAAATGCTCGACCACCATCAGACGGGGCAGGTCGACTGCTTTGTCTCCTCATGTCTCCTGTTGTCGCCACTAAAACAGACCCTCTGGGACGACTTAGACCCACGACGGAGCAGCGCGTTAGTTCTGCACATGTGCAAGAACTAACTACATGTGTAACTATTTACAACAGCAGGCGGTGTTAGTCACTAAACTGCACAGTTATATAATAATAATAATAATAAATCTTTATTTATATAGTACTTTTAAAAACAAGGTGTACAAAGTGCTGAACAGCACACAGCAAGGTAAGGCAATAAAATCAACAAAGAAAAGACACATGCAAGAGTACATTTAGCCAGACAGAAGTACGACAATAAAAAGTCATAGTAAAATAAATGAATAAATAAATAGGTTATAAAAATGCCAGCCGATAAAAGTGTGTTTTAAGAAGTGATTTAAAAGATGACACCGATGGTGCCAGCCTTATCTTCTCAGGCAGGTCGTTCCAGAGTCGAGGGGCTCGGACCAAAAAAGCTCGGTCACCTTTTGTCTTGAGTCTCGACCCCGGAACAGCTAAAAGGGACCTGCCCGAGGATCTAAGGCTGCGGGGAGGCTCGTAGGGTGTTAGCAACTCAGCAATATAGCTGGGTGCCAAACCTAAACGAGCTTTAAAAGTAATCAGTAAAATCTTAAAATCAATTCTAAAACGCACAGGGAGCCAGTGCAGCGAGGCTAAAACAGGGGTAATGTGTTGGTGTCTGTTAAAACCAGTGAGAAGCCTAGCTGCTGCGTTTTGAACAAGTTGGAGGCAAGAGAGGGATTTATTGTCAAGACCTGAGAGGAGAGAGTTGCATGGGACTCGTCTAAACAAGCTTCCACAATTAAGTATTTTTCAGTGAATAATAATCGCAAAATTAAACACATCTTATTAAAGAAATAAATAAAAGAGGCTGGATTATTACAGCTGTTTGCCTCAAAGAGAGGATTTTATATTTTCATCTGCACAAGGCTACAAGATAAGGTAAGCTAAGACTTATTGTGCATTAGTACTGAATAAGACAGTGATCCACATTCACTACCAAAAACTACTTATTTCTTAGTTTGGCACATAGACTTTTCTATAACTGTCTACAAAATCACACCTTCTGAGAAACATGCTAACAGACAAACAAAAAAGATAAATTCCTTGGCAGAGGTAACAAGCACAACTTCTTTAGAAAGTTATTAACAAAGTATCGACTGTACATCATTTGTCTTACAACTCACTCTAATTAATTGGTTTAAATTATATTTTTAGAAATGGATTGCAATGTAATCTAAGATTGGTACAACAAAGATTCTTCAATGAATATAAAAAACTGTCGAAACATGACATATGTAGAAAATCAAAACTGAGAAATTACATTCAATTCAAAGATGAGTATCAAACAGAACCCTATGTAAAATTTTATTTATCTAGAAAGCAGCGGTCCCTTTGCGCCCAGTTAAGAACAGGTAGCTTACCTCTGGCAGTTGAAGTGGGTCGGTTTAAAGGTCTTCCTGAAGAGAAGAGAATTTGTGTTTTTTGTGACCTCAATTTGGTGGAAGATGAGTATCATTTTGTTCTTTATTGTCCCTTGTACTCTGATTTAATACATGTTTTATTTGAACACATAAATAGAAGTAACCCAGATGTGTCCTGGTTATCTGATGATGAAATTATGAGTTGTATTTGTAATAAGGAGATTTTTGCTTTAGTTGGTTTTGTTTGCAAAGCCTGGGATAGAAGGCAGCGAGTGCTGTATCCTGTCTAATTTAAATGTTACTGTAGTGTAAAGTATTTTTCTTTTTATTATTTCTCTTTTTTATTTATTTTGCTGTGGAGCAGATGATCAGTTTTTAGTCATCTTGTTTCTGTGGAGTGTCTTATAAGCCCATGCGGGCTGGGCGCCAATGGGGCACGACACTTAAATAAATAAATTCATTCATTCATTCATTCACTCTAATTACATACAATATATATCCATTTTACCAAATATAAAAGCAGGGAAAAGCCAAAAGTTCAAAAGTCGGACACAAAAGTCCACTGAAACAGGCAGGTCCTTTGTTAGAACCCCTTCATCAAACCAGGGGCCAAATCCAAAAGTCATGAACCTCTGGAGACACGCTGCTTCAAGCAACAAAACAATCAGTGATTAAAAGACTTCTAAGATGAAAAATGGCTAGAGCTTAACAAGAATTTGAGTGAAAGGACATGTTAAACATTGTCCAGTGATGTAGTAAGTGAAGTATAAACAGCAAAAAATAAAACAATGTGCATAGTGTTGTAATTGCAAGAAAGATTTATCAATGTCAATCAAAAATACTCAACTCAAACTCAAAATGTCTAATGTATGCTATGTGGTACTAGACTTGTCTGAAGGACTTTGCATTTTTCAGTAGTAAATGCATAAATAAAACTTTCCATTTGCAATTAAAGATGATTAGAAGTTAATAAAAAGACCAATAATAATATGAATAGTTATTCATATTTTTTGTAATATTAATATTACAAAAACTGGCATTAATATGACCTCCACAAAGACAATGGCCCTAACTCCCATTGGTTAAGATACAGTGCCCAGCGGTGGACTGGGGATCTTCTTGTTTAGGGGAAAATGCTCTACAAATTGAGCCATAAATTCCTAAAATGGCACAATGGTAAAGAATTCACTGATGTTCCTTTACAGACTAATGGCTGGATAGTACAGAATATATATATATAAAAAAAAAAAAAAACTTGGTGATCAGTACCCCCACCAAAAATGAATATTTTTTTCCTTGGTACATCACTGACTAGGCTTTTCCTGAAATCTTACTCAAAATCCGACTGAACTAAAACACCAACAAACAAATACAACAAACGTATGTAACTTCCATGGTAAAGGCAAAAAAGAAAACTGTTTTGGTACTACTAAATATACAAGTAAGACTTTTATTTTTTTTCCAGAAAATCAAAATCGCTACATTAAGTTATTAATGACAATCCCTTTGTTTACCTTTAAAAACCATGGAGTACCAACTGTCACTCCTCCTTTTTTATCCCAGGCGTTTCTTATCACTGCTCCACTGCTGCTAAAAATCCACATTCAAGAAACAATACTCCTTGAATCCCTTACAGAGGCATCGACTGTGACTAAACAAAGGGCTGTCTCTGCCTGAAGAAGAAAAAAAAATCCCACTTCTCCAAACAATAAGGTGATTAACATGAAGTGAGAATAGACCATTGTTAAAAAACACAATGTCTGTCTTAATTAGCCTGAGTGTGACCTGATGAAATGATCACACCAAGCACCACCTCGGGAAATATTTGGCTTTCCAAGAACCGTCTTTAAAGGACGAAAATGGACCTAAACCTGGACTAACCCTGGTCTAAAGTAAGGTATAAAAAATATGGATTAACACAGAAAAATGCATTACTTAAGAAGGACAAAATATGGACAAAACCAGATCTAAACTAGGACTAAGCCAGGACTGAACCATAATGAATCCAGGACAGAACCTAAACTAAGTCTAAACTAGTAGTAAGCAAGGACAAAACCAGGTCTAAACAAGGACAAAATCATGTTTAAACCAGGACTAAACCAAAACTAAACCAGGTCTAAACCGGGACTAAACCAGAACTAAACCAGGGCTAAACCAGGACTAAACCAGGACTAAACCAGAACTAAACCAGGGCTAAACAAGGACAAAATCATGTCTAAACCAGGACTAAACCAAAACTAAACCAGGGCTAAACCAGGACTAAACCAGAACTAAACCAGGGCTAAACCAGGACTAAACCAAAACTAAACCAGGGCTAAACCAGGACTAAACCAGAACTAAACCAGGGCTAAACCAGGACTAAACCAGAACTAAACCAGGGATAAACAAGGACAAAATCATGTCTAAACCAGGACTAAACCAAAACTAAACCAGGGCTAAACCAGGACTAAACCAGAACTAAACCAGGGCTAAACCAGGACTAAACCAAAACTAAACCAGGGCTAAACCAGGACTAAACCAGAACTAAACCAGGGCTAAACAAGGACAAAATCATGTCTAAACCAGGACTACACCAGAACGAAAGCAGGACTAAACCAAAGCAAAATCAGGCTAAACAGGATCACACTAGTACTAAACCAAGTTTAAATGAGGTTTAAAGTAGGACTTAACCAGGAATAGACCAGGACTGAACCAGGTCTAAACCAAAACATATCAGGAAGCAGTGGTCTAAACTTCAAATTCAGACCCAAATCAGAGCAGGACTAAAATAGGCACAAAATTAAACTAAATGAGTACTTGAACTTCAAAGGACTCCTGAGTACCACCACCAGTACCTGTACCACAGTTTGAGTACCACTGATTATCATCACAGTATATTTTTTCTATGTTAATAAAAATGTGTTGAGAGCCGGAGCAATGAAGATCTCAAAGGGCCCATAGCTTTTATTCTAGACCGTTCAAACAGAGGCGCTCGGTTTTCTCTGAGGGGGCAGGCAGGCAGTGGTCCCATCAAAAGCTGCTTAATTGGCAAATGAGTGAAAGAGGGTGAAAAAAGACCAGGTTTTTGTTTCAAAGGGCCACAGTACCTCAAAAGCATGTCTATTTACAGTCAGATACAGCTTCTCAACTGGAGGATCAGGAGCCAAAAGTGGGTTGTGGGAAGGATCGAAAGGGTTTTGATTTTTTTTTTTATGTTGCTGTCATAATAAATAAATTAGAGGAAATAAGAACTAGTTGCATTAAACAGGTAATGGCTTTAATGGTTGTAATGTTACTGTGACTGCAAAAGTATAAAATGAACTACACTTTGCTATTTTTATTGTAATCCACTGTGGTGTCAAACTCACTTTCTAAATCCTAATAATATCAGGTTAAAGGAAAAAGAAAATGCATGGGTGACCATATGCAATCACATGTTTGTACTCATGTGTCATCGCACAAAGAGCAACTTTACAATACTTTACGTTTAAAGAAGAACTATGTCCAGATTTGTCATGACCCAGACGACTGAGAATCTCCACAGATGTCTACTATTCAAAATGTCGGTTGTTAAAATATTCATAAATTATGCCTTTGTTGTATAAATGATCTAAAATCCAGAATCAGGAAAAATACAATATGTTGCCTTGTAATCTACAAAAAAAAAAGATAAAAAACAAGTAGTCCTTGATCATACATGTCATAAACTGCTTTCTTACAGATAGTTTAAGATGCCTACATATGGTTTAGGGCAGTGTTTCCCAACCAGGGGTACGGGGACCCCTAAGGGCATGCAAGCACATTGCAGGGAGTACTTCAAATTATTTCATAATTTATTACAAAGGTAATTAGAAATATATTTGCAATCTTTTTATGTTAAACTATTGAAACTTATGAAAACCAAGCGTAAGTGTCTTAGTGGAGGCGAAACTGTTAAAGCATTAATTTGTTAGTTAAATATTATATTTTGTTACATATTTTAAGATTTAATCACTTGCTTCAAATAATTTCAATCAGTTTATTATTGGTTTAAGATTATTTTCTTTTGATTATTTTTATTTTTTAAGTTTATTTTGAACATAAAATATACAGTATTTTTTTTTTATCTTGTAAAAATTTTTTTTACAATTTTGTATTTACTAGATGCTTTTTTATGAATACTTTTTGAAGAATTATCCACACAAATGAATGAGGAGATACTCAGGGTATGATAAAAAGCCCAGCAGGTTTGGAACTACTGGTCTAGAACATAGCTGGGTTAAAACAATGCTAAATATAACATGTTGATAACTCAGCAAACTAAAACTAGCCATAACATCTTTATTACCTCTGCATGTATTGTATACAGTGGCATTAAAACTGATGAAGTCTCTGTAACAATGACTCGACCCACTGACCTGTTAGCCGCAGTTTGCCCGGGGGGAAATGAGCGTGCACGTGAGCATGTGTGTGCACGTGAAGCCTGTCTGTCTTAGGACGAAGGGGGGCACCCCGCTCATGTAATTATGTCCCCCTTAACATAAATATTACACACTACTCACAAGGGAAAATGATTCAGTATCCAATGGCTGCTCATTTAAGTGACAAAAGTAGGAAGAAATGTGACTTTCCAATGCAAAAACATAAAATGCATAACAGACGGACAACATACCAGGATATTTTACCATTTTATGAAGACTGTTTTGGATTTTATGGCAGAAACATGTCTCAAAAAAGTTGGGAGAGGAACAACAACAGGCTGAAAAACAACTTGTACTATTAAAAAAAACATTGCGTCCCAACTGTGAAAAAAAGTATAATCTAGATGCACTACCAGCTTAATCAGAGACAACAAGACTATCAAGTGTGTTAATCTGTCTGGAAACTGATACTGAAAATATAAGGCCTAATAGATATGAAATTAAATCTGATGCTGCTTCAAATATCTCTACTCTATGTATAAGTTGGACGACACTACTTCCTGCTTTGAGCTGATCATTGTCAAAGACCATTGACTTTGATTTTTCTTGAACTGAATAACATCAGAAGGATAAAAACAAAACACTGTAACAGAACATTATGGTTAATAATAAATGCTTTTGCATGAACTAAAACCAACCTGAGACCAAATGAGAAATTTTAAACTGACCAAAAAAGTTAAATCATCCCATTAGTTCATTATTTATGAATAGCAGACAGAAGCTAGTTCACAAAAACAATATCCTTCTCAGTATAAAGTTTTGTTAACTCCAGATATTTGGTAGATCCTAAAACCTCAGTTTGATGTTTCTTAAGGCTATTTTTAAAAAAGATCTTAATTAGAGTTATATCCTCGAATTAACTTAAAATATTTTAGCCTTATAAATAAACTTCAAAGTATGTGGTATAGTAAATTAAAATATATTAAATACAGAAAGAATCACATGATCAGTGCAAATGCTCACAAGAATTTAGAAATATCCTGATGCTTTTCATACTACAAACTGCAACTGTATTAAATTTAAAAGCAAAAATCAGCTTGGATTATCCTGACTGAGCCAGCTAACCGTAAAAATCAAGTTTTATGTTTACTGAGGTCCAAGTTATGTGATTCAACATATGTAGCAGAAGTACAAAACAGTTTACAGTCCACGTTTCCTTCTTTGCATATTTGATAAACAACATAAACTCACCAGGAAATGCTCCTGAAAAGCAGAACTTCCAACTGCAGCTTTGTAACAGAAGTTGCAGCAGTGGATCTTGTACGTTCCCGACAATGATACTTTCTCAATCCAGTGGCTTCCTGCTTCACTCCTTTGTAACAACTCAAAAATAATGACTTTGTCTTTCTTTAGAGTTAGTTATTCCACTTTTTAAACTTTTTTCCGAGTGCTGTGTCTTGATCTCTCTCTACTTCTTCGTCTGTTATTGTGTTATTTCTAGTTTTTTTTTTACCTCTCCGGCACTCGTCCACAACAAAGACCACACTGCTGCTGCTGCTACTACTACTCGGAATCCTGCCTCCCAAATGAATGAGCGGCAAGGGGCGGGCCAAGGGGGGGGGGGGTGTTTGATTTGCATATCGGCACAGGGAGGGAGGGGTGGAGAGAGGGAATAGGCTGTTTATGCGTGTTATCTGTGGGCCAAATCGACAGGCAGTCAGTCACCTGCCTCTCAGCAAGACTTTGGGGGATGGTGGAGGTTAGCATGGGGCTAACGCGGTGGGGTCCTGGGGGAGGGTCTGACTGGGAGAGGAGGGGAGGGGGGGTGAGAGGTTAAACTGGATTAGAGAAGAGCTGATTGAAATGTGAACAGCCAGGGCAAACTCCAGAAATGGCTCACAAACCAACCCAGATGGAGGTCTTGTACAAAAGAAAGTTAGCATTTACTGTGGGCTAAAATAGGTTTTTGGTTGGAGTTGGAACAGTACTGACTGTAGTAGTTGTAATAGTAATAGTAGTAGTAGTGTCATTATGTACTTTTTTCATTTGAGCAAACATTACAGTAAAAAATGTTTACCTTTAATCAAATAATGATTTAGCATTTTCAAGTACTTTTCCTAGGGTGACCAGATGTCCCTATTTAACTGGGACAGTCCCAGTTTTTGGCTCCTTGTCCCATGTCCCAACAAATTCTGTAAAAACACTCATATGTCCCAGTTTTCAACAAACCATGTCCCAGCTGTCCCCATTTTAACATAACAGAAAAACACAGGAAACTTAAAATCATTTGTCTAAAGACATTTGTCACAAAAATTATTTACAATGTCATTATTTTTATCAATAACTTTCCATCATACTCAAAACTTAAGCACTTAAACCATGTCTAACCCTGGACTAAACTGGGTCTATACCAAGTCTAAACCAGGATTAAAAATACTCAAAACCAGGACTATTTAGGAAAAAGACAGAACTAAACCAAGAAAAAAACAGGTCGAAACAAGGACCAAACCAGGACTAAACCAGGACTAAACCAGGTCTTAACAAGGACTAAACGAAGACTAAATCAGACTACACCAGGACTAAACCAGGACTAAAACCAGTCTAAACAAGGACCAAACCAGGTCTAAACCAGGACTAAAACTGGTCTAAACAAGGACTAAACCAGGTCTAAACAAGGACTAAACAAGAACTAAACCAGGACAAAACCAGGAGTACACAAGGTCTAAACCAGGACTAAATGAGGTCTAAACAAGGACCAAACCAGCAATAAACAAAGACTAAACCAGAACTAAATGGGGTCTAAACAAGGCCCAAACAAGGACCAAACCAGGAATAAACATGGACTAAACCAGGACTAAATGAGGTCTAAAGAACAACTAAACTGGTCATCAACATGATAGGCCTCAGTATGTCTAAAACCCTGTGTGTCCCAGTTTATGAGTCTAGAAATCTGGTCACCCTAACTTTTCCTTGGTTTCACATATTACTACTACACAGAAGCTTTCCCTCACAAACAGACCCAGCCCAGAAGGAGGTCTTAGCAGAGTGTAACCCTAAACCATTGATGGGAAAACCCCCGATGAAAAACAGCAGTCAGGAAGCAGCCCCGCGGTCGGTCGGATATCGTCAGACTTGAACAATGTGCAGAGGAGCAAACGGTGGGGCAGCTGGGGGGAGAGACCTGTCACTCAGAAATGTCTTAATCTGAAAAGCTCACTCACATTATACGCTCGCTATGAAAGAGACAGATGCATTTTGTCTGTTAAAGGCTACCAGAGCTTTTGAGTTTTCAAGTTTAAAAAATCTCTGCAGTGGGCATGTCACAAAAGTACAAGGGGCTGAACTGTTATTTAAAATTGCACATACAGTGGATCTTATATGAAGGTAACAATAACACAATGATATAAATAATTACTGTAACTTTAAAAATATCAGAGTTTGCTAACATGTATTCACTAATCTATACATTACCTGCAACACTGGAAAGACTTTATTAAAATGTCAGTTTGACAATTTAAGACCAAGATAAAGAAAATTTAATACCTGTCCATATAATTTAATACTTCTAAGGACTTGAATTTGACAACATCAAATTCAATGCCTTTTAATACTTTTAATACCCTGGTATTTATTTCTGTTTTGTTTTGTTTAATGTCACATTTGCGCTTTGCCTGTTTTTTTTTTTCTGACTATGTTTCTCTTTTTTTCTGTTGTTTTGTAGCATGAGAGGTTAGAGCCAGCGCTGGAATTAATATCTTTTCAATTGTACACTTACTGGTCACTTAGACATGCATGAGCTTCAAGTGTCCCTAATGCGAATGGGACCATCCCTTTTTGTTGTGAGCATGTGATTGCTCCAAAGAAAATCAGTCCCTGCTCTGGTTCCCTCTGTCAAAAAGGTTTAATAATAAGGCCCAGATGAGGTCTCAGAATCCTTTTTTTTTTTTTAGAGCTGACTTCTATTTGACTGCTATAGACTGAATAATTATTGTTCATCAAATACAAAGGAAAAAACAGGTAATGTGTCTTTAAGGCTTACTTAAATAAATAACTGAATTAAAAAAAAGTAGTCAAAAGGCAGGTTAGAAGCAAGACTGTGCAGTGTACTGGCAAAAAAATAGTGTTTCTTGCAAAATATTAATATCGTGAACTGTTTGTGTCACACCAGTATAATCTGACGAGACAGACATTGAGACTTACAATTTTTTTTTTTATCTTAATGCCAATAAATTTTGAATTTAGAAGCACCAGCAATGTCACCAGCTTCTTTTCAGTGGACAGTGATCTGCTCTATCCTCTGCATCCTCCTTTCTCTCACCAACTAACTTCATGTCCTCTTTCACTACACTCACAAATCTCCTCTTTCATTAGCACCAATGTGATTAGTGCAAAAACAGCTAATTTTAGGGGCGTAACGATACAGTAACTATATCGATGTATACATTTTTTTCCCTTCAATACAACTATATCGATACACAGAGGAAAAAAAAGGTAATATCGGAAACATCAATATTACAATTTTGTATGTTAAAATAAAACCAGATATGTCTTTTTGGATGTAATTTTTGTGTTTTTCATGAAACAAAATGTTATATTAATCTCCATCTGCTGGACATAATCAACCCCGGCCATAAGAATAATAAGAATGAGAAAACCTTTATTAGTCCCTCAGTGGGGAAACTGCATTGTTGCAACAGCATAAGTACAGTTAGCAGTATCACACAGTGATATCAGACAAGAGCACAAAGTGTATCAGAGACCAGTCTGGCCAAAGATAATTAAATAAAATGTGAGCAAATTAAATACACTATAATAAATATGTACAGTATATACATAGCATTGTATATACTGCATTGTGAATAGCTGCTTAAAATAAAATAATTATGCCACATAATAATATAAATATTGCACAGGTTTACACAAGGTGCTGACAGTTAAAGCAATACTGCACAGGTGAATGGATTACAGTCAAGAGTGTTCATTACAGAGTCTGACAGCAGCAGGAAGGAAAGACCTGCGGTATCTCTCCTTCACACAGCGAGGGTGGACCAGTCTGTCACTGAAGCTGCTCTCCAGAGCAGACAGAGTGTCCTGCAGGGGGTGTGACTCATGGTCCAGCATAGATGTCAGTTTTGCCAGGACCCTTCTGTCGCCCACCTCCAGCACTGAGTCCAGAGGACAGCCCAGGACAGAGCTGGACTTCCTGATGACTTTGCCAGCTTCTTCCTCTTTCTCTGTGATGCTGCTGCTCCAGCAGACCACACCATACAGGACGGCTGATATCACCACAGAGTTATAGAAGGTCCTCAGGAGTGCCCCCTTCACTCCAAAAGACCACAGTCTCCTCAGGAGATCGCGCCTGCTCTGACCCTTCCTGTACAGTGCATCTGTGCTGTGAGTCCAGTCCAGTTTATTGTTCAGGTGAACACCCAGGTACTTATAAGTGTCCACTCTCTCAATGTCCTTTTCCTGGATGTTCACCGGTGAGGGGATGGCAGACCAGCGTCTGCGAAAATCCACCACCATCTCCTTGGTTTTCACTGCGTTGATCAGGAGGTGGTTTTGCTGACAAGAGTCCACAAAGTTCTGTGTCAGTCCTCTGTACTCAACGTCGTCATCCTCAGTGATGAGGCCGACAATCCCAGAGTCATTTGAGAACTTCTGCAGAACAGAGCTGTCTGTGTTGTGTCTGAAGTCTGCAGTGTAGAGAGTGAAGAGGAAGGGGGCCAGGACAGTCCCCTGGGGGGCCCCCACACTGGAGGTCAGCAGGTCAGACACACTGTCCCGGGCTCTTACAAACTGGGGCCAGTTTGTAAGATACTGCAGAATCCACTCTGCCAGATGAAGGTACACCCCAGCCCTCTCCAGTTTGTCTTTCAAAAGCACTGGCTGGATGGTGATGAAGGCACTGGAGAAATCAAAAAACATGATTCTCACAGTGCTGCTGGGATTCTCCAGATGAGCCAGAGCGCAATGTACCAGGAAGATGACTGCATCATCCACTCCGATGCCAGGTCGGTAGGCAAACTGCAGCGGATCCATCGAAGGTCCCACCGTTGGGAGGAGGTGTCCCAGAATCAGTCTCTCCAGTGTCTTTATCAGGTGGGATGTGAGAGCCACCAGCCTGTAGCTGCTGAGGTCCCTAGTGTGCAATGTCTTTGGCACAGGTACCACACAGGAGATCTTCCAGAGCTGTGGTACTACCCTCTGCTTCAGGCTCAGGTTGACGACATGCTCCATAACTCCACACAGTTCGTCTGTGTAGGACTGGAGCTGATGCTGTCTGGTCCAGCTGCTTTCTTCACCTTGATCTTCCTCAGCTCTTTTCTCACCTGGGCTGCTGTAAAGGAGAGGGGTGGGCAGAGGGGCTCTGTGCTGGGGGGGGGGGGGGGGGGGGGGGGGGGGCTGAGTCCAGGAAGATGTGTAGTGGTCTGATGATGAGATGAGCCAGAGGTAGTCCAGGTGTCAAGGTGTTGGAATGCAGCTGCATGAGGGGAGGAGTGGGTGTTTGATCAAACCTATTGAAATGCAGGTTTAGATCACTGACCCACTTCATGTCCACCTCTGCCTGTGAATGGGGCGTTTTGAAGCCAGAGATGGTTTTCAGGCTTCTCCACACCCCACTGATGTTCTGCTGCTGCAGCTGCTCCTCCATCTTCCTCTTGTAGCTGGCCTTTCCCTCCCTGATCTTCCTCCTCAGCTCCTTCTGTACAGACCTCAGCTCCTCCTTGTCCCCTGAGTTGAAGGCTCTCTTCTTCTCCTTCAGGAGAGCCTTAATATCAGGGGTAATCCAAGGCTTGTTTGCAAAACACCGTACCACACTGAAGGGAACAGTGTTCTCAAAACAAAAGTTCATGTAGTCCATGATGCAGTCTGTGATGGCATTGATGTCCTCCCCATGTGGATCACAGAGCTCCGTGCACACAGTGGTGTTGAAGCAGTCCCCGAGAGCCTCCTCGCTCTAAGCAGTCCACCTCCTCACTGTAGGTGGGACCACGGTCTGTCTGTGTACAACAGGTTTATACACAGGCTGGAGATGGATAATGTTGTGGTCAGCTCTCCCCAGGGGAGGGAGGGGGGATACAGAATATGCCTCCTTAGTGTTGGCATGAAAGAAGTCAAGTATTTTATTGTCTCTGGTGGGGCAGGTGACATACTGTCTGTATGTGGGCAGAAAAGATGATGGAGAAGCAGGGTTGAAGTCTCCAGAGATGAGGAAAAAGGCCTGTGGGTGCTGTGTCTGCAGCCTGCTGGTGACCGAGAGCAGAGCGGCTGTGTCTGCGTTAGCAAAAGGGGGAACGTACACAGTTATCACAATAACATGTGTGAACTCCTGTCGTATGGTGCTATATTTGAGAGTAGACTTCTATAATTATTAGCAAGAAGTTGCTGTATCGATTATCGATATAAAGGTGTTAAATCGTATCGAATCGTATTGTTCCAAATTAGCCAATATCATTCTTGAATCATATCAAAACAACTGTCATCAATATGTGTTGTTGCAAAAATATAATCTTACACCCCTCCCTAATTTAAATAAACTGCTGTCAAACATGCCCAAATGTCCAACATAATTTGGTATATTTCATGTTTCCTGATATCTTATTATGGCAATCCTTAGTTAGGTGGATGACATATTTTAAATGTTAGCAAAATAATTTCATGCTTTACAATGTACCATGAAGTTTGCCAATGTCAATACTCTTGTCCAACTACAGCCTTGGAACATACTGAAAAAAGTAACTATAACAAATCCTTTGAGCATGAAGGTTGTGGTTGAGACATGAACTGCTTTTTATCAGATGTCACTTTAAGTCACTTTGTTTTTACAAGCTCCAGTATCTTTTCCAAACAAGTGCTACGACTGAATAAACAACTCACCACAGACAACATCAGGCTTACTCGCAGTGAAAACCTCATATCTGCAGAGACAGATATCCTTTTGCTGACTGGATGTTTTATTTGTCTGAGTTTAAAAACAAATATTGTGTATTTGAACTGATTTTCAGAAACAACTATTGAACATATCAGCATTATATTTGAATAAAATATAATGTATTCATAATGTATGCATAAGCTGTTACTACAATGGGACTTACTAAATCCCTTGAAAAGCTGCAATCTTTGAGACTTAGCCTGACCCTGTCTCCTGGTAGTGATGTGCTATAGACTTTATGAATTATTCAGTACAGGGCTATTTGCATACTGACCTACTTTCACCCATCACAATTAAAACATAAAAACAGCAAAAGTTAAAACATAGCAATGTCTTTTTTTGAACAGAAAAATGAATAATCAGCCTATATAATTTGACATGTTCAACCGCCTTTTAAAATACTGCAGCAATGTCACAATCAGAGCACCTTAATGAAAGATAATGAGGGCTTTAAAATTACAGTCTGACTCCTCACACATCTGCGGCTCATTATTAGCTCATTAACACCCACAATCATTACTTGTTCATCTAACCAAATACACAGGTGCCTTAGCTGCCGCCTGCTCATTTACATTTTCATTTTGCATCTTTTTCCTTCACAAAGAGTTAATCTCGCGTATGAAATCCAGCACAGCTCTTTTTATTTATCTGGATTAAAGTCATTCATCGTTAACATGGTTGGAAAGTAACTAGACACTATAGTTATTTTTATTCTTTCCTTTCGACTTTTACCTTTTGGGATTGCCAGATTAATTTGCTATAGGTTTTACATCATATGCAACTCTCTCAGCAGAAAGAGTATGAAGTGTACACTGGCTTGTGACCAGTTGTAGCTGGAATTAGGGAGATCCTTGCACTTGTATTTTAAGCAAAAATGTGAATATATGCGTATTCTTGATGGTAAAGTGGGTAGTAATAGTAGTAGAAGTAGTAGTGGTAGCATTTGTAGTTTTTGTCCTGGTTTAGTCCTGTTTTTTGTTCTAATTTAGTTCTGATTTAGACCTGGTTTAGTCCAGTTTTTTTCCTGATTTAGTCCTGTTTTTTGTCCTGGTTTAATCCTGTTTTTATGTCCTAGTTTAGTCCTGGTTTTTGTCTTGATTTTGACATTGTTAGTAGTAGCAGTGGTAGTAGTAGCAAATTAAACAGTGGTAAGAGTATTTGTAGTCATAGTAGTAGTAGTAGAGGCAGTACTAATAGCAGTTGTGGTAGTACTGGTAGTGGTAATAGCAATAAGTACATTCTACTTGACAAAACACACTTTAAACTTTAACTTTAACTTTTATTTGAGCAATAAGCACTTTTACTTGAGGACAAATTGGAGTACTTCCTCCTTTGACACTTTTGTTTATCACTACAGTTCTATATTACTATATCACTATTTTACTGCTGAAAAATGGGCCATACTGCTGTGTCTGGGGGCACAAAAACCAGGCCTTGATCCCTGATACTAGTGTGAAACTACTGCCATCCATCAACAAAACACAAAAAACACAAACACAAACGGGGCACACACACTTCCCATTAATCAACCAGGTTTAGGCCTGTGTTATTTAAAGACTCATGTTTTTGTGACCAACAAAAAGGAATAACATCAGAAAATCACTAAAACAGCAGCAGCATATGTCACTGGTCAAAGTGATTAAGACAAATGACTTACTATAGACAAATGAAACGTAACACAGCCACTGCAAATAACACCATAATGAGCCAGTTACTATTTAGTTGCATGTGGTTTGGCGTCAACACATTTGTGGCTAGAGTTTTTGGTTTCCTTCTCAAACAGTCGTACAGTTATCACTGGTGGTGCTCAGGAGTCTTTCACCATTCATTTCCTATTTTAGCTTTATTTAGACCCAGTGTTATTCCAGTTTTTGTATTGCGCTGGTTTGGGGATTGAATTTAATCTAAAGGGTGCTGCTTAGTCCTGGTTTAGTCCTGGTTTACTTTAAGTGTAGTCCAGTTTTAGACCTACATAAGTCCTGGTCAGAGGTGGACAGTAATTAAGTAAATTTACTTGAGTGCTGTACATAAGTATAGTTTTTGAGAAGCTGTACTTTACTTGAGTAATATTTTTAGGGGTAACTTACTACTTTTACTCCACTACATCTAAAAGATAAATATAATACTTTTTAGAGAGAAATTATCTTAAAACCAAAAGACAACTGACTTACAGCCTTAAAATGATAATTTACTACATAATACTACTCGTATTTGCTCTCAGGAACTAAAAAGAACCTCTGGACACAATCTGGAAGTGATTTAGCTTTGAACATTATTTGCACGATTCGATAATAAACCAATTTAAAAATAATTGATTAGTATGATCATAAAACGCAGCCTTATTTCTAATACATATGGCTCGTTTCTGCTATAGAACAATCTTATCTATTGTGGTTTTATAAGTTGATCCCAAAATTTCCTCACAAAAATTATATAAAATGTATTATATTCATATTTTTGGAGCTGCAAATCTGTGACTTGAATGTAACGACATTTTACCCAAAATTCTTGACTGCACCAATTTGAAATACGAAAAAAAATATATTAAAAATTTTTGGTTTTTTTTGTTTAAAAGTACTTTGAATACTTAAGTATTTTTGAAAGCACATAGTCCAAACTTTAACTCAAGTAAAAACTTTTACTTGTATTGAAGTAATATTTGACCTGAATCTATACTTGTACTTTGGTAATGAAGCTGAGTACTTTGTCCACCACTAGTCCTGGTTTACTTCTGGTTATGTGCTGGTTTAGTTCTGGTCTCAGTACATTTTTTGTCCTTATTTAGTAATGCTCATTTAAAGCTGACAGTTGGAAAGCCAAACATTAACTGGGTTGGTACTTTGAATGGAAAGTTTGAGAATCTCTGGTGAAGGAAAGTCTAGGATCTAACAGATTACTTCAGTTTTTGCTCCAGTTTACCAAAAATTTAGTGAAGGCATGTTTTTAGTGAGAGCTGTGTAACATAAGAATGAGCATGTCCATGGTTTGTTTTGACTGGTGAACTTAACAGAGTTTCCCCAGCTGTTGGGGGCAGGAAGCTGTGGCCATTAATCTATTTTACGTTATTCTTCTTTGCTGAAAATGCAAATAGATTTGGCTAAAATCACATATATAATGTTTTATTCACATTTTTGAGCTTGCTTTGCTTTGAGCAGTAATCCCCTTTTTATCTGCTTTTTTGAGATATTTTCCTTTACTGGCAAATGCTTTAGTCCCACAACAACTCTACAGCCACAATGAACAAACACATGTGCTGCCCTCTAGTGGAGCCAACATGATATTGCAGCCATAACTTTTTCATAGTGGAGAGCCAACATCCAGCCTTACATCAATGCTAATATAGGCCTAGCTAGCAAATTAATTATAGTTATGTAATGCAAAGAGGCAGGAATTAACAGATATAATAATTGTCAGTGTCTGAGGATTTCCAAGAAAAATTATGCCACCAAGCCAAGTTCCACACAATCCTATAACTCTGGATACACCTGAGAGTAAAATGAACTCTGGCCATTTATCAAACACTTTTACAGTATTTTCATTTTGCCTACCTAAGAGCCCCACACTCCAGGCTATGCAATGTTGCGTAGTTGAATCAATTCTCTAAATACACCTATCAGTATGGGTGGTGATATGTCAAAAATGCCATAAGAGAGTTTTCTTATGTAGAGATCATAATTTTAGTTTTACCATGATTCATGTTGACAGGCATTATTGGCATATACTGTACAGATGACTACTGCTGTCTGCTTCTTCTTGAGGTAAAACGGTAAAAGCTACTATTTTTGCAAGTTACTGACAGTATAAATCCAGTACATACAGAACGCTGCTGCTCAGGTCCTGACTTAAACCAGGAAGTACAACCATATTAATCCTGCCCTCAGTCTCTCCATGGTTTTGTTGTCCCAGATGAACCATCGCAGACTCTTGAGAGCCTCAGAAACAGGTCTCCTGCTGGTGTCCAGAGTCAGGATTAAACTCGGTGAAGCAGTGTTTCAGTTTTATGCAGCTAAAACCTGGAACAGTCTTCCTGACGATGTGAGACAGGCCTCTACTCTCTACTCTGACAATATTTACATCCAGGCTAAAAACTGTTCTTTTTAGCAGTGTGTATAACAACTGAAAGTGTTTTATCTGCACTCTTCTCTTTTAATTTAGTTTTAAATTGATTCTAAATTATATTTTTACATTTTATTTGACTGTTTTAAAGGTACTTTCACCATCATGTGCTTGTACTGGTTTGAAAGCAGTACTGCAGTCTAAATCAAAACAATGGTCTGTGGGTTGCCAGTATTTTCGCTTTTCTGATTGGACAATCAGCAATGCAGTTTTAGAACCGAAACAAAAATGTGAACAAAAACAACTTGGCCATTATGAAAAACAAATTTTTAATTGATAATAAATCAGCTGTACCATTGTTATTGATTTAAACATATTTACCTCATATCTTGGCACACATGTGGGTATTTTTTTTTAAATATTAAAATTATATATTGCTCATAGCACATTTAATTGTATTTCTTGTCTAAGTGCTTTTAACTTGCTGTTTTTCTATATAGCACTTTGAATTACCCTGTGCATGAATTGGGCTAAAGACATAGTTATAAATACTAATACATGAATTTGACATGTATAAAGACTTGGACTTGCAGTTATGTGTATAGGTGAAGTTGTATAAAAGCCAGATCACTACTCACAGAAGTTTCCCGGTGGCTGTAGGCTGTGCTTGGTCATGGCGCACCATCCGACAGGGAAAATGTCTCTGGAGTCGAAGGGGCACCAGTAATCGAAGGCGCCTCTCCAACCGTCGAACATGACAAATATCTCCTGACCTCTGACCTCTCCCACGGTGGCGGGACAGATCAGGTAGGGGTTCTTCCTGTCCACTGCCTCTAGCTTCATCCCAGGCTGGAAGAGGTTTTTAGCAGGAATCACTGGTTCCTAAACACAAAAGCAAAAGTTACTGGACTTAAATATAAACATTGACATTTGATTTACCAAAAAACACTGTATAGAAACACAAAGGGGGCGCTAAGCTTTTTACTTAATCCTCAGGCTCCTGGCTCCCTTTTAGGGCTTTTCAGATGTATTTTTTTCCTCTCATTTTGGCATTTCTTATGCTATGGTGATGATATTTGACAAAGATGTTCATTAATAAATGATTTTTAGAATTTCTGCGTCACAACTGGGAAACAAAATGAATTTTCTACTGTCTGGGGAAAAAAATCACATTCTTCCTCTTAAAGCCCTTTCTAGTCCCATTGACTTAAATTAAAATCACTTATTTTCACTCTACTGCCATTACAATACAGAAATGTTAAATCATGTTAATTCCTCTGTCAGTCAGAGGCAAAAAAAATAAACACACAAAAAAAAAAAAAAACATTAGATCCACCATTTTCTCATTGCATTGTAGGAAATAATTCCCTTACATTTCCCATTAGATAACTGACTATAGACATTTTAGGACTTTAAGAGAAAGAATGTGAGTTTCAGCCCTTTTTTGGCAAATGGCACAAAAAGTAAAAATGTATCAAAATCGGTTTTAGGACTAATCAGAGACCTATCAGAGGACAGTAATCCCTGCACACACAAAAAAATTACTTTGCATCATTAAATAGTAAATAATTCATGTTTTATTTACAAATATGTTGGAATTATGTGAACAAACTGGCATTTAGCGGGTTAAAAATATAAAAATAAATTCACTTTTGCTCTGTATGAGGACAGGGATTAATAAAAAAAGAAATTAAAAAAGTGTTTTTCTTCATGTTCTATATTTTTAAATGTGACCCAATAACTTAAAAGGGTTTTAAGAGGAAGAATGTGATTTTTTAAAGGAAGACCTGAGGGTTAAACATGTCTAAATGCTAAGCTTTATTCTCAAACAGTCTACATAATAATATCTACTTAATGATGTGTACTCCATGTCATCCCTGTATGTATGGCTCCCTCTATTGTCTACCATAGGTACTGCATGATATACAGCTAAAGGAGAAAAAGCCTTTTCAGGAGTGACCCAAACAAATGGATACCTTCTTAAAGGCAGAAGCTGGGGCCATTTCTGCTCCACTCAGAGTCCGAAGGAGAAACATGGGCCACGACGAAGCATTCATCCTAAAACCTGAAATAAAAAAAAAAAAAATAAAAAAAAAAAAATAAAAAAATATATATATATATATATATATATATATATATATATATATATATATATATATATATATATATATATATATATATGCATAGGTTACATTTGAAATAGGAATCCCAACCACTTTTAATAAATTATTTGTAAAGAATGTGTAATAAATAGGTAACTAAATAATACAACAGTAACAATGTAATAATAATAGTAGTAATAATAGTCAGAGCAGCAGCAGTAGTACTTTTAGTAGCACTAATAGTAGTTGCAGTAATAGTGGTAACAGTACTTGTAGTAGCTGTAGTTGGAGTATTAGTAGTAGTATCTGTTTGTTGTACTTAGTGTTTTTATTTTTCCTTTTAGAGACCTTTTAGTTCAACTTGAGTAATTCTATGCAACAGTACTTAATTCAGATCTTGAGTACTTCTTTCTTCCAGATTATAATACATCATTAAATTGGCAGTATTTTTGTTGAAAAACAGCTGAACTATGGAAAATATGATTAACTTCAGTCAGATAAAATGTATGTGTATATGTATTGTGTGTTAATAAAACAATCTTAAGGCCTCAAATAATTGGAACACAGAAATTACATTATTCAGCCTCCACACAAGCATACTAAACTTCAGCTTATAAAAGTCACTAACAAGAAAAGAACATCTGAAAATCAAGTGTTACGGGACATCCTAAATAACTGTCCCATGTGCTGTACCTAGAGGCGGCTGCAGCATGTCTCCGCTCCTTTCGCAGGTTCCTATCGGCTGAATCTCAGCTGAATCGACCAGTCGCCAGAAGTCATTGGTGTTGTCGCTGCCGTCCAATCGCAGCCGCAGCCGGGTTCCCATCATGCCCATCACCGTGGCGATGCACACCGAGTTCGAGTTACGAGGGTCGCGCGCCTCCAGCTTCATCCCAGCTTTGAAATCATTGGAGGGAGGCACTCGAGACTGTGGGAGAAAAGGGATATAAAGATTTTTTGCTGGTATTTCAGTTCATTCATTTACAGAATCTTATCTTCGCTTTTTACTGCTATGGGGTTGTAAGTGACTGGAGCCTATCCCAGCAACTATGGGCCTTGAAAGTGGCCATTTAATTACAGGGCTGACAGAAACATACGCTGACCAACAATTATTCATAAGGGTCCATTGAAATTTAATATTTCACCTGACAGGCCACCCAGAAAGACTGTGTGTGCGTGCATTTTAATTACCAAGGTACAAATAAAAACACTTGACTGGTAATTGTTAATTACTTATACCAAAAATCAGTTGAGTTCAGTTCAGTTTATTTGCCATTTTCAGTATAAAATACATATTGAAAACAGCTGCAAAGAGCTCAAAGCGCACTGTCAACATTTAAACAGACATAACATAAAAACCTAAAAACACAAGCCTAAAAATCACATGGACAGATCCTAAAAACACAAAATGCTAAGAAACTATAAAAACACTGTATAAATAAATAGCAGTAAATGAGGTAACTAAAAAAATAAAAATGTTATGTTTTGGCGGCTGTAGCAACCAATAATGTAATAATGGTCATTAATGTAATAATTTTGGCCATTTTAAATGTAATAAAGCCAATAACATAATAAAGTGCCAATGACATGACAAGTTATTACGTTTTTGGCTGGTTATGACATTATTTGCCTAGCATTTAAAAAAAATCCTTTGAAAATGTAAAAACTGCAGCCTTTAATGTAATAATACATCAGTAGGACAGCATTTCTTGGAAGCCGAGGGTATAATTATAGCTCCACACCTAAAATTGTGTTTTTAACCTGCTTAATGTTGCTGTATTTCTTGTCTTGATGACTGTATTGGCTGCTACCTTGGCCAGGTCTCTCTTGTGAAAGAGATTCTGAATCTCAATGGGACTTCCTGGTTAAATAAAGGTATAAATAAACATTAAAAAAATAATAATTTATAAATACTGTGAATAGACAATTTTGTACTACAAATAATTCTCAACACCGGATCTTACAACCAGAAATAAGGAGAGAGTGCAGCAGAGCGCATATCTTGATTAAAGGTCAAATTGAAGAACAAACTGCACACAAAAAAAAAAAAAAGTCCCTTGTTTTAACTATTACAAATATGCAGTCCTATTGATGGAAAAATGTTATAACGTCATTTGCTCAAAAACATTATTACATTACTGGCACGTTATTACGTTATTGGCTTTATTACATTTAAAACTGCCAAAATTCTTACGTTATTGGCAGGAATTACATTATTGGCCATTATTATATTATCGGTTCTTACACCGGCAAGGGTTGTTCACAAATTGACTCAAAAGGTTATGTATTTAATGAAATTTTCAGTAAAGGTCATTTGTGAGCCAAGGACAAAATGATTTATCTGTTATATTTATTTTTGTGTGTGTCCAGATGACCATATGCATCTAATAGGGCTGAACAATATCAAAAAACATGTGATATGCAATAATTCTGTTAAATATTGCGATAAGGATATGATTGCCATTATTTTTACATAGCAAGTTAAATTAAACTAAAGCAGGAAAATCCATGTATCTATGGCTAATTCGTGTCAGTAGAGGAACATGACTTCTTTCAGGTTTGGATCCAGGCTAGGACTGTTATGCCTGTTATACTTTTTAATTAACTTAAAAGCTAACTTCACATGTACATATGCTGACAGGCAACTATTCATATTCACTATTATAGATAATTTAGACCAATTACGCATGTATGTCTCTGGACAGTGGAAGGAAGCCAGAAAGATTCCAACACGGCCTTTACAGTAGCGCACAACAAAAGCGCAAACCATTCTGCCACGGAGCACACAATAGGAAATTATCCCATTAGACGTTTAATAATGCATACTTTTTTTAGACTTGACCTTTTGAAAACCGATTGAACTTGTACTGACATTAAGAACAAGTTTTATGTTCAAAATGAAAAGTAATAAAAGATCTTATGCTACTTATTTCTAAAGGCTACATTCCCAAGATGTTTGTTTTTAATATACTGTATTACCTTTTCTCAGAGCTTCTTGCATAGAAATTCACACAGGAGACATAAAATGCAAAGACGGCAAAATAATTCATGCACTATTTTCTCATAAATTTCTTAAATGTTTTTTGATTCAAATTTCTTTGCTACATTTTGCACTAACCTCAAAACTGCTCTTTTAGGCAGTTGCTGTTGTGATGTTAGACTAGAATAAAAATGAATTGTCCATTACCTGTTTGAAGCATGAGGGCGGAGCTGCAGTGGAGGAGGTTTCTTTAAGATATTCTTCCCAACTAAATGGTTCTGGGGGTAAAAAATAAAACAGTAATTTGAAATTTATAATAAAACATAATAAACCAAACAGGAAAACAGACTTTGCAGACAAAGACCAAGTCTGTGAGCACCTTTAACCTGTCTTTTACTGTTTCGTGTTGTGTGTACCTTTATATTCAAATCATTTATTTGTCATTAGTCTTTCTCTGTTACCTGCCTGGGGACAACAGATGGAAACTAACACTTTTGCAACAATCTGGCATATTTACAACTATAACAGTGGCAGATGCCCATTAATATGCACCTGAGAAATAAACAAAGACTTAGCTCTAACATCAGCATCCTATTTTTGCTGATATATTTACAGTTCCTCCTCTGTACATGTCCAAACCATCTCAGTCTGGACCACTGTCTTTACACCATAACACTGTCACCTCTGTTTTATACACCTTTGCTTTGTTTAATTTAATATACCAGTCAGGCATAACATTATGACCACTGAGAGATGAAGTGAATAACACAAATTATCGCTTCACAGTGGCACCTGATATTGGTTGGGATGTCCTGTATTAGGCAGCAAGTGAACATTTTGTTGAGGTGTTAGAAGCAGGAAAAATGGGCAAGCGTAAGGATTTGAGAGAGTTTGACAAAGGACAAATTGTTATGGCTAGAGCAGGGGTCATCAATTAAAATTCACTGAGGTCCAATATGTGAACATTTTCTCGAGTGAACGTCCAGAACATGACAATGTAATTATGTGCCTTGAAAAAGCATTATAGTTACATCAACATCTGTGTCTATAGGGCAAATGCAGTAGAATTGTAAATTATGGCAATAACATTTTCCCAACATTAACATAAGTTTTAAAACAAACTTGGGGGTATGAAATGATAAAATAAAAGGGTAGACATATTTTTCTTATATCAAATAAATAGCTACAGTTATAAAATAAAAATGCTTTAGTAATGGTCCCTGACTCAGAACACAGGGTTTAGAACTGACCTCTGTTCCTTTCTACATCGGTCTGTTTCTCATTTCTCTGCCTTCAGTCTCACTCACAATCACTGCTCCGTGTTTCCAAATTCTCAGATCTGATTGGCTGATAGCGTCACATGCAAAGATTCGCTGTCTAGTTGTCTAGTTTAACGCAGGAGATGCTTCACCCATTAAAAGTGAAGGGCCCTGTACCACGCCTTAAAACACATGTTGCCTCCAAATTCTCCGGTAAATATGAGACAGTCCTGAGTGAGCTATGGGACAGAACCTCTTTCAGCATGTGTCATCTCCAGCTCATCTCACTGATCCGTAAAGAGATAACTTCTGTTTGTTTTAAAACCAGCAGTTTGGTCCCTCCACACACAGACTGGACCTAGTGCTGTCATTTTGTTGGACAATAACAGAAAACACACCTGACTAAAATCCTGCACTGTTCACGTTAAAGCTTTAAAGAACCAAGAAACGCTGCTGTTGATGCACTTTGAGAGAGGCGCCGGTGCGCTCGCAGTGAGCGCGGGGCTGAACAGGGTCGTGTCCATGGTGTGGTAGATGGGTTCAGGTCCAGATGGGTTTGTGTCTGGATGGGACGGCGTCTGGGTCCGGATTTGGATTGCAGCCTGCCTATTAGTGACCCCTGGACTAGACGATTGGGTCAGAGCATCTACAAAACTGCAGCTTTTGTTGGGTGTTCACAGTCTGTGGTGGTCAGTATCTATCAAGAGCGATCCAACAGACAAGCTACTGTAGTGTAGATAGAACTAAAACATTACACAGATAAACTGATGAACAAACCCTGGAGCCAAAAGCACATCATGTCCTCTGTGAAAATTAAATAGTGTCGATTGGTGACAGATCGCAGCAGGAGAAGGGATTTACCCACCATTAGATTTGTCGAGGGCAGAGCCCGCTGTGATGCTGCTCCGTCGCTCCTTCTTCTCCTCTTTTTGATCTGAAATGAAAAGATGATTGAAGCTTCATTAGCATTTTGATACAGACGCTCCAATTACCGACTGAGACTGAAAATGAAAAGTTTATTATAATCTAATACTAGACACAAAAGACATTTACATATAACTTTGTTCAGAATAAAGCTAAAGGATGATTTGGCTGCTTGCCTCATGCATAAGTGTTTGGGAGAAAGAAATGAAAAGACAATTAGGCAACAGAATTACAATCCCTAATGTTTTTGTGTGACTGTTCAAACAGAGGCTTAAAATGTAGCTTTGGCTTAAAAATGATTTTGACAACTAGAAGCGGAAAGTAACTCAATACAAAGTTTCTTGAAATACATTCTATTTTATAATCAGAATGGTGAGCATTTAAGTATTTTGCAAACCAGTTGCTTTTCCCTTAATAAGCAACAGCATAAAAGTGCTGCCAGAAATACATTTTAATTCAATATTTTATAAAAATTGTCAACACAAATTATCAATACATGAGTTTTTGAGACTGATACAGTATTATCAAATAAAATATTGAGATATTTCAATATGTATTTTCTTACACCCCTAATATTTATGCTGTATATTTTAACTTCTATTTGATTGATAACAGCTTGAAGTAGCAGTACTTGAGTATAGATTTTTGAAACTTCTTCCACTTCCAGTTGATTTTAGCTTTTATTACAGTTTTATTTTAGCTGCAGGCTGAGTCTAGTCTTAGAAAGAATATTATTAAATACATTCATTCAGTAATTCATTCATCTTCTTCCGCTTATTCCTGTTAGGGGTCGCGGGGACTGGAGTCTATCCCAGTAACTTTGGGCTTTAGGTGGGGTACACCCTGGACAGTGGACAGCTAGTCACAGAGCTAATACAGATACAGTAACACAGGGAGGACACGCAGATATTAGATGAATAAATTAAACAAAAGTAAATAACAACAGAGTGCCACTCACCTCTGTGGGGAGTTCTGCCCATGTTGACCACAGAAAGTCGAACAGGAAGTCACCTACAGAGACACTGGATAGTAAAAGAAAACAAAATGTTATACAAAAATATCTTTGTAAACTTAAGCATTTATCTCCTGCAGGACTGGCGTGAATCCTGTTTTCAAAGTTTCAATAAAGTGACAACAAAGGCCCTATTCAAACAGAGCAGAGGTATTTTTGTCTCAGTCTGATCACACGTGGACAGGAGCTTGGGTTACAGTGTCCTCGCTTGGCAATAAAATATGTTTTTCTGCGTTGACATCTCTAAAAAACACATCTTTGTGTTTTCCCAAGGTTGTCACAGTTACTTTAAAAGAGAGGAAGAAGTAAAGCTCACCAAAACTTAAAGCTGAGGGCCACCTAAAATGTGTCAATAGCACTAATTAACCACTGACTTTTGTAAATAATAATGAATACTCACACAAATATGATACTATCCTGACATTGTGAGGTCCTAGATGCTCATAAGTGAGAAATACTTCTGTAATTACTGTATGAACATCAACATGTGTATTATTAAATCACTTTAGTTTACAATTACAAGTAACAACAAACTCAACAAAATAAACCACCACAGGACCTTATGTTGGCTCATGTGATCCAATAGTCACGTGCACAACCCCAAAATAAAATAAAAAAAAATTAGTTAGAATATGCAATATATGTAAAAATAGCTTGTGAATAATTATAATAAAAAACAAAGTCTGGGGCAACAGTGGTGCAGTAGGTTAGGCGGGTTAGGCCCTCTGACTGGAGGGTTGATGAACTGTATCCCGCTCGTCCCAGTGCATGCTATCGTTGTGTCCTTAGGCAAGACACTTCACCCACAATGCCTACTCAAGTCACAGTAAGTAATCACTGTGCGACTAAACTATATCAAAGTCCTATTTTCTGGTTCCCATTTTAAAACAGGATGTAAGGCTGCGCAATATATTGCAAATGTATTATTACTGCAATATCAGCGATGTAGCAGATGCAATATCAATATCAAGCCTAGAATGAAAATGTAAAATAATATTATAAATGCCCAGATTTAACTGAATTGAATTTACTCTGTCAAAAAAGTATATCAAAATATTGTCAGTTATATTGTTATTGCAACATTCAACATAGTTATTGCAGGTTTTTCTCATATCGTGCAGTCCTGACATGAAGCCTTCTTTCAACAGAGCAGTGAACCCAACTCATAAGACACATCTTTAGGAGACCAGATTCACCAGAGAGAGAATACGAGACTGCAGACACTGAAAATGTTGCTTTAACTGGAATTCATTCCTTTTTCCACCAATATTATGAAAACACATTATTTTTAATAACTCTGGCATGTTAAATTTGCTAGGTATTAAGTATTTTTTTAAGAATATAACAAAAACACTGATCTTGCAAATCCTCACTACACTGGTGTTCAGAAAATAACACTCTCATGCACTCATCAAATAAATATGGGAAACTGTGGGTTAGGCACATCCCATTATGTTTGTTTAGTAACACTCTCCTATCTGTGTGTAATTAAGTTTAATAGTCTGTTTTCAGAGGAATAAGCATCCAAAACTGTCAACAGACTATAGATTACAGTAGTCACCAGCACCTGGCCCTGCTACATACAGGATTAAAATGTCAACTATACACATTAAGTACTCATTTAAATAACAAAAAGTACTTACGATGTATACTTAAATTGTATACTGAATGAGCAGACACTTTATTTTGATGAGTCACTGAGTGTAACATTATCCTGTTGATATTTTTAGCACCTTTTGTCAGTGTTTTGGTTTCCACTTCATTACAATGACATTTTAAAAAATACAAAGAGTTGATAGAGCAGCTTATATTATGATTTCCTTTGCCAATTCAGGGTACTTATCCCAAAAAGATATGAAAATAATAACATGAGAGTTATCCATAGATACAAAAAAATCTTTGTTAGCCCCTCATGATTAAATAAAACTTGTAAATTGAAAGGGAGGTTGAGTACTAAATTAGCCAGATTATTATACATGTATGATTTATGGTGTATTGTTAACTGCTGTTCATCTAAACATCAAGAAAATTCACTTCTGAATAGGGCTGCACAGTATACCTAAAAATGTACTGTTATTGCAATTCCATAAAGCAAAAAACTAAATGTATCACAGTACTGTGGTCCTCCATCTGACAGAGAGAAGAGTCATATTAAGGCCTTAAACAACGCCATGCTGTGACCAAATTAAAATATTTTAAAAAGCCCATCAAGTCTTGATTCCTGAAGTTAGCCCTGGTTTAGCACTGGTTTGGCTCTGGTTTGGTCGTGGTTAAATCCTGATTTTTTTTCTGGTTTAGATTTAGTTTAGTCTTGGTTTACTGGTGGTTAGAGGTTGACCAATATGTTTTTTTTTATGACTGATGATGATATCAATTTTTAAAATTCAGAGCAGCCAATGACCGATAAACACTGCCGACTTTTTGGACCAATATGTGGGGCAGATTTTCCTAATTTTGAAAGACATTAATATAATAAGCCATTCATTTTAGTAATGCTTATTAATACGCAAGCATTGAAGAATTAGAATTAGACAGTGAGAGAGCTTGGGCAGAGCTACAAAACAGATTTGGATTTTTTGTTCTTCGAGATTCTAGGCCAGAGAAATTAGCAAAAACCTTTTATTGTCATGTTAAGCTTTTCAGGCTGAGATAAAGCAGTGTTTACTATGAACTGCAGAGTAAGAGCCTAAACTGCTACAAGATGGTTGGGGAAGCTGGGGTCCTTCAGTCACATGGCTTCCCGGACATTTGCCTGACCAAAAATAGGCATAAAAGTGCAAGAACCGGCCATTGACCAAGATCAGGAATGAAATGCAAAAATCGTGCTGATATATCAGTCAACCTCTACTGGTGGTTTAGTCCTTACATTTTGATCAGGGCCTATAGTTTTGGTAATAGTCAAAAAGGTTATCCCAGGATATCGCCAATAGTTACAGCAGGGGTCTCCAACCTGTAGCTCGGGAGCTACCAGTAGCTCTCAATCACTTTCCAAGTAGCGCCCCAAAGGCTTTTTGATTCTTACATAAACTTGTTTTATTAAATTTGACTTAGAACTCGGCAAACCAACTTGTGAATGTATTCAGTCAGATTAAAAGGTGTATGGCCCCTTGTGCACATAAGTATTGGGTTATTATTCGCCAATTAGTTGTCAATCAAACAGTTGCTTGATGAGTCAGTAGTGATAACTGCTCGACTACAGTATTTTCAAGTTAGGGTTAGAGTTTGGTTTCATAAATATAATAAGTGTGTATCAGTCACTGCCAACAGACACAAAAATGCACATGCAGTGAACTAAATATTTCTTGTTTTAATTTAAAACGTGAGTTGTGCACACCAACATTTTGTAAATGTTCGGGTAAATGTTAAGGGAAAACAAAGTATACTTTTCTTTGGTTTGAAAGTGTCAGCTCTGTTACTTAGTGGCCACTGTCCAGTGTACACCTCTTACCGCTTATAGCTTCTGAGACAGGCCCCAGTAACTAAATAAATGTTACAAAGCATGAGTAGCTCTCTGCCGTTTTTGATTTGTAAATGTAACTCTCAGGGCAAAAAAGGTAGGAGGCCCCTGAGTTATAGTGTAACTTCACTTTTCCAAATATTGTGGAGCCCTACTTCTGATGGTCCTAAAAATATATATTGAATTACACTTTAGGTCACAGTAACAGTACTTCTAATTGAGTACTGGTGTGAGTACTTCTTCCACCTCTGCAAATAGTTGATATAAGCTTTTATTACAATGAATTATAAAACAATGGCATTCAAACTGCAGTCTGAATATTTTCTTAAAAATTATAATACTGTAAATAGGAAAATCAACAAATGTTCAGTTCTATGGGATTAGATTTAAAGTTACTACCTGTATAATAACCGCATATCCACATGGAATTGCGAAACATGGGCATTAGTCCAATTTTTATCCACTAAATTGGAAAATTTGTTTCAAAAAAGTAGATTAATCCATTGAGAATAGTAATCCAAAAGTCTCCTAAAGAAGGAGCACATGGTCTCCTTTTCCTCAGAGCATCTGCGAGGTTTTGAAGACACTCCTCATTCAATCAGACGGAGCCATAAAGATTCCTGTCGGCCATAAAAGCCCATTTAAACGTGTGGAAGAGGGGAGGCTGCGGCAGCACATGAAAAGGATTCCTGCTCCTCACCAAACTCCAGACTGGTTCAATGTTTGTCTGATGTGTCTGAGTCTGCTCCAGGGTCAGACGGAGAGGAAGGACGATCCGCCAGGAAGCACTCCACTTTTACAACCTCCCCTTTGCACTCGCAACTACTTCTGATGCGGGATTTATCCAGTGAAAAAAATTTGCTTAGATGTTTAACTTGGGTTTTAATGCTACAAAACCCATTGCAAAGAAGTTAAGAGACACTGTAAAATGTAAATAAAGACAAATTGTAATGATTTGCAAACCATATGTACCCATATTATAAACCATAAACCACAAATCATACTGTTTATGAGAGAACAATTACTATTTTACCAATTTGATGGCAGCAACACATGTCAAAAGGTCAGGACAGGATAAACAAAATGCTCAATAAGTAGGTGATATTAATACAAAAGCAGTTAGATCTGCATTTTGCAACTCATTAGGTTAATTAGCAACATTTCAGTAAGAAGAAAGAGCATTTTGGAAAGGGTGATTTTATTATTATCACCTGCTTCTCCAGCATTTTGTTGCTGCCATCAAAATTAAAATGAACCAATAATTCATAAAATGGTAAAATATCTCTCTCTTTTTTTTTTTTTTTTTGTAAGGATTTCCGTATTCTTACATTGTGTTATTTTCATGTGTCCCAGCTTTTTCCCAATTGGACAATGGAAAAAGAACCTGAATGTTTCATAACACATATTGCTATAATGCTATAAAGTAACCATGTAAGTTTTTTACTTCAATGACAGTATAAGAAACAAAATTATACCAAATGTACTTTAGAGAAAATGTACAAATCCTGGTTTTAGCTTGAAATGTTATTGCATGGGAGTCAGTAAACGCAGGCTTCGTGGAGCCAGTCCTCCTCCTGCAAAGCTCTGTCATCTGCAACTGATTACAATATTCCTCTACTGTCTGTGGCCATAAATCTACTTTAAATCACAAGCTCTTTAAGAATCTGTCATGTGTTTTTGTCTTATCTCTACAGATGTTGAGAAAATAAGTGTTTACTGGGTATGTTTTTCTTCTATACTTTTGTTTTTAGAATAAAAGTTTAAATTGATTTTTACAACCATTACAAAAATAGGTACTGTGGCTAGAAGCACAGATATTTCCACAGAGCAAACTAACTCCTCTCTAACTAATTGCTATTTCAAATCAAGTTGTTGAGTGTTTTCAAACATGTCTAATTAATGAGTGTGTCTAATTACAGCTTTTTACAAAAACAGGTATTGTAGGTTAAAATGTCTGCCAGAAATTCTTACCAGATTTCTAATTACATAGTCATGAACAAATGCACACGGCTTAACAAGACCGTTTTGTCAAAGTCTGATGCATTTTTTTAATCAAACTAACTCATTTCTAAACTACTCTGATCCTGCTACTCTGCTCTGACCAATGGCCATATAGGCTAATCCACTGTTTTAACTTTAATTTGTTTCTTAGATAAGGAAGACTCAAACAAAACACTGATTTGCATTAATGGATTATGTAGCAGTTTTACATCTTTTTAAACTCGGTGGTTTGATCATAAATGTGAGAAACCACTGGGGAAAAAAAAAAAAAAAGGCAAGCCAAAAGGAAATAAACTGTCCTAGCCTGATCTATAATACTGATTAAAAAAAACAAACAAAAAAAGCTTTTCAATGACTTGTTGTAAAACATGTCTTCTTCTTTGAGCTTATTTCTTGATACAATTCACTAATTAATTGATTCGCTAATTTATTATTTACAATGCATTTTTCAAAATTAATAAACACTGTTAATAATGTTTAATTCTAGAGTAATAAGCTTATGTAAATAAATGCAAAGTTATTAACATCAGTGCAAACTTGCATATTCATTTACTTATTGCTAATAACATATTTATTCATGTTTTATCACAGCTTAATAACGGTGAGTAAACCTAAATAATTTCCACTAAAACTAAAACAGAACTAACTTTACAATTTGAGAAACTTTTACTGGGGATACTTAACATTTCTTTGACATTATACCATAAATTTGTATAATTTTGTAGATCTAGCTTTTGAAATATTGATGGTTTTAACCAGAGAAGACACCCAGTCCATTAGGCCTGCACGCCGTATGTCCTGGGCCCTAATTAAAATAAAGGGAGCGTGTGACGCAGCTTGTGTACATGTTCACATTTAGTGGGCGGGACAGCACTCATTATTCAGCCACTAAACCGCTGCAATCTTTTATCCTAACAATTTAGCGCCAAAACGTAGCCAGTCGTGCTAATAATCTCTTTATTGCACTATTAACCTCTGCAGAAATCCGCTACAGAGTAAAGCAAAAACGTAAATCTGCAGCAGAGTTGAACGTAGCTACAGTACGCACCACATATAAACACGCTCCTCCGTCTATCTCTGCGTGGACGAATTAAGGCCGTAATTGTGTTTTTGGCGTGCACAAACGGGCAAAAACGAAGCACAAAGCCTCCCTCTGCAGTGTATTTGAATAAGGAGAAGACGAGAGACGTACCAACCGTGAAAGCAGCGTATTTTGGTCCCAGATCCCTCACTTTCCATCAGATGCAAGCCGCCATGTTCGCTGCAGCTCCGCGCATGTCCAATGATCCCAATTCATATTTCTCCACTGGGGGAAAAAAGAAATAAATAAATGCGAAGGAAGGAAGCCAGAGGGGGCATGCTAATTAGTCATTTTACCAGGGCGGATATTGTTACTTGTTTGGTTTTGATAATGCGTTTCATGCCAAGTGCAAACGAAAACAAACGCGTTATTTACGCGCTGTAGCTTCCTGGTTTTGTGGCACAGGGGGAAAGGGAACGACAAAGCAGACACACACCTGCGGGATCTGGAGGAGGAGGAGAGGGGATGAGAATAAAGGAAAAACATTATTAAAATACTATAGGAAAAACATAGTTTGACACATATATTCTAAATTATACTGTTTTCAAAGGCATTTTTTAGACTGCATTATATTCTCTTGTGGTGTGAATGAAAGAAAGGCACCGTGCCAAACTATTTTTCCCCTTCGTCCAAATCACGCTGTGGTTGTATTATTATCATTATTTATTTATTAGTACTATGTAATGTATAATGTAATTATTCTTAATTCACATCCTGAATCCTTAACTTATTACTGAAGCTAAACAGGCTGCTTTAAACCTGCCTAACCAGTCTAGCCAAAGGCAACATCAAAGAAAGGCAAAATACAAAAACCTATGTTTATTCCTTTTTTTTTTAGCCAAATTTGTTCTTTTTTGTTTGTCGCCATAAACGTGAAAATACAACTGTTTACATAATTGTGGACAACTCTTTACAAAAATGTATTCAAGTGTATGTTTAAGAGTAAAAGAAGGGGGGGGGGGGGGTATAAAACATGGTAATATCAAAATTAATTTGTGAAAAACTAAAATGGTGCAGAAGCAACACATTTGAACAATACCCATTTGATTTAAACACCAATGTGTTCGGTTTTCACTCTACTGTTGGCCTATAACATTTATTTTATTAAATCTTTATTTAACCAGGAAAATAATCCATTGAGATTAAGAATCTCTTTTGCAAGGATGTCCATTTAGAAAATGAATGCAAATAAAAAGTTTTTGTTTTGATATTTTTATTTAATGTCAGTCTCAATGTTACTATAGAAAACCTATCAACTCAAAATATAAAGTGTTACAAAAAATTATGTAAAAGTTTTTATTACTCTTTTGCACTTACTGTGAAAAATAAAATTTTAGGGGTAGGTTAATACTTTAAAATCAGATACAAATTATTTTTAATGTAATAGATAAGGCAAAGCAAGGCAATAGATGTTACTTATCTAACATCACATTCTAGGACAAAATGAGATGTTTTCAGTGGCATTTTTATCTAAACCTAAAGTCACATTATAGCAATAAACAAACAAAAGTGAAATAAAATAAAATAAATTGGCAAATGGGCTCTGAAAAGAAAAGTTTCAAGTGCAGTCATTTTAACTTTTCTTGAAATTCCTAATCATTAGGCTATTTCACAGATACAGCATATATAAATATTTTTAAAGATGATTTATGCAGTTTTCACGTTTACATTATCGACTCCTCCTGCTGAATGGGCAGCAGGGGGAGTAGTGAACGCGAAGTAAGAAATTCCCAAATGCATCAACAGAAGAAGAGCCCATGACTTGATGTAAGTGAAAACATTATTGCTTATGTGAAATATGTGAGCGTTGTTCATGTGTAGTTTGTTGTATTTAATGGTGTTATATTTGTCTGTACATTTTGGTCCTCGGGGCAATCAATATCTCTCAGCTGCAGATGGACAGAGGTTTTAGCAATGATGGGGTGCTAACTGTAATAGCCCATAGGTTAATAGGCTAATGTATTTGTTAAAAAAGTAAAAATAAGCCTTCTTCAGTTCATGAAAAAGGGAAAACATATGTCGCATTTTAGCACTAACTGTAGTTTTTATTGGTGAAGGCGGTGGAGGGGGACGGAGACGCATGAGCTTTTGTCAGAAGCTTTTGTAGTAAACGCAGGCTGAGCTAAAACCTGCACAAAAGACTGCTTTGGTGACATAATGCGTCGTTAGGATTAAAATTGTATAATTCCTTGTTATTTTCTGTCTCAAAGTTTTATTTCTTCGCAGTTCACGGCTGTAAAACTGGACACAGGGAGCGCGCACACGTCTCGTCTCCTATTGGCTGCACGCGGCGTCGCTCACACAAATGACGATTTTTGCTGCTATAACCAGCTGATGCCGAGACAGGCTGTGAGCACGGAGCCTGCGAAGAAGTGTTGACGCTTCATGGAGACGCGGCTCTTGGCGTTCTCTCTGTGGATGTGCTCCGGTCCCGAGGCGGAGAGCGGAGGACATTTGATGCGTGTCACGACGCGCGGCCCGGGCTTTTCCCCCTGTCGCCCTCCACACATGATGCTCCTTCGCCTTCTCTCATCATCTTTTCCATTGGCATGATGCTCCGTACTTCGCCGCTCCAGCTCGCTCACCTCACGCACGGACACGTCACATCTGCAGGTAAAAGGCTTCACTGGTTTTAATGACATAATGCTGGCCACCGGAGCCTGCTTTGACATCGCTATTTTGTGCGTAAAAATGTGTGTTAAGGCGTATGGCAGGCAGAAAAAACGCTGTATGTGGATGTTGTTGTGCAGCACTGACGTGAACGCGGTCGGTGAACTCGCTGGTAATGTATGCACTGGTTGCTGTGTAGGCTGAGAAACGCGTGGACAGCAGAGGAATGGTGCTGGTGCGCTCCGCACCGCAGCGATGAGAGACGCAGTTTCGGTGCAGAGCATTAAGCTACTATCCCCCCTCTCTGTGTCTTCCCTCACTCCTCGCGCGCACGAACACCGACACGCACGCTCACACATGGATAATGTATTCACGCCACCAAAACCAATCCAAGGCAGTGATTAGGATGTGACTGAGAGGTTGACATACTCACACATTTTAACTGCTTTTAGGAAATGTACCAACATATGTATGGAGACATCTTAAAATTGATTAACCACTGTCTTTATAAACAATACTAAACCAGGACTAAACCAAGACTAAATAAGGGCAAAATACAAGACTAAACCAGGTCTAAGCCAGGACTAGACTTAGGTTTGTGCCAGAACAAATCTCACTGCAAAGTCTTTGACCAAATCAGGGACTAAACCAGAATCATGTCCAAATCACCGGACCACAAAACCAAAATGTACCTTGACTTTACCAGGTTTCAAGCCAAACCTAGGATCATACCAGCAGTATTACCGGGACATTAAATACTAGAAGAGAATGAGGACAGGTCTAAATCAGGACTAAAAATGTTTAAACTTAAGTATATAGCTAAATTATTCCCAAGAATAATCTAAGATGTTGCTAACAACTTTATTTTTAGTTTTAATAATAAAGTCTTGTTTAAACCTTCTCAAGTTACATGCATCATGGTTTAATCTGAAGCTACATTTGGATGGTAACTTTGCCCATGTAGCTGCCAGGAATGAACTCAGCATCCACCTTATCACTTCTACTGGAAAGACTTGGCTGTGTACACTGCATAGGAAAACGCCCACACACAACCAAATCAACATTAAAGTGTGTGTGCTTTTTTTCCTCTTAACATTAGAATAAATCAAATAAGAAATGGTGTGGAAGCGTTGATGGATACATGGTCCAACAGTGTCCACATCTCAGTAGGGTTGTTAATAATAGTGGTCAGTTTTTGTAAGTGTGAAAGAAGGAGAGGAGTTTAAAAAAGATTCACTGCTGTGCTGTTTTTATTGAAAGAAAAATGTAACATAAGTAAGGGGATATGAGCACAGATTTGCTTTTCCTAATAATAATTGATAAATAAATAAGTGATAAGAGGTAAGTATAGCTTTATATCAATGTCAGAGTGCTCAGTCAGTTCCGGTGCCCTACAGTATTTGCCAGTTTCTTTCTGAGCTACCAGAAGTGTCAGATTACTCTATGGAGTCACTTCATTTTTTTTTTTCTTTTTTTTTTTTTTTTTTTGTATATTAGCCAGGGTTAGGGTTAAGCCAGTGTACTCTCCATGCCAGTCCCAAGCCTGGATAAATGGAGAGGGTTGCGCCAGAAAGAGCAACTATGACTCATTACTGTACTCTAGGAGGCAGTGATGACCCCAGAAAGGAAAAGCCATGAGTAAAGAAGAAGCTGTGCCACATGTTTTTATTTACCAGTGGCTCATATTATACACACAGTTAAGTTAAAGTTAAAGTGGATAAATAAGTGACTGTTTAAACATGACTTGTACAAAAGTATCAGAAGACCCAGCTCTTTCTCTGTTTGTTGAGTCTGTTGCATTAGATCATTGAAATTATCGTTAATGTATTTGAACCACTGATCTTCATCCCCCTTTTTCAGTCTTAGTTCACAAGGTTTGGTCTTGATCTGGTCTCGGTTTGCCTCGGTCTACGTTTCAAAGTCAGATTTGTCTATGGATTCGCTTCACTTTTTTATTTTATGTTTAAAGCAACACTACAAACTCACTGTGCCAGTCCCAAGTCTGGATAAGTGGAGAGGGTTTCACCAGAAAGGGCACCCACCCTAAAAATGACTATACAAATCACTGTACTCTAGCAGTAGGATTATGTGGTGACCCCAGAAAGGAAAAGCCAAAAGTGAAGAAGCTGCTAACTCCCAGTGCCATTACCCCTCAATAAATGTCTCATATATCTTACAATATCCTTTGCAAACTAAACAAACTAAATCTATTTATAAATAACAAAATGTCATCATAAAATGTGCAAGATAGCTATATATAAAAATTCTCAAAGAAGAGTGCACAGAGCAGACACGGGTTATCTCTCCTGCCTCTCAGCAAGAAGGTTGTGAGTTAGATTCTCAGGCAATCTGACTTTGATATCCCTCAGTTGAATCTTCATGTCCCTCTTGTGTTATTGTACTTTCTCCCACCGTTCCAAGACATGCATGTGTTAGATGTATCGGTGACACTTAATTGCCCCTAATGAGTGAAGGTGGGAGTGAATGGTTGTCTGTCAATGTGTGCCTCCAAGTGTCAGACCTGCGAAGCTCCGTCCATTTTCCAAGATGTCCCCCAGCTTAGGCCCATAATTGCTGGGAAAGGCTCCAGTCACCCGTGACCTCTAATGGCAGTAAGAGGAAAAAGATGAACGAATATTCTCAGAGAATGTCCCCTTTACACAAGTTTAAAACAAGGTAGGAAAGTCTAATGCATGTATTTCATTGTTTACAGCATGTAAATGAATAACATTGGGTTATTATGTATCCCTTGATCTTAGTATCGCCACAGTAAAAGATGATTTTGCATTAAAAAGATATTATTTCTTATTATCTGATGTCTTAAAAAGATCGAAAAGATTAATGTCTAACTCTAGAGGTCCTAAACATCCCCTGGTTGCATTCATTCAGTCAATGTCATAAAGGCTACAGTCATGACCATACTAGTATCTTTTATAATTAATCACAAATGCCTTGGAAAAGCCATGTGTTACTCCATCTTGTAAATTTTGCATAATCTCTTACCCCTAAAACATGTTTCCTTTGCACACCTAATGCACCTAAACATCTGCTGCTCCAGGTCTGTGTGTGTGTGTGTGTCGTGGTGAAGCCATCCATGATTTAACTGTGTCCTCCAGGAAATACAGGATTATATACAGGGCTGTCCCATTTATCCTCCACCAAAGAGGTCTACTTAGGGGCACTCTTGCTACCATCTATTTTAATTTGATCAAATTTATGTCCTTTATTGTGGAGTCTGCATGTCCTTCCTGTGTTATTTTGGGTTCTCCCAAGGTGAATTGATGAATTTAAGTTGCCCATATTGAACAGTTGGCAGCCAGTGTATGTCTCTAACTGGCATGTCTTCAATTAATTACAGCTCTAGTCGACCAAAGGCAATCAAAACATTCAAAGCCAGTTACCATTCCTCTTTTTAGAGACACTGAACTGGTGGTTCTGTAAAAATATTAAAAAGATTATTTCGTAAACCCCTCTCAAAACATTGTCTTACTGGATATTTTTTCTATAATTGTGAGAGAAAGACGGTCAGTGTTGTGCAACCATATAACCAATTATTTTTTGCAAGAGTGCACAGATAAACTGCTGTGAAATAAGATGTTTTTTTTTTATTTTATTATGACCCACTTTTTACAAAACCAAGTTATTTTTCTTAGGGTAGTTATTGTGGCATGTATTTCAAAATCTCTTTCACCATTTCATGTCGTTTTAATATTTAGGCTTCAAATAAGCTAAAGAGTGAAATTACTGTACTGTACTTTAGTGTACTGAACCACTATTAGCTGCGTTAGGATACACTGAGTAGTATTAACTGAGTATGCCATGACAACTTTACTTCTGCCCAGAGGTAGAAGAAGTAATCTATACATATATAAGTAAAAGTACTTTAACTTTATAATATTATGACTCCAGTAGAACACAAAACAAAGGTGTTGTGTTATTTTTCAAGGTTTTGAGAACGGTCTCAAGTTTACTCTTTTGTGATCTTGGTCTCGTCTTGGTCCCAGCTTGGTCTCGAATCCGGTCCTGTTTCGGTCTTGGTTGCATTTTCACTTGTTCCTGTCTAGGTCTTGGATGCGGTAGTCATAATATTTTTTTTATCATTTCATATTTTATCATATCATGGCATTTTAGGAAAGCAACTCATAATTTTGATGTAATTTGTTTTATTTTCTTTAATCACTGGCTCAGGCTCAGAGAGATTAATATGTCACGTAAAACAGCTCCAAGCTGGAACTTAGGTCTGGGGGTCAGAAGCTCTGGCTGTTTGTAAAGCACAAAACTATAGGGAGCTGTGTCTGGTTCAGTTACCACATATTGTGCCACATGTTTTTATTTATCAGTGGCTCATATTATACACACTGTTATGTTATTGTTAAAGTGGGTAAAAAAGCGACTGTTTAAACCAGCCTTGTACAAAAGCATGAGAAGTCTCAGATCTGTTTGTTTGTAGAGTCTGTTGTATTCGATTATTAAAATTGCGTGATTGTATTTGTTCACAAGGTTTTGCCTTGATCTGGTCTCGGTTTGCCTTGGTCTTGGTCTCGACTCGGTCATGGACCTTAAAAGTCTTGGTATTGAACCCTAAAAGTCTCGGCCCTGACTTGGTCTCAGTTTGCTCTGGTCTTGGTCTTGATAGGTCTTTACTACAACATTACTAGTGCTACAGTTGTTTTTTAGTATTACTAATTCTACTACCGTTACTTGCATTACTTCAGATACTGCTATTACAGTGTCACTTTCCCCTTCAAAATGTACAAAAAAATCGAATGAAATTACTGCCTCTTTGTTTCATGGGTACTAACTGGTGATATGTCTATGTGGACATCAAAACTATTCAATAAAATGGCTTGTACTTGTCTCTTGAACACAGAGAACAAATCCAAAATGATTACATAACTTTTAACCACTGCTCTATTTTCTCTCTGGTCTTCCAGGAACAACCGTGTGGAGATTTGGATAAGACTGGCAGCAAGACAACCACAAGAAATGGAATAAAAATATAAAAAAAGCGGGTTTCAGCGGCAACCAGACCAACCTGACTCACAGCTAAAAATACAAGAAACTGACATTTAGAAAGATACAGCTTTAAGAAATCTGTGTGAGGAGCTGGAGGAAGCTGGAGGGAGACTGAACCTGGGTGAGAGGATGGGGTGTGGCCAGGTCATCACCAAATTTAACCAGGACTTTACCATCACCCACCAGTGTCCTCTCTAAAGCCAGAGCAGCTCAGTTCACCTGCTGGAGGAGCCCCCTCTCTTGGTGATGTGATGAATAAGTTTGAAGTCCTTGGTATTGTGGGAGAAGGTGGGTCACTTTACATTATAACCTCTGGTCTTGTATAATCATGTTTTGTGTGCCATCTGACTTTTTGCAACATTTTGGCCTTTGCTGTTGTCTTGGTATGATATCTTGTCATTGATCTAAAGCATTTTATAGTATTTTTTGACTTATATTTTAGGTGGTAGCAGATTACATGTACACTATATTTCTAAAAGTATTAACTCACCTGCCTTTACACTCGTATGAACTTAAGTGACATCCCAGTCTTAATCCGTAGGGTTTAATATGATGTAGGCCCACCCTTTGTATCTATCTACGTCAGACATCTTCGTGTCTGACGTTCTCGTCCAACATCTGATATTGGACTCACAGTCTTCGCTCTAATTCATCCCAAAGGTGTTCTGTTGTTGAAGTCAGGACTCTGTGCAGCCCAGTCAACTTCTTCCACACCAAACTCACTCCTCCATGTCTTTATGGACCGTGCTTTGTGCACTGCTGCAGTCATATTGGAACAGGAAGGGGCCATCCCTAAACTGTTCCCACAAAGTTGGGAGCAGGGAATTGTCCAAAATCTCTTGGCGCTGAAACATTCAGAGTTCCTTTTACTGGATCTAAGCGGCCAAGCCCAGCTCCTAAAAACAACCCCACACCATAATCCCAGTTCAGTTATTTGGTGAGTGAGTGAATCATTTTGGAAATATAGTGCACTAAAGGTACTAGAAGCAGCATATGCGCTCTGCTGGTTTGAAAGTAGTACTGCCAGTCTTTCCACTTTTCAGAGTGGATGATCAGCAGTGCAGGGTGTAGAACCAGAAGAAAAAATGCAAACATAAACAACTTGGCCATTATGTAACAAATATATTTTTTATTGTGAATAAATCAGCTGTACCATTGTTATCAGTGAAACAAATATTTGATTTAAATGTGTTTACCACATATCTGGGGACAAATGTGGGTAATTTTTAAGAAAGATTAAAAACTGCTCATAGCACTTTAACAAAAAAGAATCACAGTTCATTTTGTGAGAATAACCAGTTGAATTATATTTTCCCCTATTTTATGTTGATGTTTAACTATCTGCGGGGGCACGGTGACAGAGCGTTTAGTGCTCTTGCCTCACAGCAAGAAGGTTGTGAGATATTTGACTCTGAGTGTGAGAGAAAATAGCCTTTGAAGTTAATATTTCAGGTAGAGGTCTATAGGCACAAGTTGACAAAATGTGTGTTATGTACATAGTTTTTACTGTAAAGGATAAAAAGCTTGCTGTTTAAATATTTTGATTTAATGTAGCCTAATTATTCACAAATTCAGGCATTAACATTTGGGGCGCTCTATCAAAATAAGAGCTTTCCCTGGATTCTGTTCCTTAAGCTCTTATTCTTAAACTTTTCACACCAAGTACCACCTCAGAAAATATTTGGCTTTTCAAGTACAAAACCAAAACTAAACCAATTAAGTCTTAACCGGGTCTAAACTAATACTAAACCAGGACCAAACCAGGATTAAACCAGGACTGTACCAGAAGCAAACCAGGACTAAATCAGGTCTAAGCCTATATTTTGGAGTAAAGCGGAACTAAACCAGGTCTAAACCAGAACAAAAAACAGAACTTAACCAGAACTATACCAGGTCTAAACCAGGCTTAAACCAGGACCAAACCAGGACTAAATTAATTATATACCAGGAGTGAAACAGGACTAAACCAGGTCTAAACCAGGACAAAACCAGTACTACAAAAGGACTAGCTCTAGAAAAGGACTAAACCAGGACCAAACCAGGGCTAAATTAGGCCTATATCAAGGGTGAGGCAAGACTAAACCATGTCTAAACGAGGATTAAACTAGTATTACATCCGGACTATACCAGGTCTAGAGCAGGATTAAACCAGGACCAAACCAGGACTAAATTAGGCCTATACACCGGGAGTGAGGTGGGACTAAACCATGTCTAAACCAGGACAAAACCATGACCAAACCAGGACTAAATCAGGTCCAGGAGTGAAATGGGACTAAACCGGGACAAATTAAGAAATAAAACAAAAATAAAATTGTCTTATCATGATACTAAAACTGTATTTGAACTGAAACTGAAAGACTCCTGAGTACCACCTTAAGAAGCCCACGTGCCTCCAGTAGTACCTGCGCCACAGTTTGAGAAACATCTGCTGGATGTTCCTAAATGCAATAATATCAAAAGCCACTTGCTCTTAACATAATTGTCCAGTGAATATTGACTGTTTATTATTTGTAAGGGTGCTCCAATCAGGATTTTTGAGGCCGATCACCTTCAGCCTTTGCTGTGATCGCCGATACCGATCATAGCCGATACCGATCACGTGGTCTTCAATGTAGTAATGTAATGTATGCAGGCTATTATTAGTTCCATTTGAAAAATACTGTAACCTTTGTAAATATAAACATACAACAAAATTCTACTTATTTTTGTTTTAAAAGAGGTTTTGTTGCATTATTGGCCTTTAATGTGTGCCCAGTGTCTGTGTGGCTTTGTTTGAATGCTCCGCTGATGTAAAAATCAGCTGTTCTTAGTTGGTGCCTTTAGTGCAAGTCCCGGGTGCAGCGCCTGCGTCCGCGTAACGCGCAGCCAAACCAGGTTGAAACACAGTGGACTAAAGAGCAGACAGCTCCTGCAGCCAGTTTTGACAACATCTGAACGAAGAAAACGTGCAAAGAGAGCAGAGAAGACAACGATGAAAGGTGCTCTTCCCAGACACACGGACAGCCTTTTTACTTTCTCTTTCCATTAGCAGCCACTTGGTGCAGTTTAAGCCACGAAACGCAGTTTTCTCTGCGTAACAAGACACAGGCAGGCTCTGAACTTTCTTAATGCTTTTAACCTAAATATTAGCGGGTTAGCTGTAGCTCTATTTGCGTTGGCATTTGCAGATACACACACTGCTGCGCCTCGGTTCTGTCCCGTGAGCTCCAAGAGCAGGTGGGAACAAAGCGGGACATAAAGCAGCAGCTCCAGGGCAGGTTTGTGTTAGTTATAACCAGGGCTTAACTTAAAAACACTGCTAAAATAACGCTACTGCTGTTTAACCAAACCGGAGTAGCAGGACAGTAGATGTGAGAGCCTCACCTGTTTGTTGTAATTTGATTGGCCTTTCTGATCGGCCCATTTTACCGATCACCGATCACTCCATTTTTAGCCATGATCAGCCGATCACCGATCGCGGCCGATCGATCGGAGCACCCTTAATTATTTGCTATAGCAACAATAGGACGTGTTGTAAGGTATTAGTTGAAAACTTTACTGGTGATAAATAAAGGCACATTTCCACCAGGCCGGTATGGGTCGGGTTGGTACTGTATGGGGTATTTTTATTTCTAAAATGGGTCAAAAGAAGATGAATTGCTTGTTGCAGAGCCACAGCCATGTTACAAAGCACCCATGTATTATTATTAGCTTACAACTCTAGCACATATTTACAAAATAAATGCATCACTCACAATGGGACCAACAACATTTTCTTTTTTATTTATGACTTGACATGATGAGGGCTATTTTAGGGCTGTGCCTTACCTGAACTGACACTTTTCTTGAATCTTCTGTTTTTCTTCACCAACCATATAAACAAGATAATTTAACCATGGTGTTTTTCACTCTGTTTTTGCCAACAAGCAAAACAAACTTTAAATGCACAATAATGAACTAATATATTGGCAATTCAGTTGAGAGCACTGTATAGAGGCCACCATTATGGGAAGTGTCATTACCATTAATAGGACTTCGATGTATTTGTTATTGCTCTATTTTGCTTTCTTACATTTGGACAAAGTAAGCAGGTTCTCAAAAGTCTTAAAACTAGAGAGAGTATTCAGTTCAGGTTTGTTTCTTGCATCCTTAAACATAATTTGTTTACAGACATAAATTACCTTTGGATGAAACAAAGATGCCCAAAACATCAGCAAAAAGAAGAAGGCAGTTCTCTAAAAACACATTTATAGCTGTGGCATAAACGTGCAATTAACATAATACTCAGATGGGAAGCATCCAAATTTATCCACATTGTCACAGCGTGGGACAATACAGGTAACCTATAAAGAGGCACGAGCTACACATGGGCTACACAAGTTTAATTTCTTTTGCGATGTTAACTGTATTTGAAGTCAACTTTCAAAACTTAGATGCAATGTTGTTGATTTTGGAATTCTGGATGCTTAGGGGTATAAACATAGTAGAGGTTTTTAGATAGATTTAGGTAGATTGTTTTATCCCAGCTTTCTTGTCTTTAAAATAAAAAAAGCTGCTGAGTTTCCCACATTTTAGGCATTCACTTCAAGTTCAGAGAAGGTGACTCTTTCTAACACTGAAAACTATTGTTGCTGTAAATGTTTAATACTGTAAAAATACCAAAAAAATTGTGTCATACTAATATAACTACAACATACTGTATGTACAAAAATAGATGCTTAACTTGAGAAAACATTTCAGTTGTGTTTCCTCTTTTTTACTAATAAGGATTCTTTGTCATCAAGACACTGCTTAGTACAGCTCCTCATTTTTCTGCATCCATGCTGCATTGTAAGGACCAAAAAATACAAAATACTACAACTAGGGTGGTTAGACCATAACAGTGTAGCACAAATTGGTAGTTGAAGATTTCTGATACAAATTGCCATGTATGTAGGCCATAATGTTCAATCATTATTGCTGTTATTTTAATTTTGATTCTTGAGACTTTTCCAGGTTACGACCTAATGTCAAAATGCGTAATCAAATGATTGCTGAAAACTAGAATCATTTTTAACCTTTGTGCTCCTCTCATATTCTGCATCGCTCGAGACCCTCGTGCTATTTTGAAAGAAAGTATCCACTACATAAAAAATACTAATCCAGTCAAATCAGTTTCACTGCTCATCTTTGACACATCGTAGGCTCTAATCACCACCAAAGCCCCATCCCGCTACTATTTATTATTCAGAAATTAATGAAGTTTTGGTGTTTTTTGGAATGCATTTTTCAAAATTCATATTATAATGAAACTGGCATTTAAAGAGTTAAAATGTATGTAATCAGGGCTTGGCAGTAACTTTTTTGCTCACTGGCCATTTTGGCTAGTGTTCTTTAAAGGTTTCTAGCCATTTAGGTTTTTCTCTAGCCATTGTTTAAATGTTAACATGCTAGTTCATGTGTAGCATATAAGATATATATCTGTTTTTATATCAGTTCTTTTGAAAAAGACCAATGAAAACATACTTTTCAAAACAGTAATTTCTCATCATCAAAAAGAAAATATTTTTAGACTTTGCTTTTGTGATATTTTCTTCTTTTTTTCTAACAAGCTTAATTTTGTCTTTCTATTCATGATAGCAACACAAAGTCAGATCTAAAGTTCTGTGATTTTAGTGGCAACTAAGACAAAATATTTTACTGGCCAAAATGGAAATCTATCCGCATTTGGCCAGTTGGGTAGTGTTAATGCCAAGCCCTGTATGTACAATTTGTAAACAAGGGTCACAGGAGGGTGCAAAATTCATAGAGTATAAATTACGGTGCATGTAAGACTAAAAAAAATGACTAAAACGAACATTTTCTGCAAAAAAAAAAAAAAAAAAAAAAAAAACATGCCCAAAACTTTAACCAACCAACAAATAAGTGTTTGCCACCTAAAACGCAGACCAAAGCAGTAAACACGATGCACTCAGAGACCCACAGGGACACCACGCAGTATGTGAGATCCAGCCATATCCATGTATTAAAGGGACATTATTCCTCTGACCTTTTAACTTCTTATCCGTGATTGATTGTCAGCAGCATCAGATCTCTTAATCAGTTTTGGTGTGGAGTCTTAATTAAGATGCTGCACGAAGAGCGCACGTACCCGTTGCACTTAATGATCTCTATTTGTTTACATCTTGCAGGCGCATATGGAGTGGTGCTCAAGTGCAGGCATAAGGTAAGGAAGAGTTTCTCTGTACTTACAGTTTTGCATTTGCACAATTTAAATGCTGCATGTTTGGGTGTGTTTTTGTCTAAAAGTTAACACAGTCAAAGTGGAGATGTTACAAAAATATCACTTATATTAAGCTCTTTTTATGCCAATATTTTTGAATATTTCTGAGCCTGTTAAAAGAATTAATTAAATATGGACAATTTTTTATTTTATTTTACACAGCAGTGATGAAAAGTAACCGGACACTCAAGTAATTCAGTTTTTGTTTTAGTTTTTTAAGAAAATGTACTTTCTCACTTCTCTAAAAACATACTTTTACAAAGTGGCAAAGTGAGTAGTAGTAGTAGAAATAGGAATAAAGGGAGCAACAGAAGCAGAAGTAGTAGTAGTACTAGTAGTAGTAGTTGTGATATTAGTAGCTGTAGTGGTACTAGTACTAGTAGTTGCAGAAGATGTAGCAGTAGTAGCACCTATAGTAGAAGTAGTTGTTGCTGTAATAACACTAGTAGTTGTAGCAGCAGGAATAGTCGTATTAGTAGTAGCACTATAGTATTAAAGGTATTACTATTACTATTATTATTAGTAGGAGTCATTATATAAGCTGAAGTGGTGTAGAAGTGGGAACAGCAGTAGCCATAGAATTAGAAGTTGTAGCAGTAGTAGTAGTAAAAGCAGCAGCACTATAGTAGTAATGATGGTAGTAGTAGAAGTAGTAGTAGTACATTTGAAGGTCTTATTGTTATACAGTATGTTGTGTATGGTTCAACAACTCTTGAGCGTTTAAACTGATGCCATGAATGCAGTCAGTGCGAGGGACATGACTCATCCAGAGACCCAGCAGGCGTGACTTTGTGGTGTAGGGCTCTGCTTCCTCTGGTTTCTCTGTAAGCTTTTCTTAATGTCGGCCATTATTATTCAGTTATTGCCTGCTGCCTATTTTGACAACCTTTTTTTTTTTCCTCTAAGCCTATTTGTAAATTATTGCTCCAGTTTAGGGATGCACATTGAGTTCATCTTCTTAAATCAATTAATCAGTCCTAGCAAATGATTATCGATTAACAGGCCTTGACAATAAGACCAGCCAAATATGGGTAGATTTCAATTTTGGCTAGTAACACAATTATTCTCACTAGCCACTTTGTATGGTTGAATTTTACATATTAATTTAAACTACTTTAATTCACCTAAACCATACTAACTCATAAATGGGTTTGGGTGAATGGGTGAATTAAGAGATGTTACACAACAAGCAAAAATATTGTATACACATTTTCTGAGTCTAAATAAGTTTAAATATGTTTTATCACACCAATACTACACATTAAACAACATTTTAACGCTTTAATTGTGGCTTATGAAAATCTCAAATGGCTAGTACCTTTTGCAAAACACTTGCCACAGAGGCCAGTGAGCAAAGTTAGTGTGAAGCCCGGTCGATTAACTGTTAACCACCGGCTTGACATCAAGTATCATTAAGTTTTATTTTTTTTAAAAAAACAGCCCTTTATTAAATTCAGAGTCATAAGCCATAATAAAACTAAACTAAAACTAATTAAATTAATTAAACTAAATTAAACTAAACTAAACTAAACAGGCTTGTATATTTTAGGAAACAGTTGCTTCATGTTTAATTTGCCCTAACTCTTCATTGGTACTGTCTTTTTACTCTACTGTACAGCATAACGATTAATTGTTAGCATTTCTTTCAATCGATTATGGCCTCAGTGCTAATAAGTCAATTAATCGATTCACCACAAACAGCCCTACTCCAGTTATATGATGTTATGTTACGTTAGACCATATTTTTGGAGGTAGAAGTACAGTAAAAGCAATATTAGTAGTAGTAGCATCAGTAGTAGTATTTGTAATAGTGATTGTACTTGTAGTAGTAGCAACAGTAGCACGGGTAGAAGTAGTAATAGTAGTAATAGTAGTAGCAGTAGCAACAGTAGCACCAGTAGTAGCAATATTAGTAGCACCGGTAGTGGCAGTAGCAGGAGTAGTTTAGTAGTAGTGAAGATAGATTTTGGTGTGCTGTGAGTTCTGTTACCTCTTCTTAACTAATATTACTTTGTGTAACAGTACTTTTACTCGTGTACAGATTACAAGTTCTTTGTCTTTATCTCTGAGCTGTTTCTATCCTAACTCTCCAACCAAACTGTGTTGTCAAAGTTCAATAATGCATCATTCACTGCATGTCTATAAAACTAATGCTATAGTTGTGTATGTGATAAAATATATTCATCTATACATTTTCAACATCATGAATCAACAGTTCATTCAAATGCGTGTCAACCATGCAAATGTATCCTTTTATAAACATTTATAGTTTTAGTAGTTGGTATAACCTTATTTTAACATCCATCCATTGTACCAATTTCTGAAAAAAAAGTGCAAAATTAAACTAAAACATTGTTAATCACATCCCTGTTAGTGTGATCAGGTTGTATTGGGGCTAATGGCAGATTACTGAGACTATATTTAGCTCTCATTAATAAAGTGTTGATTGAGACGTTGATGTAAATGACTGTGATCCAGTTACACATCAACTGGGACATATACCTCTGGCACACTTATCAGGCTGTAAGCACACTTACTGTACATTTTTTAAACATGTTTTTTATGAGGGTTTTATAAAACATCTTCATTCTCTGAAGACAACACAGCAGTCAGGCTCAAACTTTTCACACCGAGTAGAAAATCTCTGGCTTTCCAAATATCGTTGTTAATGGACTAAAATGAATGTAAATGTTGACTAATGCAAAAACAGCAAGGGAAGAAATAGGGCTTAACAGAAAAATGCAATATTAAAGGCCCTGTCCCACTGAGCCATTTAACGATTCCATCAGAAAAACAAAGGCATAATTTTATTGGACGTTTCTATTTATATTTCAGCCGTTTCAAACTTTGAACATGTTCAAAATTTTCAACGGCCAGCTTCCGATAGCAATTGGCGGTTCTCATATGTTACTACTTTTTTGATGTTTTCACCATTACTCAGACGGAATCTTACTGGTTTTTAGACTTTTATGGCTGTTGAGCAGGCGGACAGCTCGATCGTCTCCAGCCACGGAGACACACCATACATCAATGGTAAAACCGCTGAATAACGTTGAAGAAACATCCATTAAACGACTACATGAGTGCCTGATCTCAGGCCAAAGTCCTTGTAACCATAGAAACAGATGGATACGGATAGAGTCTATTAACGTCTAATTACATCTAATCATGTCTGAGTAACAGTAAAAACACATGTAAAAGTTAGCGATAAGTGCGAGAAACGCCTTGGCAATGGCCAGACAGGCAGAAACAGACATATCCAGCTGGTATTAAAAGCTCTTCATTCATTTGCTCCTCTGACTCCAAGTACAATGGGTGACATTCCTGATGATGTTCCTGATGAGGTGGCCCTTCTGCAGGCACAACTTGATGTACAAGCTGCCCAGTGGAGACTCTATGAAAATGTGGTCCAAAGAAGGAGGGCAAGGCACAGAAGACAGCAGGGTCAGAACCGCAGGTTGGGCGGAACGGAGGCATAGTGGTTAGAACTCCTGCCTCACAGCAAGAAGGTCCCGGGTTCGATTCCTGGACTGGGTGGGTCCTTTCTGTGTGGAGTTTGCATGTTCTCCCTGCATAGGTTTCCTCCAGGTGCTCTGGTTTCCCCTGCCACTAAAAACATGTACAATAGATCCCCAGTGGGGCCAGGACTCCCCTGTAAATGAGTTTCTGAATCTCAGTGGGACTTTCCTGGTTAAATAAAGGTAAAAAAAAAAAAAAGGTTCTGGTTTTTGCCATGGCTTGGCCCTGAGAGGCGGCGGCAGTTTTGTCTTTACGACCAAACGTTTGCTGTTCTATTTGCCATCCATGGCAAAAAAAAACAACAACAAAAAAAACAATTGTATTTGCCGCCGTATGACACCGTCTGATGTAAATATTTAGACGGAGGCAGGCGGAATTGTTAAATGGAGCAGTGGGACAGGGGCTTAAAGTAAGACAAAATAGGAACTAAACCAGGACTAAATCAGACCTAAACCATATTAAATCAAGGACTAAACCAGGATTAAATCAAGATTAAACCAGGACTAAACAGACAAATCAAGGACTAAACCAGGACTTTTAATCAGGACTTCAACTGCAAAAGATTCCCACATTCCCAGTTTGAGAACCACTGCGATTTTGTATGTTTTTGTCAATCTTAATTTTGTTAGTCTGTTAGCAAAATAACTCGAAAAGTTATTGTCAGATTTTTATAACATTTTTCCGGTCTGGTCTGAAATACTGATGAGCTTTGGTATTTTTCGCCATTTTATATACAAGTTACCATGACAACTGTTGTAAAAAGGTCTTTCCCAGGAAAAGACTGTTAGTTAACAGCAGAAACAGGAGGACGAGAGACTTAGTACCGTTGGCTTTCAAAGAACCATGTAAACTAAAATGAACCTAAATCAGGGCTAACCTAGGTCTAAACAAACTGCAGTAGTAAATTTCATACAAAATTAAGAGTAAACTGTGGGTAAACCCGGCCTAAACCAGAGATAAAACAGGTCTAAACAAGGACTAAACCATGCCTTAAGCAAACCAGCTCTAAATCAGGCCTTAACCAGATCTAAACCAGGCCGAAACAATCCCTAAAACAGGACTAAACCAGTATTAACTTAGGGCTTAACCAGACCTAAACCAGCTCTTACCAGGGTTAAAAGGAGTCAACACCAAAGCAAAACCTGGACTAAATCAGGCCCTAACTAGATCTAAACCAGATCAAAATCAGGACTTAACTAAAAGTGTTATACACCTCATTACTGGATCAAGTGCTAACTTCAGTTGCAAAAGACTCCTAAATATAACTGGAAGAGGCCTGTGTACCACAGTTTGAGAACCACTGACTTAGTGCATTAGCAGTGTCAGTGTATTTATAGATTATAGATAAACGCCTCGTGTTTTAAGACTAATTTAGGGAATAAAAATCAAAGCAAAAAGCATTTAAAAGTGGTTGTGTTATTTAGTTATGCAGTGTGCAAGTGCCTTTTTCTTACATGTGTGGGTGTCTTACATTTTGAAGACTATGTTTGTCCCCTGAACGCTCTTCTCTCAGCACTGTGGGTCATTAAACTTTTAAAGACTGTATAAATTATATACAATGAGGGGAAATCTGCATGAAGCAAGCCTTTGCCAGGAACAAGAAGACGTTTACTAGAGGAGAAGTACTGTGCAAAAGTCTTACACAGGTTTTTTATGATATATGAACAAAGAAAGGTGTATCCATGTACAAAAAGAGCCAAAGACAATGAACTCGAAGACCGTAGACCTCTCACAAGGCATGTTTCTATCTCACATTGTTTTTTTGTTGTTGTTGTTGTTTTGTTTTGTTTTTTTGATAAGCTTTGCAGTGGTTCTAACTTTTTCTATGAAATTTGGCTCAAGTGTGTATTTTATCACAAATTTTTATATTCTAAACACAAATCTAATATTACTTCATTTCTACACTCTAAATTTGTTACATTGCTCCTGTTAAGTGACAAAAGTGTCCTCGTCACAAAACATCATAGAAATAAAATACATTAATTTTTTTCTACTTTTTGCATAAATATTTTAAGCAACTTCTGCCCTGAACATAAATACCAAATATTTAATTATTTTCTGAATTGTAACGCTTTTTATGCCAATCTATGTAATAGCATCTATTTATTATTTTTGTAAAAAACAGATGTCAATGCAGTCGATTCAGGATTTGTTTGTACACAGTAAAAAAAATAAATAAATAAAAAAATCAAGGCCACAAAATTCCTCAAGATGTTTTTGTTTTTTTGGGCCAACTCAAAATCTCAGATTTTCAACAACAAATTTATTTATTTATTTTTTGTTCAATTTAATATTCATGTCTAAAAACTTTAAATTTTAAGTTTCACTCACTATAATTTTTTAACTCATCTTACAGCCAACTTACTATCTATTGTTCAGAAAAAAATTATGTTGATAATAAAAAAATTTAGTATACTAAAATTAAACAAAACTTTTTAAAAACATTTTTACAATTTTAACAACTTTTTCTGAGCAATGGCTAGTAAATTGGCTGTAGGATGAGTTAAAAAATAAATAAATAATAATAACAATAATAATAATAATAATAATAATAATAATGAGTAAACCTTAAAATTGTTTTAAAAAAGTTTTTAGACATGAATGTTAAATTAGGTGAACAGAAAAATATTAGTTGTTGAAAACTTGAGATTTTGAGTTGGCCTCAAAACTCAAAAATCTTGAGTTTTGAGGCCAACTTTTTGAGTTTTTACATAATTTCTTTTTATTTATTTTTTTACAGTGTAGTAACAAAAAGTTCCAACCAGTTTTAATGGGAGTTGGTATTTAGGTTGTACATCACACACACACACCTAATCCTAATCACGATTAATTACAGAGAATTAACGCGTAAAAAAAAAATGAACACAATTAATCGCACTTGACTATGACAACATGGAACTTTCCTCAGTGACCTAGTTTCTGGCGCACAGTAACCAGGGCTGGACATCTACACAACCAGAACATGAAATGTGAGTGGATTTCAGCTGTGAACAGTTGGATAATGTGCCTACAGACTGCACGACAGGTAACTGTGGGGCAGAGGTCGGCCGCCTCCGTGCAACCAGCGCAACTTTACTTTCACTTTCGACGTGCTGCTTCAAGGCGCCGCTCATCGTCTCTCCGACGATCACAGCTGACTGACACACACTGGAGACAGCAGTCCATTGGGTTCAGAGTCGAAGGACAGAGAGGACAGGTCCACGTGAAGGTCACTCACAGAGCACAGGAGGAGACACGAGAGAGAGGCGCCCCACGTGTTACTACTGCACAGGAGGTGGAGATTGATGTACAAACACTGATTACTGCCCTCTTTGAATGCGGTGTTAGTTTGAAATCAAATATGCCAGAACATACAAATAAGAGCCTATATTTTATAAAAATGTGATTAATCGCGATTAATTAATTACAAAGCCTGTAATTAATTAGATTCATATTCTTAATCAAGTCCCACCACTAATATATATATATATATATATATATATATATATATATATATATATATATATATATATATATATATATATATATATGCTTATTACTATTAATGTTAAAAATATTACATTTTTTGTGTTTGTCAAAAAATGTTGCTGCTTCTGGCATAACAACGGTTAAAATTCAGAAAATAATAAAATATTTTGGCAGTTGATTAAAAGATTTATGCAAAAAATATGAATGTACACATTTTTGATGATGTTTTGTGACAGGAACACATTTGTCATTTAACAGGAACACCGTAACTTTTTAAAATTGGGGCACGAGGGTTAATTTATTTATGTAAAGTTGATATTATTTTGCTTGAAAGGTGTACCAGAAAGTAGTGAGACCAGCAAAGATACTGTATGTTTTTTGTTTGTGAGCAGGTAGGCACTGAAGAAAAGAAAGAAGGCAGAGCTGAAGGTGTTTAGGTTCTTTTTGGGAGTGACGAGGATGGATAAGGTTAGGAATGAGTACATCAGTGGGACAGCTCATGTTAGATGTTTGGAGATAAAGTCATAGAGGCCAGACTGAGATGGTTTTGAACATTTACATGGGAGGAATAGTAAATATATGGGTTGAAGTATGCTGAGGATAGAGATAGGAGCCTAGAGGAAGACCAAAGAGGATATTAAAATAGATGTCGTGAAAAAAGACATGAAGTTAGAAGAGGATGCTGAAATTGATGCAGATAATTGCCTGGGATAACACCTGAAAGGGAAGAGCTGAAAGGAAAAGGTCAATTTTTGTTCCTATTTTAATATACTAGTGTTTTGTGACTATTGTTGGTGCTTTAGTTGATCGTGCCATCCAGGTAGACTTTAGCGTAATGTATGTAGGTCAGATGGGCTGAGGCAAGCTCCCACCAGTGGTTCTTTACTATATGTGACTGCTGTTAATGCTCTAAAGTGTGCTGCAAATAGGAACTACTAAATTATATAAAAAAATGCACTTGTACTGTAATTGCACTAAAATCCGGCCATAGGGGATCATAAGCCAGTATATTCTTTGTGCCAATCCCAAGCACAGATAAAAGGGGAGGTTCGTGTAAGGAAGGCCATCCTATGTCAAAAAATAGGATACGGCATGAACAAAGTATACAGGTATGAGAAGAGTCAGATGACAGAAGCTTTATAAAGCACTCTTGAACGCGGCTTAGTCAGATGGAAAAAAAATGGGATTCGAATAAAAAGGTATTATTGAAAATGCTTAAAATAGGCCCAGGCAGCTGTCTTGACAAATAGCTCTCGAACATTAAGAGACTATTTTCAATTTCCAAATGTGCCATAGAGACCTGCAGTAGTAGAGCCATTTTCTGCATTTGAATTGTTCCTTTAGTCAAAGTGCCGTCATATAGGCCATTTTAGGGTAAATGCCATCCTAAACATGAGGCAGCACAAAGTAATAAAATTAGATAGAAGTCACATGATGCTTTTATGGCTCTACTGAGGAGTAAAAAAACAAGAATTAGCTGGTAGGAACCAAAAATGTGTAAAAACCTGATGTGCCTATGAAAAAAAGTGGAAGAAGTACTTAAAATCTGTAATGTAAATTTCTGTAAAAAAAAAAAAAAAAAAAAAGGTACTGTTACTTCAAAAAAATATTACTTATGTAGAAGTGAACACAGTCAACACATTTTTACTTGATGTGTAAAGTAAGAAAGTACTTACTGCTATTACCATTGCATACTACTGTTACTAGTACTTGTACTTCTGCTACTACTATTACACTTAGTATCCAGATTGGCACCAACATGCTTTCACTAAGGGTGCTCCGATGATCGGCCGTGATCAGTGATGGCCGATCATGGCTAAAAATAGAGTGATCGGTGATCGGTAAAATGGGCCGATCAGAAGGGCCGATCAAATTACAACAAACACGCCAGGCTCTCACAATTACTGTCCTGCAACTCCGGTTTGATTAAACAGCAGTAGTGTTATTTTAGCAGTGTTTGTAAGTTAAGCCCTGGTTATAACTAACACAAACCTGCCCTGGAGCTGCTGCTTTATGTCCCCGCTTTGTCCCCGCCTGCTCTTGGAGCGCACGGGACAGAACCGAGGCGCAGCAGTGCATGTGTTTGCAAACGCCAACGCAAATAGAGCTACAGCTAACCCGCTAATATTTACGTTAAAAGCTATAAGAAAGTTCAGAGTCTGCCTGTGTCTTGTTACGCGGAGAAAACTGTGCGTTTTGTGGCTTAAACTGCACCAAATGGCTGCTAATGGAAAGAGAAAGTAAAAAATCAGCCCATGTGTCCGTGTGTCTGAGAGGAGCACCTTTCATCGTTGTCTTCACTGCTCTCTTTACATGTTTTCTTCAGACGTTGTCAAAACTGGCTGCAGGAGCTGTCTGCTCTTTAGTCCACTGTGTTTCAACCTGGTTTGGCTGCGCGTTACGCGGACACAGGCGCTGCACCCGTGGACTCGCACTAAAGGCACCAATTAAGAATAGCTGATTTTTACATCAGCGGAGCATTCAAACAAAGCCACAGACACTGGGCACACATTAAAGACCAATAATGCAACAAAACCTCTTTTAAAACAAAAATAAGTAGAATTTTGTTTGTACTTTTATATTTACAAAGGCTACAGTATTTTTCAAATGGAACTAATAATAGCCTACATATGTTACATTACTACATTGAAGACTACGTGATCGGTATCGGCCATGATCGGTATCGGCCGATCACAGCAAAGGCTGATCGATGATCGGCCTCAAAAATCCTGATCGGAGCACCCTTAGCTTTTACTCATCTAGAGGTGCTAATATTAAAGATTTATTTATATAGCACATTTCATACAAAAAGCAAAAGAAGCAGTGCATAGCAAAACATTAACAATAAAAGATTAAAACATACTCCCTCCAATACTCTAAGAAACATACGTAAAATGTTTAAAAACCAACAAGGGTCCAGCAAACAACAGTACATAGACAGATCTCTGTGACTTACCTATATGCAAGACTAAACAGAAACATTTTAAGCCCACTTTTGAAGGGGCTTAAAGTTGAGGCACATCTATTGTCACAAGGTCATTCCACTTGAGAGGAGTGCATTATTTCTAGTAAAAGTACTTATCTATCTAAGGAAGTTGCTTCAAAATATCTACTTATTTTCCACCGTGTGACATAAGTAGCAGTTTTATACAAAAAGCCATAGAAATGGTGAAAGTCAAATGTCAATTTTGTGTTTTTGATCAAAAGGTATCTCTTGCTCATGCGCTATACAAAAGTCCTCAAGTGGAAAATCTGTAGTGCACACGCACAAAACGAGAACTATAAAACACCTCATGTTTTTACTTCTTGTCTTTAGTTCACCAGGTCATCTGGGATTAGTCATGTCTACTATCCAATTATGAATCTGTTCTTTTAAAAAATTAATGAAAAATGTAATTGATTATGAAAATAAAAGTTAGTTTCAGACTTCTAGTGTTTTCTGGGCAGTGGACATGACCACTTGAGCAAATCTCTCCTTCATACAGTTTTAACTAAAGCAGCTGTCAAACAGTGGCACATTACATTGGCTTTTCCTGTTTGAATGTACTCGGAGATGGTGACACATTTCCCACATATAAAAGTGTAAGAGGCACATTTTCACATCTAGACCTGAAGACTCAGACCAGGGTTATAGGGGCTTTTAGTATTAGATATAGAGTGGTTATTTTTACTTTTCACAGCTTAAATTGTAGTAAAAGGGAAATGGTGGCTTGAGAAAAATCACGTGAAGAGAAGGAAAGAGCAGGTATTGAATGTGGAGACTATGGCTGTGGTAAATAGGTCACCTCAATAAAAGCTTGGAGCAGACAGGAGCTTATCTGGTACAAGGCCACAACAGAGACACTGGAGTCAAACCAACCAGGAGAATCTGCTAGGGATTTACAATCAGACTATATATAATTTACAACACTGGGCAAAGGTCTTAGACACATTTAAAAAAAAAGGCTATGAATAAAGAAAGGTATAACAATGTATATAAATTGTGCATTTGTGTAAAAGAAGGAAAATCAAAACTATAAGCACTCAGAGAGCCTAGACCTCTGCCAAGGCATTGGCAGATGATACCCTACCTGTATGTCAGAAAGCCCTTTTATTGCACAATGGTAAAGAATAATTTCTTCTTTTAATGAGTTACTTTAGTATCTTGGTCCATATATCAAAATGGTGCAGAATTAAAACTCCTGGACTCCTATGAGCGAGAGGATCTCTCCTTCAATGTGGTTTTCCATTCTTCTTTTTTTCCCCACAGCTGGGTTTTTTAGGACTTTTTTCTTAACAAGAAGGAGGGTCTAAGGACCTAGGATGTCCTGGGTCTGTTTAGTTTAGTGTAGTTATTGTTTATGTTTAATTGTGTTATGTCTGATTGTGTGTTTATGTTTGGCTGTGTGACTAATTGTTTGTAAAGCCCAAGGTGACTGCTGCTGTGATATTGGGATAAATTAATGAAACTGAACTAAATCTAAACATTGATCTGGATCCACACCAATAGACCCTTCCAGGAATGACGCGTTTGAAAAAGTTGCGCACACAGCTTGAAATTAACGTTCTATACTATTCATTTCTATAAGGGAGCAAAAAAAAAAATTAATTTAGACATTTTGGGGCAGCAGGAACGAATGGTTGTTGTTTATATATTTATTAAAAATTACTCTGATCTCAGTGTTAGTACCACTTGCTAAAGTTAACTTATAAAAGGAGGATTTGTGGTGATTGTTAAATTAAATCTGAGCACACAATGTCAAACTATTGTGGCATGCCATATTTCTGTTACTTTTTATTTAATTTGAGCTTTAAGTAACCAGGAAAGTCCCACTGAGATTCAGAATCTTTTTCACAGTCCTGGCCCCATGGGGGATCTATTGCGCATGTTTTTGGTGGTAGGGGAAACCGAAGCACCCAGAGGAAACCTACGCAGACACAGGGAGAACATGCAACTCCTCACAGAAAGGCCCCACCTCCTTGCTGTGAGTCAGGAGTGCTAACTACTATACCACATAAATGTAAATTACGTAGCCTTTAGCTTATATGGTAATTATAGTCGCTAATTGCAACGTTACATTAAACGGCTAAATGTTCACATATTCGCTAATGTTATTAAACCAGGCTCTGATATTACTCACATGTGGTCGAGTGGTTGTTAGTTGCCAAACCTGTCTTGATTATTCATAATTTGAAATGTTTGGTGGATAGCGCTAATTGCTCCATTAAAAATGTAGTATTGTCTTGTTTAACTTCCGGTACCAATTTTTGGAACGCAAACATTCTGCTTACAAACATAAGAAGGGTCTATTAGCACTATATAATGATGCAACAGTAGCAATTCCATGTAGCTGGTCTGTGTCTGTGGTTTTGAATGTGCTTTTTGCTTGTGTTTTTCCTTTGACTATAACTTTTAGCTCATTGGATAAAGTCATATACACGAGGGAGGACCTTTTGGCTCAGAAAAAGTCAAAATACAAGATCCGACACGCCATACCAGAGGACCTGAAAATGTCTAATTGCAGCTGCCGAGCTGTTACTAAGAAAAAGCCTAAGCCTTTTCTCCCATCATGGTCATCATGGAGAATGTCAATATCAGTCGCTATCAAACAAGTGTGATGAACTGAACACTTGTGAGACATCAGCAATTGTATTAGTAGGCTAGTCTCATGTGTTTCAGCGAGACCTGGCTGATTGACAACACACTAGACTTGTATGGATTTACCCAGCTTCATGGCTGTGAGAGCGGATAGAGAAGCGAGGACTGGTGATGTTTGTGAACAATAGATCGTGCAACCTGGATCATTGCGGTTAACAGTAAACGTATGCTGCCAGGATCACTTTAACCAGGCTTAAACCAGTCTGATAAGCTCATTCAACCACTGCTGTTTACTGTATCTTTTAATGTTTACATATTTACACTGCCATTCAGTTTTACTGTTGCACTATTGCACTGTTGGACTGGTCTGGTCTCAATGACCCTAATCTGTCATGTGTCTCATGTGTCATATTTAATTAATCTTTTGTACTCTTAGTATAGCTACTTTTTGCACGCCTTTATTTGTTTATTTGTGTATACGTATATATTTTATCTATAATGTTTTACTAACTGTTACTTGTTTGCACTGGGGGTTTGAGAGTAACGCAGTTTCATTTCTCTGTATGTCCTCTACATGTGGTAGAATTGACAATAAAACATACCTTGACTTTGATAATGAACTCTTGGCTGTTGGACTGAGACCAAACTATGCACTGAGAAAGTTCTTTGCACATTGACGCCATTGTTGTTTATATTCAGCCGATGGAGGGCACTGCGATTGTGTGGCGTCATTCATGGAGCCTCATTTATTTGTTCTGTTATGTGTTTGAACTGTATGTGTGTGGGTCTACAAGATATTTGAATTTCCCTTTGGGGATGAATAAAGTATATCTATCTATATGGGCTAGCTATTGTTCTTTGAGGATTTTCTTCTAACATTTATTCATTTGCAGCAACCTTCTGTAACTAGTGCAAGCTTTTAATATTGTAAGGTTGTTAACATAAAGTACAAATCTTGTAATAAACTTGATAATGAATGAATGCCTATTGTCATTGCATAAAACATATCCAACGAATTGGGATATGCTCAAGTAAGATGACAGTAGTCGCTGTGAAAAGACCAGTGTGCAGTGTAAACCAGTGTGCAGTTTGCATATCAACTTACTGCATTGTCTAAACTAGAACATAAATCCAGGACTCAACCAGGGATAATCATTACCAATGGGTCTCTTTAAGTTGTATAGATAAATGTTGTCTTATAAAGCTGTAGACTAATAGTCTACTATAGACACTAATAAAGGAACTGAGACAGGATCAACCTAAACCAAAACAACCAAAGGCAACATCTTAGAGACTTAATAACCATAACTATGGCCTGTTAAAGACTGTGCTCCTTTATGGATAAAACTAGTCTGCAACTAAAGATTAAATAGGACTAAATCTGGGACTAAACAATAACTAAAAGCAATTGCAAAGCTATCTGAGAGCAGCATATACCCAGTTTTGAAGAGGAAAAAATCAAACCTTAACCATGACTTAACACAGGGCTCACCACAGGGGTCGGGGTTGCCACAGTGAACCAGTCACACACTGATTTGGCAGGTCTTTATGCCGGATGCCCCTCCTGTTGCAACCGCCCTGTACTGTGACTGGATTAGGCAGTGTGGGTGAAAGTGTCTTGCTCAGGTACACAACAACAGCATGTGCTTTGGATGAGATTTGAGACGCTGACCCTCTGGTTGGTGCGTCACTGTCGACCCAGGGCTCACCGCAGACTAACCAGGATTAAACCTATATTGTTTTCTCAGATGGCCTTATTGTGGAACCCACTTTTTTCTCTGATCATTTTATTGTGACCCGCTTTTTCATAGAATCAAAGTGACAGTGTTTTCCTAAATTATTTGACCAACAAACATTATGCCACAGACAACCTCCCAGCCACTTGTGTTGGGAACCACTGACTTAACAAAGTTTAAACCAAGGGCTAAACTTCATTCTACACTGCTCTGGTTAGCCCTGTGACTAGACTGTGTTCCTGTATGGCCTGTACACAAGTGAGCAGTATGTCTTTGATGGTGAATTTAATTACCCTAAAGATACGTGCCAGCGTTTGTGCAATGTTCTTGTTGTCTTATTGTATGTGGGTGTGTATGGAGGCTTAAGTGTTATCTTGAATTTTTGCACTGCGACAATAGCACAACCTACATGCTAGCCAGAGTTTCCTGGTGGCTGTACTGTATGCTTTTTTCTACAAAAATGATTTGTTTCCCTGTAAAAAGGATTAATTATTGTGTATGTGTATTGTGACATCTATTTTTTGCAGCAACCTTATCTTCTATTAGCTTTACACATTGCAAGGCAGTTTACATAAAGTATACATTTCTTGAAAGTTTTTAAAAGGGCTTCATATTGAAAAAGATTTCATACATATTACCTAAGAAATGGTCAGATTTTTGTTGCCATTTCATTTCTGCTGTGTTGAGAACCCTGAAGCTTTAGTTGATGTATTTAGGTGATTTAATCTTTCTTGCCTGGTTTTGAACAACTTTACTTTTGTACATTATAGTATTTGGCAAAATTATGTGATGAACAGAGTTGTCATTAAGTGAAAAAAGCAACGTTTACTGAGCTAATTAGTTATTAAAGTGAAATAATACATGGTAAGGCTGCTTGTTACGCTTTATGGTACAGTTGAGTGCCCTTTTTGCCCTAATCATATTTCTTCAGCTTTAACTGTTATGAATTTAATGCAGCAGTAAATACATTTATGGCCAGATTTTGAGGCAATTAATTTTCTTGGATTTTGTTTTAGAGACTGGAGACACTTGGCAAGTTCAGCTAATGACTTGTGCTTTGCTAATTTAGTCAAATAAATTAGCATTAGGAGCTTACGAAGAGTAATTAGGAGCTTAAAATTAAGATTAATTATTGCATCCATTAAGAAGGTTATGTTTTTGCCACGTTGGTTTGTTGCTTGGTTGGTCTGTTAGAAAGGTAACTGATCAAATAAGTGATTTGATTTTAACTGGGCCTTGAAAGTGCTTGAATTTGTCTCTGATAAACGTTTGCTGCTCAAGTCAGTGACCGTAGCTGTAGTAATATGCTGTAATTAAACATTACAAAGCAAAATGTCAAGTTACATCGGCTCCTCGCTACTTCATTAACAGAGCAACAGCGAAACGGCAGCTATTTATAGGCGTACTGACTTTACTCATGAATCACTGGAGGTCAAACACATACAAATGATAACAGGCATCAGCACCAGGCACTCACTGTGAGAGAAAAGCCCCGCAAAACTGCAGCAGCAAATGTCACATGCACCAAATCCATGTTGGCTTGTAGCTCACTGTTTGTCTCGTACAAACAATAAGAGATGCTTCAGTGTTTCTGCCAGTAAGTCATATCTTTACTCAGGATTAAGTGTTTCGAAAGCCCCAGCCATGTTTGATTTCATCGCACTCTTATGTACAAGATCTCTGAGCAGCGTGTAAGTTCTGTCTCTAAAAACACTCAGGAAAATTGGCTTGTGAATGTCTGAGAGCATCGACACTCTTCGCTGGACAAAATATTAGGTACACCTGTTCAAATGCAAAGTATATTTAATCAGCAAATTATATGGCTGCCGCTAGGTTTGACTCAGATATTTTCTTTTTGGTTGGAATAGGGCGATAAGGCTAATAAACAACAACCTTGATTTACAATTTTAATAGATTTTTTAAAAAGATATTTAAATATTATTATTGTTATTAATAAAACTATTTTTTTTGGCCAATTTTAGGCTTTACTGATAGGACAGAGTATGAAATTGGTTAGAGAGCAGGGAGTTTGGACTTGAACCCATGACACTGAGGAAGGCTGCAGTTGCCTTGTGCCTCAGCTCCACCCATGAGCCAAACAGCGGTGCTGGGTTTAATATTTTTTTAATCAGAATATTGTGTGTATATATAGTGGTTATATTTTTATGCTATGAGAACACAAAACAAGTACCAAAGCTGCAGCAGTGTGCATTACTCTCACAGTGATAATGAGTGTCTTAGTTTTCGCTCTCTCTGCTTCTGAAGAGCACATCTATTATAATTTATACACCTCAAAAGGTCTTGATAAAAGATGCTAAAAGTGATCAGAGTGCATGGCTAATCTGCACACACAAAGCGTGTAGCGATAAATGATGGTAATTGCTCTGTTTGTTTTTGCTGCCACCTCCTTAAACAAAGGCATTGCAGATCTTTCTCGGAGATTATTCAAGACAGACAGAATTTAACCCGCTCTGGAGCTAGCAGCAGCATTACCAACAACAGTGGACAGTGCAACGCAATTTTACTTTAAGGATATTTTTGCTATTGTTCAAAATTAAAAATGCAAATTAATCAAGTTAACTGGACTTAGTGCCCAGGCCTAGTTGTAACCATTGCCTTTCTATTATGTTGTCTGACTATTTTCCTCTGACCTCTGGCATCAGCAAGGCATTTTCACCAACAAGCTGCTCTCTGAATATTTTCACTTTTTCTGATGGATTCTTTGTAAGCCCTCAAGATTTTTAGTTTTTGAAATATTCAGACCAGCCAGCCAGGCACTTTCAGCCATGCATCATTAAAAGTCTTTTACCTTTCTTCCCTATTCTGATCCACCTTAGCAACTGTCCTAATCGTGTCTACAAGTCTAAATACATTTAAGGCTGCTATGCAAGTTTTTTTTATTAAGTATTTGCATTTAGGTGTATTAGAAGTGTATAGTCTTTGTTCAAACTGGTCTGGTTATCTGACCATGTAAACAAGCGGACAAAAGACAATAGAGAAAGTGACTGACTGACAGTGATGTAATCCTATTGGGCATTGACGGGACAGCCTGACATTTGTTTCTGTAGTCATTGCTAATTCTGTGATGAAAGCCTCAAACCAACAGTATTTTCTAGATGAAACCTTGGACTAGACCAAGACAAAACTTTATACTGACCTAACTTTTTAAGCAAGAAATATGCAGAGAACAGGCATATGATCATTCGTCCACAACTGGGACAAAATATTCACTTTCTGCATAATATATCCCACCCACTAACAGTCACTGATGGACTTCATTACTTGAGTAAAAGTATAGATCCTCCTAGTCAACTATTACTCCAATACAAGTAAAAGTTGCTAAGTTAAATTTTTACTTGAGTTAAAGTATCGGAGTATGTGCTTTCAAAAATACTTAAGTATTCAAAGTACTTGTGTCTACTACATTCAAGTCAGAAATTTGCAGCTCAAAAAATATGAATAAAATATATTTTACATAATTTCAGTGTGGAAATGTGAGGATGAACTTATAAAGCCATAATAGATAAAAACTGTTCTACAGCAAAAATAAGACATACATTTTATAAATAAGGCTGGGTTTTATGATCATGCTACTCAATCATTTTTAAATTTGTTTATTGTAGAATCCTGAAAATAAAGTTCAAAGCAAAAGCTAAATCACTTCCAGATTGTGTCCAGAGGTTCTTTTTAGTTCCTGAGAGCAAATATGAGTAGTATTATTAGGGCTGCAACTAACGATTATTTTGATAATTTATTTATTTGTCGATTACTTTTTCGATTATCCGATTAATAATCGGATAATCGAATAAGCGCAAGTAAAATGGTTAAAAACTTGAGGCGTTTTATAGTATATGTTAAAAATTGGTGATAATGCTACCAAAAATCACTTAATTTTTACAAAATTAAATCAGACAAAGCTACAAGTATGCTTCTTGAAGATGTTTATATAGAGCATATGTACATAAAATATCTGTAATACATATATGATATTTTTAATCAAAAACACAAAATGTACATTGTTTTTAACTGTTTACCTTCTCTCACAGAACATGACATGTGTCAGAGTCTATTAAATATCTCAGTTGGCGATTATTTGATTACTAAATTAGTTGACGATTATTTCAATAATCATTTATAATTGATTAATCCGATTAGTTGTTGCAGCTGTAAGTATTATGTAGTAAATAATTATCTTTAGGGAGTAAGTCAGTTGTCTTTCGGTTTTAAGACACTTTCTCTGCAGAAGTTACTTTTGCTTTTTCAAAGATGTAGTGGAGTAAAAAGTATTATATTTATCTGTTAGATGTGATGGAGTAAAAGTAGTAAGTTACCCCTAAAAATACTACTCAAGTAAAGTACAGAGTCTCAAAAACTATACTTAAGTACAGTACTCAAGTAAATTTACTTCATTACTGCCCATCTCTGCTTATAGTCTGACATGAAGAAGAGAGAATGTGTGTGTCAGTGGTCATAATGTTATGCCTGATCGATGTAAATTGACCGTGGAGAAAGACAGAGAACAGAAGGCTCATGGGAGCAGAAGACACTGACGTAACCACTGAAGGCATTCATTTAAAGTCTGACCACACACTGTCAATACACTGCAAATACAAAGTACATACTGATGAGTACTGAGGCAAAATAGAAGGAGTTCTGTATTTACTACAACATTGATGTTCCCTGATGTCATTTTTCACTGGACAAAAGTTTACCACATCCCATAATGCAGCAATTGCAGGTCTGCTAGTCGCATGATTGTGGTGTGGCAGTAACCTAGAGCCGCCCACTAACCAGAAGATTGGCGGATTAATTCCTGCTACCAACATTGCATACTGCCATTGTGTGCCTTGGGCAAGACACTTCATCCACCATACCTCCATGAATGAGTGCGTTTATATCCCTGTATACATGACAAATTATAGTATCCCAGAAATTTAGGGTAGTCGAGTGTGGTGTGGGAGCTTATAATGTTGTGAACACATTATAGTGACAGAGGGACAAGTGCATAGTTAGAGCACCAGTACAAGATAATACTGTATACGTAGAAAAATTACAGTGAAGACTTCAGCGGAGTCCACAGCAGCTGTACTGTAGTGATAGTTTAGTCCGCGAGCAGCAGGACACGGACACTGTAACCAGATCCAGCTCTGAGCATTAAGGCAGCCATATCGTTAGGTAGATTACGCTGCTTTGTTGAAAATGGTGTATAAATGTGATGGTTTGATTGGTGGTAGCCGGAGCGGCCATAGACACAAAATGGGAGCCACATCTCCAGCAGTCTGCCCCAGGGGAGCTGTGGTGACCGAAGTAGTTTACCACCACCAGTGTATAACTGAGGAGTGAATGAATAATGCACTAAATTGTAGAGCGACTTTGAGTGTCCAGGAAAGCGAAGCATTATTATTATTATTATTGTTATACATAGATGGCTGCACTATATGTTTTAAGTTTATTGTTTCTGTGAATTGTAACACTTACATTACTGGCTTTAGGTAACGTATTGAGATAATGCCACCACTTTACATATCTTTATTTCCAGTTGAGTCTAGACAAAGATTGGCACAAATATGAGGAGATATGAGAGAGAGAGGCCTCTGGCAAACTCATGGTGCTTGCTTGAGAAGGACAGGTATAAGAATGTAGTCTTTATCTTATATCCTCTATTCAGTCCTGATTAATGCAAGAGCAAGTGAAAATATACTTAACTGCCTCAAACCCAAGACAGTTTTGAGACCCATTTTAAATCTGTGATCCACAACTAAGATCCATATTAATAAGCCCAAATACAAGCCTTTATTTTTTGCTAAAATAACAAAAACCATTACAGCTCTCATTTGTCAAACTGCTGTCAGCCACATGTTGTGATAACTGTTTACTGTGTTGCCTGTTTTCTCATCTCCTCACATCTCGTCTTCCCAGGAAACCAACGAGCTCGTGGCCATAAAGAAGTTCAAAGACAGCGAGGGTGAGTGAACGCATCAGGAAAGAGACGTGCAGGGACTGACGCCAAGATTTATGTCTCTCACTTTGATTACATTTTTCAGAGAATGAGGAGGTCAAGGAGACGACTCTTCGGGAGCTGAAGATGCTTCGGACGCTGAAGCAGGAAAATATTGTGGAGCTGAAAGAGGCCTTTCGTAGGAGGGGCAAACTCTACCTGGTTTTTGAATATGTTGAACGGGTCAGTGGCTTATCGCGCTTGTTTTAAATGACTCAAAGTGCATACAGCGAGGAAGAAAAATACTTTCAACTTGATAATTTCACATTGCTTTGGTTATAATGTGTTTTCATGGCTTAAAATAATCTTTTCAGAGTACTTTCACTTTCACAAGTCTGACCATATTAAGTGTTTAAAACAGTCTCTAATTAGTTTATGCATTTTTTTAATCAAATGTGTTGAATTAAAAATTAAAACTCGCTGCTTCACAGTACACACATTTATTTTTGTATCTATCAAGTAGCATTTGCCTGATTAATGTACAGTATATTGATCTTTTACTGCTTATTCCATTTAGGGGTTGCTTGTGGCTGGAGTCTGTACCTGCAACTCTGGATCTTAAGTGCTGTACACCTTGGACAGTGGCCAGTTAGTCGCAGGGCTAACACTTGGAGACATACACTGACTAAACCATTCACTCTCACATAGGTATGGGCATTGAAACCCGGTTCTACCCAAGAACTGGTTCTAATTGCTCCACTCCATTGGAATTGCCTGCCTCTGCCATTAACAATTCCTCTTATCCATGCTGCTGTGGGCAGTTGTGTTTACGTGAACTGCGGGACTTGCTCCGAGGCCCACCCCGCCCCCGAGCAGCTCCCCTCTTTCACTTTGCTGCAAAAAGTCTTCTCTGAGTATCCTATAAAGTGTGCCACACATCACGCAGTGCATGTCGTTCTCTCCTCTCTAATTAACGCACACGCATGACACGGTCACAGGTCGGGAGAAGCAGCAGCACAGACCCCTGGCGGGCTCATGTCCTGCGGCGTGAAGACGCCAGAGCTGAGGCCAGAGAGCAGCGAAGGTAGGAGCTAAATTTCCCCACACAGTGAGGGGCTCATTCCCCCACCACAATATGTAACGGAGTGAGAGACAAAAAAAGAGGCCATCATAAAAAACACTGAATGCTGTGCCCACCTGTCTGACGCTGATGTGGCCCCTTCATGCTCTGCACTGTCACAGTAACACAGACGGCGGTTTAGTTGAACATCTATAATGAGCAGTTTATTTAGACAGACAGGTGCAAACCTTCTCTTGTTGCTAAATCACTATTAAAGCTACAGTTATGTTCATTTAAAAGCATGCATTTTCCAATTATTGCAGCTGTAGAAAATATAAATTTTACTTTTGTCTAGTGAGCTCGGTTTAAAATAGGCCTATACATGTATGAAAATACAAATTAGATTCTATATTTTATTTCTGCTCCATAACAGTATGGCCACAAATCTATTTACTTTTAATTCAAAGATTCATCAGAAATCAATAAGAGAATCGATGAAGAATCGGATTGATAAGCAGAGTCGACAATGGCATTGACATTGATTAAAATCTTATCAATTCCCATCTCTACTCTCACATCTATTCACCATGAGCACTTTAATTTTTTTCTTGTAAAACTTGCATGTCTTTGGAAGGTGGAAGCAAGCTGGTGAGGACGAGCAGACTCCTCTCAGAATGATTGTAATCAGCTTAATGCTGATATATAATACAGGTAGTGTCTATTTTGAAAACCAATTAATAACCAAAAAGAAATGATTTAACTATGTAACCATCCTTTGTAAAGTGACCCTGATGAGACATGTCTATAAGATTGAAAACAACAGTTTTTCTTCTTAGAGGTAATAGTTTGTCACTTTTTGCAGTTCCAAGAGTAATGTATTCAGATAAGTTGCGCAGTTTGGAGACAAGACAAGCTTTTTAAAAAACATAAAATTTTAGATTTTTACACGCCAGAAATAACTTTGTTGTTAATATATTTGTTTAAATTTACTTTGAATTAATAGCACCCAGATCTGAATGTCAGTTCCATTTAGGAAAGTTAACTTATTAAAGCAGGATTTGTGGTGATCAGTGGATTAAATTTTAGTGAACGCAGTGTTCATTGCTGCCGTATGGCTCAGTGGTAGAGCTGTGGCGCATATACACGACTACAGCCTGTCAGCCAGTCTGCCCACTCTCTCACCAATTTCCTACTGTAGTCTCCATTCCATCAGTAAAGCCTAAAAAAAAAAAAGATATTAGTGAATACTGACAAACTATTTTGGTCCGCCACATTTCAGTAGCCACTTGTCCAGCATAACATTAAATTTATTTATTTATTTAGTATTGGTATTTTATGTAGTCTGACATTACTCACATGTATTGGTTGTCAGTTGCCAAAACCATTGTGATTATTCATAATGATATTTTAAGGCTAATGCTACTTCCTCAACAGAAAATGCATTATGGTTTGTTCATTTTGTGCCACCATTCTTTGAAATGTAGCCGTTCTGTTTACAAACACTAACCTTTTATAACCTTTGATTTAATTTACCACCCCCTAATAATGGGTCACTTTTATGAATCCTTACCACAGTGAAAGTCCCTGTTCTCTTCTCTCCAGCATCACCAGCAGCAGCAGCACCATGTTACAGTACATGCCTCTGCTGTGCTATATCGAGACTCCTGAGTTTCAGGACGTCTACTCCGTTAAGCAAAAAAACACGTCTCCATGGCAACATATGAAGACTGTTGTAATGGTATTCCCCACTGTGTTGCCAGGGTTTCCAGCCAAGACCTTATTTCTCAACGTTTTTTTTTTTTTTTCCTCCCTCCTGCTGCACTCCAGTCATTTGGGGTCCCCTCTCTTTTACTCTCTCTCTCTCTCTCTGGGTTATGAAACAGCGCAGCCCGAGGAGTCCCCAACATTATTATTAAGTCTTTGTTGATTAATAAAAGCAGCAGCCATATTGTTTTTTCTTTTTTTTTTTCACAGAATATGCTGGAGCTGTTAGAGGAGCTGCCCACTGGAGCACCTCCTGATAAAGTCCGCAGTTACATCTACCAACTCATCAAAGCCATCAACTGGTGCCACAAGAATGAGATCGTACACAGAGGTAATGGAAAGGAATTAACTACTTTTACTCTTGTATATGTTTTCTAAAACCTACGCCTACTTATACTTTTGTACCCAACCACTCACCAGCACTAACAGCAGTGCTACCTTTCTGCTTTTATTTTATTAAGAAATGTAAAAGTCAACCAATTTGTCTCCTGAAAATATAAATATATGACATCAAACATAGAAATTTAAACTTCTCGTGGTGAGTTTACCTTTAGCCCGATGTTAACAAGCAATTATCTTTCAGTACTCTACTGTAAATAAACAAGGAATACACCAGGACTATACTAGAACTAAACCATGACTAATCCAGGGCTGAATATAGACTAAACTAAGACTAAACCATGGCTAATCCAGGACTAAACCAAGGCTTATCCAAGACTAAACTAGGACTAAACAAGCACTAAGCTAGGACTAAGCTAACAACAAACCAGGACTAAACCAGGACCAAGCTAGGGCCAACCAGTACTAAACTAGGACTAAGCCAGGACTTAACTAGGACTAAATCAGGACTAACCAGTGCTAAACTAAGACTAAACCATGGCTAATCCAGGACTAAACCAGGTCCACACCAGGACTAATCCAGGACTAAACCAGGTCTACACTTCAACTTTAATCTCCAAACCAGAGCAGGGTGAAACAGGAATTAAACTGGCTCTACATTAAACAAAATCAGAACTGAGTACCACCAGTAGGACCCATACCACATTTTGAGGACCACTGATATGTGGCATTATTCATTTAGTTATTTAGTTGATATATGTGAAGCACTGAGGCAAGGTTTATTGTACCTTTATGTAAAGTGAAAATAAAGTATTAATTGACTCATACCACATACAATATGTACCATTCAGGCACACAAAGACTGTCTGCTTCATTCACCTGGATCACATACATTACATGAAAAGTGAGTTTCAGTGTCTTCAAGGACACTTTAAAGTGGAAGGAGTGGGCACCTAACCATTCATAGATGACCCACTTAATCTCCTGATATAATTGTCCCAATATTATTACAAGACCAGTGTTTCTGCCTTGGCTTTGAGTGCCACTGTCATTTGTGTCTTACTAAACCAATGGCCTAAGAATTTTAAAATGATATACATTAGTCAGGCTGTAGCTTGTATCTCTGGGGCTGTCTAGGCTTAATTAGGATCCACTGATTTACATTATGTGAATTTTATTTATATGGCCCAATAACACAATTACATTTTCATGTAGGTCAGACAGGGTGTAAGACAGATGTCCCAAGAACAGTTATATACAATATTGTCCTTGAATTGTTCAGTAAAATGTAAAACAAATGTACAAATAACTGTCTGATTTAGTGAGAGGAGCTAGGGTCCGAGTCGCTCCATGAGTTGAAGAAAGTTGGTCGTATCAGGACTGGGCTCACTGGGATATCTAACTGCAGGTTGAACATCTAGTATCCCAGTGAGACGATTCATCGAGTTATTCGAGTAATTCGATTAGTAAAAAGCTTCGACTAACATTCTTTGACCTCGAAGCTTCGTTTAATTAATGTAGATAAGACTGGCGCATAGCGCTGTGAACTTTGTATGCACGGAACGAAGTTTCTGCACGGTTAATGTGCAACACACTAGCGACAGTAAGGCAGTGGCAGGGCTATAAAACTGAATACATTTGAATTGTAGTTCACATTTTAAATGTATATATAAACTACATAGAGAACAGCACCATCGTGAAAGAGGTTTTAGAGGAAACGGCGTCCTCCAAGCGTTGCACTGTTTGGCTAATACTTAAGCTACTCTGGAGACCCTGCAGACGACAAAAACACAAAAATTCACAGAGAAAGTATTCTTATTACCTCTGTAAAACCTTTGTTCAGTAGGTGGCAGCAAACTGGCAGAAATGAACAGCGTAGTGTGATGTGCAATCCGCAGGGGTAACTTGCGAACTTTATGAAGCTATGCTAATTAGCCGTGTGGGCTCAGTGGTGTTTAGCATCTTTTAACAGGACCCTCATGGTGTATAAATGATAATTGATATCACTTTTAGAAGCAGAGAGGGTTACAACTAAAATACTTTTTTAAATGTGAGGAATGCACACCTCTGCAGCTTTTGCATTGTTTTGTATAGGCATTTACAAATATTCTGATTAAATATATAATTAGTATATAATAATATAGCCCAGTATAAGTAAGTATAAAGTATAAGTAATTATATAATTAGTAGACCATATCATAATGTATAATAATAAAGCCTACATTTACAAAGCTATTTGCAATGTAATGCATTAAAATATGAAAAAACACTTCTTAAGACAGACTCACAGATGTTCATTAAAATGTGTTACTTTTTAAAATATGCAGATTCACAAGAATATCTCTTATGTGAATACTCGATTAATCAAACAAAATAATCGATAGATTACTCGATTACCAAAATAATTGATAGCTGCAGCCCTAGTTTAGACATTTTAAAATCAATTGCACTAAACATTTCTGTGTCCTCTCCAGACATCAAACCAGAGAACCTGCTCATCAGCTCTGAAGATATCCTCAAACTGTGTGACTTTGGTGAGTCCTTGGTTCAGTTTGTTGATATTAGTATGGCTGTGTGTGCTGTCATGTCGATTTGTCAGGAGCAGCGTGTCTCTGTGCCTCTGTGTCTTTGTCACATAATTGTAACAGACTGTTAAATCAAAATGTGTGTGTGCTTCAGGCTGAGAGAGGTTTGTTTTTGGCCACAATAGTGCAGATAGAGATAAGTGTTGGTCTTATGTATAGTAATACTTTGTCCACTTTAGACCGTTTAGCAATTCTCTCTGTATCCTCTTCTTTTACAACAACTAACTTCAGGTCCTTTTTTAATTACATCCACATATTTCCTCTTTTGTCTTCCTCTAAGCTTCCTGTCTGGCAGCTCTAACCTCACCATCCATATACTTTCTCTGTACATTTCTAAACCACCTCAGTCTGGCCTCTCTGACTTTATCTCCATACATCTACGTAACATGAGCTTATCCATTTAGCAAAGTTTGTCCCACATTTCACTAGGAGTGTACTTTTGATTAGCCCTGAATTTATAGTTTTAGTATTGTTAATAAGTTATAGAACATTTTCAAGAATTGTTCAATAAAAATCTATTGTAAAATCTCCCTTTAGGACCACAGGTGAAAATGAGCAACTTAGCTAAAACCTGGCACAATCTGAATTTTCTTAATTTGTATGTGTTTTATTTTACTTTCATTGTCACTGAAAAAATGTTTATAGTTTTTTGTATTGACACCTATGTGTATAATTTTGCATTGATTTACATGAGCTTTTTACTCAGGTATTAAGTATTGTTTATTACTGTTGAAGTAATTTTTGGAAATTATCACTTAACTGGTTACTAACCCTTTACTAATACTTAACTAATGCTTTATAGTGTTATTTATTCTAAAGTGTCGCAATTCAAATGAGTCTGGGTTTTGCCCTATGTATCTCGGCTTCGGGCTGGTGTAGTTTTGGGGTTATGCCAAGTTTGACTTTTAGTTTTCCTCCTTGTTTAGTCTTTGCTTTGTAATAACTAGGTGTGTGATGAGACACAAACCCAATGGGATGAGACACAAGATCGGGCTCACAAGAACAAGAAAAGATGATTACTTTATTTTACTTCCTTTCTCAAAGATTAAATAAATTATTATTATTATTATTATTATTATTATTATTAAAAAGTATTATATTGCGTGAAAAAACAAATACAAAACTCCTCTGCTGTTAAAACTGCAAACAGAAAATGATCATGGCACAGATTTTTTTCCTGCTTGAGAAATCTCTAATGCTAGTCCAGTCCTTACACCTCTTGTTAAGTACAACCATATTTCATCTTCCATTATTTTTGCAGGTGATACAGTTGGATGGCTCTATGTAAAACACTTAATTAGCTTTGCATATTTGGCTAATGCAGCCCTCCGTGACTCAGCTGGGGTGAGACTTGTTTGTTATTCACTGTTGAAGCTTTGGCTTTCTGTTTATTGTGAATTTCATGCTTAAAAAGGGCTCGGTATGCACCAGTTATCCAGCCAGCCTGACATAACTAATTAGACTCTGACCATGTTGTCACTGGCACTGTCCAAACAATCCCAGTGTTGGCTATACACTCTTCCTGCTAATTAAAGACATTTTTCTTTTGGTGTGAAGGTTGGTAATTGGGGATCCCTGTGTGTTGTAGTAAGTGTAATATCAGATCTGTATAAATTAATAACCAAGCATTTTATATGTATCTTTTAGGTTTCGCTCGTAACCTCTCTGAAGGAACAGATGCCAACTACACGGAGTATGTGGCGACGAGGTGGTACCGATCGCCAGAGCTGCTGCTTGGGTAAGTCTGTTTATGTGTGTAGACGATATAAGATTACAGGAGATTAGGAAAGGGCTATTTTTAATTAGGAGAGACTTGAGTTTTAGCATTGCCATGTAAACTCCAAATTCTTGCAAAAAGTGTTGAAGTGCCAGTCTGCTATAGTGGGTTTAGACAATTAAGGATGCTGAAGAGTAACTACAATGGAGAAATAGAGTGGAAACATCATTTTTACAGTGTCCACATGACGTAACTTCATCTCTCGCTCTTCATCTTTTTGTGTAATTACTGTAATGTCTGTTTTTTTGTTCATTCTCCAGCCTTTGGTGCAGAAGTTCATTGGTTTGGAGCTACCACGGGACGCCAAAATCTCCAGAGACAGTCACTGCATTTATATGCAGAACATACATTGTCCATCTTTAGTTTGATTTCCCCTCGGATCTGGTCAAACCACTTTTGACTTGATTAACGTGCAGGGCAGAGCGACAAATTACTGAGACAACTGTGCTTCACTTTTAAACAAAATGGACCAGAACAAAAAACACAAGCAGCATAGGGACCCATAATGTGGGCCTTTGATGGTCTAAAAATGCGTATGTGTCTAAATGTTGTTTTGATTGTTTAGTAGTGAGTTAAATTCCTCTCCAAGTTAAACGGAGTATGGTGTATACATGCAGCAGTAGTCCAATAATGAACCGCATTATCTAGCTGCTTCACTCAGATTAAGAGAAATTTGAATGACCTCCCCCAGTCGGAGTCCTGGGTTTACGTACAGTTTAACCCCGTAAGCACCCTCTGTTGCAAATATGCAGCATATAATTCAAAGGTCATGGCAAAAAAGTAGTCTTTTTTTAAATGTATTAACTAATTCATGAATGCTGTTTACCAAAAATATTGACAAATTTTTGTTCTTACCCATCCCCGTTGACTAAAGTTTAGCACGGATGATTTTTTCCAACAAATATTTCTATGTCTGGGTTCTACAGGGTTAAAAGACCTGTTATAATCAGAGTAAGGCTATAACTTGGATTTCTCGAATTGCATGTAAACATAGTATGTGGCTGGTTGCGTCAGGATAGGCATCTGATGTAAAAGTCTGAATGGTGGCTTCTTGGTGGCAATTTTATTTATACAGTTTTAGTAACAGCCAAAATGAACACAATAAACAAGAAGGCAGAGAAAACCTGAATATACTGTATATGGTATATTCACTGCATGTTATGGTAACGGCTCTGCTTTTATTTACATCACTGCCTTTCCTGGAATGTTACGACTACTAGTACACCTTGATCTGAAAACTCATCAATTTTCTGTTCATAAGCCTGTTTTGGCAAAATGCTGGAACAATGTAACATTACATGTGTGATAAAGTTATCCTTGCACATCTATTCAATTTTGTCTAAAGAAATAATTAAAACTGGCCACAATAGTTGAGTCTGTTATTGTGTGAAATTATGCACTTTGTATTCTTCCACATTGTTTTCACAAGAATTTGACTGTCTCCCTGACAAGTTAGCTTGCTCAGCCTCTTTTTGGGCTTGTCTGTTTGCTTTTTCTACCAAGCTTCATTGTAAATGTTGTTTATAATGATTTTATGTTTTTTTTTTTACGTGTATTGTGTTGAGGTCAGAAAAATAGCTCTGATATACAATTTATAGTTATCAGTTCTCAAGTTTTTCTGGTGTTTGGCCAGTACTTGATTTTGTATTGAGGTAGTTTTAGGAAATATAATTGCTATGTTTTGGCTGATTATGGTTAAGGTCTAACAATGAAAACAAAAGAAGTAGTTTTCGTCAGCCACCAGACTCCTTTGATAAAAACAGTAATTTAATCGGTTGTTAACCAACAATTAAATTCTTCATCACAATTCAGATTTTGTTCATGTTGTTGGATTGTTGAACTTCAAGCATGAGTAAAGAATGTCCATGGATATTTACTGAACACTATGGGGTGGACAGAGCAAATATGATGGCTTATTAGCATTGCTATTTAGGCACTGAAATGATCCAATACATATATTCGAAGGTCCGGTGGTGGCGTACGTGTGAAAAGGGCTTTAGGGCTCACATGTCTACCTAAAGTGTTAAAACAGCACTTCCAGCTCATGAGAAGGTCAGCGCCTCAGGATATAGGCATGAATGGAACAAAATACTACCCTGTATGTTTTTAAGCAGGAAAAAAAACATTATAACATTGTAGAAAGCTCAGAATAGTCGAATTAGCATAATAGCACCTATTTAAAAGTCCAGATGGATTTCCTGCCGATAACATGGACAAATGAATCCGTAGTGGTCTTGACTGGTGCTGTTTTTAAATCTTGAGCACTGCATTTGCTAAGGTGACTAAAACGTAACAATTTGGACCTGATACACTTATATCTGAATCCTATTAATGTATTTTTTCACTATTTTCTATCCAAATGACTTGACTCTAGTGATGTAGCTGTTGATTCACTGATGTCATGTCACCTCTGCATCCCTGTATCAGATTCCTCGTGTTGTTGTTGTTGTTGTTTTTTTTTGGTTTTTTTGTTTTTTTTGGTGCATTGAGGGTTGGAGCTTTGGCCGCAGTGGATTGTCAGTAGCCTCTCTCGCTGGAGCTGTAGCCTGATTTAGTAATGCCCTGGAACATTTATCGAGACGCTGTTTGAATGCCGCCCACTCAATCCTCTCTCCCTCCAACACCACCACCGCACTTGTGCCTCGCTGCTGCCAGATCTCACACTGTTTCTCACCAGACTCTTCAGTAGTGTTCACCAATGACCAAAGCACTCTGACACTATCCATCATTACGCTTTTAGTAATTATTCTGTGGGTAGTAACATGTTACATTTATAATACTTGGGCCGAATGATCTGATACCCTTGTGGGAAGTGATCACAGTATATTCCTATTGTGAAAAAAAAAAAAAGAAAAAATTAATTAATTAATTAATAAAAATAATAATAAATATTAAAACATTTTCTGTCCAAATAGATAGTCCCGATCAGTATTTTCCTATTAGTAAGACTGCTTAAGCTCCATTTACCTGGACATTTTTCTTATTTCCTTTCAGCTGTTACCTTTCAGGGGTTGCCACAGTGACTCATTTCCCTCCAATGAGCTTTATCCTCTCATGTCCTCATTCTTTACATCCATAAATCTCCTCTTTGGGCTTCCTTGGGCCCTCCTGCCTAGCATCTCTTACCTCAGCATCCTTTAACTGATATACAGTATTCATTATCACCTCTCTGTTCATGTCCAAACTATCTCAGTCCTGCCTCTCTGGCTTCATCACCAAAACAAGAGATTGATATATCAGGCTGAGTTTTGCATTTTAAAAAAAAAAAGGGCCATTGTCGATTGTTGCTCTTTTATGCCTATTTTTTGGTCAGGCACATGTCCTGGCAACCATGTGACTTAAGGACCCTAGCTTCCCCAACCATCTTTAGTAGTAGTTTAGCACATAGAGATATAATAAAACACTAGAGTGGTCATGGCAACTGCTTCGATGGCAATTCCGGCGGCCATCTTGTGACTGTAGGATAATGCTAATGCTAATGGTAAGTAACCTAAAAACAGTGACACAAGTCTCATAGAATAAAAGTCAGAAATTTAAATAAAGTGATAGTTTCCAACTCGTAGTAATACAGTGAACTCTCGAAGTCTTGGTTAGTACGTGTTGTACAATAATAATCAGCCTACTGTACATTGTAATAATCATTTTATTAAGGAATTTAATCAATAGGTTGTGTACAGTTAAGCTGATAAACATAACAACATTATATAATGAACAAGTGTTTGCTGTCGATCAAATGGAAAAAAAGAATAGCTACGCTACTAACAGCTACTTGCCCAACTGTTCATATTTTCTTTTTAAATGATTTTTAGCATCACTGTATGGACAAAAATTCAAGTTCAATGTAAATATAGGCTAAATGTAAGTAAATGTTTTAGGTTAATAAAATGCATATTTGTAAATAGGTTATGTGAATAACGTATAATCATTTAAAAACAGAGGTACAAATGTTAAAGTTATAAATCAAGTGACTGATTTGATTTCACACAGTATTATCAATTAGCTTAGCTTTTTAATGTATTAGCTTTAATTGTAAAAAAAAAAAAAAAAAAAAAATGCCAATAGCTTAAAATATTTTTTTGCAAGACCGGGCATGAAATCAAGCAGAAATAAGAAAAAAGTCACCAAATGAACAAAATTATATTAAAAAATATTGTAACGATAAGTGCATCTCCCTATTTGTTTACATTGCGCTCGGGCAGAACATACAGTCACAATATGGTGGCCGTGCTGGATGTCAGTTACTGCAGTTCACCATTAGAATGTCCACTCTAGTGTTTTATTATATCTCTATTGTTTAGCGTCTTACACTGCAGTTCAGGAAAACATTAGGAAACATCTAAAACAGCTTTATTTCAGCCTGAAAAGCTCCAAATGGCAATAAAAGATTTTTCTTATTTCTCTGACATAGAACCTCGAAGAACAAAAGTTTAAAATGCATTTTAAAGCTCTCCCCAAGCTCTACCTGCACAGAGAGTTTGATTGAGATGGCCTTATCTGTTTTCTCTGTTCTCACTCTCCATTACTAACACATTTGTTTCATTTTTAAGCATTACTAAAACAAATGACTATATTAAATTCTTTTCTTTCATAAAATTAAGAAAATTGGCCCTACATATTGATCCAAAAAATCATTAGTGTTTATCAGCCGTCAGCTGCTCTGAATTTTAAAAAATTGGTATCAACATCAGCCACAGAAAAAACCTATATTATTCGACGTCTACACAAAACTAAACTAACTAAAAATCTAACTTGAGCTGTCCCTCTGATGTACTCACTCCTAATCCTATTCATCCTCTTCACTCCCAAAGAGAACCTCAACATCTTCAGCTCTGCCTCACATGGGTCACCTTTGTCTTTAATGTACAGTACATTTTCAGTCGGAGTAGTCCCACTCAATCCAAACTTCACCCATTACATTAACATTATTACCACATTTACGAAGGTTTATGTCTTAGGTCAGGAGGTGTTCCTCTACTTTCAGCTGTTCCCTTCAGGGGTTGCCAAAGGAAACCATCCACCTCCATCAACTCCTATTGCTGATTTGCAGATTTATTTGTCTTTGCACCGGATGTCCTACCTGTTTCAACTCTTCTCCATTTATCAAGCTTGGAACAGGACAAGCGCAGTTACTTGAAACACTTTGTGACTTTATTAGTGTGATATTAAATAGCACAGGTTATTAACATGATTGAAGAGTTATGTTAAATAGAGAAGCCGTTTTATAACCCAGTACTTTACGCTCTCATCAGCTCACTATATTCATTCATTCATCTTCTTCAACTTATACCTGTTAGGGTTTGCAGCCACAGTTATTTGCAATATTTTCATAAATTGGTTGAAGCCATTCCTACAAAACTTTTACAGTTTTGTATTATCTTCATTTCACATGTATTATTTCAGTAATTGATGTTCAGTGTATTGTGTGCTGGTCTCAGGGCGCCCTATGGGAAGGCGGTGGACATGTGGTCCGTGGGGTGTATCCTCGGGGAGCTGAGCGACGGACAGCCACTGTTTCCTGGAGAGAGCGAGATCGATCAGGTTTGTGCGGCCAAAAATGCACGTGACACACTGAAAACAAAAGAAAAAATTCAATACAATTTTACCCATTTGTCTGAAATTTAGGAAATTTGTTTTTGGTTGAACAAAGGAGACATCATACTGCCATTCATTCATCTTCCTCCGCTTATTCCTGTGAGGGGTCATGGATACTGGAGCCTGTCCCAATAACTATGGGCCTTAGATCAATGGCCAGTTCATTGCGGGGCTGACACAGAGACACACACAGATAGACAAGTTAAAACAAAATACAAAGAATAAAACACAAAAATTAAAAACACTTATTATGTATTATTATGTAATATGACTACAACAACAAAGTAACTTGTATCTCAGTCTTTTTTGGCTTTCCCTTCCTGGTGCTCGCCACAACAAATCATTTACCCATTAGTGCACAGTGATTTCCATAATTAATTTGGAATATTTTTTTTTTTACCCTCTGCATTTTGGAATGGCACAAACAGCTCAAGAGTAAATCTAGTCAATACATATTAAGATAATAAAGAATATGTTATTTAGTCCCCAAATACTGATAAATACCACTGGTTTGTTATTATTGTATTGTTGTTGTTGTTGTTGTTGTTTTGTAACTGGTCTAGTTTATTTATTTTATGCTTTGACTTTTCTTTTAGTGCCTCTAAATGTCACAATTGATGTACAATGCTCAGTCAGTCTATTCTGTGAATCACTTATTACTCACTTTAATGCAGCCACAGCTTCGAACAATGATGACATGTAATTTCATCCGCAGCTCTTCACCATTCAAAAGGTCCTGGGGCCTCTCCCCGCCGAGCAAATGAAGCTTTTCTACAACAACCCGCGATTTCATGGCATCAGGGTAATCTTTTTTTTACCTCAATTCCCTTCTTCTCCTTTTCACTCCTCTCTAATGGCAGCTTTCCCGACGCTGAATGCCTTGTATGACTCATGAGAAAGATAGGTGGTTGGTGTTGGGTTTAGCAGCTAGAGAAAATGTCCCAGAAGGCTTAGCGTGGTGCGTGAAAGTGTGTTTGGACCAATGGTGATAGATCTGTGAGTGTGATATAAGCAATGTGGTTTTTTATGGTTTCTGTTTGTGTTGTGCCAGTTTCCTTCAGTAACTCATCCTCAGACGTTGGAGAGGAGGTACCAGGGCATCATGAGTGGCTTGATGTTGGATCTGATGAAGGTAAGAAAAGCCTTCAAGGTGCAAGGTATAACAACATTTGTAGGTCATCACTCACATGGTTTATGGCAGTGGTTCCCAAACCTTTTTTTAATAGGACCCATATCTCAAAAGACCCAAACGAAGGTCATTGTTTTACTTTACTAGCTTTATTTCTGTTTTTTCTTATTTGTGCTGTTTGCTGTGTAACTAAACATAGTCAGTGGTAAATTAGCCGTTGTTAGTCAATAATTCAATGTTTATAATTGGAGGATTGATCCCCACCACCAGCATTGCCTAGTGCTGTTGTGTCCTTGGGCAAGACACTTCTGAGTCTGACTCTCCATCCCAAGAGTGTGACTGACGGATTTAATGAATAATGCAGCTAACTGTAAAGTGACTTTGAGTTTCTAGAAAAGTGCTATATACAGTAAGTCCAATGCATTATTAATATTATTATAGACCAACCAGTATAGATGTATTAACCCCCAGGCCCCCCTGGCACCTTTTTAGGGCTTTTCAAATGTATTTTTTACTCTACTTTACTCTTTGACATTTCTTATACTAGGGTGATGATATTTGAGAAAAATGTTTATTAATAAATTAATTTTAGACTTGCAGCATCAAAACTGTCTGGGCAAAAAAAAAAACTGACACTCTTAAAGCCTTTTTGGTCCCATTGACTAACGTAAACTCACTTATTTTCACACTTATTTTCACTCTGCTGCCTTGAAATACAGAATTGTTAAATCACGTTTATTCCACTGTAATCCTGTCAGTCAGAGGCTAAAAAATGCACAAACAAAAAATCACTACCAGATCCACCATTTTTCCCATTGAACTGTGAGAAGAACGAGTTTCCGACGTATTTTTGTGTGATTTTCTACCCTTTTTTTTGTAATGGCGTAAAAAGTACAAATGTATCAAAATTAGTGTTAGGGCTAGCGGCCTGTCAGAGGCCGGTAATCCCTGCACAAACAAATATGTTAGAATTATATGAACAAACGGGCATTTAGAGGGTTAAAAATATAAAAATGAATTCACTTTTGCTGTGTATGATGGGGACAGGGGCCTGAGAGTTAGGGACAATTTTTTTTTTTTTTACAAATTATTACTATCGCACTATACTAGTAAGATATTTAACAGTTTTCCATAAACAAGATAAATAAAAATGACAAGCTTTCTGTTTAACCACAAGTCCTAAACACACTTCAAAAATAGCATTCAAAAGTTTATTGCCACTTCATGTGTATAAAACTTTTATTGGATTTTTTTTTTTTTTTTGTGTGTGTGAAATAAATACCACAATTATAGGTTAAATGCTTCACAAACTAAACTGATAAATGCTACCTTAATAGCTCGATTCAGTTATGTGTGTTTATATCAGTTTGTTTATACAGTATGGCCATAAAATGATTGCTCAGTGCGGTACAGGGCAAAGAAAAAGGTTGTTTCTTGTTGATCATTTGAAGCCGATAAAGCTCCTATGACAACAGCACCCTGTCTCTTTGAATTATTTTAATAAACTTCTGCCTGACTGATTTCATTTTTAGTTTGGAGATTAACTTATTCACTATCCTTCATACAATTTTGCGTGAAACAATTTAATGGATGTAATGTAGTATGAAATATCCTGTGCTGACTCCCATAATAATGTGAATTTTGTAACTAATTTAAATGGCTTTATTGTAGAGCCATGTTTCATTATCCTTCTGTCAATGCATTTGTCAGATTTACACTCATACCTCTAAATCTGGTTCTCAAATGGTGGTATCTTTTGCATTTTAAATCCTGATTTGGTTTATTTTGTAGCCAGGTTTATTTTATTCCTGTCCAGTCTTGGCAGTCCTGGTTTAGTCATGGTTTAGACCTGGCTTAGTCCTGGTTTAGTCCTGGTTCAGACCTGGTTTAGTCCTGGTTTCACCCTGGTTTAGACGTGGTTCAGACCTGGTTTAGTCAGAGTTTAGCTCTGGTTTACCTCTGTTTTAGTTCTGGTTTAGTCCTAGTTTAGACCTGGTTTAGCTCTGGTTTAGTTCTGGTTTAGTCCTAGTTTAACTCTGGTTTAGTCCTGGTTCAGACCTGCTTAAGACCTGGTTTAGTCAAGGTTTAGCCCTGGTTCAGACCTGATTTAGTTATTGTTGATCCTGTCCTGGTTTAGTTGCATTGCACCTGGTTTAGTCATGGTTTAACCCTGGATTCATCCTGGCTTAGACCTGGTTTAGTCCTGGTTTAGATCTGGTTCAGACCTCGTTTGGTTTAGCTCTGATTTAGCTCTGCTTTAGTTCTGGTTTAGTTTTGGTTTAGTCCTAGTTTAGCCCTGGTTTAGTCCTATAGTTTAGACCTGGTTTAGCTCTGGATTAATATTGGTTTAGTCCTAGTTTAGTCATTGTTGATCTGTCCTGGTTTAGTTGAATTGCAGATGGTTCAGTCATGGATCCATCATGACTTAGACCAGATTTAGTCCTGGAATAATTCATTAAAGCGGATATTTGGAAAATCAAATGTTTTCTAAGGTGGTACTTGATGTAAAAAGTTTTAGACTGCTTTAAAGTTTTTTTCCCCCTCCATCAGAACCTGCTGTTGCTGAATCCAACAGAGCGTTACCTGACAGAGCAGAGTTTGAACCACCCGGTTTTCCAGCCGCTGCGTCAGGTCGAGCGAGAGCGGCCTCCCCCCGCCTCCCCCAACCCGCCACGCTCCTCCAAAAGAAAAACGCACCATCATGGGGAAAACACCGTCCCTACAAGGTCAGGCTTTAGTCACTCTTATATTTACACATTGTCACAGTCCTGAGAGAATCGATGCCTCTGTCTAGTTGCGTGCTGTTTCCCAGAATGCATTGCTTTATTCTCGAATGCTGTAAAAGGCTCACAATAGTGTGTTTACAATTTATTGCTTGCCTGAACATGTGTAGCCATCACATTATTTGTGTTTTTATATTATATATACATAGTGGGTAATGCAGATATTTACTACAATATATTAATTTTAATAATATAAAAAAGTTTGTTAAAAAAAAAGAAAACTCTGGCCTCTCATCGTCCAAAGATATGCACGTATAGCCTATAGGTGAACTGCTTAATGCAAATTGCCTCTAGTGAATAAACGTGAGAGTCTGTCAGTGCAATGTGTCCTGTGACTTTCTGGCCACTGTCCAGGGTGTACCCCACTCAGTCCCATAGTTGCTGGGGTAGACTTCAGCCACCTTTGACCCCTAACTGAAATAGGCGAAAGACAGTGAACAAATTAAAGGTCCTATATTATACTTTTGTCATGCTTTTTGAGATAGTTAAAATAGTAAAAATAATGTGTATATGTCTTAGTTTCGGAAGCTGTTACTTTCAGTTTGCAGAGAACGCTTGGATTAGGTGTAATTCGTAGTGACAGCAATTTAAGCTCTGAAATGATCAGAAAGAGGCTTTAGAAACATGCAGGAGACACTTCCTGGTTTCATGTGTCTACGTAGAGCAGTGAGAGTGTTTTCAGCTCTTGCGAAATAGTCAGGCTCAGGCAAACAGGATTACCCAAACAGGCATGAATGAAACAAAATACTACTCCAGGTATGTTTTTGAGGCACAAACTACATTATAACATGGTTAAAAGCTCAAAAAGTTGATTTAGCATAATAGGGGACCTTTATGAACAAATAATACTGGGCTTAGTCTTGGTTAGTGTTAGTGTGAAAATATTGGTTATGCTTCAGATTTTTTCATAAACCTTAACATTTTCATAATATCACTTTTGTATAGGACAGTGATTTACACTGAAGCCCAAATGTATTCATGTTCTGTTTCTGCACAGCAACCAAAAACACACAGCCAAAGTGGTAAACACATACAGTTGTTGGCAGGGAACAGGATCAACATCTTGAAGTGGCCAAGACCAGAGTCCAGACCTGAATCATGCATTTGTGAAAGGACCTGGTAATCTATGCAAGACTGGTCCAAAATCCCACAGGAAATGTGCAAAAAACTCATCAATAATGATGTAAAACGTTACACAGCTGTGATGAAAAATAAAGGCTTTCCCACTGCTTAATAAAAGGGTGTTTGATAATTGTGGACATTTCTAGCCAGAGCAGACCCATGAACATAGTAAAATATCACTTTAACTGAAAAATCTGTATGAATAAATCTGTATAAAAGAGTATGAATAATTTTGGGCTTAACTGTATGTGGGACTAATGCTTTTGATTATAATGTGTAGCAGATTAACAGTGTTGTGTGTGTCCCTGCAGGAGTCACAGTAAGAGCACCAGTCACCGTCGCTCCAACAGTAAAGAGTGTTCCAGCCTCCCTCGTCATGGCGACCTCCATCACCTTGGCAACGAGAACTTCCTCAATGGCAACAAGGCAGCGCCGACCAGTCTGAGTCCGACTCTCCACCCCAAGACCCAGTACCTGTCCCAGACGCTGAACCGATCCATTTCATCCAACAAAGACCTGGCCAACAATAACCTGCCGCACCTCCTCAGCCCCAAAGACAAGAACAAAGAGTTCGACTTCAGTCTGGGACCCTCGCCTAAACTGTCCGACCCAGCGCATGGGGCGAAGTATGGACACAGCAAAACCGGTTCATCTCGGTCCCAGCAACAGCAGCAGCAACAACAGCAACAACAGCAACAACAGCAAGTAGGGCGCCACACTTTTCTAGAGGGGAAGACCAACACTCTCCAGTCTGCTCCCGAAAAACAGCATGGCCGCCACGCTCACAGTATGGCTGACTCTGCCCATGGCTCCATGTCGTCCTCTTCTAAAAGCTCGGCCTCTTATCTCAGCCTGTCCAAGAGCCACAGTGCACTGAGTGATGCTAAATCTGTAGGGAACCTTAGCGACTCACGTCTACACCCTGACGACCCAAATGCCAACACTACAGCGGTGGGACCAGGAGCGCGTTTCTTTCCGGCCAGCTGTTTGGACCTGAACACCCAAGCCGGACCTCCAGGGCCCCCCGGGAGCCCCTCAGCCCGACACAGCGACCGCTCAGGCCACAGTCCCGCCTCTCGCGGCAGTGGCAACATGCGCATGGAGAGCAGCACACTAGACTCCTCGTCCCGACACAAGTCAAGGCATAAATCACTGGCACCAGGTCAGAATAATAGGACTGATTAACCTATGTGTAAACTCTAACACTTTTATTTAAAGGCAGTAGGTAAGTATCAGTATGTAAAATATTTGACAGGAGGTAAAGCTGGAGGTAACAGAGCTGAAGATGCTGAGGGTCTCTTTAGGAGTGACGAGGATGGATAGTATTAGGATTGAGTACATCAGAGGGACAGTTCATGTTAGAGTCAGAGAGACCAGATTGAGGTGTTTTTTTGGAGAGATAGTTAATGCATTAGTGAGAGGATGCTAAGGTTGGAACTGTCAGGCAAGAGGCCTAGAGGAAGAACCAAAGAGAAGATTTATGGATGCAGAGGATGGAGTTAAATGAAGGCAGATGATTCACTGTGGCAATCCCTGAAAGGGAACAGTCAAAAGGAAAAGAAGAAGTTGGCATGCAGTTTATTGCAAGGCATTTTGAATGGAATTTATGTCATTCAGGTTGTCACAATCAAAAAAGTATCTTTGATGTGAGATGAAACTTCTTCATCTCTACAAACCACATCCATATTTTTTTTTATCTTATTTTGAAGGAAAGTCATGTTACCTTGGCATCATGGAGCCAACCCCAATAGTTCCTCCACCGTCTGTGTTCATGTTCATTGTCAGGAAATATCCCTCTGCTTAAAGCATTATTCTTGGCATTTTTTAAATTTCTCCCATGTGTATTTTGCCCATTGTTTTCTGTATTGCTCTAGAAGAAGGGGGCTCAGAGCTGTTGGACCCAGGAGGAGCTGGGATGTCCTCCACTCACACGCTGCCATCGCCCCACGAGTCCTACCACTACGGTCTGGGCTACACGTCCCCCTTCTCCTCACAGCAGCGGCCCCAGCGTCACTCCATGTACGTGAGGCGGGAGCGTCACAGACCACACGGCACTGACGCAGCAGTGACCGGCCTGCCTGTACCGGGACAGGCCATACCCACGCGGGCTAGCAGCCTACAGCTCCTCTCACCCCAGCTCCAGCACCGCACCACACTGACGGGACACTCAGTGAGCTCCTCCAGAGAGGACTGCACTGACACCATGACCAAAGTTAGTATCTTGTAATTTATTCTTTTCATTCAGTGCAATATTTAAAATAAAATTTTTAAATAAACTCAACTAATAATGCCTTAATAACTCTTTTTATGTTGGTGCATTTGCCTGGACAAGAGTGAAAGCAGCGATATAAATTAAATTAAAATAAAGTCTGTGGGATTGAGAAGATGCCCCTGCTGACATAAGCCTCTGATTTATCTGGGCTTGGAACTGATGTTTTGCCAAGTTGTGCTGCCCCTTTTTGTCGAAATAAGCTAGACAGATACAGATACAGCACGACATGGGAACATACTTACAGAGACAGTGATTCTTGAGTTAGGTGCTAAATAAATCAATACTTAAAAGTCACATCTTAACATTGATATGAACTAAAACAACAGTAACAGATATGTGCAGACAGATTGAGCCAGGCCAGGAGGGGGAAGAAACTAAGCATTATACATTATAGGCTAAAAGAAAACAATGGTATTGTTATTATAGCAATTCATTTAAAAAAACATGTAAAATTACAATATTTTATGACATAATCACTGTAGGTTAGCAACATGTTGACAAGACAGGTAGATCAATCAACGGAAGCTCAAAAAAATAAAGCCAATAAAAGAAAACCTGCATACATCATACTTTCAATTACAGGGTTCATACATTTTTACCAAAAATTTTCCATGACTAAACTTCCAAGACCTGAAAAATGACTTGCACATGTTTAAACAGTATTCAAAATGTCCAATGTGGTGCGTTAGAAACATACTTTTGCTGCAATTTAATTTGGAAAATAGCCAGTTGAAGAAAAAAAAAACTGTTGGGGCTTCTTTCCCCAGAAACATACTAGTCCACTAATTTTACAGACTTATAGCCTACACACCAGAGATAATTATGCAATATTAGATATAAACTAATCATCTATGCTGTTTTAAAGCATTACCAAACCCAAAAGAGCCAAAGATCAGCAAACAAATTTAGTTCAAATATTTAGACAAAAAAAAATCGATATTGGTCACTTTTTCCTGCAGTGAGAACAAGAAGAGGCCAAGAAGACAGCGTTTCTACTGAACACTTATATTTACTGTATTCTAGCTGGCACAGGTTTAAAGGGGCCCTATTATGCAAAGTCGACTTTTCTGAGCTTTTTACCATGTCTTAATGTTGGTCCTGCATCAAAAACATACCTGGAGTTATGTTTTTGTGTCATTCACGCATGTTTGAGTAATCCTTTATTTATTTATGCTGACTTCCTGAAAGGACAGAAACGTCTTGTTTCACCGATGTCTGCCATTTCCACTTGACCACGCCTCTCCTCCTCACAGCCCAGTCAGGTCACACCTCCCCCACAGCAACCAAACAAACACATCGCTGTCTCCAACAGAGACAGAGTTAAATTAGTTTTTTTCAAATAGGGTATTTTCAATAATTATTGCTTTTTCTGACCAACAAAACGTAAGATGCTGATCTAGAGTCCTGAATTAATTTAAAAGACACCAATTTCCAAAACTTTACACAAAAATATAAAATTCCAAAACTTTTCCAGAGCCTGGAAATTGTATTTTAAAATTCCTTGACTTTTCCAGGTTTTCCATGACTGTACAAACCCTGACTTTAAAGAGGCCATATTATGCTTTTTTGGTGTCTTTTAAGTTAATTTAGAACACCTCTAGATCAGCATCTTACGTTTTGTTGGTCAGAAAACGCATTAATTATTGAAAAAACTTTATTTGAAAAAATAAACTAATTTAACTCTGTCACTTTAAGAGCCTCTCCATCCTCGTGGCCCAGCTACTTTCACGCCACTTCAGTTTCGCAACAAAAACACAACTCCAGGTATGTTTTTGATGCAGGAACAACATTAAAACATGGTAAAAAGCTCAGAAAAATCGACTTTGCATAACAGGGCCTATTTAATGTTTAATACCTGAGATCTGGCTACAGGGGTCATCAAGCCAGTATACTTTTTGTGCCAGTCCCAAAAACAGATAAATGGAGAGGACTGTGTAAGGAAGGGCATCTGACATAAAAAAAAAAAAAAAACTGCCAAATCAAATAATGTGACTCACTGCACACAAGGAAGCAGATATTTTGCTGTGGCAACCTCAGAAGGACAGAAAATTGAGTATTTTAGACCTTTGGCATAAACAAGGCTACTAACTCAATTACAGATTTCAAACATCTGTCTTTTGCAAACTGCACTGAAGTATATCTGTGTGCGCTTGTTCAGAGTTTGTTTCTGTGCCGCATCCTCATGCTCCCCACTCCCTGCTGCTTCCTGTCTGCTTTGACCTGCATCTGTCCGTCTCTTTGACAGAGTGAGCAGTCCCCTAAAGACATGAGCCACCCCTGTGCTCCCATCAAAGACTCTTCGCGGGACAACACCGCTGCTTTTCACACACAGCGCACTAAAAACGAGGTCCGACCAATGACTTTTACCCTGCTGTATACAATAGACCCTCCAACCAGTGGCGTAAATTCAGATAAGTTGCGCATGCCGTTTGGCGACAAGAGTGGTGTTCTTTACCATTCGATTTAAGGGAGCAGATTAAAAACATAGCATTTTATATGCTTTTAGACTAGGGTGACCAGATTTCTAGACCCGAAAACTGGGACACCTATTTCTTTTACAAAACGCCTAATTCAAAGTGCATTTCCTATGTTTTTTATCTGATAAAATGGGGACACATAAACATATTAGTGTTTTTTTTTACAGATATTTGTTGGGACATGGAGCCTAAAACTGCAACTATCCCTATTAAATAGGGATATCTGGTCACCCTATATTATTTAGCCTTTAGCTTTTATAGCAATAAAAAATGGTAATTGCTACATTAAATAAATTTAGATATTTGCAAATGGGCTTTATAGGCTAAAAGAAAATAAACATTATTATAGCAGTTACTTTAGCTAAAAACCCATGTAAAGTTAGCAGCATGTTGACAAGATGTGTAAACCAATCAAAAGAAGCTCTAAAAATAAAGCCAATAAAAGAAAACACATCATACTTTCATTCATCAAGTGACAAAAAAGCATCTGAAATCTATACAATTTTCTGTCATGTAGCCTAATTCAAAGTGCATGACGCTACACAAAGTACATTTCCTATGGTTTTCTATCTGCTAAAATGGGGACAACTGGGACATACATTATATTACCAAATGTATTCGCTCACCCACCCAAATAACTGAATTCAGGTGTTCCAATCACTTCCATGGCCACAGGTGTATAAAATCAAGCACCTATGCATGGAGCTTTGTGGTAAACTTTGTGGAAAGGTTTGGGGATGGCCACTTCCTGTCCCAACATGACTTGACTGGGCAATATAGTGTATTAGTGTTTTTAGGGTTAGTGATTGGACATTATGTGTTGGGACATGGAACATGGAGCCTAAAACTGGAACTTAAGCTTATATACTAATTTAATACACTAATTGCTATATTAAATACATTTGTACACTCGCCAATGTTTCCAGGTTTAGACATTACTTACATGTAGTGGATAGGCTGTCATCTTGATTATGCATAACAATATTCTGAGGCCAATGCTAAATCCTCCATAGAAAATGTATTATGGTCTGTTTAGTTTATGGCATTAGTTCGTTCTGTTTACAAACACAAAAAGTGTCTATGTTTAATACCTACTGTATTTCTTCTGTCCAAAAGCTCCCCTGCCTGTTGTCGCTGGTATAAATGTAGCCCATTGAAAAGCTTAACAATGTCCCAAATGTCTGCTGATTGGCCATTACAATTGAAAAACTGCATTGTAACACGTTTTTTTTTTTCACTTTATTGCGGTAACTCTAGGTCAGCATGTACCACGATCCTCACGGGGAAGATGCAGTGTCCAAAGAAAATCGCATGATCTTCACCGAGTCCATGCCTCGCCGAGTCGGCAGCTTCTACAGAGGTAACAAACTGTTTATTTTAAATTAGTTTTTCAGCGTCCGATCATTCACACCCCTTTGTGTGAAGTGTGCTCTTGGCTGAGAGGAGGTTAGACAGCTTGTGGGCTCTTGAGTCCACTTACTAAAAATACTAAATAATGAAATACTGTTGCTATTGTAAAACATGAGGTACTGCAATTATGTAATTTTGTTTTGATGATTGTACAAAAGGAATTCAAAAAAGGCCTTTCTGGTTCAACAACATAGAACTTTAAATTGTATTACTCCCTTTAATTAGTAACAGCCCAAAAATCAGTCTGTAAATAATAGGGCTGGGTATTTCCAACAACCTCACGATATGATACGTATCCCGATACATTCTGAACAAAGCACATGGTCAAACAAGTTTACATGGATGTTTTATATTCTGTATATTGGCTGTGTGTGATATAACCTAACCAACATGACAATAACAGACATTGGTACATAAAATAATACACATTTTAACAAGCTTTATAACCTTATAGCCTTAACTAGCAGCTATGGCTTATCTAGCCTAGGTCTTGTCATGTTTTTGTGAAGACACAAATTTATCTACATGTTGAGCTGAGCTGTAATGTCCCCAGCAGTGGAGCATACTCTCTCTGTACCCTGGATGCAGTGATTATTTCATGCCAATAATCACAAACACACGCCGTCACCCGGACCCTCTCCTGAAATCTTCAGGAGGGGCTTGTTGTTTGAACGCAATCCCCCCACCTTTCACATCCGGAGGCTATCCTTGAAGGCCCCTAGTGCTATATCCGGAGCGATCAGCTGTTTGTACGCAGCAGTGTTACGGTGGCCAGCTGATGACGCGCAAGCCGTGCGTCTGTGGATGCGCTGCTTCACTTTGAAGCTTGTGCTTCACTTTTCTCCGTATAGTTATATATAGCACCCGGACTCTCTCTCTCCTCTTGTGTGACACATAGAGATATAATGATAAATGTGTTTTATTATATCTCTATGGTGTGACACGTTGGTTCTGTGCTGTGCTAACGTTACCTGTTGCTAGCGGCAGATCAGCGTGGTGTCTTGTGTGAGGACAGAGATCTGTAGAATTGCTGCTGTAACGTTACTTCACTGCAGAACCTACAAACTGCTTGAGCCATGTTTAACTCCTGATTCCTTGGTGTTTTAAAGTCCAGAGTTGACAATTCCCCTCAAGTTTTTCTGACTGAAAAAAAACACCGTGCCCCTCCACGTTTGTTTACTAGACGCATGTTGCTGCTGTGTGCGCTGCTGGTGCTGCCACCTATGGCAGAAATGTGTACGGCACCTTAAGGAACAGCTTCAAAATTGCCGTTCCAGCTGTTTATAACATATTAACGTAATTTAAACAGCTGAATAGATACAGTAGCATGCTCGTCTAGAAGAACTTCACGATATATCCCTGTATCAATTTTTTAAGCACAGCCCCAGTAAATAATAAGCACAACTAGACATTTTCGTTCCACTTTAGTAGGGCTGGGCGATAAATCGATTTTTTCGATTAATTCGAATTTGTAGGGCAGGTCGACTTGTTTAAATAAAAATTGATTTAAAAAAACATCCACCACCGGCGCTCTGAGCTCCCGTAGTTCATAGTGGATACATCATGGATGTACATCCATGGGATACATCCATGGGGTAAACCCGCCCGTCCTCTCTCCCTCCCTCCCTCCGCGCTAGAGGAACACAAACAACATGGCAGCGAGCAGGGAAGAACTTGTTCCTAAGAAAGGCACAGTGTCGTCAGTTGTGTAGAATTGGTTCGGGTTTGCGGTGTCAGATGGAGCACAAACAGCGCCCCGCTGCAAAGTCAGTCCCTCCAGGATTTCGCGATGTTGCGATCACAACTATTAACGCAAAATCAAGCAAACCCCGTGAATTCAAGCAAACCCCGCAAATTCAGGGCAACACTGTGTTACGGATCTACTGGGGACGTAGGTTAACTGGGGATGAAGCAGATGTTTTGTGGCCGTGTTTTATCAGGACCCCACTTTTCCAAACCAGGAAATAAACGTCAAATATAATTTTAAATACATGTTAGTATTTCTGTTCAGTGCTTATCAGTCTAACACATCGCTCCTTTGGTATCGATGAGGAAATACAGACGTATACGCTCATTTGGAGGAGATTTGTGGCGCCGTGTAAACACAAGTGCGCTGTCTCCAAGTTAATCCAGTCGACCTTCGCACTACGAGCAAGCCTAACATAAAAACAACCTTTTATATCAAGAAAATACTAAGGTACTAATTATTATCCAGCATGATAGCATGTCTCACGATGTACAACTGTTAATAAACTGCGATTTAAAAACTTTGTATGCATGATGGGTCATTTCTTTACCATAAAATGACATCTTACTGTTATTTTAACAAGTCTCTCCTTTCTCTGCACACAATATTTGAAAACACAATATTGTTTTCAAATATTGAGACAGTTTAGAAATGTAGGCTGCTAATAAATCAGTCTCAGTCACTGATATGACATTTATATGATCCTAAACTGGTTCTCCCTCCCCTGAAAAATGTGTACTGTGTGTTTCCCATTTAGTTTCCCAGGCTAGCCTTAATCTTGTAAACAAATGCACATGTAGACCCATGTATGCCTCTAATACTACAATAATGAACCAAAGAAAATAAACTTTCTGTAAGCTACTAGTGGGACAGTCAGTGAGCCAGGTTAAACTGGTGTGGACTTGCTTGGTTTGTCTATGGAGGACCGTGAGCGCCACGCGAAAACTAATAATGCTTTTATTAAAAGAGTTTTTAAAAGAGCCTTTAATAAATGGATTACTAAATGCTTTTATTAAAAGAGTTTTTAAAAGTTTATTTAATACAGAGATTACTAAATACTTTTATTAAAAGAGTTTTTAAAAGAGCATTTAATAAATGGATTACTAAATGCTTTTATTAAAAGAGTGTTTAAAAGAGCATTTAATAATTGGATTACTAAATGCTTTTATTAAAAGAGCCTTTATAAACAGATTACTAAATGGTTTTAATAAAAGGATTAATAGCGTTAATCCATTTAGGAAACCGATTTCTAAATGTATTTACAAAACCTTTTCAGAAAAGCATTTGCAAAACGTATTAGCTTCTCCGATTAGCTTCTCCTTTTAGCTTTTCCATGGCATTCCTGGTCCTCCTGGCTAAAGTTAAATAAAATAAAAAGAAAAGCAATGTAACGAGCTCTGTGGCCAGACAATAGGGGTTATGCACTAACTACGTCCGCATTCGGCTAAACGGAATGATCCACTTCCGGTCACAGCTTGTAAGCGAGCAGTTGGATAAGGGCAGCTTCAAATAACATATTTATGTCTTACACGTCACAAAATAAAATCACCAAACTAAAACCAAACTTTTATCTTTCAAACAAACTCATTTAATAAAACCATTTTGTAATCCGTTTATTAAAGGCTCTTTTAAAAACTCTTTTAATAAAAGCATTTAGTAATCTCTTTATTAAATAAACTTTTAAAAACTCTTTTAATAAAAGCATTATTCCTTTTCGCGTGGCACTCACGGTCCTCCATATTTGTCTGTTTTCCCTCAATGCTGAGAAGTGCTCAAAAATAAAAATTGCAACTTTTAGCGCAACTTTTAAGAAAATCCCCCGTAAAATCACAGGGCCTTCTCTTCTATTTGACTTGTCTGATTGCACTTTAACCTCAAGAGGAAATCAAAGCAATGAAGCTAAATTTGTTTTGGACAATTTCTCTGTTGTCTTCAGTTTGATTTTAAGTGGGGAAAAAAATTGTTTTTAAATCATAAATCGAATTTTTTGTGAAAAAATCAGTTTTTTGTTTTTTTGTTTTTTTTTTAGGCTAAATCGCCCAGCTCTACACTTTAGTATATATTACACCATAAAGCATTAAGGTTATTAGTTAAGGGTTAATAACCAGTTAATTGATTATTTATAAGGCATTACTTCAATATTAATAAACACTATTGAGTAATAAACATTGTTATTAATGCTTAAAGGCTGATGCAAATTAATGTAAAATTATAAACATCTGTATCAATCACGGTGTTGTAGCACCCAAGACAATTTATTTATTCATTTATTTCGGTCTTGGCCTCGTCTTGGTCTTGGCTGCAGTTTAACTCAGTCTTGGTCTTGAATCCAATATTTCTGGGTCTTGTCTCGGTCTTGGATGTGGCGGTCTCAGAGATTTTATTTACCAAACATTATGAGAAAAGGCTGTTTTTCATAATTTTGGAGTAATTTTCCTCATCAAAAGGACCAGGAACATGATCTGTCTCTGTTTGTTAAGTCTGTTGCATTAAAATCATTATTAATCTATTTGAACCACTTTTCTTTTACTTTTCCCCTTTATTTAGTGTTAATTCACAGAGTTTGGTCTAAATGTCTTGGCCTTGTCTTGGTCTCAGAGCACTCAGGACTCGGACTGGTCTTGGTCTTGATTAGTACAGTTTCGACTACAGTGCTAGTCAATAGTATCCAAAAAATATTTATCCATTAAAATATTTTTAATGACGTATCTATTAATGCTTTATTATTGCTTAATGGTGATGAGCTGTTCTGTTGTTACCAACATTTTTCTTGTGCAGTGAAGGTCACAACAAAGGCCCTGTTTTATTTTAGTTTGGCGTTATTTTAGAGTATATTCAGTCTGAGTTTAGGAAAACCAATTATCAGTTGAGCTGAAAAACAAGATTGATCATAAAAACAGAATCATAAAAACAAAAGGAGGAGGCCATTTTAGAGGAGAGTGAGGTCATGTGACTACAGAGAGGTTATATTCAGGTTTAAAAAAAATAGCACACATTAAAATAGCACACTTTTATTAATATTGTATATTTAGTGAAACAAAATATATATACTTTTTTTTTCATTCATGCATGACATGCAATAATGACATTCATTCATGTCATTAATGCTTCATAAATGTGATACTTTACTCCCAGTATAATTTGACCCAGCTTTTATTAAGTTGACAAAATTTAACTCATTGAAGTACTGCTGTAAATTAATCATATTTATATTCTGTAAGGTTATTTATTTGTGCAGCATTAACATAAAAAACTATTAAAAGTTGGTTTTGGTTTTAAGTGAATATGTGGTTAATGGACTTCATTCATTCATTCATTTTCTACCGCTTATTCCCGTTAGGGGTCGCGGGTGACTGGAGCCTATCCCAGTAACTTTGGGCCATAGGCAGGGTACACCCTGGGCTGGGGCCAGCTTGTCGCAGGGCATTAATGGACTTAATTATAAAAATAAAATAATTAGCTGGTACATTTTTATCAAAGTGTTGAAGCTGAATATTATCTGCATTGCTATGACTGAAGAAGTGAATTGTCCAGTCAGAGTGCTGCTTTGGGCTGCAGCAGGAGGACACTCTGGGTTAAACTCAGGGTTAGAGGAATAATGCTGCCTTCCATTTGGCCTCGGAGGTCAGAAGTCGGACCTTAGAATTGTCTCTGAGCAATATAGTTGCTAAATTGGAAACAATAATAAGAATAATGACAAATAATACAAATAAAATCATAATAAAGATAATTAAACCATACAAAATGTGACATGAACTACATTACGCCAGAGCAACAGAGCAATACAGCACATTGTAAAACTGCAGTAGCATGTTCTCAGACAGAGGTGGGACAACTGATGGGCAAATAACACAAGCTCAGTAAATATTATAGTCACAGTCACTATTCAGAAGTGGGAAATTATCGACTTCTGAGGACTACAGATAAAACCTGCCTCCAACCAAGTCAGTTTCACAGAGACACTGACCCAGAGTAAACGAGAACAAACCTCTTTCCAGGTTTATCATACCCTGAGTTTGGACTAAACCTGCTTCTTGAAACAGAGCCAAACCCGATTACCAACGCTAGATCAACATTTACAGTAAGCCAGTTTCCATCCATGCTCATCCTAATTAACGTTAGGCATACAGCAGTCTGTTGCCCTGTATTTAATATTGCTATTCAGCTGCGATCAGTTATAGTCTACTCCCAAAAATTTTAAGATTTTTTACAAAGACAAAAAGATCCTGTGATGTCCTAGAGTGGCCTTTTTAGTAACCAGATTTAAAGAAGCCATCAAACATCACTGAGCTAGAGGCTTTTGAAAAATGGGCATTCCAGACAAGAGGTGCAAGAAGTTTGTTAGCAGTTACTGAAAATGTTTGATAGAGGCTATAAAAGTTAAAGGATGCTCCATGGAGTACTGTGGCTAAAGGGTGAACCAAGTTGTCAAAATAACTCAGATATGTAACAATTTGTTGTTTAATAAGTCATTTATTCTCATAATTTATTTATAATGTCTTTTAAGTTGAAGGATTTAAACATTTTTGGTTGTAACAGTAGGTAGGACAGTATGAAGGGGTTCAGTTTTTATAAAAAGGCATTAAACACAATTTATCACTCATTGTTTGCTGTTCGTGTCCACTCAGTGCCCTCCCCCAGACCGGATAACTCGTCCTCTTTCCATGATGTGGGGGGCCAGCCCCGAGGCCCCGTCGTGCCAGTCGTACCTGTTGTGCCCGTTGTACCTGGTGTAGCAGTCGTGCCCGGAGACCCGTCCCATCCACCTGTCGCTATGGGCAACCACTCCAAGAGACAGACAGCTTTCGAATGGTGAGACAAACAAAGAGACCACTTCGTAATAAGCCACACAGGGAAGAGTTATAAAAGGAAAATGTGAATTTTTAGTAAGAAAGTGTCTTTTAGTGAGAGTCATTTATTGAAAAGCTGACAATATCCACTTTCATAGTTTAGAAAAGCCAAATTTCTAAGGTCCTATGATAGATAAGTTTATTGTCACATGCACAAAAAAGTACAGTGAAATTCTGTTTGGAGAAAGCCTCCGGGCCATAGCTATTGTCAGCGCCGCCACACACTCTCCAGAAAGTTAAATACAGTTTTGCAAAGGCATACATACACAAACACAACAGTAATATAACATAACAAGACACAGTACACGTGGTCACGTGATGGAATTGTCGTTTGGACTTGGGTGAGGGAGAGAGGGAAAAAAAAGGAGAAGAGAGAAGAGCAGACGGATGGAGGGGGGCTGGGATGGGGAGGGGTGTGTATGATGCAAGTAAGAGTCTGAGTTTATGTTTTGAGAAATTGGAGCCACGACTCAGATGTTAACAAGTTCAGTTCTGTGGCTTGTCCTTGAAGGGAGATATGGCAGTGCACAGGAAGTGATAAGAAGACCCAGCTGTCGAGCTTACCTCCCAAACCAAGGGAGGAGATATAGGGAGAAGGTGAGAGGGGTAAACAATTTTTAATCCATTTAAGCTGATCTTCGGTTAAGTTTGTCCGGATCATAATCAGTCTATCAGTTTCTGGACCTCAGTGTCGCTGAAATCCACATCATCCACGGACCGGACTTCCAGGCACACAACTTGCCAGCTGGTCCAGGCGTCACGTACAGCGAAAGTCCCGTCCGGGCAGGCAGGTTCCCCCGGTGCACCTCTCTTAGGGAGAAAATGTTGTCAATAGCCCTGAGCGACCAGTTAATCAATTCCATTTTGAGTATTTTCAGGAGCACAGCAAAGCAGGGGGTCAAAAAGAAAAGTCTGACAAGACAAAAAAAAAGGAGCAAGCACTAGACAGAGCGGGAGCAGTAAGAAGACACGCCTGCACTGTACAGAAGCAGGAAGTAGAAGTGGCATGGCAAGATGTCTCATGGTCAGAGCCAGCAAAGGAAACATTTCTCTCATGCTCTATTTCTTCTTTATGTTCAATTGGAATTCACAAGAAAATAATGCTCTCAAGTTGTAGACATTGAGGTTTAAAACACTGTCTTTTACTGCCATTATTGACATAATCATAATCATGGGAATTATTAAATAGATGTAATGGTCCTTTTACTTAATGTTATAAGTATAAAGCAAATGTGTATTCATTTTGCAGTAGTTGGTTTTTGACATGTTTTTCTTACAACTTAAAAAACACAGAAAGATGTCACTGCACTTAAGGCATAATTAAATGCAGAGACATTAATTATCTATCTAAAGTGTTCGGTGGATGCACTACTGCTTAACGGGAACATGAGGATTAATAAATGTAGAGTATTTTGTATGGCTACTTTAAATATGTGCTGGTACTGTTTTATTAGAGTACCTGCCCCTCATATTAACACTGTATTCGTTTGACATAGACATTTAAATCTCAATAGCACCCAGTTCAATAAGCTGTTGCTTAATGTTCCTGTGTTTTGCCTAGAGCAGGCAAACTGCACAGGTGGAAGAAGCTCACAAAATCTGTACTCAAATAAAAGTACTTTAAAATAATATTACTAGGGGTGTACCAATATGTTTTTGCAATGATACAATATGTATTGATTAGAATTGTTTTTATATGATTCAAGAAGGATATTGGCTAATTTGGAACGATACGATTTGATATGATTCAACACATTCATATTGATAATCAATACAGCAACTTTTTGCCAAAAATCATAAAAGTTTATTCTCAAATGTAGCATTGCGCCAGTACTAATTATGTCCAGCAGACAGAGAGCAAAGAAAAGTTAAATATGACATTTTTTTCATTAAAAACACAAAAATTATATTCAAAAAGCTGTATCTGGTTTTATTTAAACATGCAAATTTCTAATATCAATATTTCTGATATTATCGATTGATATTCCTTTCGATTAACCTTGATTCAATACAAGGTAATGCGTATCAATATAATTGTATCATAGGGAAAAAAAATTTATACCATATAGTTGTATCTTGTATATAGCTGTATCGTTACACCCCTATATATTTCTCAAGTAGAAGTAAAAGTACAACAAAATATTACTTGAGAAAGCTTTTTTTTTTTAAGTATTTCTAAATTTCACTTGTGTACTTAAGTATTTTTTAAGAGTTTTTTGTATATTTTTGCAAACACAGTAAAATCTACTTATACTACTCCTACAACTCATACTATTACTATTACTACTGTCCAAAAACCTGGCTCAAACCCAGGACCTTCTGATTGCAAGGCAAGGATGCTACCTTTGCCTCTGAGGTGAAAAATACTTTTGCTAGAGAAGGTAAAATGTATTAAATTTGTCACGTAAAATTTACTAAGTTACTGTCATTTAAGCAATACTGTATTATTTAAAAATACAAAAGAATTTTATTCCAACCAGTGTTGCTTAAATAACAGTATTTTATTAACCATATGCAAACGTATTATAAACTATTTAGCCATTTGGTCATACTCAACAGCCCATAGCCAGTAGAAAAGAGTGAAAAGAATCTCCACTAACAGCACTGCGCCTTTAATATGTATTCTCTTTTTCTCTCACATTATTATAAAGTATTGCACACATTACAACTACGTAATGTCATGTTTTGTTACACCTTCCTGTGCAGGCCTGGTGCAGAGGTGATGGTCATGAACCCCCCAGAGCCAACCAAAGAGAAGGAGAAACAAGGCTTTTTCAGAGCCATCAAGAAGAAAAAGAAGAAAACTCAGATTGTAAGATTTCTTTTATTTCTCTCAGCTCAGATCTCTGCTGTCACCTGATGTGGGTTTTAAAAGGCTGAGTCACTGGCCTTGTCTTCAAAATTCAATCAGGACACATTCGCTTCATTTGCAATATATATTTAGTGGTGTGTTAGCCCAAAACTGTAATGTAGCAAGTAAAATATTGTTACCTAAAAACATAAAATTACAAAATTATTTATAGTTTCTAAATTATTAGTCTTCTGAAAGAGTAGTAGTCTATTGGAGCATGTACACTGTTGTCAATAACAGACAAACATTTTCTTATTATTTTATTACAGGTAACGTGACTATATTGGTCAAAACAGAAATATAGTGATTTTCTGAATATTTCGAATAATTTGCTTTGGTGTTCATCAGATTTATGTTTTCAGCTGGTTCTAGTGGTTCTCATCTGGTCTGGCTGTGGGACCCAGTTTTAACAGAACCAGAACAAAACATTTTTAGAGAAAAGAATTATTCTAATCCAACTTTTGCAATATGGCCTTTGTTTTTGTTTCACTATTTTGTACTTAAAACAATTCAGTATTTATAAGCTAAACCTTTACATGCAGTGACCTACTTTCAGCTCTTGAGCCACCCATTGCAAATTGCTGTTTTAGACGATATGCTTAGCCATGTTTGAACATTATTAGTAAAACACTGACAATAATGATCAAAGTACAAGATGTCTTTGGGCTTTTCCACCTGTCTTACAATCAGGAAATCACCATGTTTTTCTTGCGTAAGTGCTTCTCAGTGCTACTTGTGCAGATGGTATAGAACCAGGAGCAGCAGCTGTATTTATTTCTGGTCTTGTTGTGATTATGTGCCAATTGCTGTATAGCGCTGTACATTTTCTGCTTCACAGACCGACATGGAGGACACGAGGAACCCAAGCATCAAGAAAAGCCTGTTCCCCCTCTTTAGCTCTAAGAATAGCTTAAAGCACAACGCAGCTGTCAAAGTCCTACCTGTAGTGGCCTCGCCTATGGTACAGCAGCAGCCTCCTGCGCCCTACCCTGCCTCGCCAGTAATCTAACCCCTGACACTGACGCTGCATGCTTCTCACAGAGCCCTTCGCGAGAGTTACCACACTCCACACACACACACATATGGTCACATCTTTTTGAATTAGCTCTGCAAATGTAGACTCTAATACTGACTAAGCAATCGTCTTAATAGACAAGGATACAGACAAAGCCATATTGAGATGGTGTGGACACGTACAGACGAGGGAAAGTGAATGTATTGGTAAAAGGATGCTGAGGTTAGAGCTGAGAGGAGGAGGAGGACAAGGATGCAGCGTGATTTCAAACAGAGCATTTTTAGATAATCCTCAGCCTCAGTAACATGTATAAAAAGGTAATTAAATATATATGTATTCATTGATTCATCTTCCTCCGCTTTTTCCCGTCAGAGGATACAGGTACTGCCTGTCCCGGTAACTGTGTGTCTTAGGCGGCGTACAGCCTGAACAATGGCTAGTTAGTCACAGGACTGACACACAGACAGATAACCATTCACTCTCACATTGATTCACTTGGGGTAATTTAGAGTCACCATATCTTCAGTGTAATTTAAATCAATATTGGCAGGGCTTGACATTAACTTCAAAACTCCCAAACTCCAACCAGTGAAATGTAGGTAGATTTTCAAGTAGCCTAGCATAAATCCTCCCATTAGCCACTTAGGTCAGTTGAATTTTATGCATATCTAGGCCTATATCTTAACTTCAGAAGTTAGCTTAAATGAATAAATAAATAAATACACCATTTATTACAGTGTAATTCATCATGATTAAAGAAAGACAATTAGTAATTTAAAAAATATTACCACATGCACAGTGATACATTTTATTCTGCCTATAGGTAAACCTGTTTTTTTATATATTTTATATAAAAAATCATTGTCAATGCATAACACCAAATTTTACTCTTCATCAAGCTAATGGTATACTATAAAATATACACAAAACTTAAAAATTGTGGCTAGTAAAAACACAAAGTGGCTTCAGTGTTGAGTTGAGAGATGTAGAGATGTAGTGCATTTAATAGAATGATATCGTTTCCCTGATGGAAGGAGGTGAAACATCTTAGCAGCAGGGTGGCCAGAGGGATCACTGATGATCTGCAAAGCTCTGGTTAAAAGTCTAGATTTGTAAATAATCTCTAAGACTGGGAGGTCACAGCCTATGGTCCTGCGAGCGGAGCGAACCACTCTGTTTAAAGTTTTCATTTCTTTTCTAGCTGGTAAGAAGACTTTCAATACCACACCGATAAAAGTTTAAAAGAATAGTTTTGTTTTGAGTGAATTCCTTTAGTTTTCCTAAAAAGAAGAGACGCTGGCAAGCCTTTTTAGCAATGTTACTGGTGTTTGACTGCCAGCTCAGATCTTTGGAGAGAGTAACACCCAAAAACTTACATTTATCAACCATTTGTACCTCATTAGAGGTGATCAGACCGATGACAGTGGTATCGTCTGCATACTTGACGATCAGATTGTTAGATTGAGTAGCAGTACAGTCATACATGTACAAAGTAAAAAGCAGAGGACTTAAAATACAACCTTGTGGAGAGCCTGTGCTTACACAAAGTTCATCAGAGACACAGCCATCAATTTTGACCTTCTGTGGTCTGCAAGTTAAAAGGTTTAAAATCCATTTGCAAATGGCATCACCAAGTCCAAGAGTTTTCAATTTGGGAATGAGCTTCACAGGAACAAGAGAGTTAAAAGCAGAAGTGTAATCTATAAAAAGCATTCTCGCATAAGATTTTCCTTTATCCAGATGTTGTATCCAGGCTTGTAACTTTTGACAAAGACCAGCCACAGAGGCTAGTGAGAAAAAAGTAAATGTCAAGCCCTGAATATTGGATAACATTTTAGAGGAGCGCACTACTATTAAGTAGTAATAAAGCATTAATAAATATGTAATTAACAATATTTTAATGAATAAACAGATAATGAAATAAAACTGATGTTTATCATTTTGCATTGATATACAAAAGAATTAAACATAAATAACAATGTTTATAACTCAATAGTGTTTATAAATGTTGAAGTGATGATTTGTAAGTAAAAGATTAACTGGTTACTAATCCTAAACTAGTAGCACTTACCTAATGCTTAATAGAGAGAGTTGAAAGTGGTACCCAATTATTTTATAGCAGATAGTAGAAATAAATTTAACAGAGTCATTTACTTTCTGCGTCTGAGCTCATTACAGCTGTTGCAATATTTGTAGCATCTTTAAAGTTGACACATGTCTACAATCCACCACTGTATTTACCACATTTTAGTAGCGTTGTTAGTATCAGTGTTAACAATGACTGAAGTTTTGAACATGAGAGAAACTAGTATTTAGGTAACCTGTCTGCTGAGCATTTCCTTCATTTGTGTCACTGTGTAATAGTTTGGCATCTGGGCACAGAGCTGAAGCCTGAGGGTGCTCACAGATATCTCATTAGCTTAACCCTTAGCTGGCATTTATCATCTGACTGGAAGTGCAATCAATAAAATCTTTTCTGATATGACGTACATGATTTGTGTGAGGTGGAAGAGTGTTGTAACTCTCGCGCTCTGGTTCCTCCATACACTCAGTGTTATTTTGAAATCCTCTCAACCCCAAGCAATATAGACACAGTAACACTGAACGGATTTCAAAATGAGTACTGTATGTTGAACTTGTCATGTTTGCTGTCAACACTTCTGCATGGCATTTTTGCATTACATCAGTATACGACTTCTGTGATCAAATAATGCACCAAGTTCTCCCAGTTGAAGTAGTAGTATTTATTTAAAAAGTTGTTTAACCAAGCCTTCATTGTATTAGGATTTTAATGACCGAACAAGCTCACACAACACTCAACCTCAAACCTGGACTGTTTTTTTCTTGTTTCTTGTGTGACTATACCAAGATTCAATTAAAATCTGTCTCTTGTAAAAAAAAAAAAAAAATCTGTTGCAACAAAGTGCACATTACTATTGTTAAGACTAGAAGAACTGGGTGCTATTTTAATGTAATTTTGCCAGAATAAACAAAGAAGCATTGTGGTGAAGAATTATTACTCCAATTTCAAGAGTGGGACACTGTATAAATTGAAATTAAAAACAGAATGCAATGATTTCAACTTTAAAATGATTATTTGACAGGAGCCTATCCCCGCAACTAACTACTCTTCCACTGTGTTACCCCATAGGCCTTTATAATTACTGCATTCTGTCTTTATTTGTAATTTACATACATACAGTTACACCTTAAATTGGGGTAGTCTTGTCAATGACCATTGCCATCTTTTTGTGCTTCTTGTCTGTTGCTCTTAAAGAAATGCATGAGGACCTCCCTGGGTTTGAACTGAGGCTGTGTTGTCTCATGGAAAAACAAACAGATTAAAACAAATCAAAGCTGTTGGACAAGTGACACTATAGCTGCATTTTATTTTGGCAACAGGTTTCTGGTAATGGGCAGGAGCATCTCTCACTACAGAGGAGCTCGAAGTCATCGTCTCACCACAGCAGCCGTCGGAAAAACCGCGAACGATCGAGGGACAGGGACCGGGAGAGGGAGCAGAGCCGGGACAGGGAACGAGACCGAGAGAGGGAGAGAGAAAGAGAGAGGGAGAGAGGAAGGGAGAGGGACCGAGTGGAGTGGCCGTCCGAGAAACCAGTGGACTCTCACTCCCAGGTGCATGACCAAACAGTGCTATACTGTGTTATCTTTTTTAAACCAGTAGATACATCACATAAACATTTATGTGCATGTGTTTTATGGTTAACATACAGTAAGTGCATTTAAACTATTCAAGCCTGTTTAAGAAGCAAAGGGTATAGTGGCAGAAAGATATTTGTTATGATATATGGATTGACTGTTATAGGCTATATTTCCCATGCCTTGTGCCTTTGGAAAACCAGAAGGTCCTGTTTTTTTTTTTTAAATATACAAAAATGTGCCCAAAAAAAAGCAAGTACTGGCCACATTGGCTTTGGTGAATTGTTAAAATAGGTTGCACTGGACATCATAGACCCAAAATCTCAGTTAAAGGTTGATTAACAGCCTTTATGCCCTTTTAGCCTTATTAGTAAATGCTGCAGTTGTTTCATATTTCATAAAAATGTTGTTGATGTGTTAGCTTTGTGCACACTAAGGCTCAAAATTGGCAAGTAAACCTGTCACCCTGTGGTTCGGCCATGTAACTGCATTTGCATCGCTTAAATAATAAAACATGTATCGGCAGACCTGATAAGACCTGACTACAAATGCCGATCATTGTAGTTATGACTTTAACAAGTTTGGTCAAGTGTAACAAAAAAAAATACTATCTGTTTAACTAACTGCTGACTCTAAATTAATCTAATCTCATCTCTTCTTGTTTGTTTCTCCAGAGTCAGCCGCTCAAGTCGCTCCGCAGGCTTCTGCACCTCTCCCCCTCCTCTTCGAACCAGGGACAGCCTCCTCCAGCTCCTCCAGACCTGCGCTTCCAAGCCCCGCTGCCCAATCCCCCTCAGCCCCCACCCAAACCGGGCTATCCCGAGAGTCGGGGGCATGGTGAGAGCAGAGGGCACTCGGGGGTGAGTGGTTCTGCTCAGTCTAAGAGCCGCAAACCCAGCTACCCGCTCCCGGGACAGATCGAGTCCAGCTGGCATGTGTCAGCGTTACAGCGGGCCGAGGGTGCTCAGTTCACCCCTGAACAGCTGGGCATCAAACCGGGGCAGAACGGACCCACGTTCACTCGCGCCTCCCGTCCCAGGATGCCCAACCTCAATGACCTAAAGGAAACTGCGCTGTAATACAACTAACAATAATGTGGCCTATTCACCTAAGTAACTCTAGTCTCTTGTGTCTGTGAAATATTCAACTTAAACTGCAGTCGATATGACCAACGCCAGTGTCTTTTACAGGAAGAGATAGTAGAGGGCACCCTGCTCCCTCTGGGATGTCTCTGTTGTAGTTTTATGGAGAGATGTTCGTTTAAGGACCTTGTAGTCCTTCACTGAGAGGTAGTTCTGGTTAAGGCTCTGATCCCACTGTCAGTGCAGGCAATAGCAAAATACTGTAGGCTATAGGTCAGAATCAGCTCTCAGGACAGACAACCAAACCATGACAATGTGAGATCAGTTTTCAATTTGCATACTTTAAAAATAACCTGTTTTTGTTTGGAAATAAGTGGTATGACTGAAGTGTATTTTACTTCTGTAGTATATGCTGAGTATATGATGATAGTATTATTATTAGGTGGACACTGCTTACACCACATCTGAGGCAAAATGGCAAGCTAAAGACCTTTGTTGATTTCCAAACCTGAGAAAAATATTTTATACTGTTCTGCCATCAGTAAACTCTAAATTAATGCATAATTATTATCTGCAGTACCCATAAGCCAGATGTATATTTTCTTGGACACTTCTGTATTGATAATGGGGTTGTACCCAAACCAAGACTGCCCCACAGTGGAGGTCTAGAGCCAGTTTGACCTGTAAGTGTATTATTCTCCATCTTGTATGGTTTCAGTTTTTGCAGTGACAAAACTTTGAAAGGAGACACTGCCCACGTGGCCTCTCTGCCGCCATCTCGTGCTCACTGGACTCTGCAACTGCAACACACAGACTGCCAATAAACTTTTTCCAACTCTATTTGATAAGAACAAAAAAGTTTATATAAACATTATTTATTGAATATTTATTTGTTTTAAATTCAAGGATATAAGCTATAAAGACACAGTATGTAGGATATATGGGAATACGTAAAGAAATATAGAATAAATGTGTAATTGCAAGAGCTTTAGTTTCCACACAGAAATGCATAGATAGATATTTATGTGTTTATAAATACAATATGTCAAGGAATATTTAATAAGTGAATGTCGTTTGGTTCACTTTGATATGTTGTTAACAAAATGTCACTTTATAACATACACAATTTGCCCTTTTCAGTTTGCTTTGTTGAGCTATAGAGATTGTTTACCCTAACACTATGTGAATACCACGTCACGTCCCTTTTACTTATAAGAAATGTTTACATCTTCAGCGTTTGGTACTGACCAGACCGCGCGCGCTTCTGTGCTTTACATGTGTTTAAGTTTTACAGGGGCTGGTTTCACAAATGTAGTTTAGACCAGGCTGCAAGGTTAGACCAGAGACTGTTATTATTATCATTATTATCATCGCCACCGTGTTGGTTTGTTTCATCTTAACCAGGTATTTTAAGTAAAAGCCAGGTTTTAATGAAATTTTCAGGAACAGTCACTAATGAACCAAGGAATAAAAAAACAGTTCTTGGTTTGGATCTGGATCGCCATCTGGATTCAAGATTTTTTTTTTTTTTTTTTTTTTGGGGATAATGATGATTCTGTACCATTGCGAGATAAGGCCAAAAATACTTACTCAAGCCACATGGGGCCAGTAGAGATTCTTTACAATTGTGAAATATACTGTAAGGCTCTGTAGCTCAATGGATAGAGCATTTACCCCTGAACTAGAAGATCACTGGTTTGAGTCCAGGTCTGCACACTATGGGCCAGATTTATCAAAAGTTTGCGTGCACGCTAAAAGAAAAAGACGTGCTAAAAATGGAGGAAACCCAGGCGCAGCTGAGATTTGCGTCTCTCACAGGAGCAAATTCAGCGCGGAGCAGATTTTGCTCCTGTGATTCAATGAATATGTAAAACAAGGCGTTCTTGCCAAAACGCGCAAAATTCAAGGCGTGGAAAATGCAAATGAAGTCGGTTTGCAGTCGCTGTTTGATTTATCACGAGTACGGGAGCTAAATCTGCGTGAAAGTTTAGTACTTTGGAGAAGCAGGTACAAAAGTTTTGCGGAGGTAAGAGTGCAGCTTTTAGTGCACAGATGAGGCGTTGAAAATAAGTTCTAATGCTTTAACAGGGCTCATTTACAAAGATACAACAGTAATGTGTTGATTTGAAGACGAAGGAAACAAAGAAACAGACTTTACCTGCGGCACTTTTTCCTTGATTCTCGCTCGTATGTTAACATTCTTTGAAATCCTTACGGTGACTGAACAGTCTTTAAACGCTGCACAAAGTCTACTCACTGTGTTTATCTCATTGCCTCCCAATGCTCGCTGCGGCGCTTGACTGACAGCTGCCCCTACAGAGGCTCAAGGCTGTGTGGATTTGATCGAGCGGAGGACATCGAAAAAGTTTTTTAATTGTTATTTTTATTCGATCACCATCAGCACGCCATATAGGCTACTGATACATTTTATATAATTGTTTGAAAGGTTACTGGCTCTGACAGACAGTGAAAAGGACTTTCCTCTCCCTTCACTGTCTTTCACAGAGGGGAAATAAGGCACGTGACTCTGGTCAGCGAACACAGCTCTGCTACAGTCAGTCCTGTTATTTGTTGGACTCTCAGATTGTGTTTTGTGTTGCAGCTCTGTAGGAAAGATGCAGTCAGAGCTGGCAAACAGCGGTGCTCTCGCTGTCAGTGCGTTTTATGTTCACGCAAAATTCTCATTTACACATCAGATTTGCGGCAGCAGTTACGCAGTTTCTCTTTGTATATCACACGCAACACGCCCACAAATACCAGACGCTATTTTTTAAGCTGCACTCACAATTTTGCACTTGTCTTAGTAAATATGGCCCTATGTATTTGTTTGAGTTAAATATTGTCAACATTTTTGACAGTTTATCAAAATAAGGTTTAATTCAGTAAACTATAAAAAATACTTTGTTTTACTGCTCTAAGATTGTGGTAAATTAATGGAAATTAAGCTAATGGTATACAATGGAGGCCTTCTGTTTCCACGGCAACAGCCATTTAAATTAACCAATGGCCAATCATCAACATTACTATTCTTATGTACTATTTTTTCAAACCTGGCTTGAAGAATTAGTTGACCATGCTTCTCACTTTGCATTCAAGGTAAAAAAATAATATATACTAATAATATATATATATATATATATATATATATATATATATATATATATATATATATATATATATATACTGTGTTGTTCTCATTTACAGAGAAAATTATGAGTAATTACTTCAGTAAAAGTATTGTTACATTTCATTACTGGTTACTGGTACAACCTGAAAGACATTTTCCTAGTAACCAAGTGTTTTAGTTTAGGAAAAAAGTGAAAAAAAGCCAAGGCACTGTTCATTGAAATGAAGTATAAAAAGCCTTTATTTCATGTGGTTATATGATTATAAAATCTTTAAAAACAGCCCGCACACAGCTTTCTTCATTGTGTCATTTCCATGCTATGTTTTTAAAGATTTTAATTATAATTATACAGCCGCATGAAATAAAGGCTTTTTATGCTTCAGGTAAATGAACAGTGCCTTGGTTTTTCTTTTTCTTTTTTTTTTTTTTTTGTTCCCACGCACCAAAGAGCACTTTCAATACAGAATAATCAATTGACAAAAACTTTCTGACCACTTTGGACTTCCTTCTTCTGTGTTTCAGTTTAGCTTTAGCATTACATTTACAAAAAAAAAAAAAAATCTATAACTGGCCTAATACTGAAGACTGGTCTAAGACTGCTTTGTGGGACCAACCCCACGACATCATTGTCAGCTTCAGACTGCCATTTCATACCGCCTTAACAGCACTTAATGTTCATCAAGTGATTGCAGCATCTCAAAGCCGAAAGTATCTGAGCCTTTTTAACCTACATATGTTTGTCAATGGCAGCAGGAAATACCTATGCGATGCGAAGGATACCTCACCCACTACCTTTAAGACGTATGTCAGCTCTCTTATTGTCAGCATGTCCCTCTTGGCATTATAAAGTCCAACATTAATGCACAATTTATGTTCAGTTAGTAGGTAGAAATTATTTTAATGGTCAGCAAAAGGTCAATAAAAATAAGATCCACTTGGCAAACTCATCAACAAGTTTCTCTCTACCATTTGGAGTCTACTTAGAGGCTACAGCTTAACCAGACTTACCCTGGTTAACTACATACAGGAAATTAGCCTATAAATTGTCTTTCTTGCCCTGAGAAAATCTTGCCATGTTTATATAAAGAAAAAAAAATATTTAAAATAAATAACTTATGAGCAGAAGATATGTCACATTAAAGGGTTTGTTGACAATAAGAGAACCGTCAAAATAATTGTTTACATTTAACATTAGCATTAATACTTGAGTTATCAATGTGTTTGAAAAGGCATTTTATAATTCTGGATTTGTTTCTTGTAATTGCATTACAGCCATAATCAGGGATCAGTCTTACTGAAGGAAAGCATTTAACGGTTGTCTGCTGAAGTTTGGACAGAAGTATATCTATAGTCTAATGGTGCCATTGAGATAAACTATATTGTATGGATAATGTGAGATTTGTTATTTTATTTTTAATTATATGACCACTTCTCTGTGTTTTAAGCACGTCACAGATGAGAAGACCGGTTGATTAGAGCCAAATATGGTAACTAAAGGGACTATGCGTAGTTATTATATAAAATATGTGTTTGGAAATGACTGTTTCAATCTGTAGGCAAAAAAAATTTGTTGTATCACATTCTACCACTAGATGGAGCTACGAGCTATTACAGTCTGCTTCTGCCAAAATTAAAGTCACCTTACAGTGTTATTACACATCTACTGAAGCAGGTAATCACTACATAACAAAATATTATGGTGTAATATTGGAGTGGAGTTATTTTTTGTTGTGTCAAAACTACATATAGCCCCCTTAAAGTGCCCTTCAGTGTGTCATAAAACTGTCAACATCTTAAAAAAAAAAATTAAAAAAATGATTGTAAAACACAAAATAGTAACAGAGCCTGCCTTGTCAGTGGCCTAAACCCTTGCAGACCAGAGGCTTCAAACTCAAGTTTCCTTCATAATAAAGATGTTTTTGTTCTCCGCTATTGTTTTCATCTTTGGCCATTTCTTACAGGGTGTATATAAAATAATATTGTATCTATACGGACCATACTTCAGAATCATAGGGTCTCGTAATAAAAGCCAACTGGACATTTTTAACGACTCTTTGTTGCTTGATTTAAATCCCAAACAAACACAAGTGCACACAAGGTTTTTTTGGAAGAAGGAAATTGTTTTAAGTTACAATACATTTTGATGCACAAACAAGCGTTCCCAAAGCACAATGGGAAATTGAGAGAAAGATATATTTATAATCAGAGGTGAAAAGTAACAAGACAATTTTACTCAAAGAAAATGCACACTCTCCTTACAACCAGAAGGTCCAGGGTTAGAGTAGTATTATTTTTAAGTAACAGTACTTTTACTTGAGTACATCTTCCACCTCTGTTTATAACACAAAGTCACACAGCACTGTTTATGATCATTTAAAATCTCCTTAAGATAAAAGTGAAAAAAAGAGTGTTTAAGGATTAAAAGGTATTTCACATTGTTGGAAGAGCTTGGTTAAAACACCATCGGAATATCTGATTGATTCATGTCATTTTGTTGCAAATGAAACCATCTCTTCAGCCTACGGACATTATTCACATCAAACAAACCAGTCTGAAAGCACCGACAAATGTAAAACAGAAGCCTGTGTTTGGTGGCAGTTTGGACAGACAACATGTAATATTCATGAACCACACACATTATAACAATGGGGTTCTGGGGAAACTGGAGAGAATGAAGGTTCACGAGCATTTATTCATGCAGAGCAGCAGCTCCAAGCGCAGGGCGATGCGTGTGTGCCAGCCCAGGGGCAGGATGCGGAGGTACCGGGCCACGATGGGGGGCCGCAGCAGGTTTTGGACCGAGGAGGAGCGGTCTGAATTCCCATAAAAGACCTGAGGACAGAGACAGGGAGGTTGAATATAGTAGACTTATATTTTCTTCTTAGGTGTTGTTTGTGTACTAACAAATAATACAGTCTCACAATTATCAGTTTTCTTTTTAATTTTTTCTTGGTCTGATTTTAAAACTGAACATTCATTCATTTATTTATTTATTCATCAGCTTCCACTTATTAATTTAGGCATCAACGGTACTGGAATCTATCCCAGTAACTATGGGCCTTAGGCGGGGTGCATCCTGGACAGTGGGTAATTAGTCGCAGGGCTGACTCAGAGATGTACACAAACAGAAAACCATTCATTCATGCACTAGGGGCATTTAGAGTCACCAATTCATCAAACACATTGTTTTGTGCATGTGTTCTTTTAACAGCTCTAACATGTACTGTATATTATCTACCAAGGTTTGAAATAAATAAAGCTATATTGTAAAAATATTAGACACTCATAACACATAACACTGTTTAAAACTATGAAAGACAGTATCATGAGTGTATACAGGTATTTTAGAAGTCGTCATAGCCTGCCCTCCCAGTGTGTTGAATGGACATACCCTGTTGTTTCCGGTCTGGTCTTTGTAGTAGATCCAGTTGAGTTTTTCGTCAGTGCGGTACTGGATGCTGTATTTTGTGATCCACTCGTCAGCATCACACCGGCCTTGAGTGAGGATCCCCGACACCACCTTCACCTCCTTCAGGTCGATCTGGAGCCACTGGCTACTGTCCTGGTACTTGGAAAGCCATGCGCAGCTACAAAAGACAGACACGAAAGTATAGTAAGGTTTGGGGTATAGTAGACCAGATGGCTTTTGAGTTTTCTTGAGAAAAAGGCATAATTCTTGAAGTCTCCTTGAAAGAAAAGATATGTATAATCTTAGTGGAAGTATTCAATTTTAACACACTACAATGACATTATATCAGCTGCTATCTTCAAGTAACCTGAGCAAAACAGCATTTGGTTTGCATATTTTGACTGGCATTGACTTAAATATGAATGCTCTTCCTGACGCTACCCTTTCCATTTATCTAAGCTTGGGACTGGCACAAATGGTGAGCTCTTGGCTGGTGTTTTGGCTCAATCAAAGAATCAATGTCTCCCACATGACAGGTAAGGTCACTCACCTCCCCACTAAACGTGTCTAATTATAAGTTATAGGGCCAAGATATAGGGCCTGATTTCCAGCACCAAATTTTGTTCTTCTGCTCTAGTTTCTCACGTGTCAAAAACATTTTATAAAAAAGCCCAGATAAGGTCTCAAAGTCTGTTGTGTTATTGACTGAAAAATATGTTTTCCTCAAAAACAAAGAGGAAAAATTGGGCAGTACATTTTAGTTAAGTTAAAAAGTTAGAAAGGTTAGAAAAAGTGTCATTTTCTCAGTACCAAAAAAAAACATATTTATGCAACCTACCCAAATCCCTGACTGTTGAGACGGGCCTTATTGGGGAGCCATGAGGAGAACCAGCCCGTGTACTGGTCCTGGTTGGAGCAGGTGATCTGGTCCAAACTCAACGACCCGGCCTCAAGCCCCAGTGGCTTGTGGTATGGACACTCTACACAGAGAGAAAAACAAAATGATCCATCTATAAGCCTCTTTTTTAATGTTTCCTCCTAAAGCCCCTCGTAGTGGCCTATATCCCATCCTAAAAGCGCACGGTTTCATTTTCCACACGAGTGAGGTCCATTAGAGCAGCCAAAGCACAGATGGCCATGTACTAGACTCCACCGCTTAAGCTCTGATTTTCTCATGTTTTTATCATCATTCTGCCCTTGGCGCAGTTTAAAACCATCATAGCTGCTTAATGCCTCAGAGTTGTAGATATGCATACAGGCAAACATCAATAAATCAGAATCAGCAGCTAAGAATTCATTGTATGTATTGTATTCAGTACATAGACTCAGAACAAAGAGTGAAATTTTTCAACAATTGATTTTAATTTTTATGATTATGGCCTACAATAACATAATAAAAATTCAGTATCTCTTTAAAATTTGAATATTACATAATCATCACAAATATCCTAATTAAAATGTATAATTGTGAAAAATGCTCCCTTTTTTGTGAAGAGCCACCACAGCAAACCAGTCGCACTATGATTTTGGCAGGATGCCCTTCCTGTCACAACCAGACATAAACTGTAACTGAAGTGGGCAATGTGGGTGAAGTAAGGTTAGGTAAGGTGAACTTTTTTTAAATTTGTCTCTGCATTTGACCCATCCTTCACTGCCGCTGGGGCAACCTGTCAGGAGCAGTGGGCTGCCATGGTGCAGCGCCCGGGGACCCTTTTCCAGATCTTGAGCCAGGATCCTGGTCAGGAGTATCTGGCTGGAGGATTTAGCCTGTTGTGCATGTTTTGAGGCTTGAGCGTCTTGCCCAGGGACACAACAACAGTATGCGCTTTGATCAAGGTTCGATCTACTGACCCTCCATTTGGTGGGTGACTGCTTAACCCAATGTCATCACATCAAAATTAAAATAAATGCTTGAAAAGTACAGGGGGCACAGTGGCAGAGCAGTTATGGCTCTTGCGTCCCAACAAGGAGGTCATGAGACTGATCCTCGGTCCGGTCGTCACAAGGTCTCTCTGAGGGGAGTCTGCATGTCCTCCCCGTGATATCATGGGTTTTCAACTCCGGCTTCCTCCCACCAGCCAAAGACGTACATGTGTTAGGTGAATTGGAGAAACTAAACTGCCCTAGTGAATGAATGTGAGACTAACTGGACACTGTTCAGGGTGTACACTACCTTAGGCTCATAGTTACTGGGCTAGGCTCCAGTCATACGCAACCCTTAATGGGAATAGGTGGAAGACAAATCATTTGCTTAAAATATATACATATTACTTTGTATGTATGAGAACACACAAAAAAAAAAAGCGTTTTTGCTTTATTAATTAAATTCCTTGCTTTTCTAATTGACACGCACCTGCATATGAAAGGAAATTATAACATGAATGAAGATTTTTGATTGACCCTGAAGCTCAAAAACATGTATTCAGAGTGGCCCGCTGCCCTTTTGTTTACAACTGGTTTAAGCCTATCTGGCAAAGGGTCACATCCTGTCTAATCCATGAATTACAACTCAGTCTGTGAGTCAGGAGATAAGTATTTACATAACAGCACCCCGAATGGCTGCTCTGTATGTGCTTACAGTAAACTGAGGTAATATTAAAATCACTGACAAATCGGTGTCACTTCGTTGGCCCTCATCTGTGGTTCACGTCGTGATAATTTCTGTTTATTAAGTGCGTGCTCAGTCAAAGCAGAGGCTCACATCACGAGAATAGTTATTATCCAGTGTCATAGTGTCATTTATGGTTAAATTGAAACCCTCTCAGCCTCCTGCAGTCCTCCAATCTAACATGCTGATCTGTACAATGATGAGAAACCTAAAATGCCATCAGACACACAGACAGGATAATCAAGTCCTTAAAGCTCTAAGGAAAATATATTATTTCAATTTTTTGACTCATCCAGATTGACCTGGACCTTAATTTATGTGTGTTTCCTACCTGTTTACCTTTTGAAGCCTAACTACAGTAATGTAGTAATAATAGTAACAGTAATAGCATATCTTAAAATATTTGTGCTATAAAGGTGATAATGAAGTTATACAGAAAAGTAAAATGTTGGTCAATATAGGATGTGAACCGGTGGTCTATATATATGCAGCTTTAAAGTCAAAAAATAAATTAATATAGAAGGATAAAACTACAACTACATATACAAAAAGTAAAGTCTGTCTGTTGTCGTTATTGTTAAAAAAACTGCCTTATGGTGCTTTGATTTAAATAGTGTTTCTCTCATCTAATTTTAGGTTTTGTAACATTTCTGACCAAGCATCTTTTACACAAAAACTGTAAACACCAACTGAATTTGAGAATTTATTATAAAAAAGGCTTGTGTGTTCTTGTCCATCTGGGTCACCTTCTGAGAAATGTTCACTGGAGCGTACACTCCCCTCTCTGTGCTGCCAATGCTCACCTCATGTAGTTATGTGTCTGGACAAGGGCCATTTGCTTTGGTCTTGCCTTTTTCTCTTCTTCAAATTTACCATAAGCGCATCTCTTTAAATCTAACTTGTAAACACACATCCCTTTGATGCCACTACATAACACTTAAGCTCCAAAATGAAGGCTTTGTAGTTGAGCAATTTATAAAACAAAGCTTGACCAAGGGAAAATACAGATTACTCAGCCCTAATGTGTAATCGTGCGCCTTATACCATCATTCCTAAAATATACAAGGGGCCACATGTTCAGTTTGATATTTACACTTAAACATGTGTAGTAAGTGCCACACATATCACTCACCTTCAAAGAGCATCTGATATATGGTAGCCCTCCAGGAACATGTCCTTTTCTATAAACAATGGCAAGTCTTGCAGTGATTTCATTATACTCTACTTATATGCCAAACCAGCCACTGGAACTGTGGAGCTGTTTAAACCTTCAATAGGTAACCCTAGGGCTAACTACTGAAACCTTTTAGTTATTTTATGTCAGAACAAAAGTAACCACAAAAACAAAAACAAAAAAACAGTCCTTACTTGTGACCAGCTGAAAGGACACTGCACTGACCTTGGATGATTAATGGTTATGATTAATACCTGGCATACAGTCGACTCCTCGCACCATTGGAGAGCCGATGGAGGACACCTCAGTGGGAGATTCACCATCACAGTCACATTTACAGGATCTGCTCGTCCATGCTTCGGACAGGCCTGCCTACAAAACAATGACAAAAAATAACTTATATACACATGTCCTCTTAGTGGAACGAAACATTTATTCTTCTCTATGTAGAGTCAGATAAAATTTCCATGGTTTCCTGATATGATTATGAAACCAGCCACTGTGTTTGTTACAATAGATGTTTGCATACCTCTTGAGCACTGATGGTGACCACTGTCCAGGCAGACATTAATTTAGCCAGAAGCACAAAGGGAAAATCATGTTAAGATATTAAAAGACCACAGCCCACATATTGCAGCTATTACAACCAAAATAAGCTCTAGTATCCATGTATGAAGGTTAAATTCTTACCATGAGCTCCCAGGACAAGGACCAGGAGTAGATGCTGTACTTGAAGAGCCATCTTGAGCCAAACCAGCCTAGAGGAACTGAAAACTAAGCAACCAATGCCGCCGTGATCGAGAGGCTGGATTAGAATAATCCATAGGACGCTAATGGCCTTACCTAATACAAGCCTTATCTGACAAAGCCCCTCCTACAGCTGTTCATCTACCAACCTCTACCACGCACCCATCCTTCATCAAGGTTGGTGGAAATCGCCATACTGTGTAATCACCACGGGCAAGAGCCAAATATATAACAGCAGACACTAGGGAATTATTTGATTGATAATGAGGAAACAGCACAGCCTTTTCTGCATACAGTGTATAGATGAGTCTATGCAGGTTGAGGTACTTAAACCAGTTCAGATTATATTATTGGTGTCAAAATTTTAAATTGAGTTAAAGCCACATTGATACAGTTCACATCTTACATCAATACTGATGTAAGATGTGAACTGTAAAAATTACTTATTTTATATTTTGTATATGGCATGGTATATTACTCTCGTTTTCAGTTCTCTTCACATATTCACAAATGCATGATTCAGGTCTGGACTCTGGTCTTGGCCATTTCAAGATGTTGATCTTGTTCCAAACCTTTCTTCACCCCTTTAACTGTGTGTTTTGGGTTGTTGTGCAGAGCCAGGGTATGCATACATTTGGGCTTAACTGTATGTACAGAAATAAAAAAATATGCTATGTAAATAAACTTGGCTTGCCCTTATGCCTTTAATCACATAAAAAATACTACAGCATTCTTTCTGCTGGATAACTGTATAGTTCAAATATATTTTAGGAAAGCAGATTTATATGGTCTAATGTTTTAAAAACCCAAGCCAACAGTAAAACAGCTGCACCAGGCAATGTAATTCCTGTTGCTTGAATGTATGAGACACCTACATGCCTATGTACTAAAGTTACCACTGAAAGCTTTTTGTGTAACCAAAACCTGGATTTGAATCACATCAGGATATACTGAATAGTAAGTAACAGCATACACCAGCCTAACCCCCAAAATGTGAATATGTCTAATCTGAATTTTATTGTTTATTATAAACATTTTATTTTCTATATTTGTTTTTATTTTTGTTTGCAAATACTTTAAAATTGCTCACTTTTTGACCAGTTTGTTTTTTATTGCAATGCACTTGTTACTCTTTGTATTTTCTTTAGCTGCTTTTTGCATTTTATACTGTCTTTTTGAACTCCCTGTTGTGATATGAATAAAGTTATCTTATTTTATCATTGTTAAAAGCTTAGTTGTATGTTCTTCAGAAATTTCATTTCAAAATGTTTTAATTTGGGAATTGGGAAGGACACAGGAATAGTGTAAAGTTTAATTAATATCTCTTTTTTACAGCGATCAGTCCAACTGAAGGAACTGTGTTGTCTGATTTTCTCTCCTCAGGCTGAAGCCTTGACTTCACACAGAGAATCAAAGCTTCGTGGGTGAAAGCAATTAATACTAATTACACAAAGCTGGTGCCAATTTGTGTTCATTAAAACGTCCTTTTCACCCTTCAGCCTCTGTGCCTCTGGTTTCTCCTGGTGACTGCCTGAAGACATCGCTGTAACGTTTTAGCAAATTACAGAACAATGAAGGCTCCTGTTCAAGTATCACACAGAGCTCCACTGCAGCAAGCCAAGAAGAGGGTCCGGGAGTACTCCACATTCATGTTCAAAGCTCATAAAAAGGTCAGAAATCAGTATCTTATCAACTGATTTAGTTGGGTTTGGACACATGGCATAGCTTTAAAACCCCCTTATGACTGAAAGTAAACCAAGACTGTGCAATATAGTCACATTGTATTCAAGTTAACAGTGTTGTGGCTGCAATGCATCTGCAGTTTGGGTTCTCTCTGGGCACTGCAGCTTCCTCTCACCATCCAAAGAAATGTGTAGGTGAAAGTGAATGGTTGGTTTTCAGTGTCAGTCTTCAGAACATGTCTATTGTCCAAGGTGGTGTGCATGATTTGATGTATTCACAAAAGCTAGCCCAAATTCCATCACATTTTTTACTGAAATAGCAGATTTATGAGATAAAGTTGCTGCACTGTTAGCTTACCATAGATACCAACTAATATTGGACAGCCCTTTACTTTCAAACATGTTACATTTTACCTGAATGTTTTTTATTTTGTTTTACACAGGCATGTGGAGGTGGCACGAGGACCTCAGACTTCTTACTCCTCAGACAGGGCAGTTTACCCAGGACCATACTGCTCCAGTTGGTGAGCTCTGAGGCATCCCGACTGTCAAAGAGTAATAGACTCAAAGTTGTCACTCTACAGGAGATCCACAAAGCAGTAACAGTCATCAAATTGAGGACAAGGGGAAGACCTGCTGCTTGAAACAACAAACAAAACAATTTTTACATTTTAACTTTAATAAATATAAAAAAATTTGCTTCGATTGCATACTTTGTCAGTTTAGAAAATCTCAAGGAAAGAGAATCCCATGGCTGAATGCAGGCCTTGACATTACCATTAGACCACCAGCCAAATGAGTAGATTTTAATTTAAGGCTACTAACACGTTCAGTCTCACTAGCCACTTGTTCCACTTAGCTTACTAACATAAATTGCTCCTTGCTGCCATCATATACTTACAAATGTCCTCCTAATTTACAACTTAAATCTTTGGAGGGTTAAAAAAATGGGGTAAATTAATAGATGTTATGCAAGGGGCAAAAATATATTTTCTTATTCTAAATAAAAATGATCTTACATAGTGCCTTTCTGTAGACACTTAAAGTTGCTTTACAACTGCATTCATTCATTTTGATGGTAAATTATAATTTGACATACTAGTTCAATGGACACTGTCGAACTGTTTGTAAAATCAAATTGTCTTATCATACCTAGGGTTGCAAAGGGGCGGTAAATTTCCAGACATTTTCTGGAAACTTTCCATATGAAGTTAAGCTTGGAAATTTTGGGAATTTTCAAATTTGGAAACCATATATACATTAAAAAAAATGACTGATGCATAAGAAACAGCACTATTTTAAGTATTGAACTTTGCAATATTTTCTGCTACTTAATTTTAAAGTAAGGTTGATTTATGCACAAAGGTCTTAGCTTGGCTTTTAGGTATTAGCATTTAGCATATCATAGCAGCTATATTGCTAATAAGCAATAATAATAATAATTAAACCTTTGGTACAAAGGTCAATACAATTCTGCAATTACATTTCAAGTCAAACTACAACAGAGTTGTCCTCAGTACACAGCAAACACCCACCTGTTTTGTAGAGGCACAGTCAAACAGAATATAAATTGTTCAAAAGAGAGAACATGTGCTGACAGTTTAATCAGTGTAAAAACACACAATCTGCTCAAAAAACGGCACCACCCCCAGTGGCCAGCCTGGTAACTGCAGCCAAACTAGTGTTGATAGGCCTGCCACCAGAACAGATGTAGCTCATTAATTATGCATGATTTTGTCACAAATGTATTGATACCTATAAAGAATTATGATTCTTAATGTTGTGCCCCAAAATATCACAATATACCACAAAACACATTTTACAACCCTAATATTTGAGCTAACAGAAATATGGAGTCTGCAGTCTTGAGTTTGGTAGTGTTGTGGAGATCAGCTGTGCAAGTGATAGGGGGATGCAGAGTGTATAGAAGTGCATGCAAAGCAGGTTACTACATGTACCACATGAACATGTGACTGAGGAATAACAGATATTGAAGTGTTTGTGTTTTTTATGCTATAGTATATTGCCCTGTCATGGGACAGCTTTGAATTGTGTAAGTTCCCAATTTATTCCCATAAATTCTCGTCTATTCCCATGGAAAATTTCCAAACTTTGAAAATTTGTGGAATTTTGCAACCCTAATCATATCTGATTAAGGCGGCCCTGAGGTGCAATATCAAAATTGTTTATGTCCACTAGTTTAATTTCCTACACTAATTTTCTGTGTATTATGTTTTTGTTTTGTTTTTTACTTTGGGGGATGGGTTTCTTTTAGGGCAAGAACCCCCCACCCCCACCCCCTTTTTTTTCTTTTTTTTTTTTTAATCTACCTCTGCTTTTATTTTTCTAGTGGACCTAAACAATTTTGATGTTGCACCTCAGGGCCACCGTACCTGATGAAACATTTAATCTAAATTGCAGCTAGTGAAAATCCTAACACTTGCCACAGCGGCCAGTGAGTAAAGAAGTTCAAGCTGTGGCTCTAAAATCTTTCAGGTGGGGATGTTTAGTGGCATCTAGTGGTGAAAGTACAGATTACAGCTACAGTCCCATAATATTGTATTGAACAGCTGACGGTCTCACCAAAACTAACTATGGCAATGAATTTTTGAATGATTTTTTTTTTTTTAACATGGTAAAATAAAATGAAAAACTTGCACAGTAGCCATTGCAATTATTATGCAACATCTTTATCCTTCAGGTCTAAATGTTATAACCTAGCTAACTAAAGGTGGTGACAAACTTGCCTTTAGCTTACTTTTCTGAAACTTTGCTCACTTTTATTCAAAATAAAACATTTTCCATCACTCGTTGTTGGTTCAATATAGTTTATAAATGTAAAATACTCTGTGTACTATGGCATCTTTTGTAGAAACATATTTATTAATACCCACGATGCAGCTGGTTTTAGCTAATTTGTTGTAGCCTGCCTATGTTAATACTACTTTGCTAATGCTATATCAGGGAAGTAACACTCTAACCAGCTTAAAGGGATTACGCTAGGAGTTGTTAAAATTAATAAATGCAACATTAAATTAAAAGCTAAAACTACTCATCTAATTGCAAGTTGCTAATTGTTAATCATATCTATTGCTAAATTGCTCAAAAAAAAAAAACACCTGTCTGTAGCCGCCGCCCCCTCTCCCCTCCGGATTCAATCAGAGGAGCAGGCGCTGTGCGGAGCGTACACATCCCAGGACATCTCCATATCCAGATATCATCCTTTAGATGTTAAAAAAGAAAATGCATCTGTATCTACTAATGAAGTCGCATTTGCGCTACACGGGGACTGTTCATGATTAAATTTACCGGACTACGAAGACAGGAGCTGCAGGTAGGAGCCAAAGCCAACACTGTTTATCTGCAGGAAGAAGAAGGATGATGCGTGGGCTAGTTTCACCACAAGGACATTTATAATCCCGCAGAATCGTTTATAATAAAACCTGATTTTAGACTAGCTTCTGTGCAAGGCAAGTTCACATACTGACTCAAAACTTTAGCAGCTACTGGTTGTTTGTTTGTAGTCCAGGATTGCAATGATCATAGATATTTTGCTTATTGATGAAATTAGTTGATACTACAATTACATACACGTTATTAAACTGAATTTTCTGTATATACTACTTAAATGTTTAAACAATTAGAGTAGCCTCATTGGTCAAAATTGCCACTGCCAGACACTGTCACATTTTTTCAATGGAAATCAGAAATTACTTTGTGCATAGTAAGTGTGTAGCTGTATGAGATCATCACTTGATTTAATATAATCCACTTCTAGTTTTTAATGTCTTTTGTTGCAAAATAAATAAATCACTGAACTTAAATCTTCTGTTGTCTGGTTGTCTTTTTTTCTTCCAGGTCACATCCCAAAGGTCACATGTCATCTAAGAAAAAAAAGAAGAAAAAAAGCTGGTTGGACATTACCATGGGATGTGGCACATCAGTCGCCACAGCGACTCAAGTCAAAAGTGTGGAGAAGACAGGTACAGCCAACTCAGATGCTTTCCTTATTAACACTGAGTCATTTACACCTTTCTAGTGCGAAAGCTTAATCCTAAACCACCTGGAGATCTGAGCTAAGCATAAATGAAAGGTGTTATTGTGAGTAGTGTTCTATAATTAGAAAACATTACTTCAACTTCACCATAATGTCCAGTGCTTATGTTTTGATCTAGTGTTTGGATTTGATTTTTTAAAAGCTACTTGTTTGACAACTGTGAAAAGTAAAATTGTGGCTCAAATTATTATAAAGTCCAGTTATGTCCAGTATTATGATTAAAAACTGTACTTAACATTAAAAGCAAACATGTTAGTAAAAAGCTTTAGCTAAATATTTTAAAAAAGAACATTAAATTGTCCTGCTAGGAACTAAACTGTGGTAAATTAAGTAGCCCATACACATAATGTAAATGTGTGAGAAACCCTATATAGTTCTTTTGTCTGCCCTCTCTCTCATTCATAAACACTGCCACTTGTCCCAAAAGCTCTTTGATTTGCTGATTATTGTCCGGTCCCTCTGCTTCATCCATGCTCCCCTGTGTCTTGTTATTGCTTCCTCTCTGGTTTTATTTAATTAGCAGATTCAAATGCTGAATAGTTTTTCTTTATTCTCACAGGTGAATCCGTCAGAAATCCCAGCCCAGCTCTGAGTAAGACGCCACCTCTGTGTAATCATCCAGCCATGACAAACATGATGTGTGCGTTCATGCTTTCTGTTTTTGTGTTTCACATCAGTGCTCATGCACCAAGGCTCCTAAGCAGTGGTACTCAACTAGTGGGTCATGGAAATATTCAAACAGAAAATCCACATGTTGAACCTGATCATTTGTTGTTAGTGAATGGGACCACAAACTCACTATTAAATTAGTGGCTTAATGCCCTGTCTACTGACAACAGTCACGCCTGTGTGGTTGAATAATTTGACAATTTTTTGAGACTATACTGAAAAAATAATTTGACCTTAGGTAAGTTGTGCTGACAGAACAGACATTGAACTTTGTTCCAACTTTTGTTTCATGTGAATAAAAATAGATATTAACTATAGATAATTAGATATTAACTATAAACTATGCCTAAACATCTGCATTTTGAATCTTAAGCAGCCGAGCAAGCTCTGATGAATGTCCAAGACTCATGTAGCTGTTATGCTAATTTTGAGGATAACGATGACGAGTTGACTGGTTGAGTTTAGGGTTAGGAAAAGGCTTATGGTTAAGGATAGGGTGGGGAATAGGGTTGGTATTAGTTTATTTTATGTTATTTGTACACAGGTATGTGGCAGTATAATAACATTTGTCACATTTATACTGTGCTGATAACACAACAATAAAGTAAACCTTATCTATTCTTATTCTTAGCTTTATCTTTTACTCTGTCTACCAAATAAACTCTATATTTTATCGATTATTACTTGTTTATCAAAAATAAATTGACTTTAACGGTCACCAACCAAAACAAGACGTAAACGCTCTGTCTGTCTTATGTATGACGTTAAGCTCCGCCCCTGGGTGAAATGGCTGGTTTTTAGTTAGTCCCTCATTTTCATAACATTGGCTCTTTACAGTGTTATGACATCCCATAAACAATCTCACAATCTATTGCTAGATTTCACATGTTGTCCCTGCTTTCTATAGGCCTGTAGTGTTAATTTGAGACAGGGAGCAGGCAAATGTTATAAGTTGATTTGCTGATTGTTTTGGGTGTGGTAGGGAAAACATCATGTCACTATTATAAATGATCAGGTTTAACATTTGCACATTTTTCTTGTTAATATTTCTTATGAAAATAGCATCTACCCAAATAAAGTAATACAGGCTCCTGCCACCATCTGAGTTTTTTTTACCTCATTAGATTCCAGAATGTGATGTCAGTGAATTCTAAAGGGCCCTTTGTTTAAAATGGGGCTGGGGGCAGTACGAATCCTTAGGTAGAATCTGCTGCTAAAGACTCAAAATGCAGATGTATTGGTGTGGTTTGAGGCTAATATCTCTGCAATTACTGTGCCTATCAACATAGAACAAAAACTGGTACAAAGTTCAAAGTCTTCTCTGTCTGTACAAATCACCTAAAGTGAAGTTTTTTCTTCACTATAGCATCAGAAAGAGGTGATATTATTTAAACACACTGGATGGATTGTTGTCAGGAGACTTTGCATTAAGCCACAAGATTATTATGGTTTGGTTGTAGGTCTAGTAGCTAACAAAAAATGATCAGTATTTGTAGAATTTCTGTTTGGATATTTCTTTTAAAAATAGTACGCCTCACCTGTACCTTTATCTCGGCCCCTGCCCATCATCTGAGGTTTTGTCATTATCAGATTCTAGAATGTCAATGCAACCTTTTGGGGATAAAATTTGTTGTTGAGACCCCCTGCTCTAAAAAGTAGTTTAAACATAGCACAAGTCCCGTTGTAAGATACCAATGCTTACTAAAACTGTTACCCCAAGCTTCATGTGTGTTCCACATATTCTCAATTCTAGCTTATTGTTTCCTGTGTACTGTGTGCTATACCATTGTGATGGCATGATATTGCATTATTGTTAAGATGCTAAATGTCACTTTTCACTTACATCCTCACAGTGGTTACTCTTACCAAAGTGTACGGGGACTTGCTTAAAAAGTACATTGCACTTGTGAGAGTTACAGTTTTCAGGTAAAATGATTCACCAGGATGCAGATTTGGGTCTTCTGACATTTTAGGCCCTGACTTTAAAACTGAAGCTAAATATATGAATGTAGTTATGTATTGCTGTTCATAACTTTAAAACAAGATGTTCTAGGTTTTGGCAATGCAAGAGATTTACTGTTGAAGGACTAAACATGATTTAATTTAAACTAAATAACACAAGGCGATCCCTGAAGCAAAAAACAACAATAGGCAACATTTAAATATATTATTAAAATATAATGTCTGTAGCTATGAAGGCAGCTGTTCTGATCCAGAGGTGGTATCGGCGCTATATTGCTCATCTTGAGATGAGAAGGCGTTATACCTGGAACATTTTTCAGTCCATTGAATATGCAGGAGAACAGGACCAGCTACAAGTAAGCCATTTAAAACACAATTTAAATGCCGCATAAACTGCTAAATTAATTCCTGTTATTAAACTTTCCTCAGCTGTCCAGTTTCTTTAGCTTTATGCTGGACAACTTCACTCAGCTGAATGGAAACGGGCCAGGTGAGTCTACCATCATCTCAGACAATCTTTTTTGAAAGTTTGAAATACTATTATATAATATTTTACAGCATAGAGCATTTTACTAGTTTATATGAAATATTAGGACATATTGCTTAGCAGTACGGTAGTAGTCTTTGAACAGGGCAACATAAGTCATTATTGTTACCATTGCCAAATGTGTTTTTGCTAACCTTCCTTGGTTTGTTTTAAAGCAAGTTAGTCAAAGAACTAATCAGTTTGTCCAAGAAGTAGTTGAGTAAAAGGCTGGAGACACTTATGACTTATGCAGGATACGTTTATCTACCATCAATACAGGTCTGGAGACAATTGAACAGTCAACACCTTGAGAGTGTATTGAATATTTAGGTCTGGCTATGCTTCCAAAGAGAGGAGATTAAATAACCTCTGTTGTGCGTCATATTGATAACTAAGAAGGAGGGCATAATAAGTCAAATCAAAGGCTTTAGACTCTGGCATCTTAATAAGACAAGGAGAAAAAACAAGCATTTCCATAGAGTGAAGGGCTGTCGTCGACCAAAGTCATGCGCAGCACAGCAAATGATCGACCACAAACAAATGTCACATTAATTAGGTAATAAAACATATTAAGAAAAGTTGGCAGTAAAATATACAGTATTTTCGACCAACACAATTTTAATCGACCAAGACCTCACTGACTAATTAGTCGATGAAGTGACCAGAATCTGTCAGCCCAAATAGAGTGTGCATAGAGTCTGCCACTTTGAACATACAGTCCAATATCAAAATATTAAAAGGAAAATATTTAATTTTAGTAAAAGTTCTCTGACACTAGTTGCACTATGACATTTATGTATCCAGTAATGGGGCTAAAGCAACCTTACAAGTGAACGTCTGTTGCTATTTAGCCGCCATGGTGTATATTTTTTTACATCATTTAATTCTGAGTCTTTTGTTAGTCACGGTTGTGTGTTCTGTTCTAGAATCCCCACTGCTGTCCTGTTGCTAAGTAACAGCTTGTGTGTTCCACAGCTGTGGTTTAAGTGTGTATTAACCCACTCATTCAGCAAAAAGCATAATGCCCTCTGCTAATCCTTGGGCCTGTCCTCCTGCCACGATCATTGTAGCCTCTTAAAGTTGTTTTTCTAATCTACAAATCCATGTACGCTACTATTTTTTATGTTTCAACAGTGTTAAGTTTGTGGTGATTTGAGTAAGAGTGTAGCATTCACACCTTGCCTGTTTGCGTACATTCAGAGACAGTTTTTGTTTGTGTTATTAGCATATTGGAGTGGTCTCTTAATACAACCCAGGGAGGTCACTCAAAGCTGAACAAGGCTTTGTGTGGGGCTTTTGATTAAAAAGAAGCCTGTATAGTTGATTAGTTCAATATTTACATAAAAGATCCTAGGACACTATTTTCACAATATTTTTTTCATAATAAACATTATTTTAAAGAACTTATAATGTCCCTTTCACATATCTTAAATGGACATATTATGCTTTTTTTAATAATTTTGGACACCTTTGCATTACTATTTTACGTTGCGCAACTTAAAATAATGTATATGTATGGGGAGCTGTTACTTCGACTTTGCAGAAAACACTTAGAGATTACATGTCTGTCACTCCCTACTGGCAACAGTGGGGACAGGACTGAACATGAAAATTAGCTATTGGCAAAATGGCACTAACAGATAAGCTGACTGCTTCGTAGTGATGGCAAGTTAAGTGCTGAAATTATCGGAATGAGTCCAGGGACAGTGTATAGTCTTTAGAAACAGGCATGGTTTCACGTGTCTATGCAGAGCCATGAAGACAAGAGTTTTCAGCTCTGAGAAAAAGACGACAGTACTAAAACATTTGTGAATAAAACAAAACACTACTCCAGGTATGTTTTTGAGATGGAAACCACATTATAACATAGTTAAAAGGTGAAAAAAGTTAATTTAGCATAATAGGGGACCTGTACATCTGTGATTCTCAACTGGAAGGTTGGGGCCCCAAAGTGGGTCACAGGGAGCTTGGATATAGTTTAAAATGTTCATCTTATTTAAACCCGAACATATTTTTAATTAAATAAAATGATAAAAAAAAAAACAAGTTTTAAATACATTGTTTGTAGGAAGCTAGTTTACTTATTTAGATGGGTTGGTATCCAGCCTGCAGTTGTACAGAATTTCTGATGCCACTTCTTGTGTTTGCTTTGTGATTTTCAGACTTGATTTCCCAGCTCTTAGACCCTGTGGTGGACCCCTGGCTGGACAGAGAAACCTATTTTAATATGATTGCTGTCCCGAACTCGTACACTGGACCCAGGTTGTCCTTTCCTCTGTCTGTCTCTGATACTAATGCACTCCTCAGTGCCTTCAAGGAGCAGCAGGTGAGCCATTTCATGCTATTAGATCAAATTAAAAAGAAACGTCTGTGTGGTTAACAGAAATGTATGTTTTTACAGATTCTACACGCCAGATATCTGCTGCAGCTGCTGTACGAAACAAAGAAGCTCCTCAGACACATGCCCAACATTGTCCACCTGTCCACATCCTACACCAAAGACATTACAATATGTGGTCGGTGCCCATAGATAGCTTCCACTGTTAGTACTGTAGATGCAGCCTCTGATCCTTTTTTTACTTGGTCTTAGTCCAGGACCAACCATTATGAGAAAGTAATTCATAATTTTGAAGCAATTTGTTACTTTCATTTAATAAATCCTTGTAAAGGGTTTGGTGATGTGTTAGCAGGAGTTTACAATGGGTTCTTAACATTGAACAAAATGGAGAATAGAGCAGAATAAATGCATGCACTTGTGAATGGTTAATTGGCCATTAATATTGTGAGTAAGTGTGAACTACACCTGACTGTCAGAGCCCTGGTTTATTTGCACACTGATCAGGCCCTTGACTCCTCTTCTGCTACCATTTAATGCTCACAGCACCGTCTCATAAAAGTCAATAAGACACTGAATAACATCAAAGATAAACCAGGGCAAAAACATGTAGGAAATAAGTTTCATTTTGGCAATTTGCCTCAATAAAACAAAAACTTTCAGAATAAAAGCATGCGTAAAACATGTACATTTAAAGTCCTGTATCAGTGTAATGTTTTATCAGTGGCCTTTACTGACACTATTATTTGTCGTTGTCATTGAGGTCATGTGGGAAAGCCACCTATTTACTATGTGACATACTTTTTTGTGACATGTTTTTTTTTTTTTTTTCCGAAGCTGTAAATTGGTAATAAAACCAGGAATTTTCCTATTTTGTCAATTTAAGACCTGATATTCAAGATGTTTTAGTACTCAGGTGTGTTAGTTCGTGTTAATACTTTTAGCCTATCACCTTTTTTTTTCAGGTGATCTCCATGGGCGCCTTGATGACTTGCTTCTAATTTTCTACAAAGTACATTTTTTAAATATCTGTATTTCTATATATTTTGTCAATTTTTAAATATATTTATTCATTACTTGTTGTATTTTGCAGAACGGACTTCCCTCTGCAGAAACGCCGTATGTGTTCAACGGAGACTTTGTGGATCGAGGCAAAAAGTCCATTGAAGTTATCATTCTTTTGTTTGCCTATTTTTTGCTGTATCCCGACTACATGCATCTGAACCGAGGAAACCACGAAGACCACATAATGAATCTCCGGTAAGATATTTTAGGGACTGACATGTTAGTACAGCCGTAGAGACATGCTGATGGCATGAGTTTTTTTATTTACAGATATGGGTTTACAAAAGAAGTCATGCAGAAGTACAAGGTATGTATGTTTTCACTGTGATGTTGCCATAGACATTTACATTGAGTACCTTCATAAAATGAACTTTTTGTTTGCTTATAGACCCACGGCCGGGAGGTCCTCCAGCTTTTCCAGGATGTGTTCAGTCTCCTGCCTGTAGCTACAGTGATTGATGGGAAGATACTGATTGTCCACGGAGGAATCTCGGACCAAACGGACTTGGACTTCCTCAGCTCAGTGGAAAGACACAAGGTTAGAACCACCCATAACTCTTGTATACTGTGCATATGCACAGTTACTTGTATAACTTTTTGAATAAATTGTACTTCTAAGAGTAGTTTAATTACAACAGTCCAACATTTAAGGTTTGCCATTTGCAGATAAAATAACTAAATTAAATCATACAATTCTGGGCTAATATAGGCAGCTTGAAAAGTGTCCCAGTTGTTTATGGTTTGCTTGAGCTGTAAAGAGTTTGTACAGTTAGAGTTTTTGAAATATTTATTTTATAGGTCAATCTAAGATCACCCTGCACCCCAAATGCTCTAAAATGACCCAAAGTGGTGTCTTTGTGCTTATTTTGTGCTGTTATGGTTTTGAAGATATTACAAGTTCTAGCTTATAGCATTGATCCACATATGTTTCCCGTTCTTCCCCTTGCTCCATGTCCAGATAAAATCTGCTCTGAGACTCCCGAGACAGAGCTTTGGACAGCTGGACATAGGGCAAAGCTACAGACATGCCAAAAGGCCGAGGCTCGCTGATGGCTCTCGTCCCAACAGCAGCAGAAACCAAAAAACTCCCAGCCAAAGGTGAGACAACAGCCACCTTTTTTTTTTTTTTTTTCTTTTTTTTTTTTTTTTATAGAAATCACCCCAAAAGAAAACAGGGATAACTTTGATGACAAATTTTTTTATCAGTTTCATTTATTATTTTACTTAAATACTTTTATAAATACTTTTATATATATTATAATACTTTTTCTGTAAGTGTTAATTACATACTTTTATTGACCTTACTTTGTCCAGTAGAAAGAGGCGCTGCCAGCTGACCCGTCAGGACAGCGCTGCCTCTTGTTCCACCACGTCTTCGTCATCCTCCTCCTCCTCGACTCTCTGCTCGCCTCGAACACCCTCCAGCCTCTCGCCCCACCCCTGTCCGCCCTCTCCCAGCATGCATTTCACTGTCAACTCTCTCCAAGTGCCTTTTCTGGACTCTCTGTCATCCCTGTCCCCACCATCGCCTCTACAACACGAACGAGAGTGGAAACAGGTTAGACTTGAATTGGGTGTTTTTTCTTGTATTTGAGGAAAAGGTTTCAATTACCTAAAATTATACTGTAACAGGATCATCTGTGAAAAACAAAATTTAATACATTTTATAAACCGTACTATGGTGCTCAAAATTAATCCAGCCACAATGACTAGATTAGATTAGATAGATGATGAGTTTTGAAAGCGCAGCTACAAGCTGCAGTCGCTGTGGCAAAGTTACAGCTTGTGATGTGTTTGTTTTGCTGCGTCTCTCGAGTTTGCACGCGCTCAGTACATCAGGTGAGGTCAGAAATCAGGACACTGCTTTTACATGCCACAGTATCCCGGTTACTGTTGGAGTATTCCAGGTCAAGTATCCTGGTTTAAATAGTTCAAGTTAAGTCAAAATAGTTCAGTTATGCAACAATACATGTACATTTTGTCATTTATTCTCATCTTTCATTGACACCATTATAATGTCTTTTGTGATGAGGGGGGCGTACATTTGTTGAACATTGCAACTGCATTAGTAATTTGCTTTGAAGGTGGTCCAGTTAATTATTAAGAAAATTCAAGAAAGGTTGCTCTTCTTTTGTTGTGGCACAGGATTGTCTCAGAGAAAGATGATAAATGTCCAGTAGTGTTAAAATCATGGCTTATTTCTCCGATAAAACTGTCCCCTGCTACAGATCGTGGATATTTTATGGAGTGACCCCAAAAACCAAGATGGCTGTACTCCCAACACGTTCAGAGGGGGAGGCTGCTACTTTGGCCCTGACGTGACCCAAAGACTGCTGCTCCAACACGGACTGCAGCTTCTCATCCGCTCCCACGAATGCAAGCAAGAGGGATATGAGCTCTGCCATGGAGGACGGGTAAGTTAAGATTTAAAGATCTAATACAGTGTTTCTCAAATCTTTTACGCCAATTACCACCTCAGAAAATATTTGGCTTTTAAAGTACAATTTTTTGGGACCAAAGAGAATAATTAGGACTAACCAGGTCTAAAATGAAAGTGGGGATTAGCTTTTACCTCTCAGCAAGAACCTGTAAGCTGTCACACAATCTCTCTAGGTGGAGTTTGAGTGTCGTCCTCGTCTTACTGTGGGTTCTGTCTGGGTACGTCCTCCCTCTGTTCAAAGACATGCTTGTGTTCGGTGAATTGGTGATTCTAAATTGCCCCTAGTGAATGAATATATGAGTGAATGTTTGGCTGTCTGTTTATGTCTCTGTGTCAGCTCTGCGACTTGTTCAGGGTGTACCCCGCCTAAGGCCTATAGTTCCTGAGATAGGCTCCATTATTTTTAATGTATTTATTTGACAGGGACATAAGCAATAATACACTGACCTCATTTAAAAAAAGGGAAATAATGTGTAAAGAAGGCATTTTGATTTACTTCCACAGGTTATCACCATTTTCTCTGCATCCAACTATTATGAGGAAGGCAGTAACCGTGGGGCTTACATCAAAATAGGAAAAGACCTTGTTCCTCGCTTTTACCAGTACCAAGTCAGCCGCAGCACGCGCAAACTAACACTCACTCAGAGGTACGGTATTGTAAAGAAACTGATTGTAGGGGTGGAAAGTAACCAGATAACCTTTCCTCCATACTTTACCTTTAAAGAAAATGTACTTTCTGTGTATTTTTTTAATGTACTTTTACTTCTAGAGAAAGTAAAACGTTTACTCAGGTACATTGTTTAAGTCTCATGTAAGACAACCAGAACCAAGGCTTTTGTTTAAATTGTTGTAGTGGTGGTAGCAGAATGAGCAGACAGTAGTAGTATTAGTATTTGTAGTTGTAGCTATAGTAGTAGCAGTTGTAGTAAAGGCTACAAATTTTGTTATCCAAGTATAAAAATCATTCAATCAAAGCATTCACTTTTACTTTTACTGAAGTTATATTTGTTGAGTGCCTATATGAGAAACATTAATAAATATATATATATATATATATATATATATATATATATATATATATATATAGGTGCATTGAGTTAATTTACTCTGTACTTTTTGAATAAATTATACTCAGAGTAGTACTTTTTACTTCTACTTGAGTAATATTATTTTGAAGTAACATTTCTATTACTTGAGCACATTTTGTGGCTACTCTGATGAACAGTGTATGTCTTGTATTTACAGAGTCCGTGTTGCAGAAGGTTCAGCGCTCAGGGCCCTGAAGGAGAAGCTTTTCTCTCATCGCTCTGAGCTTACGGCAGGATTTAAGCAGTTTGACCAGAATAACACAGGTCTCATTTGATAACTTTGTTGAATATTGCAATAACAATGATGCTGAAATTTTGGTGTACTATTAAGAGTAAGTTCAAATAAATTAAAGCAGAAATATAGTTTAAATCCCTGCATCTAAACCTAGTGAAAATTGTGTGACAATCAAAAGACTAAACCAGGACTAAAACAAGGCTAAACAAGGCCTAATGAGGAAATCACAACTAAAATCTGGACTTTTTAATTATTTTTATTTCTAATACATTTTAATTTGATATATTTAATTACTTGCAATGATGCATTTGCTAATAATGCAAAACATGAATAATAAGTTGTTTTCTGGAGCAATATTATTCTAATATCTTATTTACTCAATTCAACTTCTACTTCAAATTCTACTTTTCTGTTTTTTTTTTTCTCTAAAATTGTAAACTTTATATAAGAAAATATAGACATAAATATATATAATATATATCCTCTTGTTGTGACCTAATAAAAATATTTCAATAGTTGAGATTTTTTTTTATTTAGTCATCATTTAGCCCTATTTTATTCCTGATTTATTCTTCGCTTTTCATTTGACACATTTTTGACAAGTAAATATAAGTAGCTGTATTTCTGCTCTAAGTTAATTAAAAATACTATGTAAAATACAGTAGTTAACATCAACATGGTTGACGCAATGTTTTTCCTATATTATGTTTTTGCCAGGAAATGTAAGAAAGCACTGCCTTTTTGATTGACTGCTAATTCATCTGGTTTCTTTATTTTAGCTCATTTAAATTTCATGTTAAATTGTGTGTTTCTTTCAGGATGCGTCTCCGTGAGTGAATGGGCCCAAGTGCTGGAGTCTGTGCTGAGACTGGAACTGCCCTGGAGGACACTGAGGCCTCATTTGGTTTGTTTGACAGCAGATGGCGCTGTTGAGTACGAGTCCTGTTTTGAGGACATGGACTTAGGAACTCAGCTGGCTCAGGTTAGAAGTGAATTCCTATTACTAATCTAGCAAATTAACATTTTATTATTTTATTGCACTTATGTATCAAAGAAAGGTTTAATATGCAATCATGAATTTTTGGGGCCTTCTCTGATTTTGTTCAAGGATAAGGTGAGACACTACTGGTGAATAGAGAAACTTCTCCGGTAGATTACTAGCATCAATATGAGAAAAAAGTAACCCGATAATATGAACTTTGATTCTTTAAACAGTGCCTCTTCGCACAATTGTATAGCGCTGCTAGTCTGAGCAACTAACTCCCTGGAACTATTGTTAGGAACTATTTGTGTAAAAAACAGTTTTATCTCCCTCTCAGTGGCTCCGGGTTTGATAAAAGGATGTTTTCTGTGTTGTGGTGTGTGACAAAATGCCATCCTGAAATGTGTGTAGATTTTACTCTAAGAACAGAAAGCATCACTATCCAGAAAGATAAAAGGTTTACAGCTGCAAACTTTATTTTAACTCTCTACATGTAACTCACTGTAACTTCCTTGTTATATGGTAACTATCATTAACTTATTCTGTAACTGATACTGATGTCTCTTTTGCCATTTCAGGTCACCCCAAACCTGGCTGAAACTTTGTTCAGATACAGAACAGACATTGAGATCATTTTTAACATTATAGATAAAGACCACTCAGGTAAAAAAAAAAAAAAAAATGCTCAACACTTTAAATGTCCCTCTTTAGACCCTTTTAGTGTTTGTAAAGAGGCTGAACTCCAAAGAATGGTGCCATAAACTTAACAGAACCAATACATTTTCTATGGAGTAATTAGGGTCAGCCACAAAATATTGCAAATTATGAAAAATCAAGATTGTTTTGGCAACTGACAACTGATCGACATGTAAGTAATGTCAGACCATGGTTAGAGAACATAAGAGCTGACAGCTTCTGGTTACTTTGTAAACTAATTAGTGATTAGTAATTAGTGAGGTCTTTGTTGACAAAAATGTTATTGGTCGATTAGTTGCATCCAATTGTTACATTAATAAAGCTGGTCTAATTTATTACTTATACCTTATAACCTTTATTTTTAATGAAGGTAACAATGCTGACTTTTAGATAAAGATATTTTCTTGAAGCTTTTCTTCATATATTTTATCACCTAATTAATGTGATGCCACTTGTTTGTGTTGCACTCTGATAAGCCTCCTGCATGCCCTTAGTCAATTATTTGCTGTGCTGGGCATGACTTCAGTCGGCCAACCATTTCTTTGATCGTATCAATGTTTATCCATTTTATTTAAGGAAGCAATTAGCATCTATCAGGGTAGCCCCAAGGTCATAAAAGTAATAAATTCTGTGATCAAGTATTACATTTGTTCATCTGGGTCTTAAATTTTCGAACTGTGACATCAAAGTCAATGTTGTAGGTAATAGATTAGTGAATAATTGCTAGCAAAGCTTTTTTTGTAAAATTAATTATTCAAGTCATTGTGTTAATGCTATTGTTACATTTATACAAGTGTCATTAGAAGTAACACCCATGCTCAGCCTCAACTAGAAGCAAGTATTTCTCAGAAATACAGTACATTATGGAGTACATATCTAACAATAGAAATGTATGCATTCTTTTGCAAGTTGTTTGAATTTGGCATTAAACAGTCCCATAAATGGGTTTAAAATGTCTTAAAAGTCCCCCCTTGAATGTGCTTTTAGTTTGTGTGTTTTTGAAAGTTTATATGACGGGCTACTTTATCACTGAAATATATGATTCAGCTTTTGTTTTGTTTTTCAATGCAGCACTGGTGTTGTGTCATCTGTATTAGGCTTTCAAAATAAAACCCTTTCATTAGTATATAATTTATACACATTATTGTTTTTTCCAGGCAAACCTGGCATTAAATTTGATTGTAATCGGCATTTAAAAGTCTTAAAAAGGTCTTAAATGTCATAAGACAAAACCTGGAGCTACCCTGATCTATAAAAATCATCAAAGTACATTTTTTCTAACGGGTATATATTCACAGTCACTCATTTTTTATTTAATGTTTTTAGTTTGCGCCCTTATAAAAATGAATGGGAAAGAACACTAATCTTGTCTCCAAAATTGCATGCTCAACTGAATCTGAATTAGTCTCTCATAGAAGGGTCTATGGAAACTTCCTCAACTTAGTTCAGGGGTAATGTGTAATTTCATGTTTTTCTAGGGCTGATCTCGATTGAGGAGTTTCGCCAAACATGGCGTCTGTTCAGTGCTCATCTTGGGGTGGATATTGACAACCAGGCCATTGATGACTTGGCTCGCAGCATCGACTTCAACAAAGACGGCTCCATAGACTTCACTGAGTTTCTGGAGGCTTTCAGAGTCGTGCATAAACTGGACAACAGGGAGCAGCACCCAAATGGGAAGATCATGGGCACAGCGAAATTTTAACTATTAACTAATTTACTTTTAAACACTTTTAAACAGCGGGGGGAAGAGTAGCCCAAAATTGTACTTGAATAAATTTGAGTTTTGTTATTTCAAAATAATATTTCAACCAGGAGAGACTTAAAACAAAAAAGTGAAGTGTAACAGATGATTTATTGAAGGAATAAACTTTGGTGCTTAGACCCAGACAGGTAATGACGTCTGAGATGCAGGCTGTGATTGGCTGACAGTGACAGACTGGGGATAGGGAAGAAGTCAGAGTCTTCCTGGTTGAATTTATGCATACAGCTAAAGCTAAAGTAGAAGTAAAAAGAATCTCAGGGTACTACTTTTGGAAGTACAATTTATTTAAAAAGTTAAGTAAATGTAACTCATTACTACCCACCTCTGCTTTTCTATGAGCCACACAAAAACCTTTAAAATATAGTCTTAATGTTGATCACAGGGTGTCCATAAAGTCTCTTTACAATAAAAAAATATTACATAAGCAAATGAGCAGACAAATCTGTGGAAATTATTACAAAATGAGGAGTAGATTTTGAAGTTTTTTGCCTCATTTAATCCACCTCTGTATGGGCACCATTAGTTGCACGAAGCACATTAAGACTTCTTGACTTCTTGCCATGTTCGCTGTAGCAGAGCCTCATCACTGGTGATCCTACAGCACACATTCACCTTTGGATGATCTTGGTGAAGTTCCCAAGTCACTTGGAGCTGTTCTGATTCTCACATTATGTGTGTTCAGATTCCCTGAAACATGAAAGGTTGCCTCATCACTAAAACAAACTCAGGTGAGGAAGATTTCATCCTCAGAAATTTGCTCCAGTGCTAACTTCAGACTCTTTTGGTCTTGGTTTATCATTTGGCTCAAGTGCAGGCTGTAGGAGTTACACTTTGTAAGCGAACAATCGCAAGTTTTTGTGTAGGACTTTGTGCGCTGTTGAACGAGGTAGCTGTAACTTTGATAACCACTGAGTACATAGAACAAATCTGATTAAGATATCTCATCAGTTACCTTTGTAATATATTTTTTAAACTGTAAAGAAACTTTATGGACACCCTGTACATTTAAAATGCTGAAGCAAGGTGGAAGTTGTTTTTGTTGCAGTAAAACAATAATGATTACTATTGTGTGAGGATTAATGTTTAGGTGAATCCTGAATATTGTACATTAAAGCATAATTATCCTGATATAAGTTCAGAAATTATAAAACATATTTTTTCTGACATTGAACCTGAAAGTTTCAGTGGAAGGTTTGCAAAAAAGATGATTTTTTTTTTTTTTTTTTTTTTCCCAATTTCCTCATGTATTTGCAACATTTTACCAATGGGTTTTGTAGACCTTTTTCTACTTTTCTACATTTTGACAAGTTTGTGTGTTCTAAAGGAATTCATAAAAGGTCAAATATCAGTGCCTGGAGCAGACTCAGCATTGTATTTTGTTAACATTTTGACCTGTACATAAGTCAGTCAGCCGTGCAGAAGGAGTCGCCTGATGCACTTCATTATGTCAATATTATTATATATCAATATTAGGAATAAAATCTGTGTTGGACATTTTTGAATTTTTTAGGTATTTCCTCATTGTCTTAGCTTGCTTTGTGTGCTCTCTGGCAGCCTGCCCACTGTAATTACAGCTAACGGTGAAGCGCGGGGGACAGGTCCAGGCATTTTGTGTGAAAATAACAGGTTTCAGTTTTTACTGAAGGCATTTGCAGACACCCACTACTACAGCACACTGCAGTTTAGGGAGTATCTGTGCAGTAACATAAACAGCTGGTCTTGTGTAATGACTTTTACATGTGTCAGTAACCGTTTATGTGGCTAAAAATGTCACCTACTTTTAAACTGGGAAATGCGAGCACCCCGTAAATTTTTCTTTTAGCTGTCTTCTCCACCTTTTCATCTTGCTCCGCCCTTCTGTTTGTAATGTTGACCTCCTTTCTTCCCCTGTTAACTCCCCCTTGACTCCTAGTTACACTCCATGCTGTCTATGTGCCATCATAGTCTTGTTTTCCTCAATTGTAACCTATTATGGGAGTGCACAGGAGATTCGTGGCAGCATTGACCACTCTGTTGTGTGTTTTTCATCCAGGTACTTGACTTTTAATTATTTTGTGGCTGTTTTTTATTAACTTAAGCATTGTTTTCAGGTTGGGACACTAGACATTTAGGACTTAAGGTCACAATTGTTTGCAGTGAATGGTGACAAAGGTTGCAGTGGTCTGAGGAACCTGGAGAACGGACAGACGTTTTTTCGTTATGGCGGGCTGTTTGTAATCTTCAACTGTCGTCATGGTTACAAGCTCCACGGGCACAAGACCAACAGCTGTGTGTCCGGACGCTGGTCCCGGGACCCCCCCATCTGTGTCGGTAAGGTAAATCATCCAAATCCTAAATTTTGAATGCATTTTTATTACATCGATCCAGAATTTCTTTAGGGATCATAGGAGTATCTAATCCCATTGTCCCATTAGCAGAGATTCTCATTTAGGGTACAGGGTACTTTTTTCCATCTGTGGCATTTTTAAGGATGCACTTGCATTGTTTGTTTGGTTTTTTAAAGCATTTTTGCACAAAGTTAGGGCCCATTATTTGACTGTGCTACTTATTGCAATGGACAATGAAATTGTGTCTATGAACTTCACAAACTAGAAGGTCTCTAGGCGTTAATGTCATAGTAAACTAAAGTAATCTGACCTTAAGCAATCACTGACATGCTTGCATACTTAAATGTACATTTATATGTATTTATTTTTAATTAAGAAGTCTTCTAAAGCCTGTTGAGTAGATTCTAATTCACCTTTTACTCGTCTTTTTTAGGCTCTGGTTGCCCCAGTCCGGGACCAGTTGCTCATGGCTCCTTCAGTGTAAACGATGACAACTCTTGGGTCGTGTTCAGTTGTGACTCTGGATACAGACTCGTTGGGCCCTTGATGTCGTATTGTAAGGGCAACGAGTGGAACAGCTCCAAACCTTTTTGTGAAGGTGAAGTCAGATCTCTGCTTTTTTACAACACTATCTTTTTGTGTAATATGTGGTTTAAGGCTAGGATTATGGAGTTACATGGGCTCCTTGTAGGTTGTTGTCTTGGTTTCTTTCAGTTTTTCCCTTAAGGGGTCATCACAGCAAATCATCTGCCTCTTAGTGTGCAGCAATGTGCATATTGATGTGGGTTTAGGTTTTATGCCAGATGCCTGTTCTTACACAACACTACAAGAGTACACAGGCTTGTAAGTTTGATCCTCAGTCTGGCCGACGACAATCTCTTGTGTGTATGAGTGACTCTAAAGGGGTCCTAGTGAATGGCTGTGAAAGTGAATCATTTTCAGTGTGGGTCTCATAGGGTCAGTCCCTGTGACTAACTGGTCACTGTCCAGGGTGTACCCCTCTTAACCCTTAAGCTGTCTTTGGTACAATTTTTGTACTTTGTCTTTGAAAATGTTGAATCATTTTGTCTGTGTTCATTCAAAATTTACCAAATTTGGTCAGGGTTACTATTTTTATGGGATGTTTAAAATTTTAGTCTCATTTGTCAGTTTAGGTCTATAATGCACTGTGTACACACAGTTTTTACACTCATGGTCTTTAGTACATTTTTTGTCCCGTTGACTTCCATTAAAACTTTGATTTATCTGAAGCGGCACATTAAAATTGTACTTTACAGGTCATGACCATTTCAATAGAAGCGTCTGGCCTGAAATTTACATTTATTTTTTTTTACGATTAATCATGCACATGTATGGGTTGGGGTGTGTGTATGTGTGTGTGTGTGTGTGTGTGTGTGGGTGTTTTGGGTTATCACCTGTGTCTCTCTCCCTGTCTCAAACAGCTCTCTCGCTCGACTTTTAGAGGCTCTCATACAAACACTGATGTGAGAAATGTTAAAAATATCATTGTTATGATCTAAACTCATGTTGACTAAAATATTTGAGTGATTAAAATTGGAAAAAATATCTTCAATAATATACTTTTAAGGATGTGAGCACTTTTTGTACTAAAAGACAACAAGTGTCACATTTTTCGAAAAAACAATCCCTTTAAAAACAAATTGGTGTCAATCAATAACTTGTCCAAGACCAAATAAATATGTTTTTAAAATTTTCACAAAGCACAAAATATTTCATTTAATAGTGGTTTACAGTAGCAAAATGGCACATAAAGGGTTAAAAATATTTTTTAAATATAATAGTTTTTATATGAATTGAAGTTGGTTAGAAGAATTGAGTCATTGGAAAAAATATATATATCATATATAATATTTGAATGACACTTTTGGGCAGGTTTACATTTTTTGTACTAAAGGCAGTGAGTATAAGTTTTTTTAAAGGGCTGCTTAAGGTTCAAGGCCCATAGTAGCTTGGATAGGCTCCAGCCATATGTGACCCTTAACAGGAAAAAAATGAAAGTACATGAATGCATAAGTAATGGTAATTTTTTTCATGTCTTCTTTTAGAGTCGGATATGATGCTTTCCCTTGTGTCCAGTGTCACCGCACTAAAGCCGTCTGTAAGCGAGACTTTGTACAAAACACAAGCTGCTCTCAAAGATGCAACTCTCCTCTTTGACATGCCCCACCTTAACACTGACCAGACTAAAACTCTCCCACAACAGCCTTTTTACACTACAAGATCAACCTCTTTAGAAAACCAGGAGATGCAAATACTATCAGTGAAAAAAGATGATTTTTTAAGAGAGTCAGCTGTTACTGCCCCTAAGAAAGACATCACATCTGCTTCACGCACTAAAACATTATGGGCTTCAACAGCTTATGCTACAACTTCTACAAATGCTCCAACAAAACTTGCCTCTGCTACAACTGTGCTGCCATCTCGTCTCATGCGACCCACAACATTTAGCAACAAGCCTCACGTTACCACCTCTTCTAAGGCAGATTATTCAAAAGCTAAAGAAGATTACCAAACAACTCAAAATGCTTTTAGGTTTATTGAGCCTGTCCCACAAGCTCTAGTTTCTACCAAGTCAACTTTTACTACACTTTTACCCACACCAACCAGCACAGCCACCACGCCTTCTAGCCCTGCTGTCACTTCCTCACAAAACAACATGTATTCAACAAACCATATCCTCAAATGGACAGAGATAAGTGAAGGTCTGTCTCTGTTACCAAGCAGACGTCCCTCATGCCCGTACCCCCCTGTTCCCACCCATGGGTCGTTTTACTTCAGTAACAAAGAGAACCCAGGCCCCATGGAGAATGGGCGTTACATCCAGTACGTCTGCTCCCCGGGATATACTCTCGCCCACGGAGATGCTCTCAGATACTGTGGAGAAGGAGGGACGTGGAGCGGAGTCACACCAGTTTGTGTCGGTAAGGGTTAGATGGGACATTTTTGTGTAGGTTTATGTTGGTTGCTTGTTTACTCCTGGTCAGTGATGGACAAAGTACTCAACTTTATTACTTGAGTAAAAGTATAGCTCCTCCAGGTCAAATATTACTCCAATACATTTTTACTTGAGTTAAAGTACTGGAGTATGTGCTTTCAAAAATACTTAAGTATTCAAAGTACTTTAAACTTTTACTTTTCCCAGTGTGTTTCAAATGAGTGCTGTCAAACATTTTGGGGTAAAAGTTTGGCTACATTCATATCACACTTTACATTTACATAATTTTAGTGAGGAAATGTGGGGCTCAACTTATAAAACCATAATAGATAAGATTGTTCTACAGCAAAAACAAGACATATGTATTATAAATATTTAATCAGTTATTTTAAAATTGGTTTATTATTGAATCGTGCAAATAATGTTCAAAGGTTCTTTTTAGTTGCTGAGAGCAAATAAGAGTAGTATTTTGTAGTAAATGATTATCTTTAGGGTGTAACTCAGTTGTTATTTGGTTCTAATACAGTTTCTCTGCAGAAGCTACTTTTGCTTTTTTAGAAATGTAGTGGAGTAAAAAGAATTATATTTATCTTTTAGATGTAGTGGAGTAAAAGTAGTGAGTTACCCTTAAAAATACTACTCAAGTAAAGTACAGAGTCTCAAAAACTACACTTAAGTACAGTACTCAAGTAAATTTACTTTGTTACTGTCCACCTCTGCTCCTGGTCAGGTCTTTTCATCATAGTTATGGTGCTGTTTGCTGCTTAACGTTTACAGAGCTGTCGGTGTGTTCAGTGGATAACGGCGGCTGTTCCCAGTTGTGCACTCCCTCCCACCGCTACGACCCGGCCTCTAACCAAACTCATGTCTCGATCCAGTGCCGGTGTCTGCCAGGATACACTCTGCTGGAAGACGGCCGGACGTGTCGAGGTATAGCACTTTAGCTGGCATATTAATAGTTTTCCTTAATCCCATTTGAATACTCAAGGCTTTTTAAAGTCAGGGGTTGTGCTTGAAGTATGTTGGAGCACAATGTTGAGCTGCCTTCACATGTTTTATTTGTTTCAGGAGCTGTGAGATTTATGGAGACATGACTACTTTGTACCATTAACATTTGCAAAGTTAGAAATGTCCATGAAGTATTATCAAGGTATCCCCAAAGTCTTAAAAAAGTATTACATTTGATGTTGACAAAACCAAGGCCTTAAAAGTAATATTTTGTTTAAGTCTTAAATTTGTCAAATATTTATGTTAACATTACAAAATAGCACTTTCACCTCAGTAACACCATCTACCAAATATTTATTGAATAAACTTTATTGTCAAAATGTATGATTCAGTTTCATTTTTAATACAGCGCTGGAGTAATGTGGTCTGTATTATGCTAAAAATAAAACCTTTCTTAGTGTAAAATGTAAAGTTAATACAGATTATTGTTCTGTTGCTGATGATGCTGGCATTAAAATTCATTCTAAATGGCATAAAACCTCTTAAAAAGACTTAAATGTTTACTTGACAAAACCTGGAGCTACCCTTATAAAAGTTACAAAAGTTATATTATAAAAGGCCCAAAGTTACTGGGATAGAAAAAAGTATCATATCGTATGGTAAGGTATTCATCTTTTTCCTCTGCCAGTGTACTTTTTGTGGTAGTCTCTAGCCCAGTTAAATGGAGAGAGTTGCATCAGAAAAAGGCATTTGGCATAAAACCTTTGCCAAATCACTGCACACTCAGAGGGAGAAGATTACCTGTGGCGACCCCAGAAGGGAAAAGCCATTTTATTTATATGCATAGGTCTTCAAACTGCAAAATCATCTGCAACATCATCTTAGTCTAGCCTTTCTCAGTGTCAAGCTGGCAGACTTTGACATGTATGCTCAAATCATACAAGTCATCCAACTAGGACTAATGTCATTTTCAGACATGTACTGTAAGTGTAAATGGAAGAAAGGTCCATGTACAGCCACAACTAGAGGCATGTGCTTCTAAAAAACAATATAGAGTATATTTGAGTAACACTTCCCTGGTAATTATAAATAGAAAAGTATGTCTTTTATGCATTTATTCTACAATAAGTGGCTGTAAAATGGTTTTGAGTTTAATTTTAGGTTGACAATAAGGCACGTTAACCTGAACAACTTCACCTACTCAAAGACAGTCTGCTGCACAAAATACATTTTAATTTTTTTTCATTTTTCATTAATAATTATAGCTTTTGGTTATATCCACGAAACTCAAAGTCAGAGCGACAATAAATAGACCAGGTTTGTCTGTGTGTTGTCAGAAGTACATGTTTTTCATATTAACCTCATGAAAAGGGTCTGCTTTTCAGAGTATATCACCTTATTGTTGACATACTGGCTTACCTGTTTCCTGTCTCCAAAGCACAGTAAAAACATCTGTGCTAATGTCATCACTACAACATCAGGCCAAATATGGAAAAATGATTGTAGCTTTTATCTTTTTGCATGTTTTTTCTCTTGTATTGTGGCTTTTATCTAGTAACTACAAACATTTTACAAACAATAACATGATCCTGTAAATCTTTAGTTTACATGTTTGTATTAAACCTCTTGTTGTAGACGTAGATGAGTGTGCAGAGGGGCAGCACCAGTGTCTGCACAGATGCATCAACACATTTGGCTCTTTCCAGTGCACCTGTGATGTTGGATATCAGCCATCTCTGGACCGGACGTCTTGCACAGGTGGGTGTACGTGATGGGACATAGACAGTACTGTGCAGAAGCTTTAGTGAGGAGTGAAAAATGCATTAATAAATACAGAATTATTTATGAAACCATTGTGACACTATTACTATTGTGAGATAGGACCAGTGCCTTAGCAGAGGTCTGCGCTTGATGAGTGTTTCTTTTGTTTAGTTTTTTTTTTTTTTGCAGTTTTGTGTATTTTTGTACACTGATACATCTTTCTTTGTTCATACCCTTTTCAGTAGTTTATATAAGAGTGTTGTCTGTTTTTGCAGACGTGGATGAGTGTGTGCTGCCCACAGCTGTGACCGGCTGTGTTTTCGGTTGTGTGAACAGCCCCGGGAGCTTCCACTGTCGGTGTCCCGCCGGATACACACTTCAGAGCGCAGATGCACACTGCCAAGGTTAACAACTTTTTTTAAATCCCATTTTTAAAAAAAAGTTGTCAGACTGTGTAAAAAGTAAATAATAGCATGTTTGTAGTGATTTGCAAATCTCAAAACTATATCTTAATAATTATTAATTATAATTAATTATTATTAATTATATTAGATATTATTATAATATCTTAGGTGTAATAAAATAGCTCATTTTAAATTTGATGGCAGCAACACATCTCAAAAAAGTTGGGATGGGGCCAATAAAAAGCGGAAAAAGTGTTTTACTTAAAAAAAAAAAAAAAAAGCTGTTCAAAGAGCATTTTCCAAACACCACTGTCTACTCTGTCTCTGGGGCAAGTGGTTAGTGGTAGTTTTCTAAACCTCAACACTTACCTCAACACCTAGTAGGTCGGCAGGAGCATATGACAAGACTTTGTGTACAACTCGTTACCTAAATATACACAATATTTACAGCACTTTATGTTCTCATTACTGTAGATTAAGGCACAGAGTCTGTGGAGTTATGAGAACATTTAACTATACATGTTATTTTTCTTTCAGTTAATAATCAAATCAAAAATTTTTACCATTGAGGCCCCTCAGTGCGTAACACTTAAATTCCTAAAAAAAAACTCCTGAAATTTGGCATCTGTTGTCACATTCCCAAAACTGCAAAGTGGTTAGCACTGTCGCCTCACAATGAGAAGGTCCCACCCGGGTTTGAGTTCTGGACAGTGTGGGGCCTTTTTGTGTGGAGTTTACATGTTCTGCCTGTGCCTGTGTAGGTTTCCTCCAAGTGCTTTGGTTTCCCCTACCAACAAAAACATGTACAATAGATCCCTGATGGGGCCAGGACCCTGTAAAAGAGATTGTTAATCTCAGTGAGACTTTCCTGATTAAACAAAGGCTAAAAGAAAAATTTTTTTTTACAAAGGTTATATTTACCTGGATGCCCTAGGTCTTCATGAAGGTTTAGGAGTTCAGTACAAAAACAAAAATGCACTGCTCAGTTTGCCTGCTGTGGGCAGCTGTAAGAACAAGAACTAGAACTAAAAAAGAATAGGCATATGCCAAAATATGTTACAAAATAGTTTTTATACAGCAAAGTTTGACACGTTTCCAACACAGACATCACTTAAATAGTCCAATGTACATTGTGCTTTTGTTTGGCCTTTTCTGTTTTATTTCACCTTTCTTTAACCAGGATTAGCCAATTAAGTTAATTATAGACCCTGCCTTAGACCCATAGTTGCCTGAATAGATCCAGCACATAATGAGAGTGGAAGAAGACGATGAATGATCGAATTAATTCTTTGTTGTGCAGATATAGATGAGTGTGCTACTAACAGCGGTCTGGGCCCTTGTTCAGAGCAGTGCCACAACTCTCCAGGATCATACCACTGTTCCTGCTCGTACGGACACACTCTCGCAGGGGATGGACTCAGATGCATCCACGAGTGTCCAAACGGCTACAAGAAACAAATGATTAAACCTCAGAACACAACACTGCCCCCTAAAGACGAGTGTGTAGGTGTGTCTTTGTTTGTTTATTAAGATCCCTATTATGTATTGTATTCATAATAGCAACTCTTGATGTGGTCCACACAATATAAGACACAAGATTTAATCTAAAATTATAAAAAATATCACATCATAATTCAGTAAAACTGTAGACCGCTGCTTAGTCCTGGTTTTGATCTGGGTTTGTCCTAATTTATTGTTATTATTATTAATTTGGCCTAGTTTAGTCCTATTTTAGACCTGGATTAAACCTGGTTTCAGCACGTGTTATTAGAGTTTAATGTATAAAACTTTTTATATTTTTGTTACTGCATTATTTCTTAAAAAAAACAGAAGGGCAATGACAACCTTATTTTTCACCAATAGCTAATCTTTTCTGAAAATGCTTGTCTGTGTGTTATGGGTGACAAGTCTGAACAAGAAATATGCCTTCCCCTGACTAACAATATTTTTCTATACACAGATGTAAATGAATGTGATGAGGAGGAAATGTGTGAATGGCAGTGCGTCAATTTGCCTGGGACGTATCGCTGCATCTGCCCCAAAGGGTACACACCGACACGGAATGGGCGAGGATGCAGAGGTCAGTCCAGTCAGGATCTAGATCCAAACCGTTTCACTCAGGCCCAGAATTAGCTTCCAGGTCAAAACTCCTCCTTTGAAAAGACAGACATTATTTTCCTTATTTGCAGCTGTTGGATACGGCAAAGTCATTTGTGTTTGAGGTGCATTTGACCTGCTGCTGTTCAAAAATAGACAGAAAGTCTGGTAGAAAGTCCATAAAATGACAGATTATACATAATGATGCTTTGATACTACATTTGTTGTCATTGTACAATAAACAGTATTTTTAATAGTGCTTAATTCTACCTCATAATAATAATGTGTTGCTTGGGATGTACAGTAGTAGACCTAAGGTCAGTGTGTTGGGTTTTCCACTCTATACCAAAGGCATGGATGGTTTTGTTAGCACCCCCAGGGGTAAACCTCATTAGGGATGACAGGCGTTATACCAGAAAGCCCCAAGATAGGTTCTAGGGCAGTTTTGAGAATGAGCTTTGTCAAAGGTGGAGAACGTCATCCCATTGTGGTATTTCAGACCATCTCCTGCTGATGCATTGAAATAATACTCAAAAGACATCATAATGAGGAGGACTTAAAATCTAACTCTATCGCTCACTAAATGAACAAATTAGTTTTAGTCAATTCTTTACCTTTGTGAGATGTAAAGGTTTTAATGGCCAAAGGAATTTACCCCTGAACTAGAAGATCTGTAAGATTGAGTCCAGGTTTGCAATTTTGTTGTATTTTTGTACATTGATACACCTTTCTTTCTTCATAAAGGAGCTATTTCATGCATTTATTCATATTTTTAAACCAATTTTGGTCGCCACCAGAACAGCACTGCACGTTTTGTAACCTTTAAAAACATTGTCAAAAAAAAAAAATGTTTGCCCAGTAATTACTTGCCCAGTAATCACCAGTAATTAGGTGTAACACTACACCTATGATCTTACAACTCATAGATAATTCATAGGTGTAGTGTTACCTGGAACCCAAAACTTTCACCAAATGTATAGGTGCTGTGCACTCCACTGACTCCGGTCTGTCCTGTCTTGACCTCACTGTAGTCCACAGGTTTTTCTGTGTAGTGAAGAAGGTCAACAGTGGAGCCAAAAATACCAAGAGTGAGGAGGGATCTCAGTAATAATTATAATGTAGAAACCCCACGTATTAGTAGCTATTTCAATGTATTCTGCCTAGGTAAACCTGTTTCTTTAAGCATATTGTATACTATAAAATATACACAAAAACTTGATAAATGATCTCTGGCACAATTGTTCTTTGCGCCTTATTTTCATGGTCAGGAGTCCACGAGATACTACACAGACATCCAGGAGACACAATCAGAACAGCATCCAAGCATTATTTGCCTTGGTTTATCTTTAAACATTTGTAACCTGGGTAGCACAGGGTAGAGCTTGTGTTAGGTGAATTGGTGACTCTAAATCGCCTCTAGTGAACGAATGTGAGAGTGTGTGTCTCAGTGTCTGTCCCTGGGACTAATTGGTCACTGTCCACCCCACCTAAGGCCCATAGTTGCTGGGATAGTCTCCAGTCACCTACGACCCCCAACAGGAGTAAGCAGAAGAACAAATGAATAAAATTAAAACCTGTGTAGCATATATTTATTTTATTATGCTAAGATAGAGACAAGGGTTAGGTGTTTAGCTCAATGTTCTGTCTTACACTGAATAATTTCAGTTAAACAGTCAAAACCAGTGTCTAGGGAGGGTTACCGGCAGGGACTCCGTAAATAGAGATGGAGAACACTTAATTTTCATTAAGCAGTCTGAAAGTGCACTGAAAGGCACAGGTAAACGTCAAGTGGTTGGGTTTTGAATAGAACAGTTATGTAGGATTAATGACGCTAATTGTAGTGGAGCATTTGCATGGTTTGTAATTTTATGGGCGATTGCAAGGGTAAAAAAAGGTGAAAAATAAACTCCTAAGATTTGACGCAAACTCTGAGTTGTCATAAACGCACTGTATACTTGGCGGTGATCTGGTGGTGGAAAGTAACCAGATATTGCTGCCGCCATTACTCCAGTGTATAAAGATGTGCACGAGCTCGGACTCAACCAATTAAAGTGTCCCTGATCCGAATGGGACCATCCCTCTTTGTTTTGATGTGTGATTGGTAAAAAATTCAGCCCTTTCTCTAGTTCCCCCTTTGTCAAAAATGCTTTTTTAATTAAGCGATGTCTCAGAGTCTAATTTTTAGGTGACTTGTTTTATACTGCTATTAACTGAATATTAACTTTACTTACTACTTTACTTACTAATTTCCTTTTTTTCCTTTTACTATTACTTTGAATATTTTTGTTTTTTCCTCAGATATTAATGAATGCAATCGGAAGAATGGAGGCTGCTCCCATCTGTGTATAAACCGAAAAGGGTCGTACAAATGTGCCTGTCCCCCCTCCCATCGTCTGTCCCCCTACAGCTGGAAGAAGTGCATCCCACGACAGCTATGAACAACATTTACAACCGACTTGTGTCACCCAAAAAAACTAACTATGGATATTGTATAATTCTGTCAACTATGTGTGGTTTATTGCCTTATTGTGCCTTGAGGCTTTCAGACCAGGTTTTATTTGTGGACACAGAGGAATTAGATAAATTACCAGACACAGTGTAATATCATACCATGAAATCCTTTTTTATTGTTGGAATATTATATCATACTGTATAGAAACATAAATATTGTGAAATATATTATTTTTTAAAGTGTCTTAAATAAATCTGTTAAATATGTTTCTTCTACTGCAGACTTTGCTCAACAAAGAGTGAATAACGAACTAATTTCAACAGCTCTTCACCATTTAAACCATACACATTTTACTTGTATGTACTCCTTCTCATTTAAATATGTAGTTAAAAATTTAGAGCACTAGTGTTTCATGGCTTAAAGGCTGCATACGTTAGATGTAAATACATTTATCACAACACAATCATGGTCATGCAAACAGTTCACTGTAAAAAGAAACAAATTAATTCTCATTCACTCAAAGAAAACAACCGTTACAAAAATACAGCAGTTTACATACTGAGTACTGACGTACTGAGCAACAACAAAACTACAATGCTCCAGTGCCAGGGAGCGCAGTGTATCTGAATTTGGGTTAAAATTATTAACATAAATTTAATAAATACATTTAATAAATAACCTATTTGTCTCAAATACAGTTTTAATGCACTGTACAGTACATTGTTTCTAAGAGTAACTTAAAACTAAGGGTGCTCCGATCAGGATTTTTGAGGCCGATCACCGATCAGCCTTTGCTGTGATTGGCCGATACCGATCATGGCCGATACCGATCACGTGGTCTTCAATGTAGTAATGTATGCAAGCTATTATTAGTTCCACTTGAAAAATACTGTAGCCTTTGTAAATGTAAAAGTACAACAAAATTCTACTTATTTTTGTTTTAGAAGAGGTTTTGTTGCCTTTAATGTGTGCCCAGTGTCTGTGTGGCTTTGTTTGAATGCTCCGCTGATGTAAAAATCAGCTGTTCTTAGTTGGTGCCTTTAGTGCAAGTCCCGGGTGCAGCACCTGCGCCCGCGTAACGCGCAGCCAAACCAGGTTGAAACACAGTAGACTAAAGAGCAGACAGCTCCTGCAACTAGTTTTGACAATGTCTGAACGAAGAAAAGGTGCACAAGAGAGCAGTGAAGACAACCATGAAAGGTGCTCTCCCCAGACACACGGACACATGGGCTGCCTTTTTACTTTCTCTTTCCATTAGCAGCCATTTGGTGCAGTTTAAGCCACAAAACGCAGTTTTCTCCGCGCAACAAGACACAGGCAGACTCCGAACTTTCTTAATGCTTTTAACGTAAATGTTAGCGGGTTAGCTGTAGCTCTATTTGCGTTGCGCTCCAAGAGCAGGTGGGGACAAAGCAGGGACATAAAGCAGCAGCTCCAGGGCAGGTTTGTGTTAGTTATAACCCGGGCTTAATTTACAAACACTGCTAGAATAATGCTACTGCTGTTTAATCAAACCGGAGTTGCAGGACAGAAGATGCGAGAGCCTCGCGTGCTTGTTGTAATTTGATCGGCCCTTCTGATCAGCCCATTTTACCGATCACCGATCTCTCTATTTTTAGCCATGATCGGCTGATCACCGATCGCGGCCGATCGATCGGAGCACCCTTACTTAAAACTGCTTAAAATCAAGAATCTTTCCCACACATCAACTTGCACAAACACGCATTTATACAACTGGGGTTGAACCACCAACCTTCTGTTTTGGACAACCGACTGTAACATTTAATTTGGGTATTTTGTCTCTAAACCAGTAATTAATTAATAAGGTTTCTAAAACTTTACTCTTAAATTTTTTATTGAAAATTAAATTCATGGACTGAATACTAAAAATAATTTTTCTCACACTACACACAGAAAGCGTAGAAGTCTATTGATGTTCATAAATGTGAACATAAAACATGCTTTTGCTGCAGTTTAAATAACTACTATATGTATAGTCAGCAGGTTTTGAGCAGCTGCCATGATGATGATACTGAGTTTATAGAGGACACAGAGCTAATATTTAAAAGTGCATTATTTTGTAGTTCTGGACCAGTCACGTGTTCACACAGTAGAAGAGAGTTGTTTCATTGCATGAGGCAGCTTGAGTGTGGCAGGAAGTCATGAACATACGCGACAACGGCTTTGGACAGATACGTCATGGTGCCGTAGCTGCCACTGGGGGCGCTGTCGTAGAAGAAGTTACAGATGCCTGTCGCCGGGTCCTTTTCGAGGAAGTATTCGCCGGCACTGATGGACTTCTGTAAATTTTAAGTAAAATCAGAATATAGTAAATATAGACCATATTTTCTCTACTGAGACAAAAGTAACTCAAACTGGGTATTTCATTGGCTTTGAGTGTTTATGTTTGATACACAGCAGTTGGATCAAAACACTGTTCTAAAAAAATTGGGGTCAAAATTTTTTTGTTTTTGGCAATGGGTATGGTAGGTTTTTGGTAATCAAGTTAAATATGAGCAATATTTTTACATGCAGCCATTTCAAATGGTTGTATCCACACTTGGTGTAAATCCAATCCATCCATTACATTATGATGCATGCAAGTCAAGCCACCTCCAAACTTTAGATCTGTCTTTAGATTTGATCTCCTGTGACTTTATTTCCAAGTCTGACATATAGTCTCTATAAATTATTTGGTTTCATTACCTGGTCGTTCAGGAAGAGATCATTTGCCAAATGTAAGATGTGGTCCACGTGAATGATACTCCCAATGGTGTCCACGTCCACGTCAGCGACCATCCCCACAACCATGATGGTCTCTACCAGCAGCTGCCTGTACTCTGGCTGTGGGACGTGGTTCAGGACGGATTCCACCTGAACGGCAAACTTAATCTCCCCAGTAGTCATCTAAAAAGCACAAAGATTGGACATAGGAAGAAAATGAGAACAGATAAGTTTATTAAATCAAATTTAAATTATTCTAACAGCATCTTAACACACTAATAGCTTTGCCTGGCATAATTTTGCGAAACATAAGCTCAGTCTAGAGAGTAGTGCATTATGAAACTCCACCAAAACACCAGAGAGTTCAACAATTATGATCTATTGATTTTGGCTTCTTACCACAGCAAACAATACAAAACGGGGGCTATTATATCCTTTTATTTATATTTTTATAACAATCTTGGTCACCTCTAGAACAGCACTGCATGTTTTACAACCTTCGAAAACATTATGTGACTAACAGAGAACATTTTTAATAAGTAATCTACTGGTGCCATAAAGAAACAGGTGAAGAGACCAGCAGAGGGCAGAGTTGTTACATTCGTTTGAACAGAAACAGAGAAAAAAGCTTTTTTATTTCCTTTATTTTCTATGATGTCAAATGTCTGAGCTGTACACTGTCTTTTAGATAAATAAATGAGAGCAGGCTGGATGTAGAGGGCTTGTTGATTGGTCAGTGCTTCCTGGAGTGGGCGGGGTCCATGGGAGAGGCGGAGGCTCGCGGAACAGAGTGTTCTGACCCCTCAAAAATTCAGTGCCCGAGTGTACAAAAGACTGTCTCCACAGTTCCCACTTATCCTTGTTCTATTTAGTGCACTTGTTTTTGCATGTAGTTCCAAATTACGACACCAGGGGGGGCTTGTGACTGCATCAGTGCAGCAGCATGGCACTGAGAGTTACCGTCAAACACGGACCTTGTTTTAATGTCTATTTGACAGTGTGCGTTCATAGAAAGTGAGTAACCTTGTTTTGTGTTTGAGTCTCATTTTGCTAAAGCCTTAAACCTGTGTTTTACCATGTTTTATGTAGAGCTTTATTGTAGTTCGGAGACTGTGTAGCATCCAAATAAGAGCTAACTGCTAGCGTCATAGCTACCTAATTAAGACTTGCTATCATTACATTTGTTTCAGAATATGTTTGTCAGTCCTGTTTTAAGCAGATATACCTTATTATGTTTGTATGCTATTTCTGTGTACACAGTGCATTACTGAAGTTTGTTATTCAGTTTATGTGCAGTTATATTGTACATCTGTATAGCTAATTAATATTACCAGCCCTGTAGCAGGCCTGTACCAATATTTCCATTATTGTAGCCACTTTGGTTGTGTTTATTATAATGAGTGCTTGTGCGCACCACTAATATATTGTATTGTTTGTTCTCTTGTAGAAAACCACACACACACACACACACACACCAACCTACAAGTAGGCATTAAACAAAGTTCTATATCTCTGAACCTGGAAATTGAAGTTATTACTCTGCACTAACCTGAACATACAATTGCTGTCCTGACCCGACACCCTGCAGTGATTGCTATCCATATTTGAACTAGTTACAGTCCTCAATACAATTTTGGTCCTTCGAGCCGGATACAAGCAACCACTACAGTCAATATGTTCAGGCCACATGAGAGAGAGCCCAGAGATATAGACCGCCCACAAAGAGCAAGGCAGCTGCCATCACATCTTCAGGACTACGAGGTCAGCTACCCTATGAGGTACCATGTCCCTGGTGATGAGCAGGCCAGACGAATGTCTTCTCCAGAAATTCTTAGATCTATTCAGAGCATGAGAGAGGAAAATGACCAGTTGCACAGAGATGTCCAACGTCTTATGGATATGATCCATAGTGTTCCGGCAGTCTCCTCACAGCATCAGTCACGGTCCGGACGCCAGAGGGAGGAAACATCCACTGCACCAGCACCTACCAGTAAGCTGATGCCATCTAGTGGTCATCAAAGCTCACGTCAGCCAGTGAGTGCCCCACCTGTGAGCAGAGATGCTTCTCCACCTCCACAAGGCAACCGACATGGCATAGTTGAGGACCTCAGACAGCACTTGCAGGAAGCGGGATTAGTCACAGAGCATGCAGAGTCACAAGTCACATCTGGCGTTTCAACTCCTTGCTCCCAAGACAATTTTAAGATGAGAGATATTACAAAGAGTCCAGAGCCACTTCACCATGATGACAAGGACTGCCTGCCACACAGTAAAGCTCACCACCGGTCCAAAGATAACCAACAACCACGACATAAATCTGCGCTTATTCAGTCTGACGTCCAATATCATCCCAGATATGAGGAGGACTATGAGCGCTATAAAGACCGCTCTTATCAACGTGAGGACCAATACCATCACCCTTATGGTACTTCTCCACCCCATCCAAGTTATCCATTCTACAGTAATGAATACAGTCATCCTGCCACGCCCTATCGACACAGTAGTCCAAGAGCTCATCACAAAGGCCGCTACTATGGGCATGAAACAGGGTACTCTCCTAATTATAGAGGCCACCCTGATGACTATAACACCTCTGCTGATGGATATGAAAATAGACTAAGAGAGGACAGATACCCACCTGACCTGCCATACCATTCACCAAGTCGTCGGACTCCATATAGCCAAATGCCAGCGCTAGATGCCTATCGTGGACCAAAGCCAACAATCCCGGACTTTAAGTCAGAGGACCCTCGTGAGTTTGCAAGACTGAAACTAGCCTTGGACAATTTACTCCCATATGATGCCCCAGAGCATTTTAAGTTTCAAATTCTCACAGACCACCTCAAATGTGAGGAAGCGTTACTCATTGCTGACTCCTACAGCAATAGTCCATACCCATTTACAGACACTATGAGGGCGCTCACAGAGATGTATGGTCAACCACAACAGCTAGCACTTAAGAGGATTTCCAAACTGATGGATGAGCCCAATATCAGGACTGGGGACATTAAAGCCTTTAAGTCATTTGCCCTTCAAGTTCGTGCACTAGTCGGGATGCTACATCAACTAGGAAGCCAAGGTTGGACAGAACTGAGGTGTGGTTCACATGTCTCTCGCCTCTTAGCTAAGTTGCCACACGACCTGAGAGCTAATTTCCACAGATTTGTGAACCCCATCAATACTCCCATTCCAACACTGCTTGATCTGGCTGACTGGCTCGAATATGAGGTGCGTGTTCAGGTTAGTGGCGACCAATCCAGCAGTACCCCAGCCAGAGAGAGACAAGCTCCACCCAAGAACCAACGTCCAGATTACAAGTCACAGAGATCCACTGCTATTCTCCATGGCAGTGAGTCTAATGAGTCGAAGGAGAAATCAGATAAAGCTCCAGCTATTTCAGTGAGGGAGGTAACGCAAGACAAGCCAAAGAAATACTGTCCCTTCTGTGATACTGTTCAGCACTATCTGAACCAGTGCAGCAGCTTTAAGATCCTGTCAGTGGAGCAGAAGATAGAGTGGATTAAAGCAAATAATCGATGCTGGAGATGCGGACGTGAACACCGAGCAGCAAAGTGCAACCTCAAAGCAAAGTGCAAACAGTGTGAGAGAAAGCACCTCGATGTCCTTCATGAGGTTAATACCAGCCAAAATGCCACAGCAACTGGTAAACCCAAAGCACCTGAATCAAGCACTTGCTTAGTGAGTTCTGTGTCAGAGACTTTGTACATTGATCGACCAGCCAGCCACCAGGTGTTACTCAAGCTGAGTCGAGTCATCCTTCAGAGCGGCAATAAGGCACTAGAAACCTACGCAATATTGGATGACGGGTCAGAGCGCACAATACTCCTAAACGATGCTGCTGTTCGTTTGGGCCTTCGTGAGAAAGCTGAAGACCTCACACTCCGCACAGTTCGGCAAGAAGTCTGCACCATCCACGGAGCCACTGTATCCTTCTCAGTAGCCCCTGCATCACAACCAGACAAGTGCTACAAGATTAACAAAGCATTCACTGCCAGAGAACTGAATCTAGCCTGCCACACCTATCCTATTAAAGCTCTGCAGGAGAAATATCACCACCTGAGAGACATTCCACTGCCAATCATCAAGGATGCCCAACCGCTACTGCTGATTGGGTCAGATTATCCTCATCTGGTTACTCCAGTGGAACCTGTACTTCTCGGCCCCCCAGGCGGACCTGCGGCCATTCATACCAGACTAGGATGGACTTTACAAGGCCCTACAAGCCTCTTATACCACCAACTGTCCCCACAGCAATGCCTCTTCACCACCTTTAACCCTCCAGAATTAGAACTCCTTAGTCACGTGGAGAAACTGTGGCAGTTAGACATCTTGCCATACCGAAGTGAGCGGTTGATCACCAGGTCGAAACAAGATGCTGAGGCAGTCCGCATTCTCGAGGATAAGACTACCAGAATAATGGTTGATGGTGTTAACAGGTATGCTACTCCATTACTTTGGAAACAAAACCTGCCCTTGCTTCATGCATCCAAAGAAGCAGTGCTGCCTCAGTTACGTGGGACGGAGAGACGGCTTGTGAAAGATTCTGAAAGGGCTGCCATCTACTCTAAAGAAATCCATAAGCTCATTGACACTGGCTATGTCAAAGCCCTTTCTGCCACCAAGGCCAAAGAGAGCATCTATTCATGGTTTATCCCCCACCACATGGTGCAGCACAATGGGAAATACCGAATAGTCTTTAACTGCTCCTTCACATTCAACGGACAGAGCTTGAATGACCACCTACTTCCTGGGCCCACGCTTGGAGCCAGCCTCATGGGAGTCCTGCTCAGGTTCCGAGAGCACCCAGTGGCCATCAGCAGCGATGTGAAAGGAATGTTTCACCAAGTACGTCTGCTGGATGAGGACAAACCATTCCTTCGCTTCCTGTGGCGGGATGTTAAAGTGGATCAGGAGCCTATCATCTATGAGTGGCAAGTACTCCCATTTGGCACAACATGCAGTCCATGTTGTGCCACCTTTGCACTCCAGACTCATGTCCAAAGTCACACTGAACCAGAGGAGAATGCTCGCCTCTCAGTAGAACGCTGTTTTTACGTTGATAACTGTCTGCAGAGCCTCCAGTCAGAAGATCAGGCCAAGCAACTCGTAAGTCGACTGCACAAACTACTGATAGAGGGTGGATTCGAACTCAGAGAATGGGCCAGTAATGTTCCAGCAGTTATCAAACATCTGCCAAAGGAATCCCAATCAGAAAGCAGCACACTCTGGTTCACACAACAAACAGCTGACCCTCAAGAGCGTACGCTTGGACTCTTGTGGCAGTGCAAATCAGACACACTCCGCTACAAGCAGCATCAGAGTGAATGTCCTGAACTGACGATGCGCAACATTTATCGTCTTCTCGCCCAACAATATGATCCTCTCGGGTACATTATTCCCTACACAACAAGAGCTAAGATCATTGTGCAGCGGCTTTGGGACAAGAAGAGAGGATGGGATGATCCTAATCTCCCAGAAGATCTGCTACAGGCTTGGAGGTCATGGGAAGAAGAGCTTCCTCAGTTGTCACAGGTCATCTTACCCAGATGCTACACCAGCCGTGACATGGACTGTAGTATCAGCAGCCGGACCATCCACATCTTCTGTGATGCATCTGAACGTGCGTATGGATCTGTGGCGTACCTGCTAACTGACAGTGGAGATGGACAGGTTCAAGTCGCATTTCTAGCAGCTAGATCCAGAGTCGCGCCAAAGAAGCAACTCTCCATACCCCGACTTGAGCTGTGTGGAGCATTAACAGGTGCGCAATTGGCTTCCTTACTGATTAAAGAGCTCACAGTCAAGATCCAAGTTGTGGTATACTGGACTGATTCCACCACAGTCCTCAACTGGCTCCAATCAGACTCCTGCAGGTATAAAGTGTTTGTAGGTACAAGAGTTGCCGAGATACAGGAGTTGACGGACATTAAAGCCTGGCGCTACATTGATTCAGCCACTAACCCCGCAGACGATATCACAAGGGGGAAAACACTAACTCAGCTCGCTGAAGTTAGCCGATGGAGTCATGGACCCTCCTTTCTCTTACAGTCATCTGATCAGTGGCCTGCAGCACCAGCCGGTCCAGTCACTGAGGAAACCGAGGAGCTGAGAAGCACAGTGTTTTGTGGCTTGACAACCAGCTCAAAAGATCCAACTATACCTGACATCCAGCAGTTTAAAACCTTTCAAGAGCTTCTGGAATCCACTGCACAGAAGTTACATGGGGCAGTGACTGACACACCTCCCACTGCTGCTGACTATCATGAAGCAGAGTTGGCCCTCCTGAGGCATGCACAGAAAGAGAACTTTTCTGAAGAGGTATCGCTGCTCAAGTCTGGTAAACCTCTCACATCTAGCAGTAGATTGCTAACATTAGCACCTGAATATGATCAGTCATCTGGCCTGATCCGTGTTGGGGGCCGGCTTAGAAGATGTGACAGTTTGAGCCAAGAAGTACAGCATCCTATTCTCCTGTCACCCTCTCATCCAATATCTAAGCTTCTGATTCAGCATTATGACAATCAGCTGCACCACCCTGGACCAGAGCGTGTTTTTGCAGAGCTGCGCAGGAAATATTGGATACTGAGGGGCAGAGAAGCAGTTAGGAAGCACCAACATAACTGCATAGACTGTAAGAAGTGGAGAGGCAGCCCACAAGTGCCAAGAATGGCCGATTTACCTCCTTCCAGTTTGAGGCTTTTCCGACCTGCCTTTTATTCAACAGGTGTCGACTGTTTCGGACCCATGCTTGTTAAAGTGGGAAGACGCACAGAGAAGAGATGGGGCATTTTGTTCAAGTGCCTCACTACTCGAGCTATCCACCTAGATCTCCTACCCAACATGGATACTGACTCATTTCTAATGTCACTTAGGCGCTTTATTGCTCGCAGAGGAAAGCCCTATGAACTCCTCTCTGACCAGGGCACAAATTTCAAAGGAGGAAGTAAGGAACTGCATGAAGCCTTCAGTGCCTTGGAGCCTGCAATTAAAGACCAGCTTGCAGCTGAACAGATTTGTTTCCGTTTTAATCCACCTAACGCCCCACACTTTGGTGGATCATGGGAACGAGAGGTGAGATCTGTAAAGAACGCCCTCCGCACCACTTTGGGAGCTCAGACAGTACCAGAGGAAGTGTTAAGGACAGTCCTTATTGAAGTAGAGGGCATCCTTAACTCTAGGCCCTTGGGTTACGTCTCCTCTGACCTCGCTGACCCTGATCCCGTCACGCCTAACTGCTTGTTGATGGGGCGGCCAGACTCTTCTCTCCCTCAAGTGGTCTACCCAGAGTCAGAACTGCTGAGTCGGAAAAGGTGGCGTCATTCACAAGTTTTAGCTGATCACTTCTGGAAGCACTACATCCAGCACTTTCTTCCCACTTTACAAGCCCGCCAAAAATGGCGGACTGAAAAGGAGGACATCACCGTGGGCACAGTAGTCCTTGTTGTTGATCAGCAAATACCAAGAGCTCTCTGGCAAGTAGGGACAGTGAAGACGGTCATCCCTGGAGCAGACGGCAGAGTGAGGACAGCAGTAGTTCAAGTAAAGGACCGCACCTATACTCGCCCAATTGTTCGTCTCATCAAGCTACCACCTTTACCTCGGGACAATACAGACACCTAGTAGTCAAATTTGCACACCAAATTTGGGGGCGGCTGTACAAAAGACTGTCTCCACAGTTCCCACTTATCCTTGTTCTATTTAGTGCACTTGTTTTTGCATGTAGTTCCAAATTACGACACCAGGGGGGGCTTGTGACTGCATCAGTGCAGCAGCATGGCACTGAGAGTTACCGTCAAACACGGACCTTGTTTTAATGTCTATTTGACAGTGTGCGTTCATAGAAAGTGAGTAACCTTGTTTTGTGTTTGAGTCTCATTTTGCTAAAGCCTTAAACCTGTGTTTTACCATGTTTTATGTAGAGCTTTATTGTAGTTCGGAGACTGTGTAGCATCCAAATAAGAGCTAACTGCTAGCGTCATAGCTACCTAATTAAGACTTGCTATCATTACATTTGTTTCAGAATATGTTTGTCAGTCCTGTTTTAAGCAGATATACCTTATTATGTTTGTATGCTATTTCTGTGTACACAGTGCATTACTGAAGTTTGTTATTCAGTTTATGTGCAGTTATATTGTACATCTGTATAGCTAATTAATATTACCAGCCCTGTAGCAGGCCTGTACCAATATTTCCATTATTGTAGCCACTTTGGTTGTGTTTATTATAATGAGTGCTTGTGCGCACCACTAATATATTGTATTGTTTGTTCTCTTGTAGAAAACCACACACACACACACACACACACCAACCTACAAGTAGGCATTAAACAAAGTTCTATATCTCTGAACCTGGAAATTGAAGTTATTACTCTGCACTAACCTGAACATACAATTGCTGTCCTGACCCGACACCCTGCAGTGATTGCTATCCATATTTGAACTAGTTACAGTCCTCAATACACCGAGAATACAGTATTACACAAACAGATGTGAATGAAACAAAAAACTACTCCAGGCATGCCTTTGATGAGGGGATGTTGTAACATTGTTGAAAGCTCCAAAAAGTTGACTTTGCATAATATAGTCTCTTTAATATAGAAGAGTTTGATATTTATGGATTCACAAAGAATTACTAGTTACTAGAAAAAATAGTAAAAACTAATGAAGCACAAGAACACCTCTTACATTGGGTTTAAAAAACACCACCAGCCAAAGGTAATGGTTTGCTGAAGGAGTCTAAAATGAATACAAAAGCCTTAAGAGTAATTTAATGTGGGGTAATAAATAATTCAGGCTAACTGATTTTTTATTTATTTTTTTACAATAAAAGGGTGCTTTAAAGTCGAACCACACTGCGTACCTCTCTGGTGGTGGAGGAGGGCAGCACGTATCCATCTATGGACAGTCCGTGGCACTTTTGCAGGATCTTCCAGACTTTTTGGTAAAAGCCCGTGGGTACTCTGTTGATTGCCCCGTCAAGTCTGCGCCGTCTCAGCCACTGGCCCTGTCTGTCCTCCCACAGCAGCTGCCCATCACCGGGACCCGATCCCACCGGGGAGAGTATCCCACTGGGGGTTGAGGGGCTGCTGCAGCGCTGTGGAGCACAGACAGAGAGAGGCTGTGAGAGGAGGTCAGTATTTAAGTTAAATAAACTCAACCTTATGTACATATTGGAAAGGCCTTCCCTTAACTGCCATCCCAAAGAGGTACTGATTACTGAATCAGAGATTTTTGGTCAGACCTGTAGTAGTGAGTTTAACATGCAACTGTAAATAATGTTACTTTGAACACCTAATCCATTGACTCTTGTGCATTTTATCTTTAAATTATAAAAAAGTAATCAAAGGTAGACTGCAGACCGTGAGCTGTCAGCACATGCAATACATTTTTTGAGTTTTTGCCACAAGTTATTCAATTAGTTCATGTGATTTAACAGAAGTTTTAAGAAAGTAACAAATACCATGTGGTGGCAACATAGTTAGTGTACAGCTGTATATAAGGTTGAGTCTAATCCCCCCCAAAAAATCATGCAAGTGTTTGATCCTGGTGGTGTCATGCATGTCATTTCAGGTACAAAGACATACTTAAGGACAAAGGCTGGCATTGTTTTGGATTTAAGTATCAAAGTCAGCATGGAACAAGTATGAGTTTTAAGATATAGTGGTTTCAAAATGGGATAATTAAGATTTAAGTGTTTGGGTCCTTCTCTCAAAGCACTGTGGTGCTGTGGTTGGGGCTTAAATTTGAAGTTTAGACAGCAGGTTAATCCTTGTTTAGTCCTGGATTCTTACTGGTGAAGCTGTGGTTATGCAAACCTGATGCAGCTGTGGTGGTTGATTAGTTCTGGTTTTGTCCTGGTTTAGCCTTGTTTAGACCCATTTTAGTCCTGGTTTAGTCATGTTAAGCTCTAGTTTAGTCCTGGGATTTTACTGCTTTAGCCTGATTTAGTCCTGTTAAGCCCTGGTTTTGTCCTGGGTTTTTGCTGGTTTAGTACTGGTTTAGACTTGGATGTAGTGCTGTTTAGTCCTTTTGTCCTGAATTCTTGCTGGTTTAGTTCTGCTTTATTCCTGGCTTACCTGGCTTTGCCCTGTTTTTGTCCTGGTTAAGTCCTCTTGAGCCCTGATTTGGTTTTGGTTTAGTTCTGGTTTTGTCCTGGCTCAGTCTTGGTTTAGACACGGTTTAGTCCTAGTATGGTCCCTGTTTAGTCCTTATTTATTAATACATTTTTTTCTGTTTTAATGCCTGTTTTAGCCCTCGGTTTTAGGCTCTGTTGTATTGGGAAAGCCCAATATTTTCTGAGGTGGTAGTTTGTGTGAACTGCTGTAGATTTGAATGTTGCCAAAGCCTTTTTCCTCCTTTAGGATGTCATTGATCAGTATGGATTATATATTCGATTAAAACAGATGAGGAGAATTCGGATCAGATGGGATGGTTTACCGTTGAGCGAGGAGATGTGACAGTGCTACTCAAGGAATGACCTCCGCTGATGATCTACACACATATACACAGATATATACAACATATATGGGCACATGGGAGATGAAAACATACTCAAAATGCTTGCTCAGTTTGATGAAGAAAGCCCCCTTAAAAAAGAAAATCTGGTTATGTTGTTAGAAAATGTTAAACGATCAAGACATACCATCGAAACCATGGTATAATTTCATAAAGGCTGTTAATGGCTCATCAGTTTATGCACAATGTACGTAAACCATGAATGGACTTTTAAATGAATCACAAGCAATGTTTTAGTGCTGCCATGAGGTCAGTTCTGCCCCTTTTGCAAATTAATCTGTGTGCTTTATACTGTAAATGAAATCTAAATATCTCTCATAACAAAGAAATGGCTTTACTAAAAAAATTTGTCAAGTCTGTTCGGGAATTTAGGTGGGGTCCCACTAGCAAAGCAATAAGATTAGAAGTGAAATACTACAGATGTATACAGTACAGTATATCATTGGGGCAGTGCTTCCTAGTTGGTCTGGACCTAATTTTATCCTTGATCGCTGAATTATAACCCACTTTTTACAGAACCAAAGATTTTTTTCTACAATGTTTCACTAGATCTTTGTCCCACTTTTTCTATATATTTTATGTAATAAAAAAGTGCAACAGTTTATGTTAAACTACACTTGATACAGTGTAACTACAATGTAACTACAAGCTAACACATGCTGTAACAAACTAAAATAACATTTTCCTATGTTGGGTACTCACTACTTACAGTTTCTAGATAAAAAGTAGTACATTTTATTACATTTGATCCAAGAAACATAGTTATTTCAGTTTGTTACAACATGTGTTACATTGCAGTTACATTGTATCAAGTGTAGTGTAAAATAAAGTGTTACCAAAATATATTAGGCTTTAAATATATTCAACCTCCCTACTGCAACCCACCTTTGGTTCCTGACGTACCATTAGTAAGCCACTGCTCTAATATATTACAAATAAGTAGCTGGTGTAGAGATACTTTGTGAAACCTGTATAGTACTGTGTGTTAAAGTGAAACGTGTTTTAGACATGAAGCCTACTTGTTCATAGCTTTATTTAAATTTACTCAACCCCTACAAATTAAAGTCACCTTTTACTTACAGATTAACCTACATTGTTTTATTAGTGCTAGATTTGTCAACCTTGTCCAACTGAAGAATATAGTGATCAGGTTTGCATTTAAAAAACATTATAGTGTATTTTTTCAACTTAAAAAAAAAACAATTAGGAGTCAGCTGCCAATGCAGAATCTTTGTATGTTTATAATTCTTGTCCCAGCTAAGATAAGATTAAAAACAGAAGTACTTGCCTATTGCAAAACTGATATATTTTAGAGAAACAACTTGCATTTAATTTTAGACACTATATATGTGAACTAAAGCTAGCACTGTTGTGTGAAGGAATATAAATGACCCCATGGCAGTTTTAAGAGGTATACAGATGTTAGTGATTCTAATTTTGATAAATGCAGCTTCTAGCAAACGTAGAAAAACCCTGCAACCATGAGAAACTATGATGCAAACTCTATGGAGGACATAATGTTATAGTCATGTTATGTTATGTTTCTTTTTATGAATCTGTCTCGCCCGGCGAATTTTGACTGAATTTCAAAATGACCACATGCTAAACGTTATCAAACCTAACGCACACTGATCGGACGAGAGCCATCCAGCTGCAACCAGAAGTAGGGAGAAATTAGAGGCAGTAGCTTTAAATAGTTTGTAGTTTTTTATTTTGTAATGCCCCACCTGTTTGATTTCACTCTTGAGTTTATGAATCCCTGTGCGCTCAATTTTGGTGGCACCAGTGTTGCCTAATTCATGGATAGAGATGGCAGGACTGGTGGCAGTAGACTGGATTGGACGCACTAAAAAATAAACAGAAATTCAGTAAAATATCAACATGTCAGCTTTTCCCTTCTTGGGTTACCACATAAATCATCATCATCTATCTTGTGTCTTGGCCAAACTTAAAACATCATCATTGAGTTCATAATAACATTTAAAAATACTAAAACTTACTGCTGCGCTCAACCCCAAACTCTTTGCCGCTGAGGATGTGATGTAGCAGGCTCTTCATCCCAAATGGACTAAGGCTCATCAGACTCTCAGAGGCCTCCTCGCCTGAAAATATTAACATTTTATTTAAATCACTGCGACTGTTGTGGCACAATGTCTTTCTGTTGGTGCTATTCTGGGGACTACTAGTGGTATTTCTCTAACATATCATATGCATTGTATTTGGCCAAACGGTTTGCCTCTACCTATTAGCACCTAGGGCTAATTTGAGGTGAGATAAATAAATGTTAAGTGACATTATGTACTATACATGGGCCTCTGATGGTAGGTTTTAAGGCTTGGGCTTACTTGTTTTTTTTTTTTTTTTGAGGGGGCCACATCGACATCTAATGGAGACTACATTTCACAATATTAGCTTTTGATTAGGCATAACATGTGTAGTGGCTCCAGGTGCAAACATTTTAGTTAACTCTTCTGAAATGGTGTCTTCACTGTAGTTAGATGTTTGACATTAAGAGAGTATCTAGCTAAAGGTAGTACTGTATCTACATAAATAAAGTATAAGATGTTTTGTTTTCTTACCAGAGCAGTGGAGGCTGCGGGCCAGCTCAGTGGCCATCACCTGCATGATGAGCCCGATCCTGAGTCTCAGCATGCCTTCAAACAAGGCCGGCTGTGAGCGCACATGCATGGCCAGATACACCATTATCTCCTGCAAAAACAATATGTCCCCATCACTAATGTAGGCAAATTGTTTTAAAAAGTGATTTTAGATGATACATTTTATCTTAAAAGTACCTGAGTGAGCACGGCGATACTAATGTCCTGGCCACTGGCTTCATAAATGAGAGCGTTGAGCTCCTCTGGAGGGAGGGGACTGGTGGGACAGCAAGGAGGAAGAGAAAACTTTACTCACTAAATGTCTTCTGTGATATTTAGTATAACATACAAGTATAGCATACACTGTAATGACTCTTTCTCTTGGTTCAGGAGGTAGCCCCACTGTCAGCTGCTTGTGATGAGAAATAAGGTCTGTGCAGGCCTGTGTGAGGAAGCATATCACATAAATATATCAACTATAATAGAACTAAAAAGAGGGCACATGCATGGCCATTTAAATATAAACAATATGTAAATGAATTTAATCAGTAAAGGACAATCATTCTTATTTATAAAGAGGCAAAATTGTGCTTTAAAATGTAAAAACATATCTAAAACTTTACTATTTGTCAGCGCAATGCTGGTCACTCATGTACCAACATTGTTAAGCTGTACATCAAATACAAAGTACATTCAAAGGCCATAATATTAGGTACACCTGTGTGCAAATATTGGATCAACCAATTGCGTGGCAGCAACTCAATATATCAGAAAGGGAAAAGGGGGATTTATGTAACTTGTCATGGTCTTGTCTAAATATTTTGGGAACTTCTGATCTACTGGGATTTTCACATACAACCATCCCCGGGGTTACAGTGGAAGTGATCCCAAAAAGAGACAAAATATTCAGTGAGCGACTGTTTTGTTGTTGCATTCTTGATTTCAGAGGTTGGACTGGTTTGAGATCACAAAAAGGCAACAACTCAAATAACTTTTACTACCAAAGACTGCAGAATCCATCTATAACTGCATTGATCCCATTTAAAAGCACAAGAACAGGTGTACCTAATTATGTGCCTAATATATAGTGATGATAAAACTTAAGTACCTCGGCCAGGACCTCGACTCTTTTTCGGAGCAACCCGGAGATGTACCTAATGAGGCCCCACTCTTTACAGGCTCCAGCTTGTGTATACAGCTCCTCCAACAGGACGTGCACACTGACGCCCCCCTGTCCCGGGCCGGAGAGCTCCACCAGCCACTCAGGACCTCTGCTCACCATCACAACACAGCAATATTCAGTAACATTGTGCCAAATAACACCAAAAAAAAAATTCTCTTTTTCAACCAATCAGTAGAGTACAATTTAGAACAATATAGACAGTGGTTAAACTGTGTACGTAGATATTTTAAAATAACACTAGAGATATTTAAATTAATGATTTAATAGTATCAGAGTAACATTAATATTTTAATTATATAAACTAAATTAGCGGTTGAATTATAACTCTCGAGACATTTGCTAGTTTCATTAGTCTCCCTCTCATTTATCAAGGCTTGGAGTGGCACAAAGAATACACTGCCTTGAGATGCCAAAAAGATATGTAACAATACATATTTTGTGTTGTTTGATGCGTTTTTTGTCATTTATTCTCATTATCTTTCATTCACATCATTATAATGTCTTTTGAGGTGAGGGGTGAGTTAAACATTTCAGATTAACTGTACATATTCACATGTATACTCATTTTTACTCTCTCCCTATTTGACCCTTAAATAAATGACCCCTAGTGGCTAAAAACATCCCAAAGAGAACATAAGAGTTACTGTATAGTGTGAGTTTTTCTAAAGTGTTACCAGATAAAACAACCTCACATAAAACAAGTTTTGGTTCATACTTCATAATGTAGAGGATGTAGAGGATGTCTGCCTGGTCCTGCAGAGTGGGGCATTCCTTCAGCTGTTTCACCAAAGCTGAGAAGTCTGTGTTCCCCTGAGCGTCCCGGGGCAGGTGCAGATCAGCATCACTGTGGGGCTTTAAGATCTCAGTGTTAGAATAAAAGAGACAAATTCAGCCAGTGGAAAGATGGGAAGTGTTTACCTTCTGCTGCTGCTTCGTGTGGTGGCCTTGTTGCAGATGAGGTACCTTCAGCAGGTTCAGGGTTTTGCGATGTTTGGTCATGGCAGGAGTGATGGGGAGGTACATGGAGGACTCTGAAACACGGCCAAAATTAACATACAACTCTGCAGAAAATAAGACACCACTGCATAAGGATCAGTTTCTCAGTTATCTTTACATAGGTGCAATATGGTGAACTGAACACTTTAGTATTGAGGTATGTGAAGATATTTAACAGACACTGGCCTGGGATGATTGTTGGACTAAAACAAAAATAAACTGCATTGGTCTTTTATTTGTTTAGGACCTGTATGAACACATAACTGCCCCTGTATAGCATTGTATAGTACCAGTAACTATAATGCATGTGTTACTTTAAAACAGTGGTTCCCAAACAGTGCATCAGGATCTAAAACTGGCTCGTTGGGATGCTGAATATAGATAAACTCCCAATAACTCACGGGGTATGTTGAGGCCTTGGACCTTGGCCATGAGCGACAGGATGTCCCGAGTGGTGTGTTCAGCGCTGAAGACGTGGTGTTGCCCCCTTTGGATGGGAGGGAGATGACTCTTGGTGGTGGTGCTGTGGAGGAGCTGGGTCAAGTACTGGTCGAAGATGTCCTCAGAGTTTTCTGGAGTTCATATGGAAAGAAATGTAGTTAAAAAATATTAAAGGATAGTGCTAATTTGTCTAATTTAGATGTCTATTACATTGTTTTCTTATAGACCTAGTGGCTTGCATATATTACGTTTTTGTGTAAATTTCTAAGTTAGTTTATCATAAATTAAGACACAAACCTTTTTTTCTTCTGAACAGCCATTAAAACATCCTACAAATTGTGTTACCTGAGGGACCATAGCTGCCATAAATGTCTCCCAATTCTTCTTGATCATCATCATCATCATCGTCTTCCTCAAATTCATCGCCATCTTCATCAAGGAAACTGAGGCTGGTGTGAAACGAAGTGGTTTGGAAAGTGGACAGGTCTGCCATCTGTACTCTGCAAACACAGCACAGTAATTATTATCATTATTGTGGTGCATCATGTAATGTGTAGTTGTAAACGTCCAGCCCCGTGAAGGGAGCAAGGATGTTAAATGAAAATAATAAATCTAGCTGTAAGAGAAGAAGAGGATTTACTATTTTTAGGTAATCAAAAAAATCACAAGTAGTACAAAAGTCAAAACAAACCTTGCCCCAGCAAAGTAGCCGTCTTGTATCTTCCTAAGGGTTGATAAGATACAAGGATCTAAGGATTGTCCATCTTCAACTAAGGAGAAAGAAATACTGCTGTGAAAAATCCTGTAGTACATTAATGTGAGTTTTTACACCCTTCTGGATTACCTATATTTTTGCATATTTGCCACACTTAAATGTTTCTAATCATCAAACACCATAATATTAAAATGATAAAATATTAGACAAATATTGAAAAAAGTGTTTACACCCTTCTGAATTTCATATATTGTTTAACATTTGTCATAATCAAACACTTTTTAATATTAGAAGACAACAGCGCAAATACAAAATGCTGTTTTTGAATTATTATTTTATTAAGGGGAAAAAAAAAAAAAACTCCCCGTGCCTATGTGTAAACTGTGAACTGTGATGAACCACAGTTCTGTTGGAGGTGTTCTGTATTTGTGGATAATGGCTCTCACCACAGATTGCTGGTGTCCCAAAGCCTTAGCACTGGCTTTGTAACCCCTTCCTTTTACTCAGCTTTCAAAAAATTGTGGTTAATCAACATTAATTTGTGATTTTATAAAGGGTGCACTTACTTTTGCATGTAGGCCCAGGTATGTTTGGACAGCTTTTTCCTTTAATAAATAAAATAATCGTTTACAAAAAGCATTTTGTATTTGTTCTGGTTTTCTTTACCTAATATTGTAAAGTGTTTACTGATCAGAAACTCTTAACCTCTTAAACCCGAAAAGGGCCCAACGGGGCTCCGCGCCCCCTTGCGTCCACTTGTTCGGACCATAGCGGGGAGATACAACGGCTGACACACACATGTTTGACATCCTCGTGTTCGGACAATTCGTGACAACAAAACTATCTACTTCAATTTCTATTCAACAGTTGGATTCCGCCTGGATTTTTTAAAAATAAAACATGTATATCTTTCCATTACTTTGTTTATTTGGCACAAATTTTGCTGCAGTAGCAGCATAAATTTTCAATTTATGTTGTTATTTGCTTCACTACAGGAAGGAAAAAGGCTTTTTTGGAGGCAAATATGTGTTTTTTTCAGGCGGAAATTAGAATAATCCATTTCAACCTCAATTTATGGTCAAACAATATAATGTATTAATATTATTTCTCTTCCACAGTAATCCCCAAAGTCCACCAATTAATTTGCTACCAAGGTTAGCTATGTACACCTAGTAAATGCTAAGTAAAACCTTAATAAATGTAGATATAGAATTTTTGGGAAAAAGGCCTCAGAGCTTAAGGTTAGGTTAAGTGTGAGAAATGTGCAAAAACATATCCAGAAAGGTGTAGACACGTTTTTTTTTTTTTTTACAGCGCTGTATATTCCAAATAAACTATCCACAGGGATGACTGACCAGGCAAATACAGCCCTGTACACTGACATAAATATCTATGCTCTATAAATACTACTACATAAGTAACTTATACAAACACTACATATTTTTAACTTGATCAAAACTATTTAAATGTTGGTACCAAGCATGCTGCGTGTGATGGGGAACGTGAGCGTGGGACGTCCTGTCATCCTCCAACAACAAGAAAGATAGGCCACTTCTGTCCGCAGCATCTCTACAATCATTTGGTTGTCTAGGGCCAGGTAGAAATGGTGCTGATCCAAAAACTAGTTATAAAGAAAAGAAGAAAAAGCAAAACTGTCGCATTAAAAGCCTGAATTTGAAAAGTATTTTAAATAAAACCTTTTTTTTAACCTGTGGAGTGAATATATAAGGCCGGTCTCTGATCTCATAAAACTTGGATGTTCCCAAAACTCCAATGTGTCTGTAAGGCCTCCCACTTAAATTCAGCTTCTTACTGTGTCCTGGAATAACACAGATAGCTTTTATTTAATGCCACAAAATGAAACTCACATAGACCATTACTACAGTGGATCATTTGCATTGTGTTTTTTTACCAAGTCGGACATAGATGTGACTGAGGATGCGAGCGGGCAGGACTCGAATGGGCTTGACTTCAGAAATGGTCTGGACTTTGATCCCCAGGTCACTCAGCAGCTCCTGGATCTCCTCCGACTCGGCCAAAATGCAAACTGGCAAAGACATGGGAAAAATAAAATAGTAATAATTGTTTTGTTGTTTATCTTGACAAAATAAAGTATTTTTAATAACAACCTAAACAGCCACTACAAATTAGAAATGAATATTTTGTAACACATAATAACTACACACTATAGGATTAGTTCAGTATTGATAATGGGTAACCACCAGTAATATTTTTTTTGCTCCAACAGTAATAGACGCCATAGAGTAATAACCATTGTAATTAAAGGAGCTATATTATGCAAAATCTACTTTCTACCATTCTATATGGTTGTTCCCTCATCAAAAACATACCTGAAGTTGTGTTTTCTTTCATTCCTGCGTTTCTGAGGCCTCAAAACACTCAGTTCCACAAACCCCTGCCCACTCCAGGAAGCACTGACGAAATAACAAGCCCTCTACATCCAGTCTGCGCTCATTCATGTATCCAAAAAACTGTGCACAGCTCTGTTTCCACTGATTCCTCAAAGCTATTTTTCATTTTATAGTAAAATAGCGTCATACAACATGGCTGCACTCTGCTGCCCTCTGCTGGTCTCTTCACCTGTTTCTTTATGGCACAAGTAGAGTACTTGTTTAAAAATGTTTTTAAAGGTTGTAAAATGTGCAATGCTATTCTAGAGGTGACCAAGCTTAGTTTGAAAAGATGAATAAAAGCAGAATATAGCCCCTTTAACGTGTAATTCGTGAGTAATAAGCTTATGTAAATGAATGCAAAATTATAAATATCAGTGTTAACTCTGTATCTATAAATGGTCTATTCATTAAAATAATGGAAATTACATAATGTATTAATGCTTTATTATGGTTTAATAGTGTGTATTTATTCTAAAGTATTACCAGAGATTTTCTTTTTTAACTTTTGGTATAGTTGGTTTTATTCAGGTATTAACAATAAAAAAAGAAGTCAACCAGTTGTAGTTTTTTCACAAACTGTATCCAGATGACTTCTCTAAGACCGAGATTTTACTTTTATGCTCATTTTCACTGGTAAATTGTCCCAGGGGTCACTCAGCTATTTATGCTCTACTAGTGATGCAGAAAGTAGAGCAACAGCAATTTGCATACACACAAATGTCACTCCAAGCCTTTAAGGCTGGCACTGCACTTTTTAGGATGAGGTGAGCATTTTACAGACAATAATATCTTGTAACAAAAACTAGGTTATCTGTTTGAAGGAGTCTAATGCAATCATTTATACAGGATTTAAGAATGTAAAAAGTACATATAGGAACAAAAACATAAACATTTTGGGAGCTAAAACAAGCAACTATACCTTGTACAACAACATCTGGTTTGATAATGGTAGAAAATCTTCTGTTCAGAGGATCGATCTCTCCAGGAGCCAAGAAACCCTTGATGGAAAAAGATACAGAGTACAACATAGCAGTTTTATGGGTGTGGTTTTATGATTATATTTGACTGATGCATGTCCAGTGTGAAATACCTCAGCCAGGAGGCAGCCCACAATGTACAGAGACTGTCCCCACATGTGAGGCAGCTGCCCCATAGACACTCGATCCACTGTGTGAGGGTTCCTGTACTCCTCCTCCACCTAAAAGAGAAAAATTATAACTTAAAGAAGGGGTTTTCCACATTAGCAAGAATTAGCTCTATGCACAAGAACAGTGATTCTCAAACTTTTTACACCAAGTAACACCTCAGAAGGTTTTTCAAGTATCAGCTAAATGGGCTAAAATGGCTAAGCCAGGTCTAAACCATTACTAAACCAGCAAAAAACCAGAATTAAACTAGGTCTACTAAACCAGGACTAAACCCGGACTAAACCAGAGCTAAATAAGCAAAAATCCAGAACTAAACTAGGTCTACTAAACCAGGACTAAAAGAGGTCTAAACCAGGACGACACTAGGGATGAAACCAGCACAGGACTTAACCCGGACTAATCCAGGAATAAACTACATCTAAACCAGGACTAAACCAGGTCAAAACCAGGACTACACCAAGTCAAAATCAGTACTAGCCCCAACTAAAATAGGTCCAAAACAAAATTAGGACTTGAACTGCAAAAAAACTCCTGAGTATGACCAGAAGAAGCCAGCATACCACAGTTTGAGAACCACTGTACCACATTTTCTTTTGTATTGGGAAAAACTGTTCCATCTGTTTTGTTATAATGAGTGTAAAAAGAGACCTTAACATGAATAAATAAATAAATGAGTGTTTGGCCAATGACAAGCCTGCAGCAGGTGAGGAGGACCATTCCCATATGCCTATGTTAGTTTGTTTGTCTACATGGCTTCTCAACACTGAAATACAACATAATGACAGTGGACAATGCTACTAGGAAAACAAAGAAAAGGGAAGCTACACCACCTACTGTAAATATTGTCAAGTTAAATGTGCAGGTAACTGTTGATTCTTTACACACAGTTTGTGATGTAGCATAGCAGTTCATTCAAATGCTCCCCTGTTGTTCTATTTTTAGGAATAGATTACCTTGTCATGTGGCACTGAATAAAGCTCAGGCAAGAGCTTGATGCCGTTCTTCTGTCTGATCAAAATCCCTTCTATTGCCTCTCGATACTCCTCCACCTACAAAATACAGTGGTCGTTAAATTTTAGAGAAGATTTCACTGACGGAAAGACTATATCCTTATTTGGCTATCATTACCTGCCCATGCTCTCCAGCAAAAATACCATCCAGGATTAGGTAAGTCCAAAAAAGGGGCCACTCACATTCGATGTTCTCAAACAGTTTGAGCTCGGCTGGATCATAATGCAGCCTTGTTGGGTCCTGGGAAACAACAGGCAATAAGCTGCAGCTCATATGATAAATATCAGAACACAAAAGCACAGGTAATCTATAGAAATACACAAACACAACACTAATGATCCGAAAGGTTTTTAAACACTGAACAAATTAAACCTATGGCCAACAAGAATTAATTTATTATTATTGTATTATCATTATTATTTATTTAGCTTCTCTCAAATAAAATAAAAATGCATGTATTATGCATTAGTACTAGGGTCGGAAGAAAGCAAAACATAATTCATTGATTATTCCAGTCAAACAAATAATATTCAAATGCTTTTACCTCTTTTGGACATCGATATCCATCTCTTATAAATCGACAGCAGCCATAGCGACCCTAAAAGGAAAAAAAATATATTAAAATTATTGTTGGATTGCAGTTAAATATGCAGTTAATGTTATGTTTTAGTACCTGTAGTTTGTTTATGATCTCGGACTTTGTAATAGACACGAGTTCTGCATTTTCGACCGCAAAAGCAGGGAAAGAAATGACCGACAGAAGACCAGCGTCGATTTCCTTTGAAGGTGAAGCTCTCGGCAGCATGGAGCACAGGATGGACTGTGATAAAATACATTCAAATTTAGAAAAAATAAACAGGACTTTAGAAGGTTTAGAAGATGCTGGTAAGTTGAGAAGTATGTGCTGTTTTAGACCTGAGTTAGTCCTATACTGTACAAGTCCTTGTTTAGTCCTTTTTTAGTCCTTATGTAGTCTTGATTTACTCTTAATGTAGTCCTGGTTTAGTCCTTATGCAGTCCTTGTTTAGTCTTGTTTAGTGCTGGTTTAGTCCACATTTAGTTCTCATTTGGTCCAGGTTTTGTCCTTGTTTAGTCCACATTTAGTCCTAGTTTAATCCTGGTTAAGTCCACATTTAGTCCTAATTTAGTTCTGGTTTAGTCCTTGTTTAGTCCTGGTTTAAACCTGGAGTAGGGCTGGGTCAGTCCTTGTTTAGTCATGGTTTAGTCCTTGTTTAGTCATGATTTAGTCCTTGTTTAGTCCTTATGTAGTCCTTGTTTAGTTGTGGTTTAGTCCTTGTGTAGTCCCTTTTTAGTCCTTATGTAGTGATAGTTCAGTCCTGGTGTAGTCCTTGTTTCTTCCTGGTTTAGACCTTATGTAGTCCTTGTTTAGTCGTGGTTTAGTTGCTGGAGTTACCTGACAGTGTTCGACTTCATCGGGTAAAACGTGGATGACAGACTTGGGTCCTCCATGAGCACCAAAGAGATCTAACTCGTCAATGGCCTCCAGAGCTGCCTAAAAACACCAACACACACAAATAAACACAAATACCACACTGATACCACTCATGTTTGAGTGTGAGAGTGAATGGTGTCTTATGTGTCAAGTGCAAGCATACAACAAGCTATTAGGTACATATTTACTTATTGTTTATTTTTTACTAATATTAATATCATCATAGTTTTACATTTCTCTCTCTGACTGATTGTATGTAGTAGTTAGTCAGATTTCTCCCTTCTGTTCCCTTCATTATATAAGGAGCACATGTCTTATCTGCGTTTGCCTGCACAACCTAAATAAGGCCTTTGTGCTGAAACACGTTAGTGCGGTATGCTTTAACTTTATATAGCCTTGATCAAATAAAGGTTTTTTGTATCCAAACGATGCCCTGGAGGTTTCTCTCTGCCCTTATAAGCACTTTGAGAATGAACTGGAGACCAATAAGTCCTTTAAGTAAATGCCAAATCTGCTCTCCCTTTGAATCGGGAACAGTACTTGGTTTCATCTGTTACTTATGGTCTTGTATTGTAGTTTTACTAGAACTACAAAGAACACAACCTCCTTTAGTTTATACTGGTATATTTATTCTGCCAAACAGATAGATACTCTGCACTAGACAGAGGGTCATTTAGTAAGGGTACCTCAAGGGCTTGCCGGGTCCAAATTAAGACTTTTTAAAGGCCTTTTTAATGTCATTCATGATCAGCTTAATGCCAAACTTGCAAAAACTTTAAAAAATCGTGTGTTTTTTTTTTTTGTTTGTTTGTTTGTTTTAAAGGATTTATAGATAGTCACACTGCATGACGTAGAATGCAGAAAATTGTAATACACCACTTCTTCACACTGCGCGATGGTTCAGTCAGTCAGAGCAAATTTTAGGCTCTAGACGCAGCATGTTTACGATGTCGTAGCGCTGGTGATCTGGACGCTGGAGCTGCTTGCTCTACCGGTGTTTATGTGGTGGAAAAGTAAATAAATCAAAAGGCAAACATTTGTCTCTGGGCACTGTTGTTGTTACTATGAGTTTGCACTGGTTTTCTATTGGTCAAACGTCTGACAAAGATTGATCCCAAATATCTGACACTGCCTGATATCTGCCACTGCTTGTCTTGGTCATAAGACAGCTCTATCTGTGGTCTTTGTCCCTGCCCCACTATAAGACGTACAACCACTGTTTTTGAACAACAGAAGATTTTTCTCCTCTGAGACAGTCAAAATTGTGCAGTGTACCTGGCTTTACTCATATATATTTTTGACAAGCTTCTGGTTACAGCTGTAAATTGACCTTACATTTAATTAAATATATGTGTGAGGATAACATCAGTAATAGCTGGATGACTTGAGAGACTAGAGCATAAATGTCAAAGTATACATACATATTATGTGCAATATGGAAAAAGCTATGATTATGTTGCAGTTTGAAAATTTAAGACCTAGATGTAGAAAAAATTAAATTGGGGCTAATACTTTTAAGAGCTTGAGGATAGCCTGTTTGAAGCCTGCTGCATTTTGTGATGAAGTACTTCTACTAGTACTACTAGTACACATAAAGCTACCCAGACCTGAGTGGACACATAGTTCTTACCTTTGCCATGCCAACAGAGCTGGCATTAAGCTCAGGAATGCCTTGATTGGTTTTGTCACCGCGTTCCCACATCCCATAATCCTACAAGAGAAAATACTAGCTAATAGTAGTGATTCCAGAATCTTTTTACACAAGAATAGATAATTGTTACTTACTGCTACTTTGTAGGCAGCTTCAATGTAGAAGACGAGGTTTTGGATAAAAGCTACTTCATCCAAGTTTGAAATGATACGAAGACCTGCAACACAACATTATCATAAAATCATACCGTATAGTTTAGTGTAAATCTAGAAGGAAAGTGATGAGTCTTATTTTATATAAACCTTTCCTTTTGTTTACACTTTTACAGAGAAAACTCGCATTAATCAATTAGTCCTGACTTTAGCTGATGGGCAGGACAAAGCGAGTCCTACCAAGGTTACTCAGTGACCCCGCAAACATAACAAACAGGACCTTGCATACTGTACTATGCATCTGAAATTATTCATTCAAACTACACTACACTACATCAACCATCTGAATACCTGTACAGCAAACAACTGCATGTGCCATCCATTTATACTTCACACGTTCAGATATACAGAGCTATAATTCCAACTGTGGTCCACTAAAATGTAAAATAGTCCTGTAAATGCATTTCTCAATATTTGAACTGAATTACACTTGTTTTAGAATGCTGCAATAGACATGAAACTAAAAACGGTTAATATTGTTATTGCTAAATTCAACACAGTTATTGCATATTTTCATATTTCCTCACAAATCAAATAGCTGACGACCAACCTTACTCTTGCAACTTCTGCGTACAAAACTCCTCTAAACTGACTGTTACCAGGTCCTTGAATCACAATCTGTCCTCACCCCCGCATTAATGTACCAGGCAAAAAACATTCTGTATAGCCAATCTATACATTTAAAAATTTGATACAGTATGTCTCTTCTCACTCTTCTACTCTCTGTGTATTGACTGTATTAATATACCGTAACATAAGGTACTAAATGGAAAAGGTTCTTGTTGATGTCCAGTGCAAGCCCCTTTTATTTTAATGGAATAAAAACAGTTTGCATGTCTTTAATAGTAGGAGACATACAATAACTGTCTTGTGGCCCAGCCCTGAGCCTGCTCTGTACCTGAGGCAGTCATCTGAGCCAGCATGAGCAGGTAGATGGAGGTGGCGTCCACCTGTAAGTGTCCCCACTGGTCGTCGCCCACCACCGTGGCGCAGGTGGGAGTGTCGTATTTGGCATGAAGACAGTCCTTTGTACTCTGTGTGTGTTTGAATTTCTCAACTTTGGCCACCTGAGGACAAAGTGGAGCAATGTTCACCACCGGCCAGATGAGTTAATAGGATTACACAGAAATAAGGTGATAGCTATATACTCCACATTCAAGTACACTGATTACGCAAACGTACGGTGATAGCTATATACTCCACATTCAAGTACACTGATTACGCAAAAGTACGGTGATAGCTATATACTCCACATTCAAGTACACTGATTACGCAAAAGTACGGTGATAGCTATATACTCCACATTCAAGTACACTGATTACGCAAAAGTAAGGTGATAGCTATATGCTCCACATTCAAGTACATTGCTATGACAGTATTGGACTTAATAGCACATAATTTTAGGCTTTGATATTAGTGTAGCCGTCATTCATTTCTACTTCCACAAAGCGACATTATCTTATCAGTTGTTTACATTTGCCCATGAGGGTTTACACTATATGTACAAGTGGAAACATAACTAGATAAGCAGCTATCTCTGTTTGTTTTACTGGCCTTGAAATCAGCCGAATAACAGCTGGCTAATACAGATATTTACTGTACTTGGCTTGTTTGGGAGTCTTACCTGTCTCATCATACACTGAAGGAGTCCCTGCATCAGCTTCACCACGCTCTGTCAAGAAAACAACAAACAGTAAATGCTAAATGTAAACAATACATATTGTATATTTGAAAATATAACATGCTTTCAATGTAAAAATAGTACTTATGGGTCATTACAGTTTTATGCATACACATTTATTTATTTGATTATGTGTGCTTCAGACTGTCCTACTGTGTGATACCTTTCTTATAGGTATACATAGCATAGCAAATGTTTTTTGTTTTTTATATTTTGAATGCAAATTGCACATGAATAAATATTTAAGCATTTTTATGTGTAAATCATTCTAAATCTGACCCTTGAGTGAAACCCACACAACTGATCCTACTACTGAAAACTATTTAACCCACAAGTAACAGAGCAAACACAAGCTATACATTAACCCCTCACCTGCTCCAGCTCGTAAGCCTTGGCCTTGTCCTCATCACGGTCTGCATTTTTGCGGTAGGCCATGCCCAGAGCCCACACGGACAGAATACTGTAAACATTATCCCGCACCCAGGCGTCTTTCTTCTGGGAACTGGCAGGCAGCAGGCCGGTCACTGGGTTCTGAAATATATCGTCATTGTTGTAACTTCTCTTGCTAATTGTATTTTGTACATTGGTATCGTATACAGTATCATGGATCCATTACACCATTATAAGAAGTAACCCTTTACAAACTTTTCACACCAAGAAAATAAATAATAATATACTAAAATGAGTATTACTAAAAAAGGACAGGACAAGACAGGGGCTAAACCAGCACATAACAAGGGCCAAACCAGAACAAAGAGGTGGTTAACACTTATACTTTAACCCCACTAGAGCAGGACTAAAACATATATAAAACTAGTTCTAAACTAAAATAAATCAGATCAGCAAGGAACTCCTGCATATCCCCAGAAGAAGCCTGCGTACCACCAGGATTACCTGTACCACAATGCCAATGCTCTAGTACCAATGCTCTAGTACTCCCACTGTATATATATATATATATATATATATATATATATATATATATATATATATATATATATATATATATATATATATATATATATATGTGAGTGTGTGTGTATGTATTAATAGCCTCTCAATCATAAGTGCTACATAGCTGACATTTGATTCAGTAGCAGCCGACTGATATGTAAATGCTGTTTGATAAGGGGCATGCATGTTTTTTGACCTTTGCCCAGACATTGTCTCTGTCTATTTCCAAGTAGTTCATGCTGGTTAAATCAGTACACATAGCGGTGTTGTGCCGAAAAGTGATTGAAATCTGATTGCTGTTGTGGAAAGAGATATTTAAAAGGGTAAGGGAACTAATTGTCAAGAATGCTATCTAGTCATTCAAGTCATCAAGGACATTTATATTTGGCAAAGAGGCTGTCAATAATGAGATTGGGTTTCTGACAACTAAAATATGTTTTCACCATACCTAAGGCTACAACCTTAGATGGCATCTACAACTCTTTTTACCAGATAAAAACTACATGTCCCTAGATGGTCCTTTGAAGATTACTTCTGCATCCGCATGACTTGACTGGCTTCTTCCGCTATTACTGTATAGTGACACGGCTATTACCAAACGTGTCTCTTCTAGTTCTTACCCGTTCAAATTCCTTCATCACTTTTTGGCACAACACTAGCCAATCCACATCATGCTCAGCCTGTTTTCCTCTAGCAGAAGGGCACTGACTAGGCACAGCCATAATTAGCCAACGGCATGATCTATTTTACACCAAAATCTATACGTGCTCTATTTAATGAAATGGGTTTGATTGTGGAAAATAGAGCTATCTTTGTTCCTTTGTTTTCTTTTTGCTGTAATACGAGACTCACCTGGTGGCAAAGGATAGTCTCATGCACCAGCCTGGCATAACCATCCAGCCTCACTCCCGAGTTACTGCGACTCCTCATTCTGACTCACTGTGCACACACAAAACCAACAAGTTATCAAACAACCGGACAAGATACCACACAGGTTCACTGCCATTGTAAATATCTAATGTTTTAGAAAGGCACTGGGGTTAATAATCATTTATTTAAGTAACCTACCGTGTCGTGGCACATCGTTAAAAAAAGTCCGCCGTCCAGAATTAACAGGGCACCTTCACGGCTCTGCGGAGGCTGCTATGCTAGCGACCGGTAGCGTCCGGCATTAGCGCGCAGCAACATTTAGGAAAACATCGGCTGTAGTCACATTCACAAGTACTATTTTAATAGAATCCCGACTTTTGGCGTACGTTAAACCAAGCCTTTTGAGAAGAAACGGGTCCTGCGTGACGGGTATCCCATAGCGTGCTGTCAAATTGGGCAGGTCTCACGTGTAGTACTGCAATAGGCCACTGGGGTGCGCCAAAACGAATACTTCTAGGAAACAAAAGTAGGAACAAGAAGCGAAAAGGTGTTGGTTTGTCACGTAAACTTGTGGAATTTAATTATGATGGAGCTTATCTAATGAAATATGAAACTAGCATAAATAAATGTTGGGGAAACCGGTGCTGCTTTCTAACAAATCTCATTGAAGGTCATTAAACACTCCTGTTATTACTGCCTCCTGTTGATTTCCATCACCCACTACCACTCCTCATTGAAGCACTTTGTAATAGTAAGACAGACATTTTAGTGTTTTGAGAGGAATAAGAATTAATCAGACATATGGTATAAAGAGAAGAATTAAATATAGAGAGATAATGAAACTAAATGCGAATATTTTGCCTTTATTATAATTTTTTTAGTGTTTATTTAACAAATGTGTGTACAATACAACTATATTTGTGTACAATACAAAGCTCTGTACAGTTATTTTTACTGATAATAAAACATTAATCAATCCACAAAACACATAACATATAACAATATATTTAAAAAAACACAGAGACACAATATACGCATCTGCTAATTCAAAGAAATAAAACTGAAGTAGTCTAATTGTTTTTGCTCGTTTCTGATTACCCAGTTTTAATTTTTCAGTAGAGGCCAAATATGTTTTTAAGTCTGTTTCTTTAAAATTATACCATGAGGGCAAATTTTCTCTCCATTTCATCTTGTGACTGTAGTACTTGGCAAGAATTATGATTAAGTTGATTATGTATATGTATGTGTAAATGTATGTCATTTGAGGAGAAAGCGAGATCATTAAAAATAAGTAATATTTGAAGTTTAGAGGGTTAGGGTTAGCCTAACTCTTTTCCCAAACATTCCTGTAAGATAACTTTGTAAATCAGACCAAAATATAGAAACATAAGAACATTATTTATCATAAATTAAAAGTAAAAATCAGTCCGTATGCAATGACGTGGCGAGTAACGGAATTGTTCAGCCAATCAGACCGCAGCGCTCTGGCTCCATCAGCCAATCAGACCGCAGCGCTCTGGCTCCATCAGCCAATCACAGCCGCCAGGTTTCCATCGTCAGCCGCTGTTAGCTGGCGTTAGCGTTCAGCAGGCTAACGAACGGAGCACAGTGGACTTTTTCATACATTTCCTTGCTATTTTTGCAATGTGCTTCGATTGAAATTGCGAGGAAGAACAAGTCAAAGGATAAACTTGAGCTCTCATCCATGGTAAGGACTCGTATATTACTAAAAAGGCAACTGCCCGCGACGCAGGAGGGGGCGCAAATTAACACTTTTCCCGTGTTGTTATTGCGGTTAATTAGAAACGATACACAACTCTTCACAGTCCAAACTAGATGTAGGTTATATTCACATTTAATAAAGCTTTTCGTGATTTTTATGTTTTCCAGGGTAGTTCCCCTCCTGATCGGCTCCTGTTGTAACGTTAGCTTTCTAGTCATCCTTTGATTAATTTTTAAAGGCACGTCTCAGTCGTAATCATTAACTCAAGGGACATGGAAAAGTGGGAAAGAAAAGGAAAGGCAGGGCGATGGAGGAGAAATGTTGTGCTTTACACCACAGGCAGAGTGACAAGACCCAAAAACTGGGACTTTTTTTCCCCCACTAATCCCGGTTTATTTGAGTCCATACAAATTTTCATTAAAGTACATGATGGTTGGGCTTAAGTTTACAATTTTAATGCAAACATATTAATAAAAGAAACTAAAAAAAAAAAACAATCATTTAATTTAAATTGATAGTGATAATATTTTTTTGTGACAATGAAACGTCTTTAGACAAATGAGTTTTTAGTTTCCTGTGCTTTTCTGTTGGTTAAAATGATGAGAACTTGGACATGGTTTGTTGAAAACTGGGACATATGAGTGTTTTTACAGTTACAAGTACCCAAGTACCCTAAAACTACTACTGTCCTGGTTAAATAGGGAAGTCTGGTCACCCTACCCCAAGGTCGTATGAGTATTAAAAAGGTATTAAATTTGATGATGCCAAAATCTCTCAAGGTCTTAAAAATATTAAATCATATGGGCAGGTATTAAATTTTGTTCATCTAAGTCTTAAATTAAAGTCAAGTTTTTAAACGTTGTACTTGTTAAAAATATATTTTAGATTATTTTTCGTAAGTAACAATAGAATTATGTCTTGTGTGAGTTGGATGTGAGTTTGGCAACAACTTTGATCATTAGTAGTTTTACAAATATCTTGAAGTCACCCACTCGAATTTGCCTTTATTCAGTAAGTTTGTGAAAGCTAAATCTTCTGTTTGGGCTGTGTAATGTGGCAGGCGTAGGCATATTTGTTGCAAAAACAGCCCCAGAATAGAGTAAATGCTGTTACCACTGTGTTTTAATGCAGAACAGTGCAGTTATTTCACCTGTATAAAACCATTAAGTTTCAGAGAGTAATACTGATATTTTATTAGTATAAAATTTATACAGATTATTTTCTTTGGCTGGCAATCTTGGCATTAAATGTTATTATAAATTGAATTAAAAAGTCTTAAATTTTACAAGAAAAAATCCCAGAGCTACCCTGAACCAGCATCCTAACAATAACTTCTATCTATTTATAAAATTATTCTTATTAATATTATAATTATACTTAATGTTTAAAAATAAAAAGATTCAGCATCATGACCAAGTTACATAATACTCAACACTGGGTGACGTCATGGTTCACCAAAGAATGTCCTTACAACTGCTCCAAGTAAATTATAGCTCTTACCTTTTGTTACATCCCTGTTTCTCGTTTTCCCCTTTGTTTCATTTCATAGGCTAATAGATTTTGTATTTTTATGTATTGTCTGTGCCTAAATGGACTGACATGGTAATCTCCATTTCTTTAGATGCAGTTTATGCTGTTGTTCAGCCGCCAGGGAAAACTGCGGTTACAGAAATGGTATGTGCCTCTGTCTGATAAAGAGAGGAAGAAGATCTCTCGGGATCTGGTCCAGACTATTTTGGCCAGAAAACCCAAGATGTGCAGCTTTCTGGAGTGGAGGGACCTCAAGATTGTGTACAAAAGGTGAGGGGACACAATACATTAAATACTCATATTTAAATAATGGCCCATTAGACTGATACACCACATTTATCGCCTAAAGTCTGGTTTCCTCAGTTCTCTGCAAAGTTACTCTGTTAACATTTTGTAAAATAAACTTTCCCACGCATTTAGAAAGCAATGTTTTGAAACAAGCGGCCCAGAATTAACAGAGAGATGATTACAATCAAGATAGATTAAATCAGTATATAACCACATGCTAAAAGTCAAATGTCTTTTGAGGAATATCCCATTGAAGTGATAGTAGTTAGCTAATGCTTCTAAGGGATCCTTCTGTACATTCTTCCCCGAATGCTCTTTTCTATACACACAAGCTAGCACCAAGGTTTTAAAAGCATTAAATAGATCTTGCCAAAATCAAGGCCTTAGGTATTAAAATTTGTTTATGTAGGTCTTAAAATTTGTCAAAACATTGTGTTAATATTATATTTAAAAAGTAGTCTCCACTATAACAAAATATATTTATTATTTATTTATGATTTATTCATCCATCTTTTTTTTTTACGCTTTTTTTTTTTTTTTTTACTTTTTTTTCATCTCTATTAGACTTTAAAATAAAACTCTTGAGTTTCAGAGAGTTGTACGGATAATTCCTTAGTATAAAATTCATACTGATTATTGTTTGGTTGTTGACGATGCTGGCATTAAATTTCACTCCGAGTGGCATTTTTAATGCCCGGTGCTAAAAAAAACAAAAAAAACAGTGCTACCCTGACACAACATTGTTAATGCATTGTTAAAATGGTGAGTAAAACTTTTGCTACTTTTTCTTTTAAGAAATAGCAAAATATTTAATAAAAAGAAGTGAAATTAAGAGAAGTGATACAAATAACAGTACTTGATGGGTTTTTGAGAGTATTTATATTAAAAATTGCCAGGACAAAAGTTGTTCAGCTCTGAAGACTTTGTTGTCTCAGCACAGTCTGTTGTGTTATGAAGCCAGCGACTCCCCCTCACAAATCATATCTCTACAAAAGACAACAATGATTCAGACACTGAGGCCAGATTTGTCCAAAAATACTGAATATTATATTGAACACACCACAAACAACAAAGGAACAAATAGACAGTGACTCAGCAGCAGAGAAACTCAGATTCGCAGTTAGTTTCTCAAATGCAACAATACACATTTCTTTGGATATTTTGATTTGAAAATGCTGTTTAATCATTACTTTTTAAAGCCTGCTGCTGGGAGAGGGCCTTTTAACACAACAAATCCACTAGTTTTGCATTGGTTGCTGTTTTGTGATTGCATCTTTGATATAATGTTGCAGATATGCAAGCCTGTATTTCTGCTGCGCTGTTGAAGACCAGGACAATGAACTGATTACCCTTGAGATCATCCACAGATACGTGGAGCTGCTGGACAAGTACTTTGGCAGTGTGAGTCTCCAGATTATGAGTGCACAATGTAACAACATGTCTTTGTTCTTTCTGACCTGTCATATTTTATGTTGCCTTGTAGGTTTGTGAGCTTGACATTATTTTCAACTTTGAGAAGGCCTACTTTATCCTGGACGAGTTCCTGTTGGGAGGAGAAGCTCAGGAGACGTCTAAGAAAAATGTGCTGAAGGCAATTGAGCAGGCTGACCTACTTCAAGAGGTAGACACCAGGATCTGGAGGCACTATTTAGCACTATACAGAGATACTACTGTAATGAGACAAACCACAAGGAAATGTAGGAAAATGGATAGCATCCGAAATTTCAAACTCTGTAATTTTAATTATTATTATTATTTTAAGAATAACCTTCTTTCAATCGAAACACTCAGCAGTTAGCTCTACTTTTGACTTCACCAGATATAGTGCTTCACACATCTAATAGAAACGTAACAGTCTCATGAGGCTTTTCAGCAGTGTAGTTACAGATAAAACCCTGCTTCAAGTGATTGGTTGTATAATTACATTTGCCAAGCATGCGTTTGCATGTTCTTAGCTAAAAAACAAAGAGTGCACAAGCAGCACTGCTGACATAACCATAAGTGTACTGCGTGCATTTAGAGACATTGTAAAGTAGTATTTTTTCAAGCTGTAACTTTTTAAACACATAAACACATAGGTCTGTAGTAGATTATATAGGCCTCTTGCACAAAATAACATCACATTTTTTGTATTATGTTAAACTGGTTAAACTCTAATAAAGATTTAAACTTTAAAATGTACACTCCTGCACACTAGGCCGATGTGTCGTTCATTCAGTCGATGGTGTTGTGTGCTACATTTTTTTCACGGGTCATGGACCTATGGTTAAGTTTAGGTTGTTGTTGGTATTCAGATTAACTGTCTGTGTGACGCTGGTGTGATTGACTGCTCCGAAGAGAAACCCAGGGTTGACTCAGCGAGTTGATGCTGAGTTGATTTGTACTCCCGCTTATCCAGACATGCTAGTTTTGTCTATCCAGGTATCCAGTTCAGCCATCTTTGCAGTACGGGGCCCAGGTCTGTGTACTAGTATATTGTTACTATTGCGAGATAGGCCTCAGCTTTAGTATGGATACTGCCCCTCTTTGATCAAGATCTGTTTCCTCACTCATTGCTGTCCCAGTGTACCAAACAGGATAAGTACACAATGACCTATTTTTAGCAAGTATCTGAAATTGTTTTTACAGCTGACTCTGCAGGACTGAGGAAGTTTTGGTACACAAGTGCAAAGTGTATTGCAGGACATGATGATATTAACACTTGACACTTAACACTTGACACTTAACATTTCTCCCTTTCTTTCACAGGAGGCAGAGGCCCCACGCAGTGTGTTGGAGGAGATTGGCCTGACATAGACCATCAGTATCTGACAACAGCACATCCCATGTCCTTATCTTTTCCTCCTATTCTTGTCAGTGTTGTGTATATTTTGGGCATCGAAGTACTGTATTCTGTACTGTATTTTCTCGTGACGTCCTTTGCTGTAGTGCCAATTGTGGTTTTGTTGTCTTTCTGTGTTTGAAAAAAAAAATCTCTGTATTAAGCAGCACAATTAGTCTACTTCACTCCCATTAAACTCCATAGATGATAATGTAGCAACAACACTTGGATCTGTGACGTACGCACTGTTTGGCTAACAAGGTGCTACAATTTTTATAAAAACTAGCAACTAATGATCACTAGACAAAGCACCCTCAATCAATGCCATGTGTACTTAGTGAGTCCCCTTTAAACAGTATTAATTTAGTTGTTTTTTTTTTGTTTTGTTTTTTGCCTAACTGTAGCTAATGTGTACTTTTCGTCAATGTTGTTCCTAAATTGTCTTAATTGGCCTGTGGAAACCCATCTCAGGTCACTCCCTGATTGCCCATAGCTTTATTCAGGAGAAGATATATAAATAAAAATCACTATTATGTGCATTATGACACTTTGGCTTACTCTGAAAGGTATACTATGTAGGAGCTTAATGACAAACCTGTACTGTACTTTTCAGATAAGCTCTACTCTCAATTTTACTGCTAATTTTGGTAAAATGCAAGTTGTAACAAGTATTAAGAGGTTTTGAAAGCTTGAAAGTGAAATTGTACATTAACCTCCACAGAGGCAAAGAGGCATTACTTTTTGTATTGAAATTGTTAATGGATCCTACACAGTATGCCTAAGATTAACATTTATGACCAAAGATCACTGTGTTTGGATAGATTTAGAGATAAAAATGAAAAAAGTATTATAAACCAGCCCTAAGTTTAGCTTATATTAATTACTAGGATAGTAAAAAGGTGAACTAAAAAAACTAAAAGGAAATGTTTTGTTGAATGATATTAAACATTAGGCTCATATTTAGTGCAAAATAAAGTTACTTTTTTATTACACTGCCATTTTTTTTATTTTGGTAAGTATTAACAATAAATGTACTCAAAAAAAAGACGAACCATGACTGGTGTTTTCTTTCATTTTTTTATTAAACAAAACAGTATTTACATTTATACAAATCACTGTAAGCTTTAGTAAATCAAACACCTTTTTTGTCAAAGGCCCTGTAGTCCCAAAGCTGAAGGCTGCGTCCTACTAAAACACCTTTCATTATAGTTTCATAGTAATGCTCCAAACTATTTAGAAAGTAGCATCATATGGGACCTTCTACTCTAGCCCTGTGCCGTTGCTACCTTTGTCTGCACTTGTTGCTCCTAAATTATTTGTCACTTCTCCCTCAGCCTCCATCATGTCATACACTTCCTGTTTCTCCTCTGTTTTGGGACTTGTTGGACTGTCCTTATCCGAATCTTCAGATGACGACTTTGGTTCGGAAGAAGCACGGTTTTTCTTTTTATGTTTTTTCTTACTTTTCTTTTTGCTCTTTTTTGAGTGTTTGTGACGCCGACGTGGGCTGCCATTTTCTTTGGGGCTACTGTCTGGGTTATCCTCTTCCTTCGGGCTGTGCTTTTGACTTTGGTTCTGTCTTTCCTTGTCTCTGCTTCTGCTCCGAGATCGAGAATCCTTATCCCGACTAGATTTAGCCCCATCTCTATCTCTACTCCTCCGTCTACTCCGATCCCTACTTAGACTCCTTGACCTATTTTTACTTCTGCTCCAATATCTTTCGCTCCTTCGTTCGCTGTGTCTAGAGCGGGACCCTCTCTCCTCACCCCACCTCTCCCTGCTGGTGCTCCTCCATCGGTCCCCATCCCGCCTGCTGTAGGATCTTTCGGACCTGGGCGGGGTTCGCTGCCTCCATCGGTCGCCGCGTCGCTCCGAATTCCAGCCCTCTCTGCGATTCCTCCTGTTTGGTGACAAGTCCCGGTCCGCCTCCCAAAATTCATTGCCAGGGTTTCGGAAAACATGAAGGAAGTTGCAGTGTTTCCCTTTGGGGCACTTTTGTCTGTCGAACAAACCTAAAAGTGACAAAGTACTTAAAGTGAACATTTTCCACAAGTTTAAAATCAAACTCTCTTTCCCAGTTTCTAATACAAGTGAATATGGTGAACATTAGTCAGTATATTAGACCATTAATCATAACAGACAGAAGCAGATCACCCCAAATAAATATGTGAAGTAAAATCAACCACTGATATCAAACTATACTGAGCTAACAAATATCTATAAAGCTAATCCAGAACCAAGAACAGCTCACCTACTGCTACTTTTTTTTCCCTTTTGGCTGCTCCTTTTTTTTCCTTTTGGCTGCTCCTTTTTCGCCGCAGCAAACCACAGCAAAACACTCACACAGTGATTTGGCAGGTTTTTATGTCGGAATGCCCTTCCTGTTGCAACCAGTAACATGCTGTGACTGAAGTAGGCAATGTGCAAATTGTCTTGCCAAAGGACAAAACAACAGGATATGCTTCGAGCAAGGTTCGAACTGCTGACCCAGTTGGTGGGTGAACACTAAACCCACTGCACCACTACCACCTGAATTAAACTTTACAGTTTTACACAATATTCTAATTTATTCATGTAAGCCTACTACTTGATCTGTGCTGAAGTAGGACTTTTGATTTAATTTATATCAAACAGGGTTCATACAGTCATGAAAAACCTGGGAAAGTAATAGAATTTTAAAATGCAATTTCCAGGTCCTGAAAAAGTGTTGGAATTTATATTTCGGTGTAAAGTTTTGGAAAAACAGTCTCAGTAACATTTGGTCACTACTAGTTAAGCCTGTGCCAGCAAGATGATAGTAAATATATGTGGTCAGTATAAATGCTGTCTTCTTGGCCTCTTCTAGTTCTCACTGCAGGAAAAAGTGAACATCTATTTTTTGTCAAAATATTTGAACAATTTTTTTTTTTGCTGGTCCTTGGCTCTTTTGGTTTTGGTAATGCTTTAAAACAGCATAAATGATTAGTTTATAGCTAATATAGCATAATTATCTTTTATTCACTGATGTATAGGCTATAAGTCAGTAAAATTAGTGGAATAATATATTTCTGGGGGAAGAAGCCCCAGCAGTTTTTTTTTTCAAATGAAATTGCAGCAAAAGTATGTTTCTAATGCACCACACTGGACATTTTGAATAATATTTAAAACACGTGCAAGTCATTTTTCAGGTCTTGTAAATTTAGTCAAAAGTTTAGGAAAAGTCATGGAAAATTCTTAGTAAAAAGTGTATGAACTTAAAGAAATTCCCTACAACCTTTATGATTATCAGATTTACTTCTTATCTCAGCTCTAAGTAAATAGGTTGTATGTTGGTATGTTGGTATGTTGAATGTTCACATGGTTTTGAAGGCAGTTGATTAGGCAAAAGGTATCTGAAGTGGGCAAGTTAGCAGTTACACCCTATAAAAATTTGAATCAAGGGATAGTTCCTGTTTTGCCAATAGTCCTTGGTTTTTAATTATGCAATTCTTACTTTACGAATGGCAAAAGGTGGTACAAACTACAAAACTTGACCAGAGTTGAGGTAAAATGATTGACTTTTGCTTCAACTAACTTACCACATATAGCATTCTTCCATCGAGTTACAGGACACAGTTCACAGTGAAGCTGCCGTCCTGCATACCAACGCCCATTGAACTTAATTAAAGCCTCTTTACACTGCTCCTCCCTGGAGAGACACAAAAACAAAAGGCAATAAGGCATAATATCAAAAAAGGCATGCATTTTATTTGTAGGAGAGTGGTGCTTACGTTTCGAATTGGACATAGACATTTCCTCTCAAGTGTGACTCGTAATTGCAGCTAACCTGAAACAAAATTATTTACATTTCCTTTGTGTGTCAAGGAATGAACTGAAGTCTGAAGCTAGATTAAAAGAATAAAAAGCAAACCTTGAACTGCAGCACTGTCCCTACACTCCTGAACTCTGGCAGGACATCATGATAAAATTCAATGAAAGACTCCTGAAGCTCCTCCTCACTGTGCTCCAAACAGGCATCGATATCGTAGTCGTCCCGTCGTGACTGCTCCATCCCGAATGTAAAGAACATTGATCGAATCAAGAGAGTCGTGCTGCTAGTGGGATAAACATGCTTCCGAGAACATCTGCCATTGGGAGAATAAAAACAAAAGATTGTCCATTTTATAACATTTACAATTACATTTGTTGTATCTTTTTGGTTTTGCTTTCACAGTCCACAGGCTTTGGACTGTTAAAATCTAAGGGTGCTCCGATCAGGATTTTTGAGGCCGATCACCGATCACCATCCAGCCTTTGCTGTGATGGGCCGATCTCGATCATGGCCGATACCGATCACGTGGTCTTCAATGTAGTAATGTAATGTAAGCAGGCTATTATTAGTTCCACTTGAAAAATACTGTAGCCTTTGTAAATGTAAAAGTACAACAAAAGTCTACTTATTTTTGTTTTAGAAGAGGTTTTGTTGCATTGGTCTTTAATGTGTGCCCAGTGTCTGTGGCTTTGTTTGAATGCTCCGCTGATGTAAAAATCAGCTGTTCTTAATTGGTGCCTTTAGTGCAAGTCCGCGGGTGCAGCGCCTGCGTCCGCGTAATGTGCAGCCAAACCAGGTTGAAACACAGTTGACTAAAGAGCAGACAGCTTCTGCAGCCAGCTTTGACAATGTCTGAACAAAGAAAACGTGCACAAGAGAGCAGAGACAACAACGATGAAAGGTGCTCTGCCCAGACACACGGACACATGGGCTGCCTTTTTACTTTCTCTTTCCATTAGCAGCCATTTGGTGCGGTTTAAGCCACAAAACGCACAGTTTTCTCCGCGTAACAAGACACAGGCAGACTCTGAACTTTCTTAACGAGAATTCAGTTGGAAGTGTTTAATTAGATTTTTTATTACCCCAAAGCAGAAAATCTCCTCTCCTGCACAATGGGTTAAGTGTTGGAGACAATGTGGAGACCAAGATGCCAACCATTGGCACATATTCTGGGATTGCCTAGTAAACAATTCTGGATAGACATGCACACAAATCTTGAAATTATATTTAATGGTACAATCCCTTTTGAATTTACTACTCTTATTTTGGGTAAGACTGAATTTCCAGACTGAAAGATATTTGTAATGAATTTTAATGACTGCTTGCAAAAAAACTGTCACCAGGCACTGGTGTCTCCCTGATCTGCACAGTCTGGAGAAATTAGTAGATCTTGTAAATGAGATTTGTCAGATGGAAAGATTAACATTTTCACTCATTTTGCAGATGAACTAATTTTCAAACCTGTGGTTGAATAGTATGGATATTGTCTGTTAGTCAAACACAAAAAGTACTGTACTGAATGTTAGCAACCTATTGGTAAATTAATGATTTTTATTCTCTCTGTCAGGTGCAAGACTTACTTGGTCATATTATAACAATATATGCTTTTTTAATGCATCGCTTGTTCTTATGTTCTTAGGTTATAAGTTAATTAAAAAAAAAAAAAATGGAAATGTTGTAAATGGAGAAATCTGTCATTGGTTGTGTACTGGTTCTGTGACCACAGGGCAATGTCAATGTAACTATTGTAATATCCTCAATATTTCAAAATAAGAATAAAAAAAAAAATAAAAAAAAAAAAGAACATGTTGGAAAAGTGGGCAGAGACCAGGCAGAGACATCAAGGGTGGAGCGGAGTCGGGACCTGTGACTGACAGCTGTCAGAGCAGTGTAACAGACGTCCTGCGCAGCAGGGTTGCCAAGTCCCAGAATAAACTCGTACTAATCAGTACTAATAGACACATCAGTGTCTATATAAAACTAATATTTAAAAAATTTCCTTCTCATAAAAAATAAAATAAAAACCTGTTAAAAGAAGTCAAGTGAATGTAGTTTAGAGTGTATCCCCTTTGACTTGCTTAATTCTGTAGCCTCCCCCTTACTGTTTTCTGTCAGCTCTCAGACTCTCGACATTTTTATCCCACAATTGTCTTAACGCTTTATTTTGTAGCCAACAGAAAAGAGGCATTTGCATTGTTGACGAGGGACAGAAGAGACGGCACCAGAGAACCCTCCACTATTTTCATTTGTTTTTTGTCATCTAGAGACATTTTTGTTTGTCTTGACAAAGTGTTTTCAGTAAAACCCAAAAGATCCATTTTGTGAAAGATTATAGGATGTGTTTCGTGAAGGGGTGAGCAGTACCTGTCTCCAAATCGACAGGCTCCAGTCTTAAGAAAGAAGGGGCAGTTGGCCACATCGCGTTCTGTCCCAAAATTCTCTGAGTTTCCTGTAACTGGAGCTTCAGGGTTCATCCACGGCCCTCCATTTTCTAACTGTGTGCCCAAAAAGAATCAATAGAGGGATATTAATCATAAAACATTGTGATATGTTTTGATATATATAAAATTCAAATTAAAAACCTATTACATTATAACATAGAGTAGTACCTGACTTTCTGCTTCATCCAACATTTTCTGAACAGCCTCCTATAAATGGTGCAAAGACATGGCTTGTAAAAGAGGTCAACACGATATAAAGCAACATATCTGTGCACAAACAGTTAAGACCACGCTTAAAAAGACTGTAAGAAATGATGGTAATGACTTTGAAACAAATTGAAACACAGTAAAAGATACATCCTTGTAGAGAAATCAGAGGTGTTTTCATGTTTCTTTTAGTGAGCACCATAGTTAAGGAGTTGTTTTTGCTGCTTGTGTTGCTCAGTCAAGGATTAATTTATAAACAGTGCACAGGGAAAACAAACAATGTTAGAAAATCTGTCAAAAACCAAGCTGTCTAATTCAAATCTTCCCTGGAAAGGCTAATATAATACTCCAAACTACTTAGAGGAGGATATGTCTCTCTGTGCTAGCATCCCAGGGCACGCATCACCTCTCGGTCTTTCTTCTCCTGTCTCTTCTGCTCCTGTTCCTCCTGTTCTTTTTTCTGCTGGGCCTCCCATTCCTCTTTTATCAGGCGCTGTGAAGAAAACAAAAGATATTACACACTAGAGATCACGTTACTTGGTGTTGTACTATGTACCAAAGTTAAACAACGCACAAGTACGCATCAATTACAACAGATTACCCTCTGGTCTCCCCTCATAGATCTAGGAGCTGGTATGCATTTTGGATATTTATGAGTACTCATGTTAAGATATAAGTTATTAACAAGCCACCTCTTCCTCCTCCCGCCTTCTTCGTGCAGTTTCCTCTCTCTCAGTCTGCAGCCTGAACTCTTCCTGAGCCAAACGCTCTCTCTCCAGCCACTCCTCGTGTAGCCGCTGTCTGAGAAGACCACCAGTCACATTAGGCATATTTAAGCAGACTAAATGCAGAATTATTGACATTTGAAAGGTAGTTTTTAAACTAAGTTTTTATTTTATCTCATGATTATTATTATTATACCTTGCTTCTTCAGCACCTCCCTCCTCTTCATTTTCTTCTCCATCTTCTTCAGGGCCTTCATTTGCTTCATCATTTAAACCTGTGTATTATAAAATAAAAGAGACATGTTAAAGCATTGAAAAGTACAAACTAGCTGCTGAAAAGGTAACTGCAACATAACAAAATAACACTGTTCATACCAGTTTCTCTGGACTGAGCTAAAGCTTGGCGTTTACGTTTTCTTCTTTCCTTCCTTAGAGCAGCCCTGCGTTGCTTTTGGCTGAAAAGAAAATGATGGTGTAAGTTAACGTTACACGCAAGTAATTTCAAGTAATTTTAGCTTTTCTGTATTATAAAATAAAATTTTAGCTAACGTTAATGTAAAGAGCAGTGCTTCCCCCAGCAATCTGTAGTTAGGCGGGCCACCATCTTTCAATATAGGCTATAAAAAGTAATATTTAATTTAGTTTATTCCCCCCGAAAGCCATTTTAATGCAATATTTATGTTAAATTAGTTTAGGAGTTGTAAGTGGGGTGTATGACATTATGGAGGCACTATGAGTTGGCTACCATCTTAACTGACCCTGAAGCAATAAGCCCATTACCCTTTTAGTTCAAAAACATTCTTCAAAACATAATTAAAGAGCTACAGACCTGAGGACCGGAGCAGAGACTGGGCCAGTGGCAGCTGCCATGGTGACTACAGCTAACGGTGGTTAACGAGGGTTAGCTCTGCTTATTTTACCGCCTCTTTACTTATTTAGCTCTAACACATTGTCTTAGCGGACGTGTGGTATTTTTGGAGTGCAGATAAACGTAAAAAATAATCATATATATATTAATAAAACATTAATAAAACATAATTCAACTGTCTCCAAGTTGTATGCTCACGAAAGCAACAAGAAACGGTCCAGAGAAATCTACTTCCGGGTCCGTTTCTCCTTCTGTGGACTTTAACGGCAGCCTGCATCTATAAAGTTAAATTACTGCCACCTTCTGGCACTAAGTCTTACAGCCGCTCAAATCCTGATGTACAATCCAGATTGCATTAGAAACACCATAAAATGTTTCCGCCTGCTCCGACCAGAACCCTAATCCAAAACCGTCTACACGGCTCTTACGGTGTCGTGTCAAAGCAATGGATATAGCGCCACGTACCGGCAGTATTTACAAAGACGCTGTAATATTGTGGTTATTTTAAAAGCCCCTGTCCCACTGCGTCATTTAATGATTACGTCTGCCTCCGTCTAAATATTTACGTTATATGGCGGCAAATATAATTGTTTGGCCATGGACGCTAAATAGAACAGCATGAGTAACGTCTAAATACACCTAGCTAACGTCTGATTAAGTAAGAGTAAAGTCTGAATTACGTGTATCAACATCCGGTTTGCGTCTTATCACAACAGTCGTATCTCCTGGACGGTCCACATCGCTCATTTTGAAAACATAATTATCTAGTTAATTATTTTGGAGTAATATCGCATCATGCGAGCTAAGAGAAGAGCTACTACAGGCAAGAGCAGTGTCGCAAAAGCCCCAGCCAGGCGAGCCCAGGAGCCTCCCACTCCTCCTCCCAAGGAAGAATATTTGGACTCAGAGGTCCCAGAAGAGGATGTTCCAATAGCAGAAGAAGGGACACTAGAAGGGGTACCACCACAGGCAGCTCGGAGGAAGGAGAAGAAAGCCAGGGGGGCCTTCAAGCTTAAGGACCAGGAGGAGGAGGCCATGGTGATTGAGTGGGTCCAAGAAAATCACCTCCTCTGGGACCAGAAGGACCAGAATTTCAAGAACAAGAACCAAAAGGATCGTCTGTGGACCGAGAAGGCCCAGGAGCTTGGTTATGAGGGTGAGTTTTCATTCCCTATATAAAAACTTTTTTTTAAATATTATTATTATGAGAAGTTTTAGGTATTCAATGTGTGACGTCCTTTTGTTTGGTCAGGTAAATGTATAAATGCTATTTGTGTGAAAACTATTTTTTATAGTCAGGCCATTGTATAAATGTGTGAAAAGTAAATATAAAGTCAATATATAATATGGTGAATAGGTCATTGTAAAAATGCTATGTGAAAACAGTTTTTTCAAAATACAGTACAATTCACCCAATATGTATTAACAGTTTTGTAAAGAGGGCAAATCAAATTAGTGGTCATTTTGACAATGTGCATAATGTCACAAGGTCTTTGTCAATTTTTATTTGAAAATGTTTTTATTTGGGTTGCTGACAAAATACTTTTTTTTTTTTTTTTTTGTATTTTCAGGACAGTTTTTCAGGACGTGGTACACGGACCTTCGAGATTTCAATACCAAGCTCCAACGGGTACAGTCGGGGGATGGTGCACGGGTGTTCACCGCCAGGGAACAGTGGGTCATGGGACAATTTCAGTTCCTGAAGGAGAGGATCCGCCACCGGCGACACACTTTGCATAGAGTGAGTATATAAAATTTTACATTTAAAAAAAATATTTTTCTTGACATGAACTGATTAATTCTGAAACATGTCATGCACATGTGAAAAATGTTACTTTGCATTCAAATTATTGTCAAAAAAATGTTATTTATGATGTTTACATTTTCTGTCTTTCCAGGTGCAGTCCTCAGCTGCAGCCAAGGCTGCCCTCGAGTCTGGCAACCTTGAAGAGACTGAGCAGCTTGCAGCTGAGGAAAGGCGCAGCAGCAAGCGACAGCGAGGGTCCCAGGAGGAGGTGCGGGACCAGTACCTCGAGGTCCTGCGCAAGGAACTTGCTGACTCCCAGAAGCGGCTTACTGCCCTGCGGGAGAGGGAGCCTGACGACGAGCAGACTGCCTACATGAAATATGTGAGTATATACATTTTTTTATTTCTCAAATATAATTGTTGACATGAATTCATTTAATAATTATATTATAAAACATGTCATGGTTGTGAAAACATACATTTTTTTATCCTATTTTTGTCAAAATATTGTCATGTTGTGAGACTTTATTTATGTTTTCATTTTCTGTTTTTCTAGGTTAGCAAGGTAGTCTGCAAGAGTACTGAGGACGCCTATGAAGACTTTCAGAGGGTCTTCATGGACTGGCAGGCCAGGTGGAAGGCCCAGAGACAGCAGCAGCAGAGATACCAGCCACAGCAATATCAGCAGCACACCACACAGCATCTGCCCAACAGTTATAAAAGTCTAAAAACTGTTAAGATTCTGCCTGAGTAACAGTGAAAATGTAAAAAAAATGCCAGCGTAACATAGGAGAACCACCAATTGCTATAAGAAGCAGCTGGCCATTGAAAATTTTGAACATGTCCAAAGTTTGAAACGGCTAGCACCGTCTGTCAACATCTAAATACGTCTGAGAACCAGCTGAAAAACAAATAGAAACATCCAATAAACGTACAGCTTCGTTTTTCAGACGGAATCATTAAACAGTGCAGTGGGACATGTGCTTAAAATTTCTATATACAGAGCCAAAACCAGGGTTTACCAAATTAGTTAGTCAGGATATATCTATTTTGAAAATCTGGATTTTCATGGTCCATCATCAAATAAACAAGTACTTTGACCTATTACTGCTTAATACATTGGCATACACTAAGATATATCATTGCCTTCCTTGTGAATTACAATAATTTATGCACATGAAAAAAACACATTTCTGACTACAAGCTGGACACAGTGACTTTATCCAGATTAGGAACAAACACTAGGCTACATGGAAGTGGCGGCCCCAAGTGACCATATGACCTAGCAGTAGTGTCTTTGATATATTTGTGTTATTTTAATCAATGGCTTTGTACGTATTATACTTCCACTTGTTTCTGTAAACTGAAGCAGCATCATTCCAGATGAAGTTCTCTGCTTATCTTTGGCTTATCGCAAGCTTTGGTCTTAATGAACTTATTTAATATCAAAAGTAGTAAAACAGAGAATAACTCTGGCCTTGGTCTACATTTCTCCATCAATGGTCAAATACTTTTTCAACACACCAACCACTTGCCAAAGAAAGAAATTCAACATGAAACATGACACGCTAATATTTTGAGGGGTTCACAAGAAAAGATACCGACCATCTGTGTTTTAATATATTTGACTAACAAAAAAACTCAACTCATTTTTTATCAAAACTCAAAACTTCATGGCAAGATTCATGTACTCATAGATTGTTACAAGCAGATACAACAACACAAAAAAACATATAACCTTTAGCATTTGGCAGATTACGTGATATGGAGGGAGTCCTTTGTCCTAATGCCAACACTGCACCACAGTCCCTATCTAAATCACTGAATCCTTTATTACTTTATTCCGTCTTTATGTCGGATGTGAGTCTTGACAGGAAGAAGTCTGGCCTGGTGGAGCATCGGTAGCAGAGGAGCTGAGGGACCAGGGTGTACAGGATGTTAACCAAAAGGAAAACCGGCTGGCTGTTCACGGAAACTCGATAAGAGAAAGGAGTCCGAGTGTGAAGAGACGCTCCTATGTGAGAAAACTGGGCCTGAACACAAAAATCAAGAGACACAAATTAAGATGACACAGCATGACTAATATTACAGGAAAAGATGAATCATGGATTTAAGTGAAATCAGTACAAACTTGCTTGAGGTTGATCAATCTTGTCAAAATAAAAGAATATATATATTTTAGAGTTAAATGTAGACAGACTTGTGATTGGCTTATTATTGTATGTAGAAAATGTCTATAGAGTATGATTGAGGACCCAAAGATATCCAGCTGACAATGCATGTATCCATAGTTTTGAAACCAATAAAAAGTCTATTTTATTTCTGAAATACAATATATTTTCTATTAGTGGGACTTTCGGGGAAAGACTTTTTTTTTTTTTTTTTTTTTTGAGTTTTGAGTTTTGTTATGTAATATGCCTTGGTCTTGTCCAGTTTTTTGGTGAGTTACTCCTCAGTGGGTGTCTGTGCTCTCAAAATGTTAAAATGTTTTACTTAATTATGCAATCATATTTAAGGTTGGAAAGTTGGAAATTTTACATGGGAATTTATGGGAATTAACGGGAATTTATCGGAATAAATTGGGAACTTACACAATTCAAAGCTGTCCCATGACAAGGCGATATACTTAGCATAAAAAACACAAACACACTTCAATATCTGTTTTATTCCTCAGTCACATGTTCATGTGGTACATGTAGTAACCTGCTTTGCATGCACTTCTATACACTCTGCATCCCCCTATCACATGCACAGCTGATCTCCACAACACTACCAAACTCAAGACTGCAGACTCCACATTTCTGGTTAGCTCAACTATTAGGGTTGTAAAATGTGTTTTGTGGTATATTGTGATATTTTGGGGCACAATATTAAGCATCATAATTCTTTATAGGTATCAATACATTTGTGACAAAATCATGCATAATTAATGAGCTACATCTGTTCTGGTGGCAGGCCTATCAACACTAGTTTGGCTGCAGTTCCCAGGCCACTGGGGGTGGTGCCGTTTTTTGAGCAGATTAATGTAATGTGGTGTTTTTACACTGATTAAACTGTGTCAGCTCAGCACATGTTCTCTCTTTTGAACAATTTACATTCTGTTTGACTGTGCCTCTATAAAACAGGTGGGTGTTTGCTGTGTACTGAGGACAACTCTGTAATATTGCAAAAGTCAAAGGAGTGTTCATTTAATTTTTTGGTTTTGGGAAGTAATATTTTACTTAAATGTTTTATTGTTCAAAGACAAATCTGTTCTGTAAATGTTCAATAAAGTTGTTTAAATCTGTTGGATTATAATGTTTTTTATTTATTTATTTATATATGGTTTCCAAATTTGAAAAATCCCCAAATTCCCAAGCTTAACTTCCCATGGAAAGTTTCCAGAAAGTTTCCAGAAATTTTCCGCCCTTTTGCAACCCTAATCATATTAGAAAGCTGTTAATAGCAGATGCAATAAGCCAATAGTAGTCATACATAGGTTATCAAAAAGCCAAAACCATAGTTAGGTGCATAATATGGCACTTAATAAATGACATTTCATATTGGGTTTGTCATTTGGGCACAGTTATTGCTCTATAATGCCCTAAACACTGTCTAAACCCTGGCTACATCCCTCTAATGAAGTTACTCAACAGGCTGCATGCTTTATAGGCTGTGTGAACAATCTGCTGTTCATTGTTAGTTCAGCTGCCACTTCTGCTGCCACTCAATGATGTCTGGATGTGTTTTGCCAATGGCACCAAAGGCATTGGTGCCTGTGTTCTCATATGGGGCTAAAGGTTTAGGGTTAGCCACAGGTATATTGTAATTTTGTGAACTTTACCACTGTGTAGGCACTTTGTTTATGTTGTAAAAAACATTTGAGACCAACTTTTTGTAATATTGCCACAACCAAGAAGGTTATGTTTTTGCTGGATGATGATTTAGATTATTGTGTATCATTGTGAGATAGGGCCAAAGATACTAACTTAGCCCTGAGGAATCACTAAAGAACAAATTACTAAGTTTATCAGATTTTTCACTATTGTCACGTACTGTACAGGGGCTTTGTGACTCAATAGATCACGCATTTATGCATTATTAAACCAACACAAAACCAGGACTAAAGACTAAACCTATAAACTGGACTAATCTAGCATTAAACCTGGTCTAAAGCTGGACCATCCCTATAAAACTAAACCAGGTCTAATCCATGTCTGAACCAGTATATAACCTGGACTAATCTAGAACAAAACTGTCTCTAAACCAGGACTTAACCAGTGTCTAACCAGGGCTACACCTATAGGACTAAATTAGGTCTAAACAAGGAATAAACATGTATATAACCAGGACTAATCTGGGACTACACCAGGTCTAAAATAAACAAGGATCTAAGACTAAACCAGTATGTAACCTGGACTAAACCAGGTCTAAACCAGGAACAAACCAGTATATAATGTGGACTAATATAGGACTAAACCAGTATATAACTAGGACTAAACCAGTATAAAACCAGGACTAACCTACGACTAAATTAGGTCTAAACAAGGACTATTCCTATGGGACTAAACCAAAACTAATCAAGGACTAAACCAGGACTATCCCTACAGGACTAATCCAGGACTAAATCAGTATATAACTAGGACTAAACCTGGTCTAAACTGTGCCTAAACCAGGATTAAGAAGTGGTCTAAATTTCAAATTTTATCCCCACCTAGAGCAGGACAAAATATAAATAAAGCTGCCTATACAATAAACTCAGAACTGCAAGACTGCTGAGTACCTCCAGAAGAAGAGAACGACTTACCTATGCCATTGTAACTTTCTGTTTGCTACCTTTTGCCAGCAAAGTCGCTGAAAAAAAAAAACATGCGGCTGGTCTCATGGCAACCACTGCTGCTGACAATCGTTCTCTCTATTTATAGCTCGTCCGAACAGCTGACATTTAAGTGAATACCACCAATACCGCCATTCCTGCTGGTCTGAAGTCATCTCGTGCCCTGATCCCACTGTTGAGCGACACCCCAGTCTGCCCCACACAATGGCAGCTTTGTCCATGTGGTACATTAGCCGCCCCTACCACTCCTTCCTTTTTTTTTAGATTTAAATGTTTACATCTTGCATTGTCTGATTAGAGTAGATCAAATTGGAGTCAGCGAGCACTTACGAAACAGTCAAACAAACCATTAACTTTAAGATATAGAGAGGAAAAGTACACTATATTTCCAAAAGTATTAGCTCACCCACCCAACTAAATGAATTTGGATTATGGTGTGGGATTGTTTGCAGGAGCTGGGCTCTGCGACTTAATTCCAGTGAAAGGAACTCTTGATCCCATTTTGTATGTTACTATTGCCCTAGACCTTTAATATTTTATGTATTTGACATGATTTTATTTACTTTTTATGGGACTTGAATTATCTGAGGGAGTGGTGCCCAAACTTTTTTAACTGAGGGCCACATGTCGAAACATAAGTGTGGAGGAGGGCCACTCCCTAAAGGTGACATATTTTGCCTCACCATAAATATTTTTTTTGGGCACCAACTACTCATTTCCATTTCTTCTTTCAATCAATCAATCTCAATCAGTCAATCTCATATAATATGAAGCATTTTTCTTTGGCTACCTGTAGCAATTTGGGCAAATTAAGAATGAAAGTCTGTGGGCTGCATTGAGCCCCCAGGCCTTAGTTCTGACACCCCTGATCTAAGGTGTCTTTGCTAAAGTACTACATTTCTAACTTCATTCCTTGCGGCTGCTCCCTTTCCTTCAGGGGTCAACACAGTAAATCATCTGCCTCCATGTATCTCCACCAATCCGATATACAGTAGAAGTCATATTTGCACATAACATTTAGCAAAGGTTTGCCCTTCCTATAGCAACCCTCTCCATTTATCCAGGCTTGGGACCGGCACGTAAAGTCTTGTGTCGCCTTTGGCTGGATTATGTACTACTATATTTCCAGCATGTTCATTGCTGATTCTTTCTCAGTACTGTGATTTCTACTACTATGAACTACTAAACGACACTGTAAATGTTGATTTGACTTGACTGATAACATCCTCCACCAAAATACTTCTTGAATAAAATTGGACAGAAACAGAGATATACTATTTTTACATTTTATATAGTATCACGCCACTAAATGTCTTGAGCAGAGAAATGTGGGAATGTCAACTCTTGTGTTTCTAATCTTAAGATGCGGTGTATAAGCTCGGACCACCACCTGTGTCAGTGACCTTTACACTGCTGCCCCTTTTGGACGTCCCGTAGAGCTGCTCAGACGGGAGCAGTAAACACCAGGTTTCCCAACACACAAAGGGCAGGGGGCATGTGGCGGCAGGTTTCCCCAGCACATTAACAACAACAACAACAACAGGAGGCACTACATACAGCAATGAACATGTGACTGCTCAGGCTTTGGCAAAGTTACAGCAAGGCTAGTTTAAATTTATAATGCAATAATATGTATGTATTATTCTGCACACTAAGGCCACGTATTACAAAATCTGATATTACATTCACTAGAGTATAAATGATACAATACTGCTGTTATTATTTTTGCAATAACAAAGCATTAATGTTTTTTTCCCCTTAAGGTTCTCTCTATTTGATTGGCCAAATGCGGTAATGTAATGTAAAACAAGACTGCAATGTGAATTAAGTTTAAAGATTCAGGATAAAAATGTATTGCTGTCATTTTAGCTGTCTTTTTTGGGGCAACAGTGGTGCAGTGTTTAAATCTCGCCTGAAGCACATAGTGTCATTGTGTCCCTGAGCTAGACATTTCTTATCTTTAGATAGAGGATAAAATTGTGGGACTCAGTTTCATTGCTGGTCTTTTTTTTTTTTTTTTTGTGACTAACTTTTTTCAAGACTATTTTATTTGGTCTTTATGGCACATCTATTTTCAAATCTGCCTTTACCAATATACATGATTTCAAATAAGCTGAACCTGGAAACAACATTCGACCTCCCCTCGACCCACCTTTAGTCCTTGGGACACCAGTTGACAATTACTGACGTAGACACTTAATTATTGGGCGGATTCAACTTGTAACTCAGGATTTCGCAAGTAATTATCTAGTTATTATCTAGTTATATTATGAAGATCACATATAGGTCAAAAGCCAAAAGACAGTCACACTCACCTGTGCCAATGCTCCTGAATGGACAAGAGTCAAATCTGGCATCCACTCACATCCCGGGACGATCAGAGCATACAAAGCGAGTATGTAGTACGGCCCAGAGTACAGCATGCTCACTAACATCTGAAAAAAACGTTTTACATGTTTAAAATAACTGGATTGGATTAAATGTTGGTTTATCTTTTACCTGCACTTTTGGATATGCTGTAGGGTCTTTGAGATAGGGCTCAAACTGGTGTGTGTAGTCCTGGCACCACTGACAGGAACAGTCCAAGGCGATCTAAAATACAAAGTGTGTCATACGCAGTCTACGCAAAATCAGTCAAGGCTTCTTACCAGGCCTCTGAAGACGCAGAAAGCAAACGCAGGGATGAGATAGATCACAAAAAACAGGTCCATAGGTCTCTGAGACAAATTCTTTCTCTGAGCATCCTGCAAAAGAAAAGGAAAAATCAGGATATGACTTGATTAGTGGAGTATGGTCCAACTTAAGTCCTGGGTTTAGGTCTGGTTTAGACTTAATTCAGTCTCTAGTCTTTGTCAGAGGCGGAAAGTAAGTAATTACTTTTTCTACATACTTTTCTACGTAGTATAACTTATGCTTGAGCAAATTATGGGGGGGGGGGGGGCACTTTAAACCCCAAAATTTGGTGATAATTAACAGTAAGAGTAGTAGTAGCAAATGTACCAGTAATGAGGAGGGTGATGAGTGATGACATGTAGTATTAATAATTGTAACAATAGTGATAGTAGTAGTAGTTGTAGTCATAACATTTGTATTAGTGGTTTGGAGTTGTTGTTATTATGGTAGTTGTAGCAATTGTAGTAGTAGTAATACTGTACCTTCTACTTAAATCTTACACTTAATACTTTTTACTTTTACAAGTACTTTTCCTTCCACTTGATTACATAATAATAATGCAATGGATTTTTATATATTTCTGTAGCCTGGGGCAAACTGACAGAGACGTGGCTGCCATTCTGTGCCTACGGCCTTTCGGACCACCACCATACTCACAATGACACTAACACATACATTGGCACATCGTACAAAGGCAAGGTAGGTGAAGCGGCTTGCCCAAGGACACGACAGCAGTATGCACTGCCGGCACCAGGGATCAAACCGCCAACCTAGGCTCCAGTCATTCATGACCCCTAACGTGAACAAGCGAAGATGAATGAATGAATGAATGAATAAATGAAGCAACAGTACTTTTCCTCAAGTACGGACACAAGGTACTTTTTCTACCTACTGTCTTGGTTTTTGTCCTTGTTTGTGTTTTGGGTAATTAGGACAGCAGAGTGATGTGTATTGGCCAAATGTAGTTGTATGTATCAAATGTAGTGTTTAAATTCATTAGTTTTGGGGTCTTACGGCGAACAGAAGGTCCTGAGTGGATGACTGGCTGAAGATGCGGAAACAGGCCCACACTGACACTGAGATGTAAAGCCAGTGGAGCAGGCAGAAAGGGCCCACATGAGTCCCATATTTACCTGGACAAAAACACAATGCTGTCTTATATGTACAGTTGCGATCAGGAATATTCAACCCCCCAAATATTTTAAGTATTTATTAAATAAAGATTTCTCAAGAAGACAAAAAGATCCTGGGGTGTCCTAGAGAGGCCTTCTCAGTTGCCCCATTGAAAATCTGTGAAATTTAAAGAAGGCAGTTGCAGCACAGAGGCCATCAAACATCACTGAGCTAGATACTTTTGCACATGAGAAGCTTGTTAGCAATGACGCAAAATGCTTGTTATGAGTTATAAAAGTTTAAGGATGCTCCTGAAGCTAAGGGCTGAATAATACTGTCCATGGGTTGGTGTTAATAGAGTTTTATTTGAACTTCTGTCAACTTCTGTTGTCAAAATAACTTGATATGTGAAATATCTTTTGTTATTAATATATTTTTGTCATTTATTCTTATTATCTTTGGAGATGAGGGGGTTGAACATTTCTGAATATTTCACTGTTTGCCAAGATATAAGCTGTTTCCTTATACCTTGAGCTGACACGGTACTAACGGCACTAAGATATGCCAGTGGTCCCCAATTACAAAAAACAAACCAGACCAGGAAGTTAACCAACTTCCTGGTCTGGTTTAGCAAATTTTTAGCGATTCGTTTGGGCTTTTGAAATAGTTTGGGAAACAGTGGTATATGCCGTAGTGTCTTAAAACACACTCCTCTACATGTTTTTAAATGTGACTATAATACATAATCATTTTCTCTAATCTAAAGGATGCAAGCAGGTACTTTATTTTCATGTACTGATAATATAATCCTGTTACTCCAGGCTTTGTCTTCTTTGGCTAAAACAACATTTGTAAGTTCCACAAAGTTAATAGGGTTGTTTTAGTTAAAGAATACAAATATCATACCATACAGTGAAAATGGGCTATAAGAAGCACCGCAGTGTGTTTGTCATTAAGTTAGATTTTTTTTTTTGTTTCATTTCATTAAATGTATAACAGACCTATTACAGTATAAGTAGGTATTTCTTCTTTAGTGTTCCAAAATAATGTCCTTATTTAAACAATTTGGCTGCATCTATTGTTGTATTTTCAGGGAAAATGCAGCGATGTTTGGGCTGGGTCTCTACGGGCTCCCCATCTAAATGCATCCCATTATTTTTAGTGTACTTACCCACAGCGTTCCCGAGAATGTAGACTATGGCACGCATGAGAAAAGATCCCACCCAGTACAGGCCAATGGCTCGGTAACTGTCTCTGCCATTGTCAAAGCCCAGATGGACACATTATATTGACAAAGTGCCTTGACATAGTGATACAGACAGAGTAGAGCAGAAATTATTTTAGGCGCTGACTTACCCCCATGTTATAGCAGCAATCACTAGTAGATACATGAGATAGTGCACACAGCCATCCCAGTAGGAGATCATGTGACCATGGGCTGTGTTAATATGAGGATCTGCCTAAAAAATATGCATTAGAGATTAGGTATACGTCAGCACATACTGACACAAATCACACACAGGACACTTGCCTCTTTCAGGTAAAATGTTACAAATCCATCAATGATGTTGTCTTGCTCCAAGCCGATGATAAGATTAACAACACTGAGAAATGCAAAGATCGCATACACTGCAAGACAACATTTTGCCATGTTGCGTTATTAATATGTAACATGCCATGTGACTTTCTGTTGGGGTAATCAGGGTTTTTAGGTTTAGCATCTAGTGTAAAAATCCTGTAGTGTATTGAAGGTGTGTCAAATACATACATGTGTTTGCAAAATAGTTGTAATATTAATTGTTTTAACATAAAGTTGTGACCTACAAAAGCTCCAAATGCACCTCACCCTAAAAATTGACCCAAAATTAGGACTACAGCAGAACTTAATCTGACTAAAGGTTAACTTAAACTAGATTTTTTAGTTCTCAGTGTTGTTTAAATAGCTCAGACTATTTAATCAACATTGAGAACTAAAAGCCAAATGTAAAAAAAAGTACTGAATACCAAAAATTAAAGACTGAAAAAGGACTGAATGAAGTAATACAGCTAAACATACTGTAACCATTGCCCAATGCTGACTTGAATGAAAAGCGTTTATTTTGAGCACGGGGTTGCCTAAGACTGATTGTTCTGCTGGAAAAGAGTGTAAGGTTCTGTGTATATTAAATAAAACTACAGAAGTTACCAAGAAGTTACCATTATGAGTCCATCCATACCATAAAAGAGAGGGTCTGACGGAGCCTTCTTGTTGAGGATGAGCTGTCCTGAGATGCATAAAATGACAAAGGTGGCACTTCCAGCGTAGAACAACGCCTCAGCACTAAAACAACAATGTAACAACTTTAAACTTTGCATTAAAAAAAAAAAAAAAAAAAACACGCTGCTGCGCCAATGTTAAACTCACCTGTCGTTGCAAATGAGTGAATTAGATAAATAGCAAATGGGGATGGACGTGAGAGACAGCACAAACACCCCTGTTCCTGCAGACGCGCTCATTTTGGAGCTGTTTTTTGTCCGCCTTGGCAAAATAAAAGTAATAAACTAGTAGTAATTATGGATATCCTCGTAAAACAATCACATTTTGCGGTGTGTGGCAAAAGTTATAGTCGTAGCAAACAACAACGTGCGGCAAAAGGAATTTAAGCTCCAGGAGACATGCTCGGTCTTGACGGTCTGGTGTGTCTGGATCTACGTTGACATTACCTTCGTCCCCTCCTCCTCCTCCCGCCCTCAGTCCGCGCACACGCACAACCACAAACAGTTGCGTTTCATGGGGGCAATGCCATGCTATTCCCGGGGACACAATAGGTTGAATAAGGGCAACTGCTTCTTTATAGCGTTTTTAATTCGAAATATGACTCATTAATCCCAGCCGAAGCCTTTCAAATATTCTGTTATAACCAAAATATGTTGTGAGACTAAAATATTAAATATTGAAACGTTTATTATTTGCTACTTTGTTATAGTTCAATGTAGACCTACTGTCCGTGAAAGTGAAAAAATACTGTCATCAAGTGGTCGATTAAAGAATACCATCAACTCTTTTTCTACCTTAAAGAAAATAATCTAAACTATTCGTTATTTATAAAGTTTGACATGATAGATACGCTTACACCTTAGAGACAAATAAAAAATAAATAAAATAAATAAATAGGCACGGTAAAATAAGGTGCGTGTTCCAAAAAAATGTCCCCTTTTCCAGATTTTCTCCCGGTGGCCTTTTATTTATTTTTTATTGTTTAAATATTGTTCTTTCCCCTTATTTACCAAAATCCTAATTAAATATTATCATTACCAAAAACTGAGGAAGACGCACTTGTATTGTTTACCTTTTCTGTGGTGTGAGAACATAAAATCTGATCATTATTTAGAAAAGTTACTTCGACCTGATAGATGCACCAATACATTAGTGACAAATAAACAAATAAATGTATAGCACCGTAAAAGATGTATTTTATTTTTATTTATTTATATGGGACAGCGTGTATTAATGAACAGCGGCTAGTGCCGCAAATACAGCGGATTATAGCTCAGAGCTAATTTCCATTTGTAGTCCCCCCTCACATTCACACATTCACACCGGCTTCCTGGTGTTCCCCAGCGGTCTCCCATCCAGGTACTGCCCAGGCCCTACCCTGCTTAGCTTCCGAGGTCTGATGGGATCGGGCATCCACAAGGCGGTATGTAATGCGTGTTCCACTAAAATATCTCATTTTCCAGATTTTCTTCCGGTTGCCTTGTCTTTATTTTTTAAACATTTTTGTTTACCCTTATTTACTAAAAACTGACGAAGACACACCTTTTGTGTCGCGTGAAAATAATCAGATCTTGTCATTATTTATTCATAAAGTTATTTCGACATGATAGATGCACCTATACATCAATGACAAATAAACTGATAAATGTATGAAATAGTCTAAGATGTGCGTGTCCCATTAAAATATCTAATTTTCCAGATTTTCTTCAGGTTGCCTTTTATTTATTTATTTATTTATTTATTTATTTATTTATTTATTGTTTGTTTGTTTGTTTTCTCTTATTTACTAAAATCCTAATTAAATATTACCATTACCAAATGACTGTTAAAGACGCTCTTGTGTTGTTTACGTTTTGTGTCCCTGTTTCTTTGCAAATAAAGTTCGATTCAAAATCACCTAATTATCTGTGCGCATGCGTGATTTTAGGAGCCAGTTCGCAAAACATCAAGGATTGATGGCGTCTGGTGCGATGGACGCGACGTAAATAAATAGCAGATTTAACGACACCGTGTAGCTTGTGTCAACGCCAGTTTGTAGACGAATAGAAAAGACAACAAGACAACAGTGTACAATAATGGCGACTGCCGGGGGCGGCGGCAGTGGCGCTGGTGGCTTGGCCTCGAACCACAACGAAGCAGCTTCCTGCTCGGCTCAGGCTGGAGTTGCCCCAGCGCCGTCCGCCTCCCCGCCGGCTCTCGGCCTGCACCGGGAGCCCATGTACAACTGGCAGGCCACGAAGAGCTCTCTGAAGGAGCGCTTCGCCTTCCTCTTCAACAACGAGCTGCTCAGCGACGTGCGGTTCATAGTCGGGAAGGGCAGGCAGGCCCAGAGGATACCGGCCCACAAGTTTGTCCTGGCCGCGGGCAGTGCGGTGTTTGATGCCATGTTCAACGGAGGGATGGCCACCACTTCGGCCGAAATAGAGCTGCCCGATGTGGAGCCAGCTGCCTTCTTAGCCCTGCTCAGGTAGGACACACGCAGCCTTCTATATAAACATTGTAATGGGTGACTTAGAACCACAGTAATCCACTTAATCCACTTAAATGTGCAACAAAAGGAATGGATTTCGCGCCCTTCTTTCTCTCCCATACATCTTCTCTGCAGTGTAGTGTTTGAGGACCACTGTGCTTGTTTTGCGATCTACTAATTGACACTTAAAAGGTAAACGATGAATGATACAAAATATGCTTTATATCTCTCTTAAGTATTAAAGTGTTTAAATTGCGCACTGAATTAACACCTAATGCAAGTACCTATTAGTAAATTTGTTATCATGTTGTTGCTTTTTTACAATGCACAATTTCTACTGAAAGGCAAAGCCTTCTTAGAACTTGCTGTATTGCAATGGGGTCCCACCCAGTGACTTTAATTACTATCAGTATTTTAGGAAATATTATTGGCTACAGACTACAGCTGTCACATTTTTGAACTGTAGCCAAGTAATACCCTCATAAATCTACTGTTGTGACTAACTTTTACGTCTGTTGCAAAACTTTTTTCTAGGTTACAGCCATACAGTGTAAAGAGGTGTGTACAAGCAGGTTGGAAAGGAAGGAGAAAAGTTTCAGGCGTGAAGTTTGATAAAAGAGGATCAGCAAGGATGAAAGATGTACAAGACAGTGAAGCAGTGAAGGTGAGGGATAGTCAATATATTGGTAGAAGGAGAGGAGCTTTATGGATATAGTGAAAGATAACATGAAGTTAGTTGGTTTGAGAGAAGAGGATGCAAAGTATAGGGCTAAAATGAGTCAGATGCCCCTGAAAGGGAACAACTCAAAGGAAAAGAGGACGAAGAAGAAACTATGGTTGGTAATAATGTCAGTGGGACCATGTTTTATAGGTTTCTGTATTCTGACGAGGTCCACATTGGTCCAGAGACTGTAATGACGACTTTGTACACGGCCAAGAAGTACGCCGTCCCAGCACTCGAGAGTCACTGCGTTGAGTTCCTCACCAAACATCTCAGAGCTGACAACGCTTTTATGCTCCTCACTCAGGTAATCCAGAAGTGGTCATTAATACGCAGGGAAATTTGTCTTTATCCTAATCAGATCATGCTAGAAAGGATTTTGCCCAGAGAAAACCTGTTAAGTACATTACAATTAGATTTTCTTGTTAGTGGCTAATAGTAACTCGTGCAGCATATACGTGGTCTTTGGATGATCCCAGTTTTAAATTTGTCCTGAAAGTTTACATACTGTTTTATGATAACTTTTTTTGACCCACGTTTAACCCAAGTTTCTGAGCTATTGTTCTGACCTGAGCAGGTTTTGTGCTTATTCCAACTATGTAAAACATTTTCAGATGTTTCCAGCACCACATGAATGCTGCATTAACAGCACAACTTTGACTGAACAGAGTGCCAAACAATCAAGCCAGAGAAATCCTAATGAATATTACTGTAATTTTTGTAAACATTTTCATGACTGGTATCCAAACGGAATGTTTATAAGCTCAGTTGATGTCTATATAGTGGCCACTCATATCATTGTATCCTATTTGTGTCTCGCAAAAGTTATTCTTTCCATCATCAGCTGTTGTAATAACAAAAGTTCATCTATTTTTAGTTTTGGTTGCTGTGTTTTTTATTTGTTTCAGCATTTTGTTCTTTGTTCTGCTCTTTGTAAAAAGTGGGTCACAATAAATTGACCAGAGATAAAATTGGGTCCAACAGTAGAAAGTTGATGGATTGATCCCTGCTACCACCATTGCATACAGCCATTGTGGCCTTTGTCAAGACAATTCATGCACCTTATCTGTATGAATGTGTTTGTGTGTCTTACCACCGCCGAGTGTGAATAATGACTAATGTACCTATTTGTGTCTAGAAAAGCGCTGTATGAGACAAATTATTACTATTAATTAGACCGGTTAAGAACTGCTGGTCTAATTCTACTGGACTCAATTTGTGCTTGGTGTAAATTCTGGAATAAAGAAATACATATCAAGCAAATGTTTTGTTAATTTAATAATTGCGGAAATTAGTTTGTATATATGTTTTAGTTGTCTATTGTACTGTATTTTATTGCATGCAGCAAAAATAAAAGTTTTTTTTTTCTTTCTTTCTTAGGCAAGATTATTTGATGAGCCTCAGCTTGCAAGTCTCTGCTTGGACACTATAGACAAAAGCACGGGAGATGCAATAAACGCAGAAGGATTCACAGACATTGACCTTGGTAAGAGTTTTCATTCCTGAAGCATCTCTGTTTTGGTTTGACTCGTGTTTTGAAGGGCTTGTTGTGTCTTTGTGTAGACACGTTATGTGCCGTGTTGGAAAGAGACACTTTGAGCATCAGGGAGAACCGCCTGTTCGGGGCAGTGGTCCGCTGGGCTGAGGCCGAGTGCTACAGACAACAGCTTCCTCCCACGTCCGAAAACAAGCATAAAGTTTTAGGAAAAGCACTACCGCTCATACGCTTCCCACTAATGACTGTGGAGGAGTTTGCTGCAGGTAAGTTTAATCACAAATAATAAAATAGTTTAATAAAAGATAATGGGCCTCATTCACTAATACTTTTGGACAAAGCTTAGCATAGATACTTTACTCCTTTTTTTCCGTCTCAGTTCCAATTTCATTCCTACGGCCCAACAGCAGCATTGCGTAAAAACGTTGCCAATCTGGGGTCTAACTTTGCTTCCCTTTTCCCTTTTTGGGGGGGCAAACAATTAATGAAAGCAGATGTACTGGATTAACGCTCATTTATTCTTTGTTCACTAGCGAAATAAACCAACAAAAGGTAGCTTGATAATAATACCTGGATGATGTATTCATATCAAAGTGTGCTGTTAGTGATAAAATCATTTTCTTTACAAATACAAAAGTGTCACATTTGTTTTAAAGGGGTGATATTATACAAAATCCACTTTTCTGAGCTTTCAAACCTGGTGATTTTCTGTCATTCAAGTCTGTTTGAGTAATCCTGCAGTCTTTGGCACTGAGTTTTTGAAAACTCAAAGCGCTCGGTTGCGCAAATCTCTGCCTCTCCCACAAAACCCCCACCCACTTCATCAAGCACAAGTTGTTGTTTTTTTCTTTAAGTATGTTCAACAGACCGCAACACTCTGCATTCTGCTGCCCATTGCTGGTGTCTTCACCTGTTTCTTTATGGCACCAATAGAGTAGTTATTAAAAAACATTCTCTTTTAGTCACATAATGTTTTTAAAGGTTGTAAAACGTCCAGTGATGTTCTAGAGGTGACCAAGATTGGTTTAAAAATATAAATAAAAGCATAATATAGCACCTTTAACATAAGATATGCCCTACCAACACATATATAATTTCAAGCAGGGAACAAAATCTGGGTCTCCGTATGCTTAAAATTGCCTTTATTATTCTTTAATATGAATTATTAAGTGAGTTCTAGGCTTATGCATATTTATATATGCATGTCTAGAATACTGTGGTCAACACTGGTGCATTGAGTGAGTTAAGCGTTCGCCCACCAACAGGAAGGTTGGCAGTTCGAATCTCACCTGAAGCACATACCGTTGTTGTGTTCCTGGGCAAGACATTGCACATTGCCTACTCTAGTCACAGAATGTGGCTGATTGCAACAGGAAGAGCATCCGTTGTAAAAACCTGCCAAATCACCATGCGACTGGTTCACTGTGGCAGCCCCGGAAGATGCATGCAAAAAATGCATGTCTTGAAAAGGAGTTGTTCTTGGCATTGTTTTAAATCTATTTTGTGAATGAGGCCCATTCTCCTCAAAGTTACTGTTTCATAATAATTTTTCTTTTGTGACAAAGTGCACACTGTCCAACTCAAACCACAGAAACCAGATATTCTTTCTTGTGCAACAGGGCCTGCCCAGTCTGGGATATTGTTCGATCGGGAGGTGGTAAATCTGTTTTTACACTTTACAGTAAACCCCAAACCGAGAGTCGACTACATTGACAGGCCGCGCTGCTGCCTCAGGGGCGAGGAGTGCAGCATTAATAGGTTCCAGCAAGTCGAAAGTCGATGGGGGTACAGTGGTACGAGCGACCGAATCAGGTGAGTTTGACTGCCTATTTTAATATATATATTGGTAAATCTTTGTGAATGAATGTGAATGGTTGGCTGTCAGTGTGTATCCCTTAAGTGTACCCCATCTCCCCACTGGGATACACTTCAGCCCTGTCTGAATGAATGAATCTTGGACAGCGAGTTATATTTAACTAATTTACGTCTTTCGTTACCTTGTCTCTAGGTTTAACGTCAATAGAAGAATATCCATAGTTGGTTTTGGCTTGTACGGTTCAATACATGGACCAACAGATTATCAAGTCAACATACAGGTAACTGTTGAAATAATAACACCTTTTTTAAAATATAGTTTGTCATTGAAAATACAAACATTTTGTCAGAAGAGACAGTGGGAATGTACCTTATGTCCTTGATCATTATTAATTGAGGTTAAGGTTCTCTTATTTAATTTTATGTCTCTTGTGCCCTAAGCCAATAGCTGCAAATTTCAGTCACAAAAAGCAAGCTTAATAACTCAGTGTAGTTTTCAGTGAGCTGAAATACTGAGTTAGCGTTTTAGCTTTTTACAATGACCCAGTCCCTCAAAGGATTTTTATTAAGCAAAAATGCATACTTTCATCTTAAAATAAAGTCCTTCTCTCTGTGATTTTTATTTTTTGTTTCTGTTTATTTTTCTCGTAGATCATTGAAAGCGACAAGCGCGTCACCCTCGGTCAAAATGACACAGGGTTCAGCTGTGACGGGACGGCGACTACATTCAGGGTCATGTTTAAGGAGCCTGTGGAGATCCTGCCCAATGTCAGCTACACTGCTTGTGCCACTCTAAAGGTTAGCATCTGCCTAGTTTTAGCAAAGTAAGACAAGACAATATAGAGGGATTTTCATACACATTCTACAATTTTATAATTATTATCAATTTACTGTACAATGCTTATAATTTGAAGAACCACCATTTTCCTGATCCTTGTCCATCATCATAGCAATCTATCTCATTTAATTCACTATTACAGTATTACAGTACAATAATGGTTTTTGATAATGATAAACGCAAAACAGTATTATGTGTTCATCAATAATACAACATTTCGATCAGGTATAACATTATGACCACTGACAGATGAAGTGAATAACACAGATTATCTCTATATCATGACATTTTGTTCAACAAGTTGATGTATTAAAAGCAAGAAAAATGGGTAGGCTTAAGGATTTGACTGAGTTTTAACAGGGCCAAATTGTGATGGCTATAAACAACTAGAGCAGAGCATCTCCAAAACTGTGGCTCTTGTGGGGTGTTCCCAGTCTGCAGAGGTCAGTATCTATCAAAAGTGGTCCAAGGAAGGAACAGTGGTGAACCGGCGATAGATGATGCATGTGAGGAGCAAAGGCTGGCCTGTGTTGTCTGATTGCTCTAAAAGAAAAATGTCCGAATACATAGTGCATCACAGTTTTTTGCGTAGGGGGCTACATGTTAGCACCGTGGTCATATAATGCCTTATCAGTGTATGATTATTTTTAAAGCAACACCAGCAATAACAAGCCCAAATATATTGAGAATTGGTTCATTTTTACTCTTTTATTAAATGAAAAGCAGGAAAGTTAGTTATGCTGATATCTGGGTGTTGTGGATATGACTGTGACCAAAAAGGATTGTAACGAGTATAGAATCTATTTCACATTTATTTTTCTCTCTACAGGGTCCAGACTCTCATTACGGCACCAAAGGTTTGAAGAAAGTTACCCAAGAGTCAGTGACAGGGACCAAGACCACGTTTTTTTTCTTCAGCTCTCCTGGGAATAACAATGGCACATCAGTGGAGGACGGACAGATCCCGCAAATTATTTACTACACTTAATTAAATTTTATTTTACAATGACTGAACCATGAAGACCTCAGAGAGACTGGAGGGACTGGGCTGCTGGAGATTTAGTGCCTCAATAATAATAATAATAATAACAATAATAATAATAATGCTCCCTTGGACTGTAGATTGTATGTGCTGTGTTTCTGTCTCTAAGAAGCCTTGTTGTTGTTGGACATCGATACATCTCGAGCATCTTCAAATGTAAATGAGCTGAAAACTGACTGTTGTGTACTCTAATGTCAAACCACAGGACATTCACATCATGTTGCATATAAATAGACTTTTTTTTGTTTTGTTATTATTGTATTTTCACTGTGCACTGATGTCCTTTGTTTTTGGCATTCTTATACATATCTGTGTGTTGTAACATTACCATTGGTACATGCTGTAATTTATGAGCGCTTCTTACACAGATAAAAATAAATGAATAATCTGTGACCCAGTGTTAAAATTAAAAAAATAACAACAGGTCCTATAGAAAAGGTCCCATATTATGCTTTTTTCAGCTTTTTTGAAATGTTTTCTGGACCCGTTTGCATTGTTATTTAACATTTTATAACTTAAAATAATGTACCGGTATATGAAAAATGTCTTCTTTTGGGGAGCTGTTGCTTTGATGCTTGGATTAGGTGTCTGTCGCCCCCTGCTGGAAAAAAGTGGGGAATGGACAGAATGTAAAACGCTTATTTAGCATGGCTATTGGCAACAGACACTAACAGATGGATAAATGAGCAATGAAATTATCAGCAAGAGTCCAGTGACAGTGTATGAGCTTTAGAAAGAAGCACTTCCTAGTTTCATGTGTCTATGTAGAGCTGAGAGACCAAGCATTTCCAGCTCTTGAGAAAGAGCAGCAGCTTGGCATACAGGATTACTCAAACATCCATGAATGAAACAAAATAGTACTCCAGGTATATTTTTGAGGTGCAAAGAACATAACATGGGTAAACGCTTAAAAAAAAAATTGATTTAGCAGAATAGGGGACCTTAAAAGAAAGAAAAGATTGGAAAGTTAGTGTAGTTAGTTTAACAAAAGGCTGCCAAAGCCTGGGATGAACCGCTGTCCTAACTGATTAATAATCTTATTTATATTCCTGTCAGGGTTCATGAGCAGCTCCACTCCTCTCACTTACCAACCATTGGGCAGCAGTATCTCATGAGCAGGAAGTGTCTGTGGCAGTGGCACAAATGTATGAATGTGCAGTAGTAGCTCAGTAAGCAGAGCTGTTCTCCCACTGACCAGAAGGTTGGCAAATTGATTCCCCTCTACCGGCACTGCAATCTGCCATTGTCTCCTTGTGCAAGACACCCAGCTTGCCTATGTGAATGTGAGTTTTAAATAATGTCTTTTTATTTCTTATTCCTGACTTTGGCATTTAAGGATGAAAGTAATAATAGTATTAATACTTTGTAGTGTATTAATACTTTGTAGTGTATTAATTTAATACACTACTATTAATACACTGCACATGGCTACACCTCTTTTTCAGAGTTTGGACATAATCTCAGTATATCTGTTGGTTTACTATCATGTGCATATTTGTCAATTGAGTGTTGCACATTTGAACAGACTCCAGACACTCTGGTCTCTAAAGGACCCACCTCCGTATCAGGAAGTATCAGGATTTTATTTTTTTACTGGAAAGCCCCAGGGAAACCGCAGTCACGTCTTCTTCCTGGAGCCCTGTAAAGATTAAACAGGTGAGGTTACAATTATTTTGTGTAGCATTTGTCTTTTTGTGCTTATTTAAATTGAAATGAGCTGTGTATTTTACTGAAATATAAATAACTTATGATAATTGTGATGATTTTTATTTGTCAGTACAATACAGTCACTATACTGTGATTTAAATGGTTAATGGTAAATCCCTAGTCCATATTCTCACAAAGTATGTTGCTGAGAAATGACACCTGTTTTGGCATTTTTACTTGTACAGGACAATGTTAATGTCTGACCTGTGTAAATGAGGAACAAAAAGTGCTTTTGACCTCTACTTTCATTTCAGTTTGACATTAGTGGTCATAAGGGAGCCAGTAACGCCTGAACAGACACGCAGACCAAACCAAAGACTGACAAACTTTGACGGGAAATGTGAGGAGTCAGCCAAGGTTTAAAAGTCACCCTGCCTGTGTCCCAAGGAGCAGATAAAATGACCCACTATAGAACTGGCTCCAGGGACAAGCTATAGCCTGCAGAGATCAGACGATAAGTGATAAGTGATAACTTTATGTTTTCAAAAGGGATAGTGAGTAAGAGACAATGTCTAGGCTCCATGTTAAAACACTGTCACAGTAAGACAGTATTAACCACACACATTGGAGACAGAGGTTGAAGAAAGTTTAAAGTACTTGACATTTGAGATGACAGCAGTGACATCTGGAAAATTGTGGTTGGGAAGAACTGCCTCTCTGATTTGAACCCAAACTATGTTTTATTACTAGACTTCTGGACTGGGGACAGCCTGTTCATAACAAACACAATGTTTAAACAAACTGTAAGACATGGAACCAACACACTCTAGACCAAAAGCCAATGTAATGAATGCCATCACACTGAAGGTGGAGTCCTGGAGCCTGGTTGCTTTGTGGAAGAGGTAGCTGATGGCAAACTGTGGCCTGGGATGTTGTGGGGGAATTTAGTGAGGAGGAGAAATACTTAAGAGGCATCCAGAGCCTTATCTCTCCTCCTTTGGCTGTTTGTTTAAATACTTGTGTGCAGGAGTCATGAGGTGGGTCCTTGTGAGTTTGGTGCTGGTGTGCAGCTCTCAGGCTTTAGAGGCGTCGGTTTCTGTGAGCTGCAAGGATGAGAACAACAATGATGTCGACTGGTGAGTCACTGCCCATAGATCTGCCCCTGCTGTCCACTGAAATGTTTCCAAACACAAAGTTTATCCTTAAGGGTTGGATGATAGAAAAGGTGGAAGAGTTGATGCTGCAGGCTAAAGCTGTGCTTTGTTTCAGGTACATTTTGTATAAAGAGCCAAAGATCCGTAGCTCGACTGGTCTGAAGTATATCTACATTGACAGCAGTGCGAAGAGGGTTGTGTCTCAGCCCATTAACAACCCTAATGGTGCCCTGGCTAACACACTGGGCCCGATGCTTACAACAGACTTGGTACATCATAAATACTGTTTAGCATATAAAATCAATGTGGACAGTGGTGACAATGACAACAGTCAACTTCAGTGGCTCTATACTGATACCTTGAGCTTTTAAATTTATGCTCTTTTCACTGGTGTGTTTATGATGCTAAGAGTAGCAGTTAAAAGGCAGGGATTATTCTTTTTGCTTTTTGCAGCCGTCCAGTTTTGGTTTCCTCAGCTACAGTGACCAGCCTCCAATATCCACTCCCCCTGCAACGTTTGGTCACAGCAAAGGTAACAATTACATTTGATGATGACTCTCAAAAGTACTCCTAATTTGTTTTTTACAAGCAGCTATGCATCTTTCCCAAAACATAGTTTTGTGTATGGTTTGCCTGACAGTTCTTTTATTCGCCACTAGGATAGGTATCATGCAGCATCTCTTTCTGTGTCTAGGTGTGGTTCTTGGAGACAGTGGTACTGGCACTGCACTCTGGCTCACTCACAGTACCCCTAAGTTCCCATCCAGCAGAAACAAGAATGAGTTTTGGCCTGACTCTGGAACTCGTTATGGTCAGACCTTCATGTGTGTGGCTCTGCCTTTCTCTGAGCTCAGTGCAGTTGGTGAGAATCTCTCGAGATTCATAGGAGGGAGGCATGTCTCTTGATTAAGATCATTTTCTCAAATGGTTCTGTTGTGGTTTTAGGGAAACACCTACAGTACATCCAAGCCTTCCCGTATGAGAAACTACTTCCCAGTGAGTTTCCTAAAGAACTGATAGATGCAGGAAACAAGGTCCCAGCTCCTCCTCCTGGTAGCTTTCAAAGTCTGATGACCAGAGGGCAGAGGCAGCTGAAAATGATGGCCAAACGTAACAGCTCAGATGCAAGCAGTAAGTAAATAAAAGTATACTTGTGAATGTGTGACTTACACAGAGTCAATATTCTCCCATGGACACACTCGTCAGGTCCCAGGAGCTGTGTGGCCATGGGCTGGTAGTGTCTCCCACAACAGTTCCTATGTGATGGCCCAAACAAAGAGCTTTTCATATTGTCTTAAGCTGGGGCACAGGTTAGGATTCAAGTCTAAGGTGAATAGGGGCCAAATGCTAATCTGCTACTGTTCTTGTATTTCTTTGTGTGTCCATTTGTCCTATGTGCCCAGCTGGAGACCTGTATGTAGCTCTGGCTATTGGCTTTGGCAGTGATTTGAACTCTCAGACCTGGGGTTGTCAGCGGGACATGGACCAGAGCTTCTGTGAACCAAACAAACACAAAGTGATGAATGTGGAGGAGATTCACACAGAGCTGGGGAACTGGACCACGAGAAATGACCATTCCAAGTGGGCTGTGACGACTGCGGAGAACATGGCTTGGACCTGCATGAGCGACGTGAACCGAGCCCCTACCCAGTACAAGCGCTCCGGAGGGGCATTGTGCATGAATGACAAATCTGTCCACAGTTACTTTAAGGGGTTTGTCAGGAGCACGCAGCAGTGCCGCAAACGTCCACTACACTGTGACCGTGAGTGGCCTTTTGACTCAGGTCTGACTGTGCATAGTATTTCATCAAGGGCTACAGCTATGCTCTTTTATGTTTCGACTATTTTACTCTTCTGGTGATAAAATCAACTCAAATTATGTGTCATAATGTTCAATGAAATGTGCAGAAAACATCATTCTACTACAGCTCTGAAAAAAAAAGAGACCACTGCAATTTATTCTTAAATCAGCCTCTCTGAGTCTGAGAACCATTCCTGGCCAGTGTATGTTAAATTCCTTCACATGCCTCACTCCGCTTAATACCATCAAGAAAAGCTGAGAGAGTACTATACATGGGCGTAGGTTTGCATATAGACCATAAAGACATGTCCCTACCAAAATTTCTGACTGACCAAATTGTCCCTACCAATCAAGAGTTGAGTGGCTAGGTCGGAGGTCGGAAGAACCGGGCTGGAGTGGTTGTGGGGCAGTGAAGGATGATTTACACTGAGTTTGTTTCACTGTGAGACGCTGCCCTTTAACAACGTCAGCTGCATCTCCGCTGTCGCAGTATCTGCCTCTGTCCCCTGGCTGCTGCCTGCTCTGAACAGACACTACTCTATTGGTTGATTCTGTTTAGCAGTCTGTGGTCTCAGATTGGATGCTCTATCATAAGTCCCGCCTCACTCGCTCTGATATTGGTTGCTTTTGTTCAGCTCTCGTATGATTGGCTTAGAGTGGAAAGAGGGCGGGAGCACAAGATCGCGCTAGTTTGAAGAGAGAGACGGAGAAGTACAGTCAACAGAAGGCGACCTGAGTCTGACAGCTATGAACATAATACACAAATAAACTATATAACCAGGTGTTGGACACTAAACATGAGTAAACTCAGAGAGTTGGAGAGCGTAGTCTGAGTGGAAGCCTGCAGACAGGGAGCTGAAACACTGTGATGGAAATTTAAGTCTCTTTGCTAAGTGGTAACAATAAGACTCAGAAAATAAGGCACATTAGAAACTAAATATTCCAAAATGAAACCACTGTGTCATGTTTTCTGTCAGGTTAACAGTGAGCACTTGCTCAGAGCAGAGGCATTCCTCTGTAAAGATGAGCTAAAGCTAAACAGCAGCTAATTAAGCTATAAATGTGTCTCCTAAAGGTAGGGCCAGAGTTTTCACTCTGCTTCTCTCTGAGGATTTACATTTTGTAAATGTAGGTTTTTGTGCTAGGAGTGACAGTTGTAATGACAGGTCAGTGACACAGACTGTAACTCATCAGATGTAGTTAGGCATTTAATTGCATTACCCATCAGTTTTTTTTTAAAAGCCTATGAATGTAATTGTGGGCTGGTTAATACACACATTTTATCCATAATCTTGTACTTACACTACATGAGCAAACATCTCCTAAAATACTCCAGAATGCAGGAAACAACATCTGTTAAGTTCAAAATGTTCTGGGGGAGACCCCCCTGTTTATTATTTGTATGTAACAAATGTAAAACTGCAATGTAGAATCTTTCTTGTAACTTGTATTTTTTCCAATGAGCATTCAATTATCGTGAGCACGCCTGTGTGCTATGGTCAAAAACTGAGATCAACAAAGAAATATTACTTTCCCTAACCTACAGTTGTAGGCCTGACAAGGGTGGGGGTTGGTTGGGGTGTCCCTACCAAAGCTGACACCAAACCTACGACCTTGGTACTACTACTACTACTACTATACTTACTCAACAGCAATGTGAAAAACTGGTGGGGAGCAAGACGCAGGAGAGCTGTAATTACAAATCACAGTTATTTTACCAGATAACCAATTAGTTATTTTACTAGATTTCAGAATATTTTTTTAAAAGTGAACAATGGATTTGTTTTCTTAGAAGTGTTCAAGTTCTCCAAACACTACATTACTTCCTTTAAAGCTATGCTTTAAAGAAGAAATTTTTTATGGAAATTAGGAACTGTCAGCAATTCACAAAAAGGCAAAATGTTCAGTTCACTAGTGATGGGCAGTCCAGCTCTTTTCAAAGATTTGGGTCCTTTGGCTCGGCTGGGTTCCGAAGACAGACTCCCTTAGAAGACTCTTCTAAGGGAGTCTGTCTTCGGAACCCACCTTCTTTCACATAATGACATGATATGATCCTAGTTTGTCCTCACATGTGATTGGCTGCATGGTGTGTCTATCAGAATAAAATTCTGCTTTACTTGGGTGGATTTTTAGCAGCACTGAGCAGTAGCAGCTGAAGATTCCGCTCTCATCTATGGGAGTCGGCTCTTCCGATTTACTCCAAAGAATCAGCTCTTAGATCCGACTCGTTCACAAACGACACATCACTACAGGTCACATATTGCATATAAAAGATAAAACATGATTATTTTTGCAATGGTCTTTTATTTTTTTCCAGAGCTGTATAGCCTATAAGGACTCTTTCCATGTATTAATGTCCTTATCAAATTGTAGCTGTTATCTAAAATTATTATGTACAATATGTTAGAAATTAATGAATATATCTATCATGTGTGCCTCATAGTAACTGACACTGATGTCAGAAAATTGCATTTTCCTTTAAATTAATAAAGTGCCTGCCAAACCTACAATAGAGTACTGTTTGCTTCTGTGGGTTTCTGTAAGATATATCAGCGTGAAGTCTAAAGAGGCAATATGGAGGGACGCTTAATCATCAAGTAATGCTGTGTATAGAAAACTGTGACGTTAAGGCTTTGAGGTACTGGAACAAAACAATACAGTGCAACATTAACACTCGAGCTCCATCTGCTGGCCAACTGTATAAATGTACAAGTAAAAAGATGTCCATGGGATGCTGAGAAGAGGGAAGGTAACATAGGCTTGAATAGATAACTGTCAGCGCACTCACAGTTTGGAGCAGCAGACAGGAGCAACAACACAGGTTTTGTCCAATATATAGCCACTGATGACTAGTCACAGGTCCTTTATTATGCTAAATCAACTTCTTTGCACTTTTAACCATCAAATAATGTTGTTTGCACCTCAAAAACATACCTAGAGAAGTTTTTTGTTTCATTAATGCATGTTTGAGTAATCCTGTTTGCTTTGTCCTTCCCCTTCACGAGCTGAAAACGCTTCTCACAGCTCTACATAGAAACTTATATTGATCCACAATTGAAATTGCTGCTCATTGGCCATTTTATGCTCTGTCCATTTCTCACCGTTGCCATCAGGGGGAATCAGACACCTGATCCAAGCATTCTCTGCAAAGTCAAAGTAACAGCTACCTAAAAGAAAACGTTTTCCGTACATATACATTATTTTAAGTTATAAATTGTGAAATACTAATACAAAGGTGTCTAAAACTATTTCAAAAAGCCTGAAAAAAAGAAAAGAAAAAATGTTCACTTTAGTAAAACATTTTCTTGTATTTTCACAGACTGAAATGAGCAATTAAAATAATCCACATTGCTCAAAATATGGACCTTTTCTGAGCAACATACACTATATTGCCTAAGTATTAGCTCATCTGCCTTTACACGCATATGAACTTAAGCAACATTCCATTCTTAATCCATGGAGTTTAATACAGTCCTGATCAAAATTTTAAGACCTGTTGAAAAATTGCAATAATTTACATTTTGCACTGTTGGATATTACAGCTCGAAGACAGCCCGAAAGGATGATGCGGGGCCATCCTCATGTGGATCCACCACCTGCAGGAGGAACCTTAAGGGGCCGGTGCAAAAAGGATCGGGCAATGGTTGAAGGCAGGGGCCTTGGCATCCCGATCCCTGGGTGCTGAAACTGTAGCTCTGGGGACATGGAATGTCACCTCGCTGGGGGTGTAGGAGCCTGAGCTTGTGCGGGAGGTTGAGCGGTACTGACTAAAGATAGTCGGGCTTGCCTCTATGCACAGTTTGGGCTCTGGAACCCAACTCCTTGAGAGGGGCTGGACTCTCTTCTACTCTGGTGTTGCCTGCAGTGAGAGGCGGCGGACTGGTGTGGGCTTACTCATAGCTCCCCAGCTCAGCCATCATGTGTTGGAGTTTTCCCCGGTGAATGAGAGGGTCGTGCCCCTGCGCCTTCCGGTCGGGGACACGTCTCTCACTGTTGTTTCAGTTTACGGGCCGAACAGCAGTGTAGAGTACCCTGCCTTCTTGGAATCCCTGGGAGGGGTGCTGGAAAGTGCTCCAACTGGGGACTCCGTCATTCTACTGGGGGACTTCAACTCCCACCTAAGGGATAGCTTCAACCAGATCCCGCGGGAGGTAGGGGACATAGACTGGAGGGTGTGTTCCAACTACAGGGGTGTCACTGGGAAAGTTCTCTCCAGGCTACTAGTCGAACCTCGGATTCAGGAGGAACAATGTGGTTTTCGTCCTGGTCGTGGAACAGCTCTACACCCTCTATCGGGTGCTCGAGGGTTCATAGGAGTTCGCCCCAACTGGTCCACATGTGTTTTGTGGACGTGGAGAAGCTGTTCGACTGTGTCCCTCGCAGCGTTCTTTGGGGGGTGCTCTGGGAGTATGGGGTCCGAGGCCCTCTGCTAAGGGCTGTCCAGTCCCTGTACAACCGGAGCAGGAGCTTGATCCACATTGCCGGTTGTAAGTCGGAACTGTTTCCAGTGCATGTTGGACTCCGGGAGGGCTGCCCTTTGTTACCGGTTCTGTTCATTATTTTTATGGACAGAATTTCTAGGTGCAGCCAGGGGCCGGAGGGAGTCCAGTTTGGGGACTGCTTTTTACGGATGATGTTGTCCTGTTGGCTTCATCAAACCAGGACCTTCAGAGTGCACTGGGGTGGCTTGCAGCCGAGTGTGAAGCGGCTGGGATGAGAATCAGCACCTCCAAGTCCGAGGCCATGGTTCTCGACTGGAAAAGGGTCGCTTGCCCTCTCCAGGTCGGATGAGCGTTCCTGCCTCAAGTGGAGGAGTTCAAGTATCTTGGGGTCTTGTTCACGAGTGAGGGAAGGATGGAGTGTGAGATTGACAGACAGATCGGTGCAGCGTCTGCAGTAATGCAGTCATTGTATCGGTCTGTTGTGGTAAAGAAGGAGCTGAGCCGAAAGTCGAAGCTCTCGATTTACCTGTCGATCTACGTTCCTACTCTCACCTATGGTCATGAGCTTTGGGTCATGACCGAAAGGACAAGATCCTGGATACAAGTGGCCGAAATTAGTTTCCTTCGCAGGGTGGCTGGGTGCTTCCTTAGAGATAGGGTGAGGAGCTCAGTTACCCGGGAGGAGCTCGGAGTAGAGCCGCTGCTCCTCCACATCGAGAGGAGTCAGCTGAGGTGGCTTGGGCATATGTTTCGGATACCTGAAACATATGTCACGGGGGCAGCAGTCTAAGCAGAGACACCCAGATATCCCTCTCCCCGGACACTTCCTCCAGCTTCTCTGGAGGAACCCCAAGGTGTTCCTAGGCCAGCTGAGAGACATAGTCCCTCCAGCGTGTCCTAGGTCTTCCCCGGGGCCTCCTCCTGGTGGGACATGCTCGGAACACCTCCCCAGGGAGGTGTCCCGGAGGCATCTGAAACAGACGCCAAAGCCACCTCAGCTGGCTCCTCTTCATGTGGAGGAGCAGCGGCTCTACTCCGAGCTCCTCCCGGGTAACCAAGCTCCTCACCCTATGTCTAAGGGGGTGCCCAGCCACCCTGCAGAGGAAACTCATTTTTTTCCATATTGTGTTATAAAGCTCAATGGAATAATTTAACCCAGAATTACTGTCTTTACTTTTTAAATAGGCTACCAATTGATTCACTAACTTATCATACCATTGCTCAGATGAGATTTTGCTTTCTAATAGTCCTATAAAAATACATGTTAAAAATATCAAAATGTCCTTGAGTTGTTCTGGTTGGTTTGGTTTTCTTTTTTTCTTTTTTGCTGACTGAGTTTTTGCAAAGAGTAAAAGCTATAACACAAAGGACTTCTCCGCCGTTGGTCTGCCGCTCCGTTGGGCCACTCCCTGTGTCCCGTTCGAGTCGATGTGATGTGACAGCTCTGGAGACTGTGTGCCCCGGGACATGTCCTTGACGATGAACTCGTGCGCCACAATCACCGCTCTATCACACCCGTGCACTGTCTCTGTTTGAGCGCGCACAATGCACCCTGTCTCGCACACACACCCCGGCCCCTGCAGCACTCTCCGACCTACATCTGGTGTGGTGGTGGTGGAACGGGGCTATCTGGGGTTGGCCTGGGACAGTTAGACCCCAGCGGCAGACAGTGCACTGTGTTCCTTTAGCTTTGTCCACGAAGGATTTTTGCCTGTTTGCCTGTTTCTGTAAGAATGGTGGTCCTTGGAGGTACAAAAAGAGTGAACAATTAAGCCTAGAAATTTCAGTTTTCTTTGGCACTTTGCTTTGTTTGCAGAATAGCCTTACTCAAAATGTTATCAACTGGATTAAAATTTTAAGAAAGATCAGTAAAAGGTCAAGGAAAAAAAATGATTCTGGTGCACCGTCTGAATGTAATGAATGGTCTGGAAGGTAATGAATTTGGCCAAAGTTTCAGCAGCACAGGGTAAGTTAAGGAACAAAAGATAGTTTTAGTGCATAATTTACCATCCTAGGATATGAGGGCTTTGTGAATTACAGCAAACACATATCTGCTTTTCTCAACAAATATTCAACAGTATTTCTGGCATGTGACAAGAAAGCTACAGATGTCAGTAACAATCAAAGTAATCCACACACACAAATAAACCAGGACAAATAAATTCAGAAATTAAGTTTTGTGTAATAAAATAGAATGACATGGGGGGAAAGCAGGTGCAAAAAAGGGCACTGAAGCCAAAACACAAAATCTATCAGTGATCAGAAAGCAATCCTGCCTCTTGTCTAACCTATTAAAAGGTGTCTCTTTACAAAGGTGTCACACAGGAAACTTCTCATGATGGGTAAAAGCAGAGAGCTCTATAAAGACTTTTGCTTTAACCCTATTGTTGTAAAACCTTCTGATGGCACTGGTTACAAAAGGATTTCTAAACTTTTGAATGTCCCAATGAGCACTGCTGGGGCCATAATCTTAAAGTGGGAATAATATTATTCCACATAAACCAGCCATGTCGCACTGTTAAGAAAAATGTTGATGTGGTCAGTACTAAGTATACCGACTGTATAAAGCATTTACAAGGACTAGAAGAGTTTCAGTATGGATCCATTTGCAAACTTATTTTTCTTTGATAAACTGAAAAGTTGCTTTTCTAAAGCAGTGGTCTAATTGTGGAACATATTTTCTCTTTGTTCATTTTATTGTTGCTGTTTTTTTTACCACACCATTTTTTTTCTTCTATTGTATATGCAAATGTGTTGCTCTCACCATGTCAGGTAATGCAATGTTTATCCTTCAGATAAGCTGAAAACTATACGCACCCATACTTGCACCACTGATGTTATGTTATAAGATTCTACTGACCCTCCCTCAGAAGCAGACATCTGGGTTTGTGATGCTGCAGGTCTTTAAAAGTGAAGCTATTTAGAGTTTTTTTTTTTTTTTTTTTTTTTGTTAAAGCAATATTCAGCATCTCATAAAGGATAGCTTTCCTTTAATGGACGTTTTGCTCAAGTCTTTTATGCTGAGAAAACAAATTGCATAACACTCTCCAGCTGGATGCCTCCCCTGCAGGTCGATGTGGAAGGAGGATAACAAACACGACAGTCTCACACCAGAACATCGCGCTCTGTTTTTAAAGAAGAATTAATGGGGCTGGGCCTTGGAGGCACATATCTGATGAGATGCTGCACCCAATATTTAAATACACCAGCAGCTGACACAGTGAAGAAAAGTGATGAAGTTAAGACATACTGTACCTCAGGATATTACACTGCAGCTTTAAACATCTCAATATCATAAAAATTGTTAAATGTTTTTATAATGTCAAGTTACAATTGTGTGTACATTTATTAACTGAATGAAGCCTTCCTTGCCTGCTGCATCCTTACAGACTTGAACTCTTATGAATTCTGGGACCTAACCTGACCTAGATCTAAACCAAGGAATATAATAGGGACTAACTAAAATTGCATTTCTAAATAAAGATAGAACAGGCTAAACCAGGACTGAATCAGGACTAAACCAGGATAAAATCAGGATTAAACCCATTTGACCTAGTCTTAACCAGGACTATACCAAGACTAAACCAGGAATAAACCAAACTAATTCATGTATAAACCAGAACTAAACCAGGTATAAAACTGGCACCATAATAAACTACAGTATATCAGGACTTGAACATGTCTCTCACTCATCCAGGCTAATTAAATCACAACAGAGTTTAAAAAGAAGTCATCTGGACTTGGTTTTTAAGTTGGAGAAGTTTCACTTCTCATCCAAGAGGCTAGGAGCGTATAACCATCCTACCAGTTCAATTTCAGAATTGAGAAAGCCTCTTGGATGAGAAGTGAAACGTCTTCAACTTTGAGAACCAAGTCCAGATGACATCTTTTTAAACCTTTTGTTGAGAATCAAGCCTTGAAGTGCAAGACTCCTGAGTACCACCACATCAAGTCCACATACCACCACTGGTATCTGTACACACTAAAAATGCTGGGTTATTTCAGTAACCCATTTGCTGGGTTGACACAGATGGGTCAGAGGTTGGGTTACTATAACCCAAGATTGGGTTAGAAATAATAACTCACCCAGCTGGGATAGGGTTCAGTCTGTCAGATTCAAACTTTAACATTAACGGTCCTCAACTCCAAAGGCGGGAGTTAACCTCAATCTGAGAGAAATCTCAAATAAAAGGTCTGTACACACATTTTTATCTAATTATTTTATCATTATTATTTAGTGTAAAGCTTTCAGTGACTGAACGTACTGTTATTATTTTAACATTAGTTTTTTCTCTGGCATAAGTTGTAGCTTTTATAGCCTGTAGCTTTCCTAGCTTGTGGCCTGTAGCTTAGCTTGTAACCTGTAGCTTAGCTTGAAAAATTTATAAAAACCTAGCCAAAAATAACACTTGAGTGTCAGCAAAAAGTTTGGACCTTTTCTTAGAATTATTTTCAAGATGTTTGGAGTGAACTGTGATGTAAAAAAATGCAATAGCTCTACTAGCTTTAGCATCAGTTACTTAGCTAACTGCTACTTTTCAGTTTTTAAAATGCTGCTGTTGTTTCAGGTCGGCTTTATCCTCTCCTAACGGACTTCTGAGCTGATATATCTGTGGCTTTACAGGTAAAATTATTTTTACTAATTTTCACAATAAAAAAATATCATTACCTGGCACTAATTTTTACTCTGGTTAGATATATTAAAATCACTTTTATATTTGGCTCAAATGACAAATGTGTAATAACTGGTTTTCCTACAGGTGCCTTGGTAAAAATGCACTCAATCTGCCATCTGAGCTCCACCAGACTTTCACAAAATGAAAAGTACATGTACAAACTGTGCATTTAATGTTTTTATGGGTTAGTGAAAAAACTGTCTCTGATAGAGAATGTACATATTTTAGCTGTAAATGTGACTCTTTTTCTCTTTTCCTTTTTCCCCTTAGCAGACTTAAGTGTCCACACCAGAGCAAGATCCTGACTGTGGAGAGTGTTCAAAACTGTTATGTTGCTCTCTTTAAAAGAGTAGCTGTAGCGCACAAGCAATATTATAGTTAGTCCCACTGTGATATTTCATGCGGTCAGAGGGGCGTTTACATCCTCCTATTGATGTTGTATTCAGACTGAGAAATCTATCACCCACCTACACATAAAGACTTGCATCAACCCCTTAATAGATTATATGTCTTTTTGCCTAGGATAAACAACCAAATTAAAAATGAAAGGAGTGATTTTCTTAATCAGTTGAGGTGGCTTGGGCATCTGTTCCGGATGCCCCCTGGTCGCCTCCCTGGGGAGGTGTTCTGGGCATGTCCCACCGGGCGGAAGCCCGGGGAAGACCTAGGACACACTGGAGGGACTATGTCTCTCGGCTGGCCTGGGAACACCTTGGGGTCCCCCCGGTAGAGCTGGAGGAAGTGTCTGTGGAGAGGGAAGTCTGGGCATCTTTGCTTAGACTGCTGCCTCCGCGACCCGGTCCTGGATAAGCGGAAGAAGATGGATGGATGGATAGGAGTGATTTTCAACTGGTGGGTAGTGGCTCAAAAGCTCACATTTCAGCTCTTTTGAACACTTAATATTGTTTTAATTCCAGTGCTCTCCACTAATTTTGGCACCCTTGATAACATTTGTGGTGATAATGGTAACTTTGTGTTATAGTTTGGGGACTTTCCTACCCACCTCACCACTAACTTCACTCATGGAGATTTTAGAGCCACTGGAACCTTTCTCTCGACAGTGCAATGGGACAGGATAGACACTAGTCCTTTTCCAGACTGATTCATAACACATCCATTTCACTTAACGGGAATATATATTATACTTTTATTGATTTTTTTTTTAAACCAATCTTGATCACCTTGAAAAAAGCACTGCACGCTTTACAATCCTAAAAACATTATGTGACAAAAGAAAAAGTTCTTAATAAGTACTCTACTGGTGCCATAGAGAACCAGGTGAAGAGACCAGCAGAGGGCAGCATAGTGCAGGATATTGAAGAGTGTTGTGGTCTTTTGAAAATACAGTAAAAGCAAATAAAAAGAGCACTTCACTTCCTTAAACTTTTTGTATGATGCAATTTTACCACTAAATTAAAAAAAGAAACATGAATCTAAGGAGTCACGTGACGTAAGCGGTGACGATGGCAGCTTAGTTGTGGGGCTCTGCAGTTCAGGCAGCTTATTTCTTTTAAAAAAGGAGCAATATCTGACATCTTCTTGTTTAAAAAAAATAACTGATTACTTAGAGGTCGGATAATTCGACATACAGACCTAAAAATGCCCAGTCAACAACAAAAACTCAACCTACGTCGTCAAGATGGCGCTAGCAAAGTCGCCTCGGCTAAAGCTAGCTACATAGCACCGACGGACAATGAAGACCCACCACCGCCCCGGACTTCGGACACCGGCAGCGCCACAACGGAACAAATGGCCAAGGACATTTTTAAGATTTATGCGCTGCTTAAAGAAACCTCGGAGGTGCAGGAGAGGAAGCTCAATTCAATACAGGCCGCGACTAGAGCCGTGGAAACTAAGCTATCTGACTTAGCCGCCCGCTTGGGCAATGCCGAGTCCCGAATTGACTTTCTCGAGGATGCTAACAGAGCATTAGAAGCTAATCCACAAGCAACCGGACGGAGGTAGAGACCCTACAACGGAAGGTGGATGATTTGGAAAACAGATGCTGGCGGATCAACTTGCGTTTTGTAGGCTTTCCACAAGGCTGCGAGGGCACGGACACTCTCACCTTTATGTGCGCTGCTATCCCGGAGATTCTGAAGACCGAATTCCCAGGAGGTCTGGAGATCGACCGCGCGCACTGGAGCTTGGCCAGGCGCAAACCAGACGGCCAGCCTCCCAGGGCGATCATCGTTTGACTTTTGCGGTTCCAGGACTGGGAGCGGATTGTGGAAACGGCGCGTAAGATGGGAAAGCTGCACTGGGACGCACATCACATTATGGTGTTCCGGACTACTCTAAATTAGTCACAGACAAACGGGCAGTATTTCGTCAATGCAAACAACTGTTACATGAAAGAAAAATGTAATTCTCTCTAATGTTTCCTGCGGTGCTCATTCTGAAGATGATGGAGGGTAAACGCGAGTTCACTGATCCCAAGAAAGCACTGGACTACATCCGCTCTTTGCCCTCTAAAAGTAATGGGTGAATGTGAGTATGGGTCTGTATTGTCAGGCTTACTGTTGGGGCTTAATGCCGTTTTATACTTCATGTTATGAACATATTGGCTACTGGCATAATTGTATTTACGGTACTCCATAACCCCATAATTTTGCTAGGGCCTTTCGTGGTCTCTATTTCTATTTGTCCGGCCGAACAGAAGGATGTGATATTCTGACAATACTTCATTCTTTTACTGAATTTACTTATTAATATGCTCGATGTTATAGTCTACTGCTCCTGTATAGATTTATTGCTGTTGCTGCACGATTGCTCTCTTTAAGTCTGTTACACTGGCTACTGTCATGTTCCACAGGGTTTTTGGTTTAGTTGGTACAGTTTTAAAGCACCCATGGATGTGGATTGATGAAGCTGGACGAGTCTTACTGGTCCTGGCAGAGATTCAAGGTCAAAGGGTGATAATAGCTAATGCCTATGCTCCGAATGTGGATGATCCCACATTTTTTGGGCAGCTTGAGCACGAACTCAGTTGGATGGGGGATTGTCCCATTTTGGTGGGGGGGGGACTTCAATCAGGTCATGGACAATGTTCTAGACCGTAACATACCTTCTAAATGATCACCCAGGTCTGCTGCTGCTATGCAGGATATGTGCAAAGCCGTTGGCCTTGTAGACATTTGACGACTACTTAACCCGTCCTCTAGAGATTATACTTTCTATTTCTCTCCTCATAACATATTGTCTAGAATAGATTATTTTTTTATTTCTAAATCTGACATTCCTTTTGTGAACTCTAGCTCCATCGGTAGCATTCACCTTTCTGATCATGCGCCTGTATTGTTAAACATGGCTCCACCCTATAATTTTTTCAAATTTTTCAGGTGGAGGTTCAATTCAAGTCTACTTTCCAGTCCTGATTTTGTATCCTCTTTGAAGTCAGAAATCAGTCTTTACTTGGAAACAAACTGAGCATCGGCTCCCTCTGTTGGTGTGGCTTGGGAGGCCTTCAAGGCATTTATTAGAGGTCATATTATACAGTATGCCTCTTTTAAGAAAATATCTAACATTGCAAGAAAAGTTGACTTAGAGAGTAAGATTGCTATTGCAGAGACTACATTCAAGCAGGACATGAGCCCGGCTAATTTAGCCTCTTTGGTAAACCTTAAATATGAATTTAATATGATTCTGACACGGAAAGCTGAATTTTCCCTATTTCGTCTTAGGCACAAACAGTTTGAAGAGGGAGATAAAGCTGGAAAGATGCTAGCTAGATTCGTTAAAATCAAAGAAGCTCAGAGTGCTATTCCAGCTATTAGGGCGCAACATGGTGCTTTAGTGTCTGACCCCAATGAGATCAGTAATGCATTTAGGGACTACTATGTTAGTCTCTACTCATCTGAAACAAAGGCAAATGGTTCTGAGATCTATAATTTCTTATCCTCTCTCTCTCTGCCTTCCCTATCCAGGGAACAAGTAGACTCACTGGATGCTCCTATTACCAAGGAGGAGATTGCAAAGGTAATTAAAGGCCTCCCATCCGGTAAGGCACCAGGCACTGATGGGTTCACTGCTGAATTTTTTAAGGCCTTTATTGAGGAGCTTTCCCCCTTGCTCCTCCAGTTATACGTTGAGTCCCTGGATCAGCGGTGCCTCCAACGCTAACAGAGGCCCTGATTTCTCTTATCTTAAAGAGTGATAAAGATACTCTAGAGTGCAAGAACTATAGGCCAATTAGTCTGATTAATGGTGACTGCAAAATTTTATCCAAAATTTTGGCAACGAGACTGGACAAGGTTATGACTACTCTAATACATCCTGATCAGGTGGGCTTTATTCGGACCCGCTGCTCTGCTGATAATGTTCGACGCTTGATTGATATTATGTGGGCCATTCAAAATGATGCCTCCCTAAAAGACGCCTCTCCAGCGGCAGCTCTACACTGAAAAGGCGTTTGACAGGGTAGAGTGGCAATTTCTGTTCTCTACCCTGGAGGCCTTCGGTTTTGGTGCAAAATTTATTTCTTGGGTCAAGCTCCTCTACAACAATCCCACAGCCTCTGTAACTGCGAATCGTCTTATTTCACAACCCTTTAGGCTTTTTAGGGGGACTAGACAGGGTTGTCCATTAAGCCCTCTGCTTTTTGCTCTAGTGTTGGAACCTCTTGCAGCCTTTATTCGCAAAGACCCTGATTTCCCTGGTTTGTGTGCATATGGCAGCACCCATAAGTTGATGTTATATGCTGATGATGCTATGGTAGTGGTCACACAACCACAGCGATCCATCCCTGCTCTTTTTAGAATCATTGACCAGTTTTCTCACCTGTCTGGTTACAGAGTTAACTGGACAAAATCCGAGGCCCTCCCTTTGACACCTTATTGTCCCAAGACTTTGTTCCTACCTGGCGACTTCTGCTGGCCTCAGTCAGGAATCAGATATCTTGGCATTAGATTCCCCCACTCATTGGCAGATTTGATTCGGGTGAATTTTGAGCCCTTAATAGACAGATTTAAAATGGATATAGATCAGTGGTCCCCCTTATTTTTGTCTCTTTGGGTAAAGGTTAATGTAATTAAGATGATTTGTGCCGCAAGATTTAATTATTTGTTGCAAGCCCTCCCCTTAAGGATACCTGTGGGCTATTTTTGCCAATTTGATAAACTGTGCAATAACTTTTTGTGGAATGGCAAACGCCCCAGACTTAAACTAAAAAGATTACAGAGGCCGGTGGATTCGGGGGGGTTGGGGGTCCCGAACTTAACTCTTTACCACCTTGCTTTTAGTCTTAGACATATCATTCACTGGGAACTGCCTCCTGAAAGAGCTCCCCCTTGGTATAATCTTGAGAGTCAGTTATGCAGCCCATTTACCCCACTACACCTTATCACTACTAAACTCTCTTCTAGTACTCAAACCCACCCTATTGTTTCATTTTTACAGTCTGTTTGGAAGAGAATTGCTACTATACTGGGTTTTCATTCACACCTTCATACCATGGCATCAATTTGGCTTAATCCAAGTTTGTGCATTGACAAATCCCCATTTGTTTGGGGTCTTTGGGTGAGAAAGGGCATTTTAATGTTGAGAGATGTGTATGAAGGGGGTGCTATTAAATCTTTCAGTGACCTCAAAGTCCAGTACCAGCTTCCTCAGAACCAATTTTGGAGATACTTACAGCTTCGACATCTGTTGAGTCATACCTTTGTTTCACTGACATCCGCTCCCGCTGATGTAGACTGGCTCTCCCATACGGTAGAGGTCCTTGGCAAAGGCTATAAGGCCTCAATTTATTATTCAATGCTCCTTAAGAGCTCTGATAAGGGGCCTCCAACCCTTAAACTGGCCTGGGAGAAGGATCTCAATCTACAATTTACTGACTCTGAGTGGGCCAGAATTTAAAAAAAATATTTAAAAAAATTAGATAGAGCTTAGAACAAGATTCAATTCAAAATTCTAAACAGACTTTATTGGACGCCTTATAAATTATACAGGGTGAAACTTGCTCAGTCCACAGTTTGCTGGAGATGTGGGTTGGATGAGGGCACATTCGTCCACATGCTTTGGAGTTGCCCTGAAGTTCAGGGCTTCTGGGTGGAAATCCATCGGTATGTCACACAGATTGTTAAGTACAATATATCCCTCTCTCAGGGGCTCTTTATTTTGGGAGACCCATCTTTTCTTGACAGTCTACCCTCAAATGATGCTGAATGGGTCCAAACAGCATTAATGGTGGGCCGTAAACTTATTGTTTCTCAGTGGAAATCCCACTTAGCTCCCCCTATCTCTTTATGGCATAACCATCTTGGCAAATTAGCTGCATTGGAATGCCTATCGTACAAGCTGATAGATAAAATGGATAGTTTCCATCTGAAGTGGGATGCATATCTCACTAGCTTACGTGGGACAACTTAGTAATTCATGATTTTTCTCCTTTAATTTTACTTATTTTACTTATTTGTTCTTTTTTTATGTGTGTGGTGGTTAGACTGTATTTTTTTTTGTGTATACTTGTTTCCCTCACTGGGTGACTCACACTGACTTTTTTGTGTGTTTGTGTGCTTTTCTCTTGTTTTGCATATCATGCATTGTTGGTTGTGCTGTTCTTATTGTGAAAAATTCAATAAAATTCTAGTCATAAAAAAAGAAACATGATTTTTCTTCTGAGGAATCTATCTATGAAAAAAAAAAAACAGATTAATTACAAGGCAATATATTTAAGCAATTTATGAAAGGAACATGTACTAAATCCAGTACCCCCTTCGTTTACGTCATATGTCCTTATTTGTCCCTGTAGAACAGGGGTGTCCAAACTATGGCCCAGGGGCCAAATGCGGCCCGCAGACAATTTTTTCATTCACAATTGGCCCAATTTGACACAGCACTGTAGCACTGTTCACTGCAAGGTTTGAAGCGCAGGTAAAAAACTTGATTTGTGTGAGATGTACCTGGCATTAAGAGAAAAAAGGTGCCCCAAAAAAAAAAAAAAGCCATACAATGTGCTGGTGCCAAGCTCGGATAAATGTGGGGTTGTCGAAGGGGGTCAAGAGTAAAACAAATCAATAAAAATATTCATAAGAATGATCCACTGTGAAGATCCCTGAAGGCAAGCGATATCTTGTTTTGTGGTGATGGAAAAAAAATGGCGCCTCGACTGAGTGGCCCTCCTGCACATACATTTTTCAGTATGTGGCCCCCAAGGAAAAAGTTTGGACACCCCTGCTGTAGACCAATTATTTTTAATGAGGCTGTAGGCCAAATTTCACACTTCCTGTTCTCATCACCCCATGAGTTCACACTTTCTGTCACTGACACTGTGTCTGTGCTCCAAGCTGCTGAACAGTTGTTTCCACTTAGTAAAGCCATAATGAGTCTATATGATTCATTGATTTAGAAGTGGCATATGGTAATGGTAACAACAGACGACAGGCACATCACCAAGGAGGTTATGTTTTTGAGGCGTTGTGTGGTTTGTCTGTTTGGAAGACAATTCAAAGATATCATGGTTTTATACAATACAATTTGAAGATTCTGTATCAATATCAGATATAGGGCCAAGGACACCAACTCAGCCACAAAGAGGCCAGTTGGTAGAGAATTTACCCCAGAACTAGTAATGTCTTGGTTCAAGCCCAAGTATATCTTTACCATTGCAAAATATGTCTTGGCAAAAGGCTGCACTCTCTGAGAGCTTCTAGTAAAAAAACAAAGCTGGACCAATTCAGTACTGCAAAAATAAAAGATGTTACATCAGTTTTGAGCTGATCTTAAGCCTTTAGTACTGAGTTTAGTGTTAAACTATTCTCCATGAAACTACACACAGATAGTGATTCATTTGCTATTTGTTAGCAACAGAATTCAGTGCAAACAGTGAAGACCAGTGTTTCTCTAACTTTTCACACCAATACCACCACAGACAATATTTAGCTTTTAAAGGACAAAAATGAGCATATATTTTTGACAAATTCAGCTCTTAAAAGGTGCTATAACCAAAATATATTTTTTAATATTTCATAAAACTTACCCACGTGTGCTAAGATATGATGTCATCATGTTTAAATAGAGTGTTAGTTTTACTGATAACAATGGTGCAGTTGAGTTATTAACATTTAAAAACATGATATACATAATATTAACATAAAAAGTAATTTTTGTTTATATTTTTTGTTTTGGGTCTAAAATGGCATTGCCAATCATCCAATCAGAAAAGAGACCATTGTTTTGATTTAGACTGCAGTACTGTTTTCAAACAAGTACGAGTGCATGCTGCTTACAGTACCTTTAACATAGGGACAAAAATAGGGATTAACCTAGAGCAGGGGTCTCCAACCTTTTTGGGTTTGAGGGCTACCCAAAAGATGAGAATTTGTACTGAGGGCTACTCGTGCAAAATAATCCTCTATATTAAAATCTTGACATGCTTTTCAAATGACACTAGGATTGTATGATTGTTTGCTTTGCATTAATGATAATGTTTATAAAATCTTGCAATTAAACATAAAAACAAGTTAAAAAAAACTTAATTATGACTAAAACACTGCAGTAGTCACTGTTTATAAATATCCCTCGTGGGCACCTCATGAGCTCCAGAAGGGCTACCTGGTGCCCGCGGGCACCTCATTGGTGACCCCTGACCTAGAGAAATGCACTACTGATAAAACAGGGTCTACCTGAACAAACCAGGTCTAAACCAGGAATAAGCAGTGATCTACACAATTTAAGACCCACCCAGAGCGAACTAAAACAGGAATTTAAAAAAATTAGAGTATATCTGTACTTGAACAGCAAGACTCCATGAGTGAACCACCAGTAGTTCCCATACCACAGTTTGAGAACCACTGGTGTTGACCAACCAGAGAGAGATAAATGATAAAGATTGGATGATGTATTGGTCTTGTTTTTTTCCTCATATGATACATTTTTTTCTCCAAAGAAAATTAAATATAACCTTAATACAAACAATTTCAGACCTATCATGACCCTGAAGCTTTTAATCACTAGACTATATAAAAACACTCGCCCACTCAATTATGTATTAGCATATTTGTATGTTCAAACACAATATTTAATAAATCACTGCATTGGAGAACATAAGAATATTCAGTCTTTAATGTCTCGTGGGCGGCTGGACCCGTCTCTAACTGCTGTAAGTGGGCAACTCTCAGGTCCCAGTGACTCACCGACACTTTGTGACTATAAAGTGCCCCTGCTTCCACTACCTGTGTCATATTAATGTGCAAATTATGCCATTCAAAAGAGCTGCATCTCAGGGCTCTAGTGTAGGGTTTAAGCAGAAGGAACAGCTTTTATTTCTTGGCTGCTCTAAAACTAGACACAAAACATAATCTGTGTGGCATTGTGCACTGGATTTAAAGGAAAACAATCAACTCAAACACTACAGTGATGGGGACTGTTCATAGCACTGTCTTCAAATTATTAATGTGAAATGTAGTGCCTTTGTGGGGCTTTTAAATTTTAGAAAGGTTTCACAATTCTACACTGCAATGTTGTAGCTTTTTTCCTGTTTTCCCATAAGCTGTTGTTTTGTTGGAAGCCACTTTTACATAATAACTTAACCTTAACCTCATCATAACCTACACTGTGAAAAAAATGTTGGATCCCTCAAGATTTTTTAATTTTGGGGCCAACTCAAAATCTCAAGTTTACAACAACTAATATTTTTTGTTCACCTAATTTGACATTCATATGTCTCAAAGCTTTAAATTTTAAGTTTTACTCAGTATCATTATTTTTGAACTCAACTTACAGCCAACTTTTTGTTCAGAAAACGTATTATTAATAAAGAAAAGTATACCTGTGAATTATTAATTTATGTTATAGTTGTATTCACAATTTCAATCTCTGTTGTTGCTGCTGTTTATTGAAATCTCTGAGCGCCATAACTGCGCTGCTGTATATTAGGTTTTTATTATTATCAATAATAATTTTCTGAATAATAGAGAGTAAGTTGGCAGTAAGATGAGAAAAAAAATATATAGTTATATGGTTCAGAGCCTGAGATGGCTTCAGATGAGTGGCTACAGTAGAGTGCCTTATTAAAAACATTTTCCTTTAGTCTGATAATGTTTTTAAAGGTTGTAAAACGTGAAATGCTGTTCTGGAGGTGAACGAGATTGGTTTCAAAACACAAATAAAAGCTCAGTTCAGTTTGTTTTGTCTTGGTTACATAAAATTATGAAATGATTTTTAATGTATAGAAGAATGTACATACCATAGAAGTTTTAGTGAAATGCGAAAGTGGGTCACAATAAAATGATAAAATTCTATCCCACACGCAGAGTTAAGATCATTGAGCATTAGTTTTAGCTGAAAATCTTACCCATTATATAACAGCTTTGAATTGTGAACTAGTGCCGAATTAAAGTATCTACTGTATAGTTCTGTCTAATGTACAATTACAGACCTCCCGTCATACTTTTGTCTCCCTCCATCCATGTTTTTGAATTTGTACGACGCAGCAGTCAGTGGTGAGGACCTCTCATTTACACTGATTACAAAGCCGATGCCAGTCTCTCCTCCGCTGAGTGCCACTTTGAGATCAACCCCCACATGTCTCTGCTGCCCGAACCTCTGCTTATCATCACAGCTGATTGCATTGCTCAAGCCCAAATCAAGTGTGTGTTAACCCAGTCCCCGCCAAGGCCAGAAATAGCAACAACTTCACTGAAACAATGCCAGTGTATCAGCTGGGGGAGTGGGTTAGCGTGACAGCCCCCGCAGTCACCACTTGTACACTCTCTCTCTTAGATCTGTCGGGATGAAGATGGGCGGACATCTGTAGGCAATGAGCTGCGGCCAATGAAGTGTGTAGCAATAATGTATTAATGACATCCATAAATAATTAAGATGCTTGCCAGGCTTCCCCCTTTTCACAATTATCTTCTGCCTCTTGTGAGATGTGTACAATACCCTTTGGGCCAATTTAGATTTCTTTATTCTTTCATACATTACAGCATTTTTCATGTCATATTACAGACCTTTTTAGACCTTTTTATTGTTGCGTATAGGGCCAACTTCACACCCATACACAAATTAAGAAAAAAAATCTGCACGTATTTCAACCAGTACTGTCAATAAGTTATACTGATATTATTAATGTTTTAAGTACATACAGCCCAGTAACCCGCCGCCGGGATATTTTCCCATGTTCGTCAGTCACGTCTGTCATGCTGGGAGTTATGAGATCACAAAAGAAGCTAAATCTGTATGAAAATACATGTTTATTGAGATATGATGAGTTCATTACTGTGAGAGAAAAATAAAGTCATCTTTGTAAATTCATTGCCTGCAACAATACGTCTGTAAAAACCTTGACCAAACCAACAATATAGCAATAGTCCTTACTTTTTTGTTTTTAAAATATTACACATACACATATATGATGACAATTACATGTTTTTGTAAACCAACCAGAAGAAAGAAAGGACTTTAAAGTGATTTCAAGTTCTCTGTATGGATGTCTGTTAGCCAGTGGGGAGATAATGGGAGTGCTTTTCCTCTTAAAGCAACAATGTAACAATTGCATTTATAAGCCCTGACTGGACTGGAGCACTACAGACCAGTGAGGGTTAGTTTCTGTTGTCAAAAAAGAGATACGATGCATCTCAAATAAGCAAACTGTACCATAACCTCAGGAGTTTTGTATCCAGTAGTGTGGAACAGTTACTAAAACACTGCCAGAGAAAATTGAAAAGTGAATATTAAAAAATGTTTTCTTTGTTTTCTGCTTTACATATATAGCCTCTTACGGCCCTGTGTGCCCAGTGCCATTCAATATATAGCCTAAAAAACAGAGTCCAGCCTTCTGAATTTAAATTAAATAAATTTTGTAATAAACCACAAAACAGGACCTTGCTTTTACTTTCTAATCTTTCCAATCTTCTGTTGTCATAGCAAACTTTTGTTTATGTATTAATTGTAGCATAGGTAGGTACGTCTCTGGCACACATTGCAGAGGAAATGCAAGCTTTTTTTTTTTTTTTTTCCAAATTGCTTAAAGGAAATCTGCCTCTTTTCATTTCTCTGGTTTATGTCATGTTCAAGTTTATAAAACATGGGGTATAATGGTTGTTTTTGAGAAATCTGTGACAAGTCAAATGTATACATCGTTTAAATGAATAGAAATTTATCTTATGTTTTTTTTTTTAACTCTTCTAACCAAGCTGACAGAGAATTATAGAGGCATTTATTCTTGTGAGTCCCATGCAACAACTACTAAATCATTCTACCACTTTAGAAAAGGGTAGAAAAAGGGGATGCACTGCGGGGGGGAGTATTTAAATTAATACAGACAATAAAAAAGACTGCACAGTAAATAACTAATGCTGAACCTTTGCTCAGTGCTCACTGGAGTCATAAGAGACGTGTAATGATTCAACTGTTGCACATTGCCACGTGTCACACTGCAATCAATGCAAGTTATGAGTCCGTATAAATACTGCCAAAATCTGAGCGATTTTAATAGCGGTCGTAACGTGGCCTCTGATGGTGGGAGTTGTAGCCTTGGTTAGAACCTTGAGGGTAGGACTGATACCCACCTCCATAGCCCTTCTCTCTCTCCCTTTCTCGGTCCCGGTCTCTGTCCCAATCCCGAGACCTGTCTCTGTCCCGGTCCTGCCAGTGCCGCTGCCCATGATGCTCTCCTCTCCAGCCTCGCTCTCCTCCGTAACCTCGGCCTCCTCCCCAGCCACGACCGCCAAATTGTCCTTGACGGTCCTGGTATCTAAACCAGAAAGTTTATTATTTTTATGTATTTATTTAGTCTTACAACAATCAAAGTGCAAAAGTTGTTGCTGAATTTTTTGGCTTATGGATCAGTGTATTATATTTCTTTAGCTTGTTACTTGACAAAAAGGCATACATACAAGGTGTAGTAGGAATATATATCAAAATCTAAAAAAAAAAAAAAGGAAAGAAATACTATTATCTGCTGGAATGATTGGTTCCTTTGGATGGACATTATTTACTTATATATCATGTTAAAGTGATACAGTTATTAACATTCATTCATTCATTCATTCATTCATTTTCTACCGCTTATTCCCGTTAGGGGTCGTGGGTGACTGGAGCCTATCCCAGTAACTTTGGGCCGTAGGCGGGGTACACCCTGGACAGGGGCCAGCTTGTCGCAGGGCTGACACAGAGACGAACACAGACAGACAACCTTTCACTCTCACATTCATTCACTAGGGTCAATTTAGAGTCACCAATTCACCTAACACATGCATGTCTTTGGACGGTGGGAGGAAGCCGGAGAACCCGGAGAGAACCCACGGTAACACGGGAGAGTTGTTGTGTTGGTCGGCCCGGGGCTTGAACCCACGACCTCCTTGCTGGGAGGCGAGAACACTAACCGCTCTGCCACCGTGCACCCCCACAGTTATTAACAAGGTTAATAAAAAGGGCTGCACAATATTTAAGAAACATTCTCAAGGTCAGCGTGAAGTCACTTCCTTAACAACGCTAGTGCCAAAAGAGCAGCAAACTATGCATATTAGGTTATTGAAAACTTTGATAAAACAATAAGGAATCACTTTGCTATAAAATAATTGAACTTGCTTGAGAGCAAATGCCTGAATTGTATAACATAGCAGGAGAAAAGGAGAAAATAACCCAAAGAAATATTTCGTTTGTGCCTTTGTGCCACATTATTTGGCATGGGAGGGCTATATTCCTGGGTGTGCGACCATGAGAATAGGCCTGAAAACTACTTGAACACTTGTATTTCACTTCAATTAAATTTTATTTCTATAGCCTAGTTAATCAAGCATAAACATACAAACACATAAAAGGACATCCCTGTCCTTAGACCCTCCTTCTGGGAATGGAAAAACTCCTAAAAAAAACAGCTGTGAGGTAAAAAAAAGAAGAATAAGAGAAGAAACCTTATGGAGCCCACATTTAAGGAGATATTCTCTCCCAGGACGGACAGGCTATAAATGTGTCTAGAACTGTTACATAAAATCCATTAGCTCATCTATAGTATAATAGTTCAGGTCTGTAAGGATGCAGCAGAGTGTTTGAGCGTATGTCAAATGAATATCGTTTATCATAAATGTAAAGTTAAGTTAAGTTAATCCCCTAACCATAATAATAATGCACCTAAATAATAAAAGCCTCTATCTGACATCAGAAGTTGGCATCTGGACATAGTTTTTGAGCCTCGATAGTCACCCTTTTGTTTGGAATGATTACCCCGAGACCGCAGTAAACAGATCCTCCTTTCACCTGCATGCCTACGTAGAAACAAAGGTCTGCGCACCAGAGCTGTTCGTGTATAAATGATTCAGGAGCGCACCTGCTGTCCCTGCCTCTGTGGCTCCCTCCTCCGCGGCCCCTCCACTCCTCCACCACGGGAGGCGGATCGGGCGGGCGCTTCAAGTATTCCTGGTATTCACGGTCCTCTGAGGTAAACCTGTGGGCGTACAGCTCTTCGTAGTCCTCCGGTTTCTTCTCCGTGGTTTCAGCCATTCTATGAATAAAAAGACACATTATTAACCCACTAAGCTTCTAACGAATGAATGAGCCTTCAGTCACGTGAGTTAGCTACAACCTGGAAGACTATGTAAATTGCACATAACCTAAATAAATATAAATATAAACCGCATTGTAAATGACACTTTTGTAAAACAATAGGTGCTCGAAAAATTCATACCTTTATACGACGGTGAAATATTAGTTTACGAGTAAATAGTCCTCAAAAGCTAAACCAAACAAGCTCACTGTGCTCGTGCGTCGGTGAAAAGTTCCCCCCGGAAATCTGCAAGATTATTTTATGGTTCCTAGTTACGGACGCCTGACATACCCATAATATTAATATTGATTACTCTTAGCTCACAATTGCTATAATAATTAATGTTTTATTTTAGCGTGTTTAATAGTCATTTGTGTAAGTTAAGATATTTTGGAGGTGAATTGTCGCTATGGTTATGTTCCCCCGCTTTTTACTGGTCAAAACCCCTTTTCTTAATTATTATTATATTTTTTTATGTGTTCTTATTATATAAACTTAGGCGGTTTCAGGTCGCTGGAAATGTCAAAAAACTAAAAAACAAAAAACACATAATTTCAAAAGTGTGGGTGGCTCGTCCAGAAGCGTGAGCAGGTGGACACCGCTCCGTGTCGCTACTGCTGCTACCATTCACTCAATACAATCCCATTGGATAGGAACAAACTCTGCCCAGGCAGCCACTCAGCCAGTCACTCAACCAGCGAGGACATGCACATATTAACTTAATTACTTGGTGGGTCATTGAAGAATATTTTGGATCTATCTCACCGCATTTTGTTTGACAAGAAGAGGGGAAAAAAAAAAAAAAAAAACTTGAGGAATCCGTGAGCTTGACAACCCGGTGAATCGAGTTTACGAAGTGATCTCATATTACACTTGTGTCTGTCGGCAGCAAGAGGAGTAAAAAAAAAGGCGAAGCTGCTGCTGCTGGTTGCTCTGGGAATGAACTCTTTGGACAGCGAGCTAATTATCCGTGGACTTTGACTGCTTTGTGATAATTTCCACCTTTTTCTAATAGTAGTCTTCTCTTCGGCGGCATTTTTATAAGGAGTAGTTCCTCAAGTCCGCGGCAATGGGGTGAGTAGTCTAATGGAGAAAGCGCTGCTGTCCTTAGGAGCGCCTCTCTCTCATGACATGACACCTGCACTGTGGAAAATAGGACAAAATACCAAAGCGAATTCCACATTTTGAGCCTTGTTGTCAAAATATGTGTTCTTATTTCTACTGCTGTCTCCCGTGGCTTGCTTCTGCGCGTTATAAGCTGAGGATCTCCCCCCAATATAGGCTGCTCTATTTATGGATCACAGGCATATATTGAGGGGAATTTTCTAGGATTTCTCTCTGACTTTGTAATGGCATCTTTGGAGGAGGATTTCAAAGTCTATTCTAGGACCCGATACGTTTCATTTTCATTCCATGTTGTGATTTTTTTTTATGACATCTAGGTGTCAAAGTCAATAGTAATAGCCTGTACTCTCTCTGTTCAGGATACTTCTGGCTTTGTATTGTCCACAGTGCTACAGCTGTTTACAGGGCACAGCACATTATTTTGCCTCCATGGTGTGAATGTTCAGTGGCTCCTTGTTATTGTTATGCAATCATCACCAGCTCCCTCTCACATCTATTTGTTGTACAGATATTTCTAGGCTGTACTCCATGCAGAGGCACTTTTTCCTGACTATGACCAACTCTTTAGTAATCCATGAAGCCTCTATGTGCCACATCAAGCACTCATTCAAAATAAACATTAAAGTGTGTGGGAAAATAGCAATAATATTAAGCTATGAAGTCAGTCAGTGCCAGCCCTCTAATTTCCATTTGCTAAATTTTTTCCAAACAGTGTAACAAACCAGTCGAACAGTCCTGACTCCTCCAGAAATTGGCAAAGTGGTGGAGCAGGTTTGATGAGGCAAAAGTGGAGGCAGAGGTGTTGTATCGTGAGTGTGTATGGCCAAGCGGCTCGCAGGGTAAGGTCACACCTACCAGCAATGGCAGGGCAACCAGTTTGTTTCTAGTTTCAGTCCGTGCCAGTTTTTAGTTTCAGTTGAAAGTTTGCCACGCAGAGAAATGTATGCAGCAGTCTCGTCCAGCTCACTTTAGTATGTAGCCTACTACGGCTGCCCCAGTTTGAAAACTTGCAATGACATTTATCAGTATCACTAAACTATTTAAAGACCTTAAACTTTTTCATAACAATTTAAATGTCCTTTTACGCCACAGTCCCAGAAAGGAGGACACTGACAATAGACCACCTGCGTTTAGTTGTTCTGGTTTTAAAAGTAGTTATGTGAAGCATTGAATATGTATTGCATTTTTTTTTCTGTATTACACAAAGCCTTGGTACTTCTCTTATGTCACAATTGTTAAAAATTGGGAAGTTATATAGCCCAAGATTTTTTTTCTTAAAACACCAGGCAAAACACTAGGCATTTAGGTAAGTAGTGTTCAAACTATGGCCCAGGACACTTTCATTGGCCCTCAGGCTTTATTCTCAAATGGCCTAAATTGCCACATGTAGTATTCATATTTGTGTGAAAGGGACCTGGCATTTTTACAGCCGTATTATGTGCCGGCACAAGGGCATCTGGAGTAAAACCTGTGCCAAAGTGCCATGAAAATAACTGACTGTGGAGTAGGGTTAGGTACTGATCAGATTTTTTTCGATACCAGTACTTGAACAGTACCTGGTTTTTGATACCGGTACCTGAGCAATACTTTTTCTGATACCTGTGGTGTGCTAATTCATCTTCTACAATCATAAAACACAATAAGATAGAAAAATAAGACCACGTTCCCTTTAGTAAGTGGCTCTGCTCCATGTAATTTTTTCAGTATTTGGCCCTCAATAAAAGGGCACCTCTGGCCTAGGGGAATTGTTAAATCTAAAACTTCCCCATAATGAATGAATGAGCGAGTCAATGGCTGTCTGTCAATGTGCACGCTTTTCCCTGTAAGCCCTGAGACAAGCCCATTGTCCAGGGTATACCCCGCCTCACGCCCATAGTTGCAGGGACAGGCTCCAGCCACCCACAACCCCTAATAAACAGAAGACAATGAACAGATCTGCATTAGTTTATAGCGTCTCACCTTTGAAAAATTGTATCCATATTGGGTAGTGTCTATCATGTCAAATAATTAATCCATTTTAGAATTCAATATAAGAATAATATATTCCTATGTCAGTTTTATGGTGCACTATATTTCACACTGAATAGATCTTCTCATTATGCCACATACCCTGCTCTAACTGATCTGTCAGAAGTGAGTGGTAGTGACTGTGATGGTGACTATTATTTCCTATCCTTTGCCTCGTCTCTGAGCTGATACCTTGACCCCGAGCTGTTCCTCACAGATCCTGCATTTCCCTCAGCGATTAATTGAAAAGAGGATTCAATGAAGCAGAGGTCAGTTTAGCGATAGAGCTTTGATAGTTATGTCTTGCTCCTTTCCTTTCTCATATCACTCTATTTTTTATCTGACTATATCATTTTTTCACCCACAGGATTTAGATAATGCTTAAGTGCGGAGTTGAGTGTATCACTTTAAAAGAGCCTGAAGCTTGGCTGTCAGTTGATTTTATACTTGTGTGGATTGGAAATGTTTCTGCTAGTCTTTGGTTATGGCCAGAGAGTTAGCTTTGAGGTGGTCCGAGCTCAACATGCTCAACACATCAAGTTAATGCTGGTCCTGTTAGAAAAGGTTTTACATATATATTAGTCATAACTCACAACATTATGACGACCAACATTAGGCAGGTGGTCATTAGGTTATGCCTGATTGGTGTATATGTTTTGACGGATTGTTCAGTTAATTTTGAACATGTATATGGTAGGGCTGCACAATTGATCAAAATCAAATCAAAATCGCAATTTAAATTGTTGTAATTAGCAAATCGCAAAGGCTCTACAGAGAACAAAATATCCCATCTCCACAGGGTCCTAATGTTCATAAACTGTGCTACAGCTGTATTTCAGACCTCTACAGACATGATCTGACAGGCATCCGATTCCTTGTATTAGTTCAGCATAAATATTTCAGTTTTCTCTGAAGTGTAAATGCTCGATGACGTGCTTAAAATGTAAACCATCAACTGAACATTGTTAACATATATCACAAATCTCATCGCAATTGCAATATCTGTCAAAAAAATTGCAATTAGATATTTTTTTCTAAATCTTTTAGCCCTATTATATGGATTATATTTCATTAGAAACAACCAACATGAACTTACATGCCTTAAAAAGAGTCAGGAAAATGGTTTGTGCACTTGACCACTTGTATTGATTTTTTAAGAAGCTTAACCTGATTAAGAAAGTGCTGCTTGTGTTTTCATTACTTCTTCACACCTTCAGATCTGTATCTCTAGACTTTTTGCAGTAATCACAAAATAAATATTGTATTGCCTCTAATCACTTTCCTACTGATTGCACCCCTGCAGACAGTAGTACTCTCAGCATACAGCTATTTACAGTGAGTCATGCTGGGGGGGTAGATGGACCATAATCCTGGCTGACCTGAGCAGGACAGCTAAGGGCTTAGTGCTCATTGATTAGGCCAGTGACATGTGACAGGACGGCGGCAGCTCTCTTGGCGGTCCATAGACCAGCAGGACCACGACAATGGTTTAATCCTGTCCCAACCGAGCATTGTAGGTGAAAGAGGGGAGTCCAGGCAGGTTCAAAAAACACGAGTTAACGAAAGGGACAGACTGAAGCCGATTGGACGTCCCAGCAGCAGATGGTCCAGACCTGGGATACCATCTGTCACATTGGGCTGCTCTGAACTCTTCTTCACTTCCTTTTGTTCCAGGTTTTCAGATTAAGCTGTGCTCTGAAGTAGTGCTGCACGATACTAGAAAAACGTATTTATTATGCTAACTAACTATGTTAAATAAAAACTACATGATATACGGATATATTCGAATACCCGTAATAAGGGTAAGGATTTATCATAAAGGTTCAATTCAATTTGAATTTATGAAGAAGTACAGGGCTCTGGACTCACTGGTCAAAACTGGGGCAAATCAAAACTTATAAAAGACTAAATCAAGTGTAAATCAGTTCAAAACCAGAACTAAACAAGAACTAAATTTGGTCTAAACCAGGATATTATACTAGAACTAAACCAGGACTAACCCAGGTCTAAACTAGGTCTAATTTATGGCTAAACCAGGTCTAAATCAGGTCGAAACCAGGACTAAACCAGGTCTAAATTTGGTCTAAACCTGGACTAAATCACGGCTAAACCAAGTCTCAATCATGGTTAAATCAGGTCTAAATCAGGTCTAAACCAGGACTAAATCGGTGCTAAACTAGAACTAAATCAGGTCTAAACTGGGTCTAAACCAAGACATTAAACCAGGACTAAACCAGAAGATAAAACCAGGTCTTTAGGTCTGAATTAGGACTATATCATGATAATTAATGGAGGTTTTTAAATTTAGGCATAACATAATTTGATTGTCTCCAGACACTTATTTTAACTTAGTGGACAACATTTTTATTTTATATTTCCTGTGAAATGGATGCTGTGTTTGCCAATATTGCGATATTGATACATTTTCGATATATTGTCCAGCTCTCCTCTGAAGCCTACTGCCACTCTCTGGTACTGGTCCCGCTGGGGTTGCTGGTGGTTTAAAGCTGGCCCACTGCCCCCAATGCACACTGATCTGTGATCATGTAATGAGCTACTAGTATGATGTACTGCTTATGCGATGGAGCCATAATGACAGATAATAATGGCAATTAAACAGATGAATGGATATGAAACCACTGCCATTATATATTAAATAGAAAGCTAGTGTCAATAATAAGCATAGACCCTATTATTTAGTTGCTTAAGCTGTATCCATCATTCTCATGCCGGTTCAGAGAAATCACAGGCTAAATCTCATCAAAATCATATTAAATCAATAAAATAATTCTTCTTATTTTGGTTGTATTTGTCGATTCTTTATATACATGAGGCTCTATAAAGAAAAAACGGTGTTCATTATTTCACAGCACTAGCAACACTCACAATTGCACTTTTATGCTTCACACAAAACACAAAATCTCAGGTGGTGCATAAATGAGTTCCTTCTCTGCATGATTCTCTTTCATGCAGACCTAATACTCATTTCTCTTTCGTGTAAGCTGAGTAAGCAGGCGCTTAACCTGAGTCCGGCTCACATGCAATGCCAATGTTGCGTGAAGAAGAACATTATCAAATTTTAATCTACACACATTAGTGTTCAGAGTATAGAGGAGGTTTCTGTCTCAATTCTTTCAGTCATTATTTTTGCTTTTCCTACCACGGCCAAGGAGGTTATGTTTTTCCATTTGTGGGTTTGTTAGTTTGTTAGCAAGATAACTCCAAAGTAATAGTTAGATTTTGATGAATTATCTGGAAAAGCCAGGAAATATTACTTTTTGGTGTTGATCTAAGCATTTTGTACCATTGTGAGATAGGGCCAAAGATACTAACTCCAGCCACAAGAGGTCAGTAAAGGAACAAATTATAAATTTTAGTGGATCCTTTTCCAATGGTGGCATAACTCGAGTTTTGTGGCTAAATTATTTGAGCATTTACCCCTGAACAAGAAGGGGCCCAGGCACTATTTTTTACCATTGCAAGATAAAGCTAGTGCTTTGGCAGAGGTCATTGCTCTCCAAGTCTCACCAGTTTAAAGTTTGTTTTTTTTGTGATATTTGATGTATAGGATTATTCCGTCTTTCATAAAGAAGTGGTTGTTTAAAAATGGTCTTAAAAGCTGCTCGTTTTATGCTGAAAGCCACACTATAAACGTAATGGTCTCACAGTTAAATTATAGTTAAAGCAGGCATTTGTAGACTGTTAAAGTATTGAATTGTTTCTTTTTTTCCATTTAATTACTCTCAAAGTTCATTGTATCTCCGTATGATTGTCTGGACTGATGAAAACGAAGGAAAGAGTGGGTGCTTTCTGTCAGAGTTCCTCCATTATTCAACTAAAACTTGACAAGTGATTTGAGCAGTCTTTGTCAGCTCCTTTGAGCAGATTTAAATTCACTTTATATGTCAGAGTTGTTATGTAATGACAAGTAAATGATGCTGCTGCTGATTATCTGCGTTTGAAGCTTGATTCATTAGACAGGCTGCAGACGTGAGGCGGGAATATCTCTGAGTTTATGAATTGTGGAGGAGTCTTAAATTACCTTTTTAAATAATACAAGCGGCTCTGCTGAAGCATGCTTTCAGATACACTGATCTTTCTATGTTGTCAACACATAACCTGTCATAGCAATTAATCATTTAATTGCATTTATTTAGCAACACTTTACAACAAAGTCAAAATCTGAAAGTGTTTAGGAAACCTCAACAAATTCTTCCTCTTCAACAAGCAGGTTGGAGTGGAAAGGAGACTCAGAAGGAATATGTTTTATTTACCTGGGTGTTAGAAAAGACATGAAAAAATATTTTAATTAACTAAACTGCAACTTGCACTTGCACTAAATAATTAAAATTACTAAATATAGAAATTGAAATAAGACTTAAAGTGGCAAGAAAAATATGCTGTACTGTTTTGCTGTTTTCTTGTAAATTAGATATTGGGTTAATAAAGAATATCTATACATTTTGCTGAAAAACAAACAAACATTCAAATTAGCAATATTTGAGCCTCTTTGCCCTCTTTATTTTAAGGTTACAATGTGATATATATTTGCCAAAACAAAATGATTTCTTCATCTTCTTCTGGGGTTGTAAAAGGCTAGAGCCTATCCCAGGTACTTTGGGTCTGAAGTGGGGTACGCCCTGGACAATGGCAAACTTGTAGTTGCAGGACACGTAATGGAGACAACCATTTACTTTTAAATCCATTCACTAAGAGCAGTTTATCTTTACTTATACAACTGCATCGTGACATTGTGGGGAAACTAGAGAAATATGCAGACTCACACACAGTGAGATTGTGCAGCAGCAAGCACAGAGATTGAACCCACAACCTCCTTGCTGAGAAACACAGTGCACCCATAAAAAGAATATGATATCTCAGAGTTTTAACAAGTAACCTCGTTCAAACAAAATGCACAAGTGTACAGACAACCTTACTGTGTCTGTATTAGCAACATATATTCTTTGGAGTCAGACTACAGTGGTGCGTCTGATTGAAGTTGTAGTAGGTTTTCAGCCTGTGGGGGTTTGAAGAGAGAAGCCGAATTTCTGAACAGGCCACTGACCTTCTGAATCCCGACGGCTGAGAGCTGTAGTGTGGCTAATGAGGAGATCCTATTATGGACTTATAGACTCATTCATAAGACTGCCCCAGGCCTGCACTCAGTAATACGTTGTGGATGTACGTACTTCCACTTCCAATAGAAGCATTCGGGATTTTTTAACAGGCGTACTGCACCATCACTGTCTTCTGCCATCTCTTTCTGGCATGGCTATATTTGAATTTATTTTACACACACAAAACCCTGTTGACCCTAAAGACATAAGTTGAAAACACCCAATCTATGGGACATCGAAGTCTTGGGGTTTTATTTCCTTCCTATGTATTGGTTTTCTTGTGCAGCATATTCTTTATTTTAGTAATTTAGTGATGTTAAACCATTTTGAACCTTCTTGGTACTTTATGTTATACCCAAAAGTTTGTGTGACATGTTCAGTTGCAGTAACACAGCGTTCACTGTTGGAGGAACGTGACGAATGCGGCCTGTCCCATTTGTGGAGCAGCTGAAATGGTAGCTTGATGATTGACAGGTCATTGCATCCATCGTGGGTTTGATGTTCAACTGTTCGACATTTGACTTCAGTGCTCCGTTGTGTTACCAACTTCTGTCCCATGCCCCGTGTTAAAAAATTCCTGATTAAGATAAATGGTGGTGGTAGATTTGTTTGGGGAATGAGCCTGCAGTGGATTCCTGAACTCAGGAATGTGGCCCAGGCAGTTTTCCCACCCGCTTGCATCAGAGAACAACATGGCCTCCCTCCATAGGTGTTGTAATTGAAAGTTAATCAATGAACACGTTTAACAATGTCCTATTAAAGCATGAATTACCTGAGATAGTCGTGGTCAGGTTTTAGCCCATGTCTGTCTGGCATGTGTAACATATTCATGGACAAGGCATCCACATTGACTCTAAGCTACCACAAACAGCTAAACTAAGTAATATCTATCTGAACAGTGCCCTCCATTTTGGAATATGTAGTTTTTTTTTGCAGTTTTTATATTGTGTTCTTTAGAGAAAACCATTGTAGGTGGCATGGGATTTGCCACATTGCAATAGCTGATGTTTTTTATACTGTAATAAGACGTGTTCCTAAAAACTCAAGAATCCAATGTTATGTATGACACACCTCTCTCCATTTATCCAGGCTTTGGTCCAGCACAAAGAGTACACTTGTGCCCCTCCTCCCTTGTAGCTGGATTATTTAGTTTGTCCAAGTATGTCCAGTTATATGTGGTATTATAAAAATGTTGTATGTAAAATGTAGACATGGATACATGGATATGGATACCAACCATATTTAAAATTATATGATTCTCAGTAACCAGTACCCCACTGCTCTGCAATCCCCATGACTGCTGTGTTATCCTCCTCAGTAATAATTCATGTCAGCACTGATTACTCCTTTTTTTCTGTCATCATCTCATCACTCATGCAGACTGATGGATGTTTAGAGATATGACAAAGCCGTCATCTCCTACTTTTGTGCTAGTCACGTCTTTCAGCACATCTTTGTAAAGGTGTACCCTGCTTGGTTCTAACTTGCCTCCAGAGATCGCACAAACTCTCACCTGTGAATTATTTAGAGCTGCACCAGATGGGGGCAAAGCGCACTCCACAGTCACCAGGACAAAGACCACAGTCACATCCCTAAAAAAAATCCCCCAAATGTCGTCTTCCTTTATCCCCAAAATATCAGTCAAACTAATGCTTTTCATCTGACCAAAGGCGGCTCATTGGATTGCAGCGGTTGTTTGTGTTTTCACTGGCCTTTAGCTGCCAGACACACCACTGCTTCAAAGGTCATGTGGATAATCGACAGCACTGATCGTTTTAATGGCTTTTGTTGTTCCCAAAGCAGATGACGAACGAGATTAGGATTAAAAAATGGACAGTGAATTTATGAGGCTTTCATTGCAGCATAATCCACATGAGAATAGCAGCTTTATTAGCTTCTGAGAAACACAAACCCATCTGTCAAACATTATTGAAATCAAAGAAGTATACCCTTATGGATTTATTGCTATAACTGGATGTGTTGCTATTTTTTCCAGAAACTTTTGTGCCAGTGCCTTGCTGCAGCAACTACCTTTCTTTCTATTTGTCTGCATAGTCTCATCCAGACTAGTTTAATCAAGTTGTGAGAAGTCATGTGTCCTCTGCTGGAGTGAGTGGGACAGTCATTAATCCACTTGAGGACCATTAGTCTGCTCCTTCTGATGTTAATGACCTGAGTGAAACTGTTTTGGTCTGGGTTTTAAGTCACTGTTGTAAACAAATTCAAGGTTAAATCTCTACTTCTTTGACTCCTCGCTTAAACCATCCTTTCTCTCTGGCTAAAATTCGGACAACACACTCTCCTTTAGATTGAGGTGATTACGATCCACTGGGGTTGGCCCTGCAGTGTTGGCATTTTGATTATAAAAAGTGTTGTTGGTTATTTTGGCTATTAAAAATGTAAAGCTGTGAGTTCAGCATTAGAAGCAATCCTGCAACTATCTCTTTAAACATCCAATGAGTACATGGCCAACAGCGATTTTCTCAGTAATTTTACCAGCAATTTCTTCTTTGTGTGACTGATTGTTTAGATTATCACCTTTTTATGTATACAGCTTTTATTACTAATATTATTATTATTATTATTATTATAAACATCATTTTGTAGCAATACTGTTTTAGCAGTAGTTTGGTTTTCCTTTGTTTTAAAGGAGGAGGTGTATTATACCCAGCTCTGAAAATCTGGGTTTAAGCTTTTCCCCCTGAGCTTATAGCCCTACTCTAAAATGCAATATTTGAAATGGTTTTCCTTGTGCATGAGTGAGTATCCACTGGGCCAAGTGCAGTGTCAGCTTATGCCCACATCACGCATTCAGTTCAAACTCTTCACATCACCAAGGACAAAGTAGACCTCCAGATTTTTAACCCACAGTGGGAAAAAAAACATTAATTTAATAATAAGCTATTGCATTAGGTCAAGTGCACTCACCGTAAGTATTATGTGTTTACACTTATTACATTTACTCATTCATTCTCTTATGGTTATTTTCATTATGGGTCGCAGATTACTGGAGCCTGCAGCAACTATGAGCCTTAGGCAGGGTACTCCTGGACAATGGTGTTGTTGTTGTAGGGTTGACAAGGAGATATACACTGACAACAGTTCACTCTCGCAACTTATCTTTGGACGGTGGAAGGAATTATAGTTGGCTTAGGGACTGAACCCACAACCGCCTTATTGAGAGTCAGGGGAACTAACCACCCTGGCACCTTGCACCCCCAACATTTATTTAGTTATAAAATGATTTCTTTGTGGTCAGGGATGCCTTCGAGAGCTGGTCAAAATTGATTGCTGAAAGGCTTAGAACCAGTTTGCTCCTTTGGGTGAAACGTTCAGCTGCCTCAGACACTCACTGAAATAACCCCATCTTCTCTTCGCTTGGTGTGTGACTGTTATTGAACTCTGAAGCCGCTCCTGTTCTCTCTCCCATGTGACCACTACAGATAATTAATCCTCACATTGTGAAGATCTCAAACCCCCATGCTCACCTTATTTAATGAAACTCCGTTGGATTCAAAAACTGCCACCTCAAATGTGACATTCATGCTCAGAAAGGTGTTAATCGGTAAAATATCAGAAACCAATTATAAGATAGTGGTTTAAAAAAAGGATGGAGCCTATTTCAATAAAGCCACAGGAACTCAGGGACTTATTGAGTAAATAATAGCCTATTGTGACTGGAGTCTGGAAAACATTTTTGCGTTGTTCTTAATTTGTCATAGGCTTTACTATAAACACTTTATTATGCAGACACACCCTGGTTGTAAAAACAGTGACTGCCGAAGAATGCAGTGGTAATTATTGTGCATTGGTGTATTTACTGCTTTGATAAGTATAGTGTAAACCGGTCAGTGTATGTCCTGATATTCCTAGTACTTTTCCAGAGGTGGAAGAAGTCCAAATAAATATACTCCAAATATGTAATTAAGTAAAAGTACTGTTATTTCAAAATAATACTAAAGAAGAAGTAAAATTACTCAACAGTTGTTACCTGAGCAAAGTAACTATTGCGTGTTACATTTAGTAGTAGAAAGTACTGCTACTGCAACTATTTGTATCACTACTTGCACTGCTGCTGCAACTCCTACCTTACTACAAGTATTACTACTACCACCTACTGCTGCTGCTACTATTATCACTACTACTTCTATACAATTCAGTAAAGTATGTATTGAGTTATACGTTTAGTAGTAGAAAGTACTTATTGCTACTGCCACTATAACTATTTCTACTGCCACTACTGCTGTTTCTACTTGTACCACTTCTATTTCTGCTGCTGCTACTATCACTACTATGGCTTAAGTAAAGTATGTATTGAATTGTAAGTTTAGTAGTAGAATGTACTCACTGCTACTGCCACTACTTGTATCACTACTTGTATTGCTGCTGCCACCACTACTACTACTAGAAGTATTACTACTACTGCTGCTACTACTACTACAACTACTACTGTTACCACTACTACTACCACTTCTCCTGCTGCTGCTACTATTATCACTATGTATTGAGTGGTAAGTTGTGTAGTAGAAAAGTACTCACTGCTACTACCACTACTTGTACTACTACTACTACTTCTACTACTACTGTTACTACTCCTACCACTTTTACTGCTGCTACTATTATCACTACTGCTACCTCTATACTATTACTTCTATTGCTCTTTTTCAAAAAGCCTCAGTTTTATAACTTTATTAAAACTTTGAGTGCTTCATTGTGTTTTTTTTTTTTTTTTTTTTTTGGTTTATTTTTGTTGTTGCTGAAAAACACTAAGGCCCCTTCAGTATCCCCCATGTTTTTGCCTACAGCACCCACTCACTTGTTTGACGTTGTTGTCTAAAGTGGATCATTATCTCAGACAAGTTCGGGGCACCGGAGAATGTTTCCATTGGGTAAGAGAGCTGCACCCCACCTCCAGTATCCCACCTACGACAGAGCGAGAGGGTAGCGTTGATGTGATAATAGCTGCAGGGCGTTGTGAGGATTTGGAGTTTGTGTTACATTATCACCTGTCTGTCCGTGTGGAGATCCTGGGCTCCAAGACAGACATCTCCAGAAACAGACACACACACACACAAAACCCAGTGTATTGAGTGGAGCAGAAGGAGCAGAGGGTTGAGCGTTTGTGTCACGTTGGGCCATATACTTTGACAGATATGCACTGGCTGTTGTCATGGTAGCAGCACATGATCGTAAGGTGATGATCGTAAGATGGCATGTTTGAGTTGACAGTACATAAATTATTCATTCATCTTCTTTCTGTGGGGCTATTATTGTAGCGTAAATAAATTTGTCAGTATTAAGATGTGCGCTTATCAAGTTTTGTGTGCATATTAAGGTTTTATGTGTGCCTATTACGTTTTGTGCGTGGGTAATACGTTTTGTGCGTGGGTAATACATTTTGTGGGTGCGTAATACATTTTGTGGGTGGGTAATACAATTTGTGGGTGCGTAATACATTTTGTGCATGCGTAAAATGGTTTGTGTAAAATTATTATATTATAAAATAGCTTAATGTAAAAAAAAATATTTTTAACTGAACTTTGCTGTCGGAAATACAGAACATAATCTCCCTGCAATACCTACAGAACCAAAGCACCAACTACTGTCATCTATTGATGTGTCGGCCGATCCACAGCCTGTAAGACTAAACTCGGGGTAAAAGACACACAAAGATCAAAACAGACACAGATCTAACACAGCAGGACTGTAGCAAAAAGATTTGTGTGTATTTAGAACTTTGTCCGTGAGACTTTGAACTTTTAGAACTTTTGTATTTACAGATAGAGCATTTACACAAACACAAATCGTATTATGCACACACAAATCTAATTACACACAAATTGTATTACACATGCATAAATCATAATACAGACAAATCTATTTACACACACACACACACACACACACACACATCTTTTTGCTACAATAATAGCCCCATATTTTCCATCTTCCATTTATTCCTGTTTGGGGTTGTGAGTGGCTGGAGCCTTTCCCAGCAGCTATGGGCCTTAGGCAGGGCATGGCATGGCTGACACTAAGACAGACAACCATTCACTCTCACATTCATTCATTAGGATCAATGTAGATTCACCAATTCTCCTGACACATGCAGGTCTTTGTATGGTGGTCAGAAAGAGCTTAGTCAAGTTGCCCGAGGATCGAACCCACAACCTCCTTGCCGAGAGACAGGAACACTTACTACAATGCACCCCTCCATACATATTAAAGCTCCTTTTCTCTACACATGATTTTTTAAAAATCAAAACACCCCACTCTCTATATAAAAACAACAACAAATGTGAAACTGGACCAATTAGCTACCTCAAAATAAATTGAGGAAAAAGATTTCACATCAAACCAAATATTTTAGAGCTGATCTTCCACTTCCAGCACAAACCACCATCTGTGCCCCTTGTTTAACATCTTGTGAACAAATAGCTTTTCTCTATTCATGTTTTTCTTTATTGTGCTGTTTTGCCATAGCCTGCTCTCATGTTCTCTGTTTGCCATTAATTATTCATTGGTCTATGCTAGCATAATTGTTAATAATAAAGCCTAGATCATGTCTAGGTCATTTTTTTACTGATGATTCTCATCACAATACGCTATTCGGTGATTATTTCTTTTAGGAATTTCCATGTGTATGAAAGTTATCTGAGTGAACTATTGCTACAGAGATCCAAACTCACATGTTGATTTAAATGGTTGCAAAAATTGGACGACTAGTTTAATTTCTGGATATCGTGTGCCTGTCTGTCTTCAGGGAGCAGCCGATCTACACCACCAGAGCGCACGTCTTCCAGATAGACCCTACCACAAAGAAGAACTGGGTCCCTGCCAGCAAACAGGCCGTGACTGTCTCCTACTTCTATGACAGCACAAGAAACAGCTACCGCATCATCAGTGTGGATGGATCCAAGGTACTCATTACACTGTTATTAAAGCGTGCCATAGTCCTGTAACGCCAATAGTCTCTTGAAAAATCACAGTGGTTTATCTTTTGATTAGTTTAAATGCAAACTAAAATGTCTCTATACTGGTCCATTTACACATCTTGACGTTTGATGAGCTTCTCTCACACAGTTCACAGTGATTCACCACATGATTAATATACTATAGCAGACATAACAACATAATTATTTTTACTGATCTTTTTACACTTAACACTTTTTTACAGAGACACCAAGTTGAGATATACAGTCCTACAACAATTAATTACTGTATGATAGAAAAATGTATTTCAGTTCAGTTCAATTCAAAAGCTGAAATGGCATATACATAGTTTAAGTGCACACAGAGAAATATTTCAATAATTTAATTATTTAAGTAAATACATAAATACATTTTATAAGATATAATATTAGAGTTCTGTTTTTATTGGTGGTAAGCCAATTAAAATAAGTGGATGTTTGAAATATTTATGCATTCATGAATATATTCACTTTTAATTCACTCACTGAATTGAACTACTGTTAAAATCATGAACAAATACAGCCACATCTAATGTTTAAATAAATGGTAAATGGTCACATTTATAAAGTGCCTTTCTAGCTCCATGGGCACTCAGAGAGCTTTGCATCAAGAAACCATTCACCCATCCACCCTAACCCTTCACACCTAGGCCACAGTGAACTCTCTACAGCCTCTTGTTAGAGCAGGATCACTGTTCTCACAATGTCACTTTCAGACCTGATTTTAACTGCATTCCCTTGTATCTCTAATATATTTGGGTACACAGCCCTTGAAGTGTGTACCCAGTTTGTGTTGATTGTATTTGTCACAACAAGGACAGCTAATCATGTGTTAATAAATGGCGCGCCGTGTCCCGACCCTTTCTGCGTTATCTCTGAGTAGAGTTTGTGTTTCCATGGAGATCTGTGAAAACTGCTGCAGAGTTTTTACAGTGTGTGTCCCTCTGCAAGCGTCCCTCTGTGATCCTCTCAAAAACTGTGTTTAAACAGCTTCACAGCCACAAATTACCCACAAACCCCTGTGCAGCTCACATCACGTTTAGCTCTGGGTTTTGTGATTTCATGGTCTGCTATCAATGTTTAAAATAAAACACAGAACACACTTAGTATAAGATCTTTCCATATCACTTTAAAATTGTACCTTACAAAGATTTTTCACCAAGATTATATTTTCACATTTGTTATTTTTTGTTAAGATATGGCTCGGCGGAAAGAGCATTTACCCCTCAACTAGAAGACCTCCACCAAGGCTCTGGCCCTATCTCGCAATAGTGCCCAGACTTAGGCTCAAACTGGGGATCTTCTAGTAGAGTTGTAGCACCCGAGAACCATCTTGAGACCATTTTTTTTAAGGTCTTGGTCTTGTCTTTTCTCTGTTGCTGTTTTACTCGGTCTCAGTTGTGGCGGTCCCAGAGACTTTATCAAACATTTTAAGAAAAGGCTATTCTTCATAATTTTAGAGTAATCACTGTTCCACATTAGAAGAACCAGGAACATGACCGGTCTCTGTTTGTTTGGGGAGTCTGTTGCATTAGATCATTAAATAATCATTCATGTATTTGAACCACTTTTTAAAAACCTTTGCCCTTGATTTAGTGTTAGTTCACAGGGCTTGGTCTTGATCTGGTCTTGGTTTGCCTTGGTGTCGGTCTCGACTCTGTCTCGAACCTTGTCTTGGTCTCAGTTCACTCTGGACTTGGACTGGTCTTGGTCTCAATTAATACGCTCTTGACTACAACACTATCTTCTGGAGTTAATGCTCTATCAGTTGAGCCATAAAAAACTACATATATACCGTATCTCACAAGAATCCACTAAAACTAACTATTTGTTTTTTTTACTAACAGCTTGTGGTTGGAGTTAGTATCTCGCAATGATACAGAATACTTTTTGATTTATCTTGCTAATAGACTAAAATACCAACGAACTCACGCTGGTAAAACATATTTGGGGGAGGTAAAAATTGGGCAGCCAAAAATTTTTGTTACACTGCTACAAATGCCAAAGGAAAAATGGTTATTATGACAAAGAAACTGTTATATCTGTAATATAACTTCTCTGTGTATTCTTTCTGTGCTGTAGCCTATAGGAGAGCTTATGTACAGTATGTCCAAGAAATCTAATCAAATAAGAGCGGAATGCTTCTTTCTCTGTGGTCCACGTTTCCGGTTCAATATTGTAGGCGTAAAGTGCTGAACATAAGAAAACACTGAGTCATATGAAATAGATGTTAAATATAATCCCGGCCGCTCACAGGACTGTCTCGAGGAATAGACCGCTCTGCTGTGCTCAGTGTGACAGACCGTCGGCTCTCATCGCTCTGTGTTTGAAGTTTTGAAGATGATGAAGCCACGCAGAGAGGCAATTCAGCAGTTTCTCATTTAGCCACAACCACCACTGTAACGCACACAGAGCAGAAGTAAATGGTTTAAATGACATCTTTGTTTTCTTTGTAATGTTGCCATAAGAAAGAGATTTTTCATTACTTCTGCAAACAAGGTTATATTTTGGACTATGGTTGTGTTTTTCCCTGGTCTGTTTGTTAGTCTGTTTGCAAGATAACACTATGCGTAACAATTTCTTTTTGAGACGGACCATTGTGAGATATGGCTCGATGGATAGAGCATTTATTCCTCACAATTGTAAAGATATAGTGCCCAGATCTGGACTGAAGCTGTGAATGTTAAGCAGTAAATGCTTATTTTTATGAAGCCACAAAAGCTACAGTATATATCTGAAAATTGCACAGAATACACTAAAGATAGAAAGTGGATAATTTGCTCAGAAATTACAGTGAAGTGCAGCCCTGATCTCCTGTGGAGTAAACCAGTACGTCCTAATGGTGCCGGCTGTTGCAAATGGAAAAACACATTAAAGAGTTTCTTCTGTGTCACACCTTTGCTTGATGAGCAAACAAATTTCTTCATTTAAATTTGGTCTAGAGTCACTCAGTCACCATCTTGTCTAACCTGGAGAATATACAGTAAATGTGTTGTTATTACAATGTTGATGCTCACATGTTTGGCAAGGAAGAGCAAGTTGTAGACCCACAAAAATGGAGATGAAATGAATGAGGCAGATTATTTTGCTCACTTCCTGCTTCTTTTCTTCAAGCTCAAGTCATGTGACTGTTGTATCCTTGACAACCAAATTATTTCATTTATTCACATCATTTGAGGGAAGATTTGTAAGATGACACTGGTCTTTAATGCACCAACCAACCCACTTAAAATTGTTTTAAATGAATGCACAAATACCTGGCCAAATATTGCAAAATATATTCACACAGATAGGGGTAATGCTCATTAGTGCCTCTGATTTTTGATCTGGGGGCATGATGGCAGAGTGGTTAGCACTCCTGTCTCTTAGCAAGAAGATGATAGGTTTAGTCTTCAGGTCAGGTGACTTACAATCTCTCTGACTTGAGTCTGTGTGACCTCCCAAACACATGAGCAATCTAAAACTGCCCCCTAATGAATAAATATGAGTGAAGTGTTGTCTGTCAATGTGTCAAGTGTCAGCCCAGTCACTAACATTGACAAATTATTAGTCATTTGATTGTGCTTTGCAAATTAACCATATAACCATACGCTATTATAACAGGTGTTTCTGCAAGTTGCTACCAATCTTCAGACATGTATTGCTTGAAAAGTGACCTGCGCCACTCCCATACACTCAGCATACTCCTCCTAACTCGTGCACTGACTTCGCAGATTCCTCAGACACATAATCGAGATCCCCCATATCCCAGAGAGGGCTTTACAGCTTGTACCGGGCCTCCGAGCCAGTCCTGAGTGTCCACACAGCTGCTGGTGTCACTCCACTCCCCACGCCTGGCCCTCTCTCTCTTTCTCTCTTTCTCTGCCTGTCACTGAGTCATGCAGCAGTGGAGGCGTTCGCTCCGCCAACGTGCACACCAGGCTTCAGAGCTTCCACTTGTCACAAACCCTACATCACCTGTCTGTGTCCAAACCAATCTGTCTGCATTGACACACTCTGCGGCTGTGCTGACAGAGAGTAAGATATTAATTTATCTGACAGAGGATTCAAACCATAATCCACCAACTAATTACTCTATTTACTCTAATTACTCTACTAAACACATGGAATAATTTGGAGAATTGCCAAGTGCCCACTGTAGAGTCTCTTAATTTTATTAGTTTATGGCATACAACAGAGTATTGTGTCCTGATGGATGTCACATAAAATGTGACTAATGTACCAGCTGAAAATTAAAATCAACTATAAAAGCAGTCAGAGTGCCCAGAGGTGGCCTGATCTCACAATGAAACGGAATCCTTTAAAGGTTACATGCTTTTTTCAGGTTTTCACAAATGGGAACAAGCAGAAAAAGATGAATGAATGAATTTTATTACATGCCCCCTGCAGGTAACAGTGGGGAACAGACAAAACATGAAATGGATAATCAGCACAGCTATTAGTAGCACGACACTACCAGATAAATGAGCTGACTGCTTCATTGTGACGGCAATTTAAGAGCTGAAATTTTCATAACGGGTCCGGTGACGGTGTATGGGCTTTAGAAACTCACAGGAGCGCTTCCTGGGTTCAGGAATCTACATAGAGGCGCGAGACCAATCATTTTCAGCTCTTCAGGAAATGGATTACTTAAAGGACTACTCAAACATACGTGAATGAAACAAAATTGCATGCAGGCTTGTTTTTGAGGTACAAACAACATGATAACATGGTTAAAAGCATAACAGGAAACCTGTAAAAAATTCCTGGATCTGGTTGGTCCTCCAGATCCACACCAAAAAAGGTTTTTTCCCCCCTTGACCCATTACTGACCTTTCCTAAAAAAATCATCAAAGATCTAATCAATATTTTTTGAATTATCAGGCACTCAAATTGATACAAAAGATTCTCTTCTGATTGATTCTAACCAAAGGGGGATTTTTTCTTCCCGTTTTACGGCTTTAGTTCTTTATGCACTTTAATGCACTTTCCTCAAATGCACCTTAGAGCACAGCGTGACATGGATATTATTTCAAATTATGCAACTGTTTCTTTATAAGTATGTAATGTCAAATATTCTGAAGCACTAATGTGTGTTTTTATCTTGCAAAAGCATTTTACATTGAAAATGCATTAATGTGAGTAGACTCACACCTACTGTGTTACAAACAAACACTTAGATAAATGTATTTCATTATCTAAGTCTGAGTCTAAGTCTCCTAACATATTAGAGCTACAAAAGCCTGAAGTGGAGTTTCTTAAAGCATCAATACCAGCAGCATTCAAAGTTTATTTATTCAAAACTATATTACTTAAACTTTGAATGAGTTGCATTAATAGAGACCAGGGCAACCCCTTGCTGAATAGGTGTGCGGTATGCTAAAGTAACACATTGATGGTTATTCAGCTACATGAAGCATAAACAATGAACTGAATAGGTGTCTCGTATGTTAACATATATAAATATATTAACAGTTATTCACATAACTATAGCATAAAGAACATACTATAACAAGTTCACCAAACTCACCATCTCACTCCTAATCACTAAATCCTTTAAATTCTTCATCCTCGGTGTCGCTTCTGAACAACTCCGCCAACTTCGGAGGTAGACGAAGCGCCGCATCCTCCTCTGCGTGGCTGTCATCAGACTCAGCATCAGTTCCATTTCCAATTATTCCACACTTTCTCAGTTGTTTTTATAGCCTAAGTTGTTAGCGGTAATGTTTACATTTTAAATTGTCAGTGGTACAGGTGCAGCAGACGCTGGTACACAAGCCTAGAGCGCCCTCTAAGAAATATTTTAATATATAAGTTGCACCTGAGTATATGTTGCACCCCTAGCCAGACTATGAAAAAAAGTGCAACTTATAGTCCGGAAAATACGGTATATTAATTGCTATTACTTGATAGCATTTAATCCCATGGAGCTGTCAGTGAATGAGGTCCTGTAAGACTTGCAAGCATACAGCTCTCTGTTATGGTTTTATGGTTTTACTTGCTTCCAACCAATAAATAGCAAACATTCCATCATGTGACCTCCTTCTGTCATGGTTACCTTTGCCTCTATCCAATAAGTATCGCACATTTTATCATGTTCATTTAAAGCTGCCAAGAAACCATGACAAAGAACTATATGTCCATTTTTGTGGCCGCCACCTGGCAGTTCAAAAAATATTTGGCCCGACTGCATTCAAACTTGCCGACCCCTGATCTAGACCTTAAACTGCTTCTTGTAATTAATTAAAATTATGTGAGTGAACTGCTTTTGCTATTTGAAAACATGTATATGTATATGTATATCTATATGTATATGTATAGAGTAGATGGTTCAAAAGTGCACATCTGGCTGTGTGTTGTTGTTGACTAACTCCTCACCTCGTTCTGCCTCTGTCCTCACTGTGCAGCTACAACCCAGATTTTCTACAATCCTCATTAAAGTTGCATGTTATCGTAACACTTTTGTTTGTGCGAAGCAGTAAGCCCCATTAAATATTTATCTGTCAGAGATAAAGACGTTTACCCTGGTTGGCCTTTTTAGAGAATTAGTTCAGCTTTGTTTTGATTGTGCAAAGTGGAAAACAGGAATACTCTGATTTCCCCTACTTACGTTGAAAATCGGGGTACATTATTCACAAGTGACAGGTAATCCTTCTCCCTTAACACTGTGTTTCCCAACCACGGGCATGGAGACCCTTAGGGGTACGTGAGCACTTTGCAGGGGATACTTCAATTTATTTCCAAGATGATAAAGAAATATTTGTGCTCTTTTCATATTCAGCTATTGAAACTAATAAAAAGTAAGCTCAAGTTAATAGCTTGTTTCAAAGAGGTATTAAGTTTATTTTTAACATAAAATACTGTATAAAGTAAGATAATTAAATGTCATAGGAGTTTTTGTTATATTTTTTTATTTTGAATTGGATGCATTATTTTTGATATCTAAAAAATAAATAAAATAATATGGTAACACTTTAGTTTAGGATCCACCTATTAACCATAAACTAAATGCTGTTTAGCATTCTTGTTAGTTAGTTGCTAATTAGCAACTAACTAACGCTGAATATGGTCACACATAGTAAGGGATTAATAAATGCTTTATAATTACCAACAGAGAGCTAGTTAACCACTAACTAGTATGGTAATTAGCACTTAGTTAATGGTTAATAGGTGGACCCTAAACTAAAGTGTTACCAAATACATTTTTAAAACATGCAAGAGTATGTATAAGATGTCTTTTTTCTAATCAAGACAGTACTTTTTGAAGAATCATCAACTTGTATGAGTGAGAGGGTATCACATAAAGCTCAGGGGGTACACGACAAAAAAGACTGTGAAGTCTTGCCTTAACACAGAGTACATAGTAACTTTGCCATTCTTACATTCACTCATTGTATCAGCAATTTATGTTTTGAGATCTTTTGTGTGTCTTAACTTGAAAATCTGTCTGCATTGTAATAACCTGCTTTATGTTTTGCTGATAATAATTGTCGAACTTTGATGAAATGTTCAGTTCAAGGAAGACAAGATTAGTTTTTGGTCAGGATCTGTCTGGATTCATATTTGCTTGTCAGGATTCGTTTCTATTGCGAGACTGGGATATCTCAACTGACAGAAACATACTAACTCCAGCCACAAGGGGTCATTAAAGGAAAGGAATAAATGTAAAAGTAAAGGAGCAAAATACTATTATTTCTACATATTGTGAGATGTATGGTGCTTGAGACTCAATGGTTAGAGTCATGATCTATGAACTTGAAGATTCTTGGGTTTGAGTCTGGGTCTAGGCGCTGTATCTGACCGGTGCCTTGCTGGCGGAGATCCATGGTGTCCGAGTGCTTCTAGTTTGGTTTGTCTTTGAATTATCTTTTGTAAGAATTGTCAAGCCATTGTACTCTCTGTACCTGTACCAAGCTTGGATAAATTAATAGGGTTGCGTCAGGGAGAGCGTAAAAATCTTAGTCATTATGCAAATCACTGCACACTAGGAGGCTGGTGATTAGCTGTGGCGACCCCAGAAGGGAAAAGCTAAAAGGAAAAGAAGATGAACTATTGTTTGCTGATGTTTTTAAGCCTCTACATCCTCTCTGGACTCAAGCTGAGAGTTTTTAAAAGATGTTGGTGAGATGTGAAAGGACATGAGTCTGTCAGTGGCTCGGATCTTTAAATTCAGAGCCATGTTTCTACGAAACGACCCTGCTCTGTAATTACACGGCCTTGTATTGTTCTTAATTGTCGGGTAATTTGCGTTCGCAGTTGCCTCCTTTTTTTTTTTTTTTTTTTTTTTTTTTTTTTTTTTGGTGTGAGATAATTGTGCCTCTTCCCATGTATTGCTGTATCTATGTCCCCGGCCTATTTAGATGTTCTACTGTACAACCTGAAGTCTAAATTTACAGGCCAGACATTTCCATTGGCTAATGTACATTTTTAGACCGGAGCAAATGTCGTGTGGCAGCACATGCTCTGAATAGTTGCAACAGGTGAGCGTCCTGTCGTGGAGATAGTGGCATTAGAGCGCTTTAGGTTAGTGGGTCACCCTCACTACTGCAGTGGAGCTTGAAGATTATTATGACATTTAAAAATATGTATTCTGTATGGTGCAAAAATCAAATCACAGTTCATCTTTTTCATTTGAAGGAGCTGTATAACAGTGACAGAAGCATACAACGACATAGGCTTCATGAAAACATACAAAACGTACTTTTTTCAGCATAAAATCCCTGTGTTCATAGTTGTATTTAAATTTGCAAAGTCAAAATGTCTACACCAAAAACAAAGGTGTGAAGGTGCTTCTTATGACTGTGAGTTTTAACACTTCTGTCTTCTCACAGGTAGCACCTTAAGTGGCCTTACTTATACTGGGTTCATTATGCACTGAAATGTCTTTAATAAACTAGGCTTTATCTATATATACACTGCATGAACAGCAGTTTCGAAAGCCGTGAGACTAAGTTTATTTTCACTGGTCCCATTATAGGCCATAACACAAAACATGTTTCATTGTGTCTGTCTGACAATTACCTATTGTGAGGAACAAGTTACCAGTCCCTATCCTATAGTCCAGTGATGGTGGTGTGGGATCCAAAAGGGGGTCATGGCATGGGGAGGTTTAATTTAGTTGGAATGTTCAGCTTATTTAAAGCCTTATAAGGGATATATTATATATTATTATTTTATTTATATATTTAAACCAATCTTAGTCACTTCCAGAACAGCATTTCATGGTTTGCAACCTTTAAAAACATTATTTAACTAAGACTGTTGCCATCTTTTGAGCATCATTTAAAGAATAAAAGGAACTTAACTTCCTTAAACATTTATATAATAATGCCATTTTACTACAAAATGAAAAATAGGTGTGAGTAATTGGTGGAAACAGAGCTGCACACAGTTTTTTTAGATGACTAAGAACAGATTGGATGTAAAGACCTTGTTGATTGGTCAGTGCTTCCTGGAGTGAGCGGGAGTTCCTGGGAGAGGCGGAGGTTTGTGCAACCGGGCAGTTTGAGGCCTCAGAACAGCCTTGCCATAAAGTAGGGGATTACTTAAACAGGCATGAATAAGGCAAAAAACAAATGCTAGTATGTTTTTGATGAAGGAACAACTATATAACATGGTAGAAAGCTAAGAAAAGTCAATTTTGCATCAATTAATATTGTTTTAATTACATAACATTAGTAAACAGGATTTAAAATGTCATTGTAAAAATAAATGACTTTGGTTCTTTAAAAAGTAGGTTACAATAAAATGAAATGACAACATTGGGCCCAACAATCAGAAGAAGTTGAGAACCACTAACTACTAGCCATAGACTGCCTTAAACAGGACAGTCCATTTCATCTGATGTGTTTGTATTTTATGCAACAACATACCATCGCTTTTGTCTTCGCAGGTGATCATCAACAGCACTATCACGCCCAACATGACATTCACAAAGACCTCGCAGAAATTTGGCCAGTGGGCAGACAGCAGAGCCAACACTGTGTTTGGTCTGGGCTTCGCCTCCGAGCAGCAGCTGTCCAAAGTCAGTCCAGCATAAAGTGTTACAAGTTCAGTTTTATGCATTTTAGCTTGGAATTTATGTTTATACCCGTTTAACTCAATTGAAGGGAATATGAAGCAATGAGGCTAGGATTTCATGACCAAATTAAAACTCTTAATCCTTCTTCTTTATCAGATAATTGCGTTAAACAAGCTCAGGGATATTTCCCTCTCGTTGACTAATCCATGTTAATATTTTTGTTCATTTTCAGTTTGCTGAGAAGTTTCAGGAGGTAAAAGAAGCGGCCAAACTCGCCAGGGACAAATCTCAAGAGAAAGTGGAAACACTGAGTAATCACTCCCAGGTAAATTATATCAGTGTGAGGTCTGTATACTGTGTGCGATTCAATATTTAACACCTCTGTCATCCAAGTGTTGCAGTTTCCACAACATTAGCGGCACAGCGGGGAAGGTGACGATTTAAAAAAAAAAAAAAAAAACATTTTGTGTGCCTCTGTTTTTTATGCAAATGCCAAGTGATAACGATTCAGTGTCTTAGGGACTAACTACAGGCTCAACTTCTGCAGTCCTGTGGTACATTTATGTAACAGAAGTTGTTAATAGAAGAGTACGCAGGCTACTCCTGGTGGTACTGAGGAGTGTTTTGAAGTTCTGATTTACATTCATTTAGAGCCAGTTTACTTCTTTCAGTCCTGCTCTGTTTAGGGCTTACATTTGAAGTGTACCACTGCTTAGTCCTGGTTAAAGAACTGGCTTAGTGCTGGTTTAGCCCTAGATTAGTCCATGTTATGTGCTGGTTTTAGTCCTGGTTTAGTCCACTTTCAGTCCTGATTAAGTAAGTTCTGGTTTTAGTCCTGGTTTAGTCCCTGTTCTGTTCTTAAATTGTAATGTTCATTTTACTTCTTTAAGAAGGTAATCTTAAAGTTCATTATTTTCTGATGTGGGACTGGTGTGAAAGGTTAGATCTGTTTTAGATTAGTGGTTCTCAAGGTCAACAAACAACATTAAAATATTTAACCTCCCGCTTAAATTTTTTGGGTTTTGAGCCACAGTTTGGGAAACACTGCTTTAGATAATCTGCCATATGCCTTAAAATCATAAACGCCTTATTTAGAGATATTAACACTGTTATCATAGACTGATTCATATTTATATATCCGCTTTTCCCCCAATATAATGGCATTTGGAGCCACAAGTAACTAAAATATTTACAGCTTTATATCGTTGTATATATAAAAACAGTGTGTTACTTTACAAAGGACTGGTATGGACATGTGACACTGGTTACTAAACTAAGCAGTTGGGCTAAAGACATCACATATTTGGGGCAAATTAGCAAAATATTGTTATATTGTCCTGTTTTAGTGAATGAAACAGATGTCCAGATTTTACAATGAAATAAGTCGTAATTTGTCAGCCAGCTAAATCACTAAAAGAGCTTCAAGCATCATGGGAGATGTAGTCCGAATTAGATTCTGAGTACAGCAAGACAGAGTGAGATGCATGATTCTAGTTTCTTCACAATACTCAATACTCTACGTTAGATACACATTCAGATACGTAATGGAGTTAATATGGCACACAGCAGCATCAATGAGATTTTGGTGACACAGCTTGAGTTTTTTGTGTCAAGTACGGCCCCACAGGATAAATGCCACAAAATTTGTTAGGGTTTTAAAATTGTGAAAACGATATTATTTGGAGCTGTTTTGGAATGTCCACACCATTATTATATTTAAGAGTCTACAGGAGTCAGGAGGATAAAAAGAGCTTGGGGTTCAGTATATAATTTACCACAACTTAAAAATCAACCTCAGAGGTGCTTGAATTTCACCTTGCTGAAAGTGCACAGTGAGCCAGCCCGGAGGCACTACCACTGACACTGTCTTGCCAGCAGCTCTGTCTAAAGGTGTCCAAATACTCGGTGAATGAACAGTAGGTGCCTTTCAAACGGAGGTGGCAGCTCTGAGCCCAGATGGCACCGTTTTACTCCCAATGAGACAGGATAAGTACAGGCTTCACTGCTCCACTGTCAAAGATGGCACCTTTATAGTGAGCCACTGCAGTGTCACAGTCTTACAGGGCCATTTAAAAAAAAAAAAAAACACACACCGCCACACAGTATCCGTTAAGTCAGGTCTTTTCTGTCCACTGTCAGGAGTCCGGCCGCGAGACACCGTCGAACACCCAGCCACCCAGCTTCAATGGCACCGATGATGAAAAAATCTCCCACGTCGGACCTGAGGCAGCTCTGCTCAAAACAGAAAATGAACGGCTCAAGAGTGCAGTGGAGCAGAGGTAGGACCACAACTCACAGGCTGGCAGGAAAGACGAGTTATTTTTAAGGTTTTAGGTTTGTTGGACTTTGTATGGACAGTCTTTATGCTTTTCTGATTGGACGATCAGCAAAGCAGGGTTTTAGAACCAAAACAAAAAATGTCAACATAATGAATTGGCCGTTATGTAAAATATATTTTTAATTGTTAATAAATAAACTGTACCATTGCTATCAGTAAAAGTAATATTTTATTTAAACATGTTTGCATTGTATCTTGGCACACATGTGGGTAATAGTCACGAAATGTATACTGTTCATAGCACCTTTAATATTTAGTTTCAACCTGAGATATTAAAAGTGCATAATAATAATAATATTAATATTAATAATAATAATAATAATACCTTGTTTGGATGACAGCATTTTCCTGCAGGGACGCTGAACAACTTGCTCTGCACCATAAAAGGTGGTAAATTATACTTATTATTGGAATAACCATTGGTTCACAAACAAATGCCCTTTTGAATGAATGTTTACATGAATCATTCTTACATTGTTAATTGCATTTAATATTAAAGATCCCTAGATTCTCCAGAGACATTTGAATGACCTCTCAGAAAAAGGTTAAATAAAATAAATACATGCATTCAATTTAAAATAGATCATTGGTTGCAGTAAAGTGACGATCTGATAGCACCATGCAAGGATCACAGATGTAATGCCTCTAAACAGGGATTGTCCCATTTGGTTGTACAACTTTTATAATCCAGCTGACTGTGCAAAATGTTAATTTAATCAAATGACAGATGCAGATCCAGATGTGCTCCTAATCACCTTCACAGTGATCATGTCAAATCCATTTAGAATTAACACTTTAGTGCTGGGCTTAGAGGATAGAAAATGTCCTGAGGTTAGAAGGTATAGAGTAATTAACTGACTTTATCTGTCATGAGACCTACATAAAAATAACATCTGCTTGAAATGTAAATAATCTCATTATTAGCAGGGATGCTAATATACATTATTATGGCCTTTTAGAAAATTTGCCCTGATTTAAATAATGGTCTGTATTAGGAATTTGACTACCTCCACCACAATCTTCAGTATCATTTGACTTTACACTTTTAAAGTTAAAGTAGAAGAAGCTCCAACTTTAAAATTATGGATGCAAGAATTATCTGAGATACTCCACTTGGAGCGCATACAATTCATCTTAAGTGATGAGCTGCTGGCTTTTGAAAAGATAGGACTACCAGTTGTTGTTTACCTCGAAAGCAATTCTGTTTGAATCACTAGGTAATGTCTTAGTGAGAGTAAAACAGACAGAAGAGGTGGGAAACCTATGTTTTTTCTTTGTTTTGTGTTAATTATTGTCTGTTTATTTGTTACTGTTACTGTTTTGTTTGAGGGTTTCACTGTTTTGGTAAATCTTCTCTTTTTATGAAGCATGAGGTGTTATGCAAAAGTGCAGCTGACAAAGTCTCCTAATAAAACATTTTTAAATATAAAAATGCTTTTGTAAATCAGTGCCTGTTAGTAGCATGCACTTTCTGATATTGAAAAAACTATGTGCTTATACACAAAAATATGAAGGTTAGACAAACCTCCAATGGTTACACTGGCGCTCCTCCCAGCATTCTTTGCTTTGCTCGTATTGATATTGCAGTAACAATACTTTTGTGTGGTGCCCCTTTTTAAAAACCAATGGAAACTATTGTAGCATCATCTGTTTTGAGACTACACCCAGACTAATGTGTAATTAAAAAGTGGGTAACTATTGAAAACACAGTTGTTTTTAAATTAATGATGATCTATTTCTGAATCTACACAATAACAGAGTGGTTAGCGCTCCTGTCTCTCAGCACAGAGGTTGTAGGTTTGATTCTTGGTTCAGCTGATGCTGGGTATATTCTCCGTGTCTTCCCTTGTGTCACAACTGTGGGTTCTCTCCAGCTTCCTCCCATCATCCAAAGACATCCATGTGTGCGTGAATTGGTGACTCTAAATTTCCCCTAGCTGATGAATGTGAGAGTCAATGCTTGTGTGTAGGTAGATAAAGTAAAGTTACATTTCTTTAGCATAGATGCAACTTGAGAAATTCAACGACTTGCTGAGGCTATTTTCAGGAGACCTATTTAGACAGCACTACTGCAGTGAGGGAAAAAAAGCAGTAGGTGTTTCAACAGCTTTTATAGGTGGGCCTGAAAGAGAGCATTAAGATGATCATAATAAATTGGTTGAGGAGTGACCCTTGCCAGAGCTGGTCTCTCTCTCGACTGAATGATCGCTGCTCTGAAAAGCCTGCACTGTTCAGATCATCCATGCATAAAGAACACTGCAAACTAAATGTATCACCGCTCTAACCTTAACCACACTTGACATATTCAAGGTAAACTGTTTTTTTTTTTGCTGATATTAAACCTCTAAGATTCCCTCTTTTTTTTTTTTTTCCCCGCCAATGTGATGTGTGCACGCAAACTAATTAAATAGTGACGACGGGACATTTTGTATCTCTGTGCGTCAAGTCTGTGGCACCAGCTTGAGGCATTTCAACACCGACCTGTCTAAATTGTGCTTCCATTAATAACCGTGGCCTCTCGCTTTTCTCTCCCTCTCTCTACCCATATCTCGCAGCAACACCAACGCCAAGAAGTGGGAAACGGAGCTGCAGACTCTAAGAGAAAATAATGCCCGGCTGGTGGACGCGCTGCAGGAATCCTCGGCTAATGTTGAAAGCTGGAAGAAACAGCTCGCTACCTGCAAAGAGGAGAGTGACACGCTCAGGAATAAGGTGAATATCTGTAAATCGGATGTGTAAATAGACTTCCTGTGAGAGCCACTGTGTCCTGGAGCTGTTACGTTAAAACAAAACAATGACCAATGATAAACTGTTCCAGCAACAAAACACAAGAACATTTGTTTTTAGACCGTTATCGTTCACAAGAAATCTGGTCAAAACTATAAGGACTCGGACTAATTTCTAACGTGAATTACCGCTCTGTCATGTATGGATTATTACATGAATCATTCTCATCAAAAGAGTTACAGATTTTTCAGTTAATCATCAAACTTACTACAGTAAAAATCTGGAGGACAAGGACTAAAACAGTAATTAATCAAACCTTCATTGACAGTTCAACAGTATTCAAACAAATCATCACAGAACTCAAAAGGAGAAAATCTGTGGACATTAATAATTATTTCCAATGGGACATTTTAAAATGATAGCTAAATGTAATTGTCAAATAAAGTTTATTAAAAAAAAAAGAATAAGGTGAAGCAAACGTTTTCCAAATAGGGACAGATTTGACGTGCAAATGTCCAAGGGCCGACAGTCCCTCCTGATGTTTTCTACAGCAGGAGTAACTGAATGCACATACAGTATTTTGTTTTCAAAAGCCATGTATTTATACATTTCCATGTCCCTACAAAATAACACATTTGAACATACAGGTCATATATTTTTAGCTCAGGCCAATGTTAACACTTACAATGAGTAATGAGAATTTCTAATGCCAAAACACACAAAATTTGCACCAACCTTTTAAACAAATTGTGTACACTACTGCAAATAATTTCTGACCAACAAATTAAAAGACACAATGCAGAGAGTTGTGGTTTAGCTGCACAAATGTACAGATCAATCTACAGAAGCACTAGTAGGCCAAAGGCCAGTTTGTCATAGAAACTCAGGGCCATATGAAAACTCGACCTGTGCCACAAATGGCTCCCGGGCCGCCCTTTGGACATGTCTGGAGTAGCGGGTGGATGGTTAAATGAAGGGGGACATAAACATACCTGAGACTTGCACAGTGACTACTAAAATGAGAGTAAAAATCAGGCATTAAATTATGTTCTTGCTGCTGCCTATTTGCAACTCGATACACAACAAACTGTGATGTACTGGATATTCTGACACCTTTCTGTCAGAACCAGCATTAGGATAGATCCATATGGGCCATCCTTCACTCTCCACAGTTCACAACTGTTCCTTCTTTGGACCAATTTTGATAGATACTGACCACTGCAGACCTGGAGATGCCCTGACCCAGTTGCCTTTACCCCTTATCAAACTCGCTTAAATCCTTACACTTGCCCATTTTTCCTGCTTCTAACGCATCAACTTTGAGGTTAAAATGTTCACTTGCTACCTCGTACCATCTTTTGCGTAACAAGTTGTTTATGTCACCTGTCAGTGGTCATAATGTTATGCCCGATCAGTGTAAATCTCCACTGACTTAATATCATAAGCTTTACTCTCTGGTTCACTGTCTTGGCCTAGCATAGACTAAAACAGGGTAATTTTAGTTTCATAATGAGTGTGGGCTGTTTCTGCAGCACAGTATGTTCACACACAGTAAGGTGCCAGATGCCACACTACTCATTATTCCATCTATAGCTTATAATTAGTGTTTTGGACAAATGGACTAACTGAATGGGCAGTTGAAAAGCCAATGTAAAGTCTGAAAACAGTGGCTCTCAGCTGGTCTGATACTGTGAGACCCAATTTGCCGGTATTCTTTATGGCACATACAGTATATTTTAGTGTTTCAGTTTCAGTGTTTCATGGAATTGAAGCAGTATTTGTACTTTAAATAAGCTGATTATTAAAACTCTACCTCACCGTAACCCATTTTAGGGTCCCAAGTCACTAGTTGTGAAACACTGCTGTAAACATCATGAATCATATTGAAAATCTTTTAGTTTTTCTATGAGGTTTATTGTTCCTTAAGACAAATTGTAAGCAACATACAAGCTTCTTTGAAAACCAGAAATAAAACGGTACTGTCTTTTCTGTACCTTTTTTTTTTAACCATCTTTTCCACTATGCTAATGTGAATTTTCTCTCACTAATATTGCATCTCATTGCACACGTCTCTCAAGTTTTAGTGGAGTGTGGCAAAAGTAACAAAACGTGAAATCTAAAAAGCTACAACTGACTTGAATTTTTTTCTTTGCACGTTGCAGTTTTAAGTTATTTACAACACAGACAGAGACTAAAGACAATTGAGGCCTCAGAAACTCAGAACCAGTGAATATAGGATTACTTAAACATGCATAAATGAAATAAAACACAACCATATGTGTTTGATGAGTAGTTTAAGTATAAGTAGAGTATAGTATTGAGCTCAAAAAAGCCGAGTTTACATAATATAGCCCCTTTAATGCTTTTTAATAATATAGTGCAGTAACACCATAGCTTTACAACAGTTTCCTTGGAAAACGAATTATTCAGCAAACAGTCCAGCAAAATACTGTAGAAGTAATCTAATAGACCTCATCTGGGCTTTTATATGAACAGTTTTTGACAGGGGGAACAAGAGCAGGGGCTACATTTTTTAACCAAACACACACTCTGACCAAAGAGGGATGGTCCCATTCGCACAAGGGAGACTTTCGTTGGTTGAGTCCAAGCTTGTGTACGTTTTTAATACACCGGAGTATTGGTGGTGGCAAGTCCAACTCGAAAGATTTGATTTCCAGCGCTGGCTCCAACGGTTTACAGCAAAAAGAAAGAAAATCAGACAGAAAAAAGAGAAGACAACTGCAACAACTATGATAATGAATTAAATATCACATTATCACAAATGTCGGCAAGGGGCCTTTAATACTGTATAATAACCGTGCTTGTGCTAGAAAAGGAAAACATTGAAACTTTCTTGTTGCTGTTTGCAGATTGCTGAACTTGAGGCCCAGTGTAACGAAGCTAATCAGGAGAAGCAGAAGAACGCCCAGCTGAGCGCGCGGGTGCAGGAGCTGGAGACCGAGCTGCAGGAGAAAGAGACTGTGAGTGCAAACGGGCATAAAACAGGGGTGTCCAAACTATTTTCAAGATGTTTAAGGGAAATACACACACTTATTGAACACACAGAGCTTTGAAATAGTGTTGTTGTAATCCAATGGAAATATAACCAAATGTCGAGCACTGAAACAAAAAAAACATCTTTCTTTCACTCAACAAACTGTAATACTTGTCATTTTCCTTTTTTAAACGCACAAAATGTAATATTGCAAGTCTCAAAAAAAAAAATAAATAAAATGACTAACTTTTTCTTGCCATTGACACAGCTTTGGTCATAATCTAATTCAATTACAGGCATCACTTTTAGAGGTGAACCATGGAAGTTGACTTTGAGCTCAGATAGCCTTCAAACAACTAATTTACATGAATGGGACGGGTAACACTGAGATCTAGGCTGCTGTGCACAGGCTCATGGAAGCTGAGGGTCATATGAAATCCTGCACTTTGGACACCTCTGGTTTAAAACGGTGCTTTTTCTATGCCGCAGCCAGGACTTTATGCCTTAAAAACATGATGATTCACTGAGTCCCTTACAGAAATCTAATTCAGTCTCTCATTCATCATCGTCTGAAGTTACTGATCAAATCTCTCCCCTTTACTCGGACAGTGTGGCCTCTCACTATACATCAAAGCTTTACCATAGTGTCCCACAGGGATTTATTATAGCATATAATGCGCCATACAAGTGTTTTAGAGAAGTTTGCCTTTGTACTTCACACATCAGTAGTGGGCTACAGCTCAGCCAATCCTCTAGCTTTGTTTAACACTGTCCCTTATTTTAAGAACTTGGGAAATTGTGGCTGCACATTACAAAAAGAAAGAATAATACTTCACACACATAATTGGTGGCTAAATTACTGTCATTCACTATTAGCTTTGAGCAAGATATGCATCACACCAGCTACAAGATCAGAAACAACACTAGGGTGGCACACTAGGCATTCTTTATTTTATAATGCAAAGTTGTATTTAAATGAGATGTACTACAAAATGTTCATATCAATCAGTCAATAGGAGCATAATAGAAGTCATCTCCGGAAAAAAAGATTCTGAGACCATATCTAGGTTTTTTTTATATAAAGCATTTTTGACAGAGGGGGGCTAGAGCAGGGACTGAATTTTTTTGACCAACCAGACGCTCAGAACAGAGGGACACTCTGTCTGAGGGACACTGTCATTGGTTGAGTCCAAGCTTGTGCTCGTCTTTATACACTGGAGTAATGGCAGCAGCAAGTCAGACTGGAAAGAGACCAATTTAATTGCTGGCTCCAACTGTTCATGCCGCAAAACAGAAACAAGAGACAGAAAAACAGAGAACCAAAGCACAAATCTGACAATAAACAAAATAGAACAAATAAGGGGAGAGAAGGAGAGCTTTTTTGAAACATGAACTTTATTTTCACATTTAAAAATCAGATAGTACGCCTATTTATTCTGTATACTGTATGTTAGAGCAGCAGGATGTTTCCGCACAAATGCAATTAGCCACATTTCCTTAAGTCTCCTCCATTAGTTTTGTGTAATCCACTCCTCCAGTCTTTGTGCCCTGTGGAATCCTAACAGTCTGATTTCTGCTAATGAGGCTGAGCTCTGGCACGCTGACCTTTGTTCAGTGGCACTTAAATACTGTTTTAAATGATTAGCACTGACCTATGGCTGCGTGTCAAAGTCTTATGTACCCATTCCAGCTTAGGCAACCTGGCAATCTTCTAGTGCCATCTAAAAGTGTTTAATAAACTTGTAAAGTACCTATAGTTTAAAGTTATAGTTACATTTCTTTATTAATGCCATACTGTCATTTTCACATACACTGATCAGGCGTAACATTATGACCACTGACAGGTGAAGTGATTAAAAACACAGATTATCTCTTTTTTGTGGCATCTGTTAATGGGGGGTGGGGTGTGGGGGGGTCAGGCAGCAAGTGAACATTTTGTCCTTAAAGTTGATGTAAGATGCAGGAAAAACTTGCCTGCGTATTTGAGCGAGTTTGACATTAGGATCACCAACAATAGGCAGGTGGTCATAATGTTTTGCCTGATCATTGTCTGTTGTTTGTCAAATTAAAAGATGGAATTCAAGGTATACAAAACGTGGTTAGAAAAAAAAATGCAACCGTGCTGAATATTTCTGGAATCTTGATGATAATGTATTGCAGGCTGACACCACCAGGCTGCGTGTCACAATGACATAATCAAAAGGTATTTTTCAATCCTAATGATAAAAATGTGTTTTAAATAGTATTTAATCGAGTAATTGAACAGCATCTCCTTCATTAAGTGGAAGCCCCAAAGTCTTGAAAGTATTAAAAAGGTATTAAATTTGATGTTGCCAAAATCAAGGCCTTAAAAGTAATAAATTGTATGGGCAGGAATTCAATTTTGTTCATCTAAGTCTTAAATTGTCTTAGTTTTTCAGAGTTGTACTTGTCAGAAATCTATTTTAGATTAATACTTTGTAAGTAAGAACAGATAAGTGTGTTGGTAAATTTGGCAACAAATTCTATCAATGGTGGTTTTACAGAAATCTTAAAATCACACTCGAATGTGCATTTATTTAGTAAGTTTTTGAATGCTATTGTATATGTAATGTTGCAGGCACTACAAAACAAAACATCTCCACAGCACAGTAACTGCTACTAAAATTTATGCTTCTGTTTTGAGCTTTTTAATGCAGAAATGGAGTTATTTCACCTGTATTAGACTTTTAAAATAAAACCAGTGCGTTTCAGAGAGTAATACTAATTTTTTTTTATAGATTAGATTATTGTTCTTTTGCCATCAATCTTGGTATTAAATTTTATTCTAAGTGGCTTTAAAGAGTCTTAAAAATTGTCTTAAATTTCATGAGAAAAAAGCTGGAGCCTGTTTAAAGGCTTTTAATACAAAATGCTAATTGACAAGACACTGCTCTAACTACATTTATTTAAAATTGTGATCCTGCAGATGAAGGTACTCAAGAACAACTTTTAACTTTTCCTTGATAATTGGCTGAAAACATTTACTCCTATGCTTATATATTGGTACATCTTCTAAAAATAGTCTAATTGCTAGTGTTAAACCGACTCTGGTGCTGCAGTATGAAATATCGACCTGCTCCATAACGACCCATTCCCCGAGGTTTGCGTCTGGGACAGAAGCTGAGCGTTTGGCTCCTGGCTGCGTCGATACAACAGATAAATCTTACAAACAAAACAACAGAGAAGTAGTTGAGTGAGTGTGAGGCAACTACAGGAGGTTATAGTGGTGTTAGAACCAAGACCAGGACTGTAAGGGGCTAAGAATTAGGACCGACCAAAGTTAGCAGTACATGGGAAAATGTTGTCTGTAGTCAAGCCAGTTATGAGGTTGATAAGTAGAGGAAGGGTGCACGGCAGAGTGGTTATCGCTTCTTAGCAAGGAGGTTGTAGGTTCAATGTTATCCCCATTTTATCGTGGGTTCTCTGTGGCTTCCTTTCTCCATCCAAAGGCAGACTTGTTTACATGAAGTGGTGACTCTAAATCAATGGTTCCCAACCTTTTTTGTCCAATGTACCCCTGGTCTATTCATCTTTCTGTGAGTAACCCCCTCAATCATCTTTGTTGATTATTCTAATTATAAAGTGGTCATATAACATTAGCATTTATCAATATGGAATTTACTTTAATTAAAAAACTAATTCTCTTGCATTTTTTTCTTCTAAATTCAATTTAAAGGTAAAAAGATAATGATAATTTGTCAGCCTTTAAAATATGAAACAAAAATATAACAATATAAACTACTTATTTTACTATGTATTTTATGTTCAGAATAAATGGCAAAATTAAAATAAATATTATTACTATTAAACTAATAATAACAAATAATAATACTACAAAAAATCTTTTAAATAACTCCCCTATGAAATAAGCTATTAAACCTAGAAAACTCTTTAGTAATGTTAGCAGTCAATGAGACATTTGAGCTTGAAATATGTATAGTTATGAAATAATTCCAAGTACCCCCTGCATAGTACCCCTGGGGGTCCCCATACCTCTGGTTGGGAAAAACTAAATTGCCCATAGGAATGAATGTAAGAGTGAATGATGACAATCAGTGTATGTCTATATGACCATTTCCAGGCTGTACCCCGCCTAAGGTCCATAGTTGCTGGTGCACTTTACGTATTTATTATTTTGGCGACTTGTTCCAGTTTTACTTTTTTAAATAAGATAATACCAGGAACTATGACAAACTATAATCCAGCCACAAGAGGTCACAAGCCAGTGTATCCTTTGTGCCAGTCCCAAGCCCATATAAATGGAGACGGTTGTGTACTGACATAAAAACCTATGCCACATAAAAAAATTACCAGACTCTTGGAGGTCAAAAATTTAGAGTGGTGACTCTGGAAGAGAAAAGCCGAAAGGAAATAACTAAAAATATGAACTAAAAATAACTGTAAATGTGAATAGTACATCGTTACTTTATTCTAAATATATCCCTTACTTCTCTTAAAACTCAAGACCAACACTGTCCTTGAGCACCACTCAGACTCATTATTGGAGAAAAATTTTTTTTTCACTGTCTTGAGAGTTTCCACACATCACGCTTCTAACAAAGACCCAGGAGCCGTGAAAGGAAGTTGCCCATGACAGTTCGCAGTTCTTGGTGACTCAGTCTTTCTTAGAAACCTACACACAATTAAAGCTGTTACTGCGTTCTATATCGTCAGACTTAACTGTGCCGTGACCTCGATGACAATCGGCACAAACCCATTGGCTCTTACTGTTACATTGTAAGTGAAAAGAAAAGTGTTGGAAAACTGTGACAAGTAAATAAAGCTGCCACTTCTGTCGAGGTCTCCAACAACCTCCAGCTTAAAAGTGTTTTTTTTAAATAATAACTCGTACTCACCTCACTCGCAGAAGAACTTACTGTGACCTGCTTTTGTTTTGTTGTTTTGCTTTTTAAATGGACTGCTATAAGATGTTTAGTATTATTTAACCAGTTATTAATCTATTGAGAAAATCTATTGAGTTGTAAACATTGTTATTAAGGTTTAGTTCTTGAGTACTAAGCTTGTGTAAATTAGTGCAACATTGTAAAGATCAGTGTTAATTCAGTATCTTTAAATGGTTTAATCAAGTTATTGTAATTACATATTCATGAATGTTTTATTCCTGCTAAATAGTGGCAAGTTATTCTAAAGTCTTCCCAAAAACAAATGTCTGGACAACAAAACTTTTATTTCTACAGCGGGGATGCACAGTGGCAGAGTGGTTAGCGCACCTGATCACTGGCCAGTTTCCTGGATGTACCTCTACGCACCTCTGCCTGTGACCATGTGGTTTTGTAAACTACATGTTACTCCATTCATGCATCATCTAACTGCATGTAAACCTTGTTTTTCAGGAGCTGGAGAACCTGAGGAAGCAGGCAGAGATCATCCCACAGCTGATGGGCGAGTGTGAGAGCATCACGTCAAAACTGCAGGTAAACAGTCCCACTCTAGTTTAATTTAGTTTTAGTAGATTCTTATTGCATTTACCCCTGAACTAGATGATCTTTAAGCTTGAGTCCAGGTCTAGACATTATATCTATCTGTTCCACTGTGAGAGCAGGGGTTCTGCAGGTATCAGCAAGCCTAATTTAATGCTTTGTAATGCCATTTTTACTGCCATTTTAACATTTTTAATCCCACAAACATTAAATCGTTGCAGCTTACATTGTCAAAATGTATTTGCTAGTATTGTAAAATACAGTTTACAACGCACCAATAATGTTAAAAGTCAAACATCCGATGTTTGAGTAATTTGCTCCTGATGGGAGCAAACTTGCTCCCCCCATCGCACTAGTGTAGGCTACGAAAATGGTAAACTATTATTAATAAATCCATATTTACATTCACAAATAAAACTATGTCAGTGATTTTACTTCAAAACTATTTAAAATTTTTAATGCCTGCTGGAATAAAATTTTATGCTTTTTAATGCCATTTAAGGCCTTAATTCTTGCCAAATCAATTTAATGACCTTTTAATGCTTTTCAATGCCCTGCAGGAACCCTGGAGATCAGACCAGTGCCTTGACAGAGGTCTATGGTCATTGGGTGCTTCTAATTGATTTTTTTTTGTGTGCTTTTTTTTTTTTTTTTGTACATTGACACATCTTTTTTGTTGTACAGGTGCTCTGATATCTGTGTCTGTGAATATTTCAGCTTTTAGGACTTATTATTTTGGTAAAAACCTGTGTGTTTTTGCTTCTCTTGTACAGTTAGCAATATATCACTTAATGCCCTTTTTATTCTATGCCTCGATATACTGCAGACATGCATCCCCCTCCACACGTGGCAGTACGACACGGTGACTCTGAGGTAACCACACGCTCAGAGGCAGAGCTTTCAAAAGGACTTAGAAAATACCGTTCATACTCACGCTCTGCTTTAGGGCTGGTGACACATCAGTCCCATCACATGGCTCCGAACGCTCATTGTGCTTACTCTACTTACTAATAAAGGTCTGTCCCCGGAGCAGCGCCACGCAGATTATTGCCTCTTTGAAAAGCTATTCTCTCCTTTATCACTGCACCAGCCAATGGAGACACCACGGCTCTGTCTGGGCTTATTAGTGCAGTGATGCTCATGATAAAAACAGCTTTTCAGAGCGCTGCTTACAAATAAATGCACATATTCCCCACAGTATGTAAGCTAATAGAACAGCAGTGAAACAAACATAAAAGTAAAGGGATGCAATGAGTTACTGTTTGCTTTATAATGGTAATATGTAAATCATTTTTACATTGTGTCACTGATACTTTCAAAACAGCAAACAAAAAGAAACTGAGTCTAATTATTTCTTCTTTGGCATCTGTAGCTTTTGGTGTGCAGTGCACATAACATTTTTTTCTTCTGGATATGAGGCTTTTTATCACAAAAACAAGACAAGTCTAATATGAGAAAATGCTTGTGTTTTGACTTTTTTGGCTTTGTGTTAAGCCGTGAGACCTCTTGTGATTTTAATCTAAAACAAGCCATATTCATTCATTCATATTCTTCCCCTTATCTGTAGGGTTTTGCATGATGGGAGCCTATCCTAGCATCTATGGGCTTTAGGCGGGGTACATCCTGGACAGTGGCCAGTTAGTTGCAGGGCTGACATTGAGAGAGACAGGGCCGACACAGACAGCTCTCACTCTCACATTCATCCACTGGTCCAATTTGAAGTCACCATTTCAGCTTACACATGTCTTTGGATGGTGGGAGGAAGCCACAATTTTAATTTTTGTATTTTTTATTTAACCTTTATTTAACCAGGCAAAAAATCGATTGAGATTGACACAATCTCTTTTTCAAGGATGTACTGGCTGTCCAAGATGAGGCATCAGTACAAGCAGAGTACAAGCAGGCATTAGACATTTGACAGATGTGCAACACAATCACTGATATTTACTATCACAAGAAAACATAAAATCTTAAAGACATTGAGATTAAATATTGGTAATTCAATTTTCACTACTACCTGATACAGGTACAGCTAGAAACTAAAAACTCTGATATTTTTTGTTTAAAACCTAACAAAGGGATGAGAGACCCCAACCTCAGACTGGCCTGCAGATCATTCCAGGACCAGGGCTCGAAATAGGACGGGCTCATCTTCCCTGACTCTGTCTGCACAAAAGGTATCTTAAACCTCAGCCAGCTGCTGGCTCTGAGACTGTGGGTGTTCTGCTTCAATAACATGGGGAGGACGGGCAGACTCCACTCAGAGCTGTGACAGCCAGCTCAAGGATCGATTTCATGAACTTCTTGCTTCCTGCTATTTACAACAACCCCAGTTGGTTACTCAGTAGACCCTCAAAGGGAACTGCAATAAACTTAAATTTCTGATAACATTGTGAATATACAGCATGTCCATTATTAACAACACCAGAACTGACAAGAGACTTAAAGACCTGAAGATGCCTGTGCACAACCAATACATATCACTGACAACTATGTAACAGTGGAATTGTGATTGGAGATCAAACTTGCGGCTATAGCAGAGCACCAACCATGTTTCTCCTCTCCAGTAAAACCTGTATAAGCTTCAACATTAGCATGGTCTACCAGGAATGTGTGCTGTGAGATTTCCACAGTTTAGAGTTAGGACTCAAAGTGGATCAGCTGATGTTTGGTTTCACATCGCTGCACACCACACATTGCACGAAAAAAAATTTAATCTGGCATTTTACATCATCTTGTGTGGAGGCTCTTTTTAATTCATTCATCTTCAATTGTTTATCCCACCTACTTTGGACCTGAGACAACATACATCCGGGACAACGGCCAGTTAGTCGCAGGGCTGAGACAAAGACACACACTGACAGACAACCACTGACTCTCACAAATAATTCAAGGCAATTTAGAGTAACATGAATGTCTTTGGACGGTGGGCGGAAGCTGGAGAGGACCCACAGTAACACAGGGGACATGCGGGCTCCTCTCAGAGAGATTGTGTGCTGTTGTCGACAGGCTGGAGCTCAGAGCCATTGATTACTGAGCGTCATATACTGTACATTTGAAACCGTTGCAGTTGCCACATTTGCTCCTTTTTGCTACTCCAATTTTGGGGTCTGCTGACAGCTAGACTGCATTGATGCAATTACCTATTATGTCAGTCAGCACCACTTACAATATACCAAACCTTGCCATTAAAGAGTGCACAAAGTCTGTGTGCCATCTGAAAGACATGTCTGACACAGCAATTGTGTTATTGCTGTTCCGAGATGACTCTCGAGTTAAATTGGGCATGAGAACACCTATCACCTCTGTTCACAGGTGTTTTTTTTTTAAACTCGACGCGAGACTTTCTGTAAAACCAGAATCGCGGGTCGTGTGTTGTGATGACTGTACAACCTGTTTGTGCCAGAGTTTGACATGAGCTGCATTGATAGTGACGCTCGTCTTCGCCCATCTCTGACTGACTCACCGAGAACGGCCTCGTCCAAGCTGTCATGCACACACGGCCTGTCGAACCAACGAGGCAGCTGAACTAAACCAACACTGGCATGCCTCAAGTTCCTCTGTCTTAAGAGCTTTCTGCCTTTTGTTGAATGGAGCTGGGTTCATAGAGGTCTCTAATACTGCTGATCTGGCGTCAGTAGCAAGGGAAAATGTCACTCCAAATTTGTGAATGCACATGAATCTACAGACTTTGGCCCTTAATACTCTATTAAAATTTATATAATGGGATTTGGCAATAGTTGTCAGGGTAGGATAATCCTGAGCATCTTCCTTCATTCATCTTCTTCCACTTCTCACTATGGGTTGCACATGACTAGAGCTTATCCCAGCAACTACAGGCCTCTTTGTCACAGGGCCAGAGAGCCCAAATGTCTTAAAAGTGTTAAAAAGGTATTAAATTTGATTTTGCCAAAATCCTTAAAAGCCTTAAAAGTATTAAATTGTATGGGCATGTATTCTGTTTAGTTAATCATGGTCTTAAATTGTCAAATTGGGACATCTAAGTCAGGTTTTTCAGTGTTGTACTTATCAAAAATATCTTTTAGATACATTTTTTGTAAGTAACATCAGAGTAAATCTTTTTTGCCAGTTGGGTGTGAATTTGTTGATAAACTCTCCCAATAGTGGTTTTACGAATATCTTAAAGTCACCTGCTTGATTTGGCCTTTATTTTGTAAATTTTTGAAAGCTAAGTCTACTGTTTATATGGGCTGTGTAATGTTACAGGCATGTTTGGTGAAAAAAAAAAATCCCCACAATACACTAAATGCTGTTACCAGTGAAATATATGATTTTTAATCCAAAACTGGAGTCATTCCACCTGTATTTGACATTGAGTTTCAGAAAGTAATGCCAATATTTTATTCATGTAAAATACTGTATATACAGATGATTGTTCTTTTGACAGCAATCTTGGCTTTCATTTTTATTTTAAGTGGCGTTATAAAGTCTTTAAAAGGTCTTAAATTGCGCAAGGAAAAACCTGGAGCTTTCCTGCGCAGGGCTGAAACAGAGACATACACAGACAGACAACCGTTCACTTTCACATTAATTCGGTAGGGGCAATTTAGAGTCACTAAATCACCAAACACATGCATGGAAGAAGGCAGAGCTGGAAAGAACCCACAGTAACACACACACAGAGGACATGCATCTAAAAGCATTTACATTACTCTTTTTATATGTGTTGTGTTTAATGTTTTATTATGGCAGTAGTTGTTCCTTCAGTTGTCATTGCAGATTATCGCTCAGTCCACTGAGTAATGTGTTGCAGTGTTTGAAAACATATTTTGCCCCTGTTGCGTATGTGGTCACTGCAGCTCTATTTTTAGCCAGTGCCCCACATGGATCAGGTTTGGGAGTCAGCTGGAGACCAAACACTCTTTTAGCGCACTCCTATTTTAAAGCCTTTGCCTTTGCAGCAATCTTCAGCATTAAAGTGTCACTTCTGTCGCCGGCTTGTCTCCAAGACCAACGCAAACCTCCACACAACACACAAACTACTCCTGATGCTAGAGAAAGATTTCTATTCTATTCTATTCTATTTTCTATGTAAATGTGAGCTGCAACTGCATCGCAAAACTTGTATCGCTTGTAGTACATCACGCTTGTCCTTTTTGGTTATAATTTTGCTTAAATTGAACATGCAATATAGGTAACATTTCAATAACATACATAGGACCATTATATTGCTGAGAGTAGTTGGGGGAGAGTAAACAAAAGGAAGCAACAGGATGACAAAGGCGAGCAGTGTTAATGATATGAATTATGCAAAGTCTCTTCAAATGCATGATTATGACGTGCCTAATTAATTAAGACAACTGTTGTGAAAAGTGACCTTTTTATTTATAAATGGAGCCAAGTAGTTCTTAAAATAGAAAGGTGCTGATTTAAAGGGTTTGAATAGGAGAATGGATACATATATTTTATCATTTCAAGTTGACTAAATTTATATTATATTGTAGTTAAATTCACTAATATGATAAAACGTTTAAGGGGCAGACATAAAATTAATGCTATTCCACTTAACGTGTGATGAAAGGTCATCTTGTTCAGGCTAATCCTGATCTTAAGTCTGTTCCAGACCAAGCTGAGTGAGACTTGGCTTGAGCCTGTTTTATAGAACAGAAATGACAACAAAAAAAGCTAGACTTACCCACATTATCCTAGCTTATTGGGTTAGCTTGTTTTATGGAACAGACCTGTTGTCTTGATGGAGGTCTTTACTGTCTGTGTGCCAGCAGATGCTGCCACACCCTGTCAAAAATACTGCATTTCTCCACAATAAAGTCAGCTGCCTCATGATTAAAGAAAGCCCCTCTGTGGACAAAGAAAACATGGCACAGTGTCTGATCAAGTCTGGGTGCTTCTAGGCCTTCTAGTTTTCACCATTTGTTTTTTCCTGTGTGGTTGCAGGCTGCTGAGTCGAAGAACAAGGAGCTGGAGGGCCGTGTGGATGGGCTGCAGCTGGACATTGACGAGAGCCGACAGAAACAGGGCAACATGAAGGGCGAGCTCAAGAAGTTCATGGATATTTTGGATGGCAAGATCGACGAGCTGCACGAGTTCAGACAGGGCCTCTCCAAGTTAGGCATGGATAACTAACTAACTAACACTGGTACGATGAGAGGTTAGGCACGCCTTCAGGGCAGAAATATGAGGCACAGCTCCCCCTAGAGGTGACGTCCACTGACCAGATTTGGCTGCTAATAACACCACAGGGATATAGGGAAAAGACTGCGTCAGTGGGGGGAGGCCAGCATGTTTCACCAAACGGCTCCACTTGTATACACTGGCTTTTGAAGTCACTTTGAGCTTACTATTATGTGGTGGTGGGTTTCTTACTGTCTGTCTAACTTCTGGCAGGGTCCTGTTTGTCTGCCATAGATGAATAACTAAATGAGGGGTCTAAAAGGGCTACAGATATCACCAATAAGAAGTAGGTCCAGTCTGTGTGGCCCGTTGAGAGTTGTTCCCACCCCCCTTTTGTTGCCCCTTGTCAATCTCAGGTGTGTCAAAAGAAGTATTATATGCACATAACAAATATATATATATATGAACGGCCATTACACAAAGTGCCTCCAGGTAGGAGCAATTTCTACTCGGGAAGGAAATCTGGCCAAGCGACGAGCATTGCCATAACTTGCTACGAAAGCAAATATCCTCACCTCCAGACCCCGTAAGGCACAAATGGACTCACATCACTCCTTTGTAGGGAATGGGACAGTGTTTTTGTTTTATTAAGCTTGGGTTTCTAAAGCTATCAAAATGGAAAACCTCTCAGGAGCTTTCCATGACACAAAAACGACTAGCCATCCAAAAATAATGATACAAAATTATAATAATAAGAATATCTCCTGTGACTTTAGTGTAGTGTTGAAGACTTTGTTTGCGGTTGTGTTGAAATTGTCCGTTTGTAAAAAACTGATGAAGCGTGTCTGTTGCTAACTCGTTTTGTTTTGGTGGTGGTGGTGGTTAAAATTTTCTGTGACGGGGATGTGGTGCTGCTCACCGGGAATCATGGGACATTTAAAAGACTCGCACTAAAAAAACTTTCTTTGGTCTTGTTTTGACATATTTATTTATTTTGGTGCCTCTGAAGTCTCTCTTACCTACTGTTTCCATGAGTGTACAAAAGTATATACCAAATGGAGTTATGAAAGGAACTGAGTGTTTTTTTTCCAAATGAAATCAATGTACTATTAAAATTAGGCCGGGATTTCTCAAAGTGTGGTTGTATAAAGTTATCTATAGTCCATATAGCTTTACGTGCACATCAAAATTATATTCACACCATACATCATCGAAGGCAGTGGGTATTTTAAACACTACATTTTCTGACATTTTCTGAATCTGACTAAGCTCTAAGCCCTGTGCCACAAGCAAGCACACGATACACCCCTTCAGTTTTGTGTAGGTAAGATATTAGCACATGTATACACTATCTACATGTACCACATCTTTCCTTTTGGCTTTGTCCTTCGGGGCCACCACAACAAATCCTCTGTCTCCTTATGCACTGATTCACATATTGGTTTGGCATAGGTTTTACACTGGCAACCCACTCCATTTACCCAGGTTTGGAACTGGCACAAAGAGTACACTGGCTTCTGACCCCTTGTGTCTGACTATTGCTTAAATGTTTATAGCCTGCTAGCTACAGTAAAACTACAAAAATGAGATAGACATGGTTTCCTTTTAGACAAACTGGAGAAAAAAAAACTAAGATACTGAGCTGCCATTTTTTGTGAATGTAGGACTGTCCTTACACTTCTTTTCCACATGTATCATTGTATATTGTAAAGGTATGTCTGCTGTTTGAGGAATTTATGAGAAAGAAATTTAGATTAATTCGCTCAAACAAGACCATCAAAATGTTAATGTAATTTTACATGCCAGTCTTTTGGATTTAGGGTAGACTCACACCAAAAGCAACCCGAGCTAGCTAAAGCGATCGTTCTTTACCTATGTAAGTTTGCGCTGGGAGTGACAACTACAAGTGACAATGAACATGCAGAGCGATGCAAATCAAGCATCTTGAGCATAGTTTTGAGTTGAACAGACTTCCACTTTATGCAAATGTAGAGTGAAGCAGCCGCTAATCACAGAGCATCTTAAATCACTAAGCTTCTAATAACAAAGCCACATCTTAAACTTCCCGCGTCTCATCAGCGACCTGACACCACTGCTGTTAATCCACCTTTAAAGCTATATTTGAGATGTTGAAAATGCAGCAAACTCTCATTAAAAAGTCAAGGTATTTTTTTACTCTAGTGGTTCCAAAACACTGGGTCAAGACCTCTAATTGCATCACTTATAAAAAGCAAAAATATTGTGGTAGTTCATTTACTGAGAATACAATAAATATTAAGAAATAATGCTATGCTACTATTGACTAAACTTAATGGTAAAAATAAACAAATAAAAACACACAAACACAATTTGAATGACCAAAATAGCAATAAATGAGAGTAAAATTTGTAAAATAATAACTTTGGTCATGATTTCTTATGGTGTTTTTCTTCCCAGGGTTGCCACAGCTAATCATCTGCCTCCTAGTGTACTGCGATTTTGTTATTAATATAAATTTGCCATAGGTTTTACGCCGGATGCCCTCCCTCCATTTATCTGAACATGGGACCAGTCCAAAGAGATCACTGGCATAACTGTATATCTTCACTGACTATAGATACATCCATTATACAACTATCACACTTGAGAAAATACCAGCCTGCCTTTTGAGAGAGACATATGTTCTGTTTAAAATCATGTCTGTTTTGTTTTGTCATGAAATATCTATGAAGGGACTTTTGCTTCATGTTTTCTCTTTGTTTGGCCCCAATGTGACCTGAACATGGACAACAACCTTTTCAAACCAATGCCTCTTCTGTGTGCACTTCTGTGTCTCCTCAGTATTGTAAAATAATGCTGTTAAATCTATAGTTTAATAATAACTATCCAGAGTATTTTTTTTTACTCTGAGCTCTAAAGCCAGCTCGACTAGCTCTAGAGAAGATTTTGAGTTATTTTGCATTTAGAGAAACAAGGTGGGAGCTACAGCCGAGTCGAGATGCTGCTCCACCACCGCACACTTTTCTAATGTCAAATTGCATAACCAACAAAAATAGCTAGTACTTTTAATATAAGAACAGAAAACAAATCCAGGCACATTTTAAAGGGAATTCACACAAAGACGACCTGCTCTGAAGGATTTTTAAGATGATATTGTAGGATTGACTAGTAGGTACTTCAATACTTCAATATAGTGAGTACCTATTAGAGATTGTTGTGTACATGCAAGAAGTGATAGGTGTACAAGAAGTCTTCACATAAATAATGTATTTGTAAGCATGCCACATATCCCTCTTAACAATTTAATTTTACCATGAGAATTTGTTTTTTTTTCTGGTTACTATCTGATGTGAAAAGGCACAGACATAGGCTACAGAATATTCCACACATACCTTTTTAGAAGAACCAAAAGCCCAGATATGGGGGCTATAATGTGTGCAACAAGTGGATTTTTTTATCATGGTTCCCTCTGCCAATAACAACTATAACATGATGCTAAATATGGCTATACACTGCTTCTCAGACAGTACTGGCCAGTTCTCCAGTCAGCGTGTTCACAAGTAATATTTCACAAAGTACCACATACAAATCCTACCACAGAAAATCCATACCACTTCAATGCAGCAAATGGTTTCAGTATGGGACAGTAATATAGTTGTCTCGTGTCTCAGAGTTTTAAGAATAAAAAAATGTAAAGGTCCCCTATTATGCTAAATCAACTTTTTCAGCTTTTTACCATGTTATAATGTTGTTTGCACCAATACCTGGAGTAGTATTTTGTTTTATTCATGCATGTTTGAGTAATCCTTGTTGCTGAGGCTGTCCTCTTCTTAAGAGCTGAAAACGCGTGGTCTCACTGTTCTCCATAGAAACATGAAACCAGGAAGTGTTCCTGCACGTTTCTAAAGCCCATACACTGTCATAAGACTCATTCTGATCATTTCAGCGCTTGCATTGCCCTCACTACGAAGCTTTTATCTATCTGTTAGTGTTGTTTTGCTTATAGCCACGCTAAAGCTATTTTATGCTCTGTCCAGTCCCCACAGTTGCCAGCAGGAGGCAACAGGTACCTAATCTGGACTGCATAGTCAAAAGAAGAGTTTCCCATACCTATACATTAAGTTATAAAATGTGAAATACTAATGCAAAGGTGTCAGAAACTATTTCAAAAAGCCAGAAAAAAACCAAACACAATTTGGGACCTTTAAATCTGAAAAACACAATTTACAAAGAAATACAAGTTTGTATCATTAAATCAATAAACATTTTACCCATATAAGTATGTACACACTGTAGAAGATGGAAATGGAAATGGGAAGTGTCTCTGTTCTGTTCAAGTCAGTTCCAAGTGACTCCTGAAATGGTGTCATCAAAAACATTTCCAGAAGAGGATCGATTTCAAGGCCTGGGGTCACCTTCACTGTCCTGGGAGCTCTGAGCACACCACTGCTGCAGGGAAGGTCACTGTGAAACTTTTTTTGTTTGTTTCTAAACGATCCCCACCACTGCTTCTTCAAGACTTAATTACTCAAGACAAGACCTGCCATCGCTCTCGTCCAATCAGAGCACAGCATGCCATCACCCAGAAGACACCATGAAACACTTGACCGTCAGCCCTGATGTCCCTGAGGTTTGCAAAATGAATTCACATTCTTAATTTAGAGCAGGGATTGTTGAGTAATTGAGCCATTAAAATCAGCCAATGACAAATTTGCACTTGGGGCTTCGGCTGCTGTTAATTTTGATTAGCACTGAATTAAAATATTGATTAATCACATAAAGCTGTGAGTATACTTGAGGTAAACAAAAGGACAGAGTACTATAGTTATCTGAAAGGCATGAAATTAAAAACCTGTTGAAAATTAATCATCAGGCTACATCTTAAGCTGAAAGACTGAGCTGTATCAGACAGGCTAATACATTTTAATAGTGTCTGTTTTTGATGTAAATTGTGCCTTGATTATAGTATCACAAGCAGCTCCTGATTGCAGCCTGAAGATGCGTCTCATGTATTGTTTGCAGCTGACTCATGTTTTTTTGTTTTTTAGCTGAAAAAATAAGCACAACACTGGCTTCTCAAACAGTAATCAGCTTTTGTTTTTGTTCCTTTTACAGCAGTTTTATTGTGATGTGATGAGGGCACATCCTTCACCATTAACCCACTGATAGAGGTTCTTAAATAGTCTAAAAGTAAGCCTACTCAAGAAAAATATTAGGGTATTAGGGCATGTTTTTCTTTATCCACAAAAGACTGTGGCTGGGTTTGCAGAAAAATTAAACACACCGAATCGCCTCGCATGGGTACTCTGCTGGTAGATTTACCCCCGATGTCCTTCCGCACTCAAACAGCAAAATAAGTAGGGCCTACTGTGCTCTGTCTGGTGATTGATCTGGTCCACATTAGCTACTGCTTTATAGGAGCTATTCTTCCTGGGGTCTCAAGACTTCATTAACAGTGTTTGCATTCAGACAATAGACCCTTTTCATGTGACGTCAGAAAACTTCCGTTTTGAGACGATGGGATGTATCTTCATTTCCGGTGCCGCGCTTCTCCCATAAGAAATTCACCCAGACTTTTTTAAAATTGCCGTTTACAGGTTTACACAGTATACAGCGATTTTCAAATGAATATTTACCCACAAAATGTTCAAAACTTGCGAAAGGATATTAATTCTTCAACCAAGGATACTTGGATTATGAAGTGAGTGCTTTGTTATGTAGCTGGATAGCGTTAGCAACATGGCTAAGTGATAGAGCTGCGCTATAAAACAGTGTTAGATCATGTCATGATCTGAGTTTATCTGAATATTTGACAATCTGCTTATCAGGAAATACCACTGGATAGTACTACAGTATATTTTCATTTAGTAAAGCTCTGTGCTCGAACACTGACTCTGCTGTAGTGATCAATCTGTGACAAAATAATAGACTTTTCAGGTCTAATTAGAAGTTCATTGCAGTACTATGCAGTGAGCCTTTCAGACAAGCAGATTGTCATTCATTTAGATAGCAACATAATCTAATATTGTTTTATCGCACACCCTGTTAGACCTAGCTACTAGCTTTAGCTACAAGACAAAACACTTACCTTCATAATCAAATAAGTAACCCTCAATGAAAAATGTATATCCCTTTTCGAGTTTCTGTACATCATGTAGCCTTATATTTGGCCAATTTTTAAGACTCTGAGTAAATTCCTTACTGGCGAGCAGCAGCACTGGAAATGAAGATACATCCCATCGTCTCAAAACGGAAGTTGTCTGACGTCATCGTGAAAAGGGTCTATAATACAACAAAATGACTGGAGAAAGACAAAAACAAAACACAAATAGAGAAAAGGAACTAATTATCCTGTTACAGTTTCCATCTTACAGGATTTGTAATAGGCCTAGCTTGTTTTAACATTTTAAGATGCTAAAAACTATGGAGGACCAAAATTGTCAAACCAATCCATGAATAAATAAATGTTCTCATTGACAAATAGTTGTTTAAACAGGACAAGAAATGGTAAAATAAAAGCATAAATTAAGGGGATGTAAGGTTTTGTCACACTTCATCTGCAGTACGGTGACAGAAATCAATAAAAAATAAATGTGGGAATAGATAATAAAGAGGAAAGGCAAAAAATAAAACAAAAATAAATGAAAGCACAGATGAATAAAATACAGAAAGGGAATAGTTATAGGCCTTTATTTTAACAAAAATTTAATCTTTTAAAAACTATATGCTTCATACTTATTTTAGCATTTCTTCTCCTGTTTAAATTATTTGTCAATGAGAGCTTTTATTTATTATTTATTTATTGATTGATATGGCAGTTTTGGTCCTCCACATGAAAAGGTCAACAATCGTTATAAATCCAGCCACTAGGTTGAGTTTTGGTTTCCCGCTGAGGAATCGAACCCCTGACCTCCCGCACCAAAGAAAGGGGACTAACCATTTCCTTAAACCCCACTTTGAAGGTGAAGACTGTTGTGTTCTTAAATTAAACAAAAAGTACGTGGGACAACTGTGCGCTAGCAACGTGACAACTTTTTATTAACGCATGCTCTTACTGTGCAGGTTGCGTCAATTGCATGACCAAAGAGTAACAGTGACATCCAAGATAATACTGTGTCTCTTAGAACTGCTAACACCACATCTCCTCTTTTGTGAAAAACAAAGGAATATCAATGTCCAACATCCTCTTCTCCCTTTCCTTCTGAGCCAGTCTGCCCTTGTCCAGCAGCGTAGGGTCCAACTGCGAGGGAAGTGTCGGCAATGTAGTACGCAGGCATCGGCCCATCAAAAATTTCGAAGAGGTGTAGCTCTATAGGCAAGAAGAGCTAAATAAGGATCAGTTGCTTTTTTCAGGAGATTCTTCACAGTCTGAACAGCACGTTCCGCTTCTCCATTACTTTGCGGAAACCTAGGGTTGCTAGTAACGTGTTTAAATCCATACGAGGCAGCAAAAGATGCGAACGATTGTCCAGAATATTGCAGCCCACTGTCAGACATCAGCACCTCAGGGATACCGTGACGGGCGAAGATGAATTCCAGGTGGGTAATTATGTCATTGGATCTGGTTTTACTTAGCAACGCAATCTCTACAAATCTGGAAAAATAGTCCACAACAAGAAGGTAAGTTTTCCCTCCTAACTCGAAAAGATCTGTACCTAGTTTTTGCCATGGACAGTCTGGGCATTCAGTAGGCAGAAGCGGCTCATTGTGGTTGCGCCTCTCTTGTATGCACGTCCTACATTTAAGCACCATTTCACTTATCTGCTGGCAGAGCCCAGGCCACCACACCGACTGGTGAGCCCGTGCTTTGCATTTTACAACACCTTGATGTCCTTCGTGCAGTTTTGCTAACACGTCATTCCGCATTGCTGAAGGAATAACAAGTCGTGAGTCTTTTAGCAGCAAGCCGTCTTTCACAGTGAGCGTGGCTCGTTCGGGCCAGTAGTTTTTCAGTAAAAGTTCTTGTTTTGGGTGACCTGGCCATCCTTGTCTGCACGTCCATGACTCGTGCACATACACTGTCCATTTTTAGTTGTCCCTTAAGTGTTTCCATATATGACAAACTGACAGGCAGGTTTGCAATAATATTATCGACATATATGTTTGTGTTCTCCATTAGTTCCTTGTCAGATTGTGACAGTTGCGTTTGCAGTGGTAAGCGGGACAAAGTCTCTGCTGTCCAGAGTGATTTGCCTGGGGCGTACTGTATTGCATACGAGTAGCACATGAGTCTCATTCTGAAACGCTGAATCCTAGGTGGAAGAAGATCCAGAGCTTGTCCTCCAAGCAAGAAAATCAGTGGTTTATGGTCTGTTTCTAGGCAGAACTGTTTTCCTATTAGGAAATCACGAAATTGCTCACATGCCCATGTAAGAGCTAGGGCCTCTTTTTCTTGCCTCGAAACTCCAGACTCACCGCTGTACCAGCGGATGAGTCTGGTCGCATTAGAATCAATTCAATTTCTAGGGCGGAGCAAACCCAAGTTAATGGACAGCGGAGTTAGCCAGAAAATGGCGGACGTGACATTAACAAAGCGACAAAAAAGTGAGAAAGTAAACAAACGGAGTAGTGAAGCCACGAGGGAGGAACGAGGGAGTTTTTTCAACATTACCGTACCATACCGCTGAATGAAACAAACTCTCGGCTCCTCGGTGCGCCATCTTGATTGTTGTCGGTGAGGAGATGCGTACGAGTGACGCTGCTCGCGCTCACTTAAATAAACCAATCAAAATGCACAGTACGGTTTGGACTTGAGTAAACCACTGCGGACGGCGTGGTGACCAGACTGATATTTCTCTGTAGAATAACACAGAGACATATCAGTCTGGATTTTCCAGGCAACTCTTTTTCCACTTGTGCATAACGTTGTGCTGTAGGAGAAAGAGACCTTGACGCGTAAGCTACCGGTTGCCATCCTTCCTCCCACATCTGCAGAAGGACACTTCCCAACCCGTAAGATGAGGCATCAGCTGAAACCTTAGTGTCTCTGTTGGGGTCATACATGGCCAGAATTGGGGGTGAGGTCAGAGCGTCTTTTAAAATCTTAAAAGCTTTATCTTGGTCTGCACCCCAATACCAGCTGTTCCTTTTAGACAAAAGATCACGCAGTGCCTTGTCTTTTTCTGTTAAATGGGGAATGAACTTGCCCGCTTGATTTACCATGCCCAGGAAACTCCGTAGCTCCGCCACATTAGTTGGCTCTTTCATGTCAGTAATGGAGTCCGTTTTCTTTGGGTCTGGGCTGATTCCCGAGTCTGCAATGATGTGACCCAAAAAGGTTACTTTGCTCTGTGAAAGATCACATTTTTCCATGTTCAAGGTTATGCCTGCTTTTTCAAGCCTCTGTAAGGTGGCATGGAGACGGGCATCGTGCTCTGCCTGGTCACGTACCCACACTAGCAGGTCATCAATGTGACAAACCACCCCTTCCAGTCCTTCTATGACCTCTGCCATTGTGCGCTGAAAGTGCTCAGGCGCTGAGTTGATGCCAAAAGGAAGGCGATTAAAGTGAAACCGCCCGAAGGATGTTATGAATGTGGTGAGTTTGGCATTCCAAGACTTTGTTCGACTGATGGCAGTACATACTTCTCTCTGCACACACATACACATTCAGTCCGGTAAAGTCCACGCATAGTCGCAGCCTGGGACTGGCTTTCTTTGGAACAACAACCATGCCAGCGCACCACTCTGTAGGCTCCTCTATACGGCTGATGACACCCAGCTCTTCCATGCGCTGAAATTCTTCCTTTACTCTCCCCATTAAAGGCAGGGGGATCCTCCTGGGTGCTTTAAGAGAGTATGGCACAGCATCAGGTTTGAGTTTTATGTGGTATGTTCGCTGCACTTCACCTAGCCCATTGCAGAGTTTGGGGTAAGTTGCCTTCAGAGTGTCCATGGATATATTGTTAACACGAACCAGTAGTCCAAGAGCCATAATGGCAGGCAGTCCAAGCAGTGGCACACTGAGATTTTTAACTACATAGACCTTGTCTGTTGTCTGCTTTGCGCCGTAGCAGAGCTTTAGCTTTGTAAATCCTGCAACGTCCAGTGGTGTGCGTCCAGGGCCTAACAGGGGCTTCTCTGGCAGTTGGAGATTGGGTTTCTTAGCATTTGAAAAAATCCTGTTCAAGTTTGACTCCGCTATCGCAGTGACATCTGCTCCGGTGTCGAGCTTATTGTCTCTCTCACCTGTATATCTGCTGTCCAGGCATGGTTTTCTGCAGACACTGATCCAAGGAAGAAACTCTTCTCCTCTTCCTCCTCAATACTTTGCACAGTCTTACTTTGTCTACAGACACGCAGATAGTGACCTTTCTTTCCACAAGAGTGACATTTTGCTGGGGGGAACCTCCACACTTGAAGCACCTGGAGTTTGATGAGTTTTTGCATTTGTTGTTAATAAACTGTGAATGTGCTTTTACACTTTTACCTTTGAACTTGCTGTATTTGTCTTTGTCACGTTGTCACGTCTATTTTTAGTGACTGTATACAGAACTCTTTGCATTACACTGGCTTCGTTTCTCAAAGCATTCTGTTGCTTTTTAACCTCTTCAGATTGTCTTGCCATATTTATGGCTTTTTTTAAGTCCAAGCCTTTCTCAATTTGCATATGTTCGGACAGTCTTGTGTCAGCCAAGCCCACTACTATTCTGTCTCTTATTAGTTCATCATGGAGCGGTCCATATTTGCAATGCTCCGCTAATGCATGGAAGCTCGTGGCAAATGCATCCACGGTTTCATTTGGCTCCTGTTTGCACATATTGAACCGTGCGCGCTCATACACAATGTTTTTCCTGACGATAAAAAAGTTGTGAAAGCCATCCCTTACTTTGGCGTATTCGCCCTGCTCCGTGTCGTTTAGCTTCAAGCCTCTCAAAACGTCACCTGCTTCGTCTCCCATGCAGCAAATTAAAGTGTTTACTTGGTTTTCTTCCGAACTTGTAGACAAATTACTTGCCTGACGAAACCTCTCGAAGCGGCGAATCCATTTTGTCCATTCATGTGGTTTGGAAAAGTCAAAGGGCTCCGGCGGCTGAATGCTAAACGTTGCGCTGGGAGTGCTAGCCGCCATGCTAACGCCTACCCTCGGCTGCTCGTCTTCTTCGTTACTTGACATTTGTTATTTAGGCTCGCCTTTCTCCCTCCTTTTCCAACCTGACGGACCAAAAAGTTTCCTTGCAGCCACACAGCACTTCTGACACAATGTTGTGTTCTTAAATTAAACAAAAAGTACGTGGGACAACTGTGTGCTAGCAACGTGACAACTTTTTATTAACGCATGCTCTTAACGTAGTCGTACAACTTACTGCGCAGGTTGCGTCAATTGCATGACCAAAGAGTAACAGTGACATCCAAGATAATACCGTGTCTCTTAGAACTGCTAACACCACAAAGACATGGCCACCCTTTGGCACACTGTAGACCAGGGGTGTCAAACTCAATCGGAGCTGGGGCCAAAATTAGAAAACCAGTGTTGGTCGTGGGCTGAATAAGAGAATTGTATAAATAATAAAGCCAGCCTACTGTATTTTTGTTCTCAGTTAGGCTACAATAGGCTTTTTAACATAGAATACTTCCCCACAGAACTACAGATGTAGATTTGTGGTTTTAACGGCCTTTGTAGTTTTGTTTTAAATCAGAACTTAGAACTCAACAAATAACAACAAATAGGCCACAGACTACTGACTAACACTGGCCAATTATTTATTAAGTATTATTTACTGCCACAGTTACCTAACTCCTCATATAAGACAGGTGTTTTCATCAGGTCCACTCTGTTTTACTGTGACAGTGTACTACCAGCAGATAAATATTTAGGTGCATGTCATGCCCCTTATGTAAACCCAGCACAACTTTAAGCTGAGTCAGCACCTACACACAAACACGTATTATAGGCTTATTTAACATTTATTGAGCAAACTACTGTCCACCTCTCTGTCCTCTGCAGGACACAGTGTGAGCAGGATTATACCTCTTTCTGGGCAGGTTTAGCTCGCTGTGTGTTAATGAGTGCATTAGAGCACAAGTAGCGACAGAGAGAAAGTAAAAAGAGCGACGGAGGGCAGTGCTGTTTTTAAAGACGTACGGTTTGTAAAGGAGATGTTCTTACAATGCTGTGTGGTTGGAGCGTGGTTTTATCACTGCTACATTAGCTCAACAAACAAAGTGTAGAGCGTTTACAGAGAGTCCCACCTGTTTAAGAAGCTCCTGCTCTCACTGACCCCTCTTTGTCCATTTCTTTTGTGGAAAGTTAAATTTCCTGTTGGAGAATCCTTCACTCTCTCTCTGCTCCTGCGGCTCGTTAAATGCGCTCGCTAAAACAGCGGGGGAGGGGCAGTGCCGGCGCGCAGCGGCGCCGCTTCTGCAGTGCATTATGGGAGATGTAGTTCAAACAGATCGAGCACAATATATCGGCGGGCCATTATTAATATAAAATGGAAATGATCTCGCGGGCCAAAAGAAATTATCCTGCGGGCCACATTTGACACCTGTGCTGTAGACAGATAAACTGATTTGACTTGATGTGATTTATTCAGTCCTCTGCAGTTACAGAGAGTTTTGTTTTACAGTGTATCCAGGGCTTTCCTCGGTTTGTGCCGCGGTGGAGCTCGTGCCGTTGGCGCTGAGTGGGCGAGCTGCTCAAACATCATTACTGCTGCGGGCTCCGGTCTCTCTCACACAGAAGGAGAGGGAGGGAGACACTGCGGGCCGCGCGCGACAGCACGAGGCTCCCAGTTGCCGTGGAAACGGGCTGTGGGAACCTCACGCGGACGGCGGTTCAGATCTGGGTCCGCCCACGCGCCGAGTGTGAAATACCTGGACTGTACTGGATACTTTTACTTTAGGTTATGTAACGTAGGTATGTAACGTAGAGTTTTTGAAGAATAACCTGTGTACTTTCTGAGTACATTTTCCAAATTAGAGCTACTTTTAGGCCCACTTGAGTAATTGCCTAAAATTTTTCATATTTTTACTATCTCTTAATTATTAGATTTTTTTCTTTTTCTTACAGCAGTTATCGTGGTAGCAAAACAGTATTAACACTACTGCTGATAATACTACTACTGCTACTCTTTCTAGTGCTGCAACTGTAACTACTTTTACTACTACTATTGCTATTACTACTACTATTGCTATTACTACTACTATCACTACCATTACTATACTATTACTACAACTATTAGTTACTACCATCACTGTACTACTACTATCATTGCTACTATTACTACCATCACTATGCTACTACCATCACTTTACTAATACTATTACTACCCACTTGGCTACCAAATCAAAATACGTTAAAGTCAAAATAAAATTAAGTAGGGTACATTTCTTTCAAAAATGTCAGATTACTTCTTTTTAACATTGTTTTGAAGTTGTTTTTACTAATTTTTACTAAGTTGAACTTATTATTTTTAATTTTCTACCATGAAACACAGTAAGTTTTGGCGATGATAAACTGTAGAGCCAGGGCGTCCATTATTTCTCAGCTCACACACAGAAGAGTTGTGACTGTGGGAGAGGCGTCTGAGAGCTGAGTCATGTCTGTGTGGGCGACAGATGTGTTCAAACTGGGCTTCTCCACCGCACCATGTGACTCAGGTACCGCTGTCCTGACCAACCAACCCACAACTATAGCCAAAAACACCACCAAAAAACAACACAAGGGTTGTTTTCCTCTGATTTATTCTGCAAAGACAGCAGCAGCAGCGACTCTCAAAAAAAAAAAAAAAAACAACAACTCTTAATTTAAATGTTTCAAAGGAGCAGCTGTTGGTGATCAGTTGGATGCCAAATGAGTCTCATTTATTACAGCGCTGCACAAAAGTCTTAGACAGGTTTAAAAAAAGGCTGTGAACAAAGAAAGGTGTAACAGTGGACAAAAATATGACAAAATTATAAAAAAAAAGAAAAAAAAAAAAGAAGAAGAAATATTAAAACTAGAAGCACTCTGAGAGCGTAGTCCTCTGCCAGGACACTGGGCCTATCTGGCAATAGAAAAGATTTTTTGCCCAGACCTGGACTCAAACTTGAAGATCATCTAGTTCAGGGGTAAATTATCTGGTTTTGTCCTGGTTTATTCTTGGTTTAGTCTAATGTTAGTCCTGGTTAAGAAGTAGTTTAGTGCTGGATTTGTCCTCCTGGTTCCTTAGTAGAGTGGATAACATAAAAAATAATACAAAATCGTGCAAATTGTGATACAAGCATGAAATTTGGTACAGTGGTAGAGATTCCGCTATCAATCAGTTTTGCCCCTATTTGCCATGCAAAAATCCAAGATGGTGGGCAGTTGCCAAGATCATCAGAAAATGTCATTTTTACCAATCTTCAAGATATTGATATACTTTTATATTTTAAAAAGGATACTGAGTTCAGCTTTGGCATTTAAAATGCCAAATACCTTTTAATAGTAAAAGGTATCTGATCTCTTGACTGAGAGCTAGACACTTCCTGTCCATTTTTATGTAAACAGTGGATGAAAATAAGTTTACAGATATAATCTTTGCCATTTTTTTTTTCTAGAGTTATGATTCTCAACTGATGGGGCGGGGCCCAAAAATGGGTTGCATACACGTTGACTATAGTTTCCATGTTAAAACCTATAGAAAGCCTAAAAGTTGTTTTTGTTTCATGGTGTTTCAGTGGCGTAAGAAGAAGTTGTAAAATAATAATAATTTAGAAAATTAACCAGACCAGATCAGCAGCATAGCAAGAGGGTCCCAGGTGCGAATCCCAGACCCTGTGGGGCCTGTCTGTGTGGAGTTGGCAAATTCTCCCCGAGTCTGGGTGGGTTTCCTCCAGGTACTCAGATTTCCCCCATCAACCTGAAACATGCACAATAGGCTAATCCTCCAACTAGGTACTCCTGACCAGGATCCTGGCTCAAGATCTGCAGATGGGTCCCCGGGCACTGCACTGTGGTCGCCCACTGCTCCTGACTGGAAGCCCCAGTGCAAATGCAGAGAACAAATTTCCCTACGGGGACGATAAAATAACCTTACAGGTTGAGAACGATGTTTCTTGGAGGGCTATAAGTGTGGACTAAAAAGCATCTTTGTACAATGACTTGTTTATTTTCATGAAAATCCTGCGTATTACAGCTTATGGTCGGGCTTTGGTTAAGTAAGGACCATATCATTATGACCACTGCATGTGTAAGTCCCATTATCTGACATGTAAAGTGGATATTTTAGAAAAAGGACATTTTGTTTTTTAAGTTGAATGCAAGAACCATGACCAACGAGCAATGAGTCCACAGAGGAGCCGTACTGTAATTGCTTGACGTGGTGCATCTTCAAAACACATCTATAGGTGTTGTTCATAATGTATAAGGACTAATCATCCATCCAGGTAACAACAGTGGTTGTTGAAGGCTTGTGTGAAATGTCCTACAAGAACAACCTTTTTCCTCTAAGAACTGCTGCTACGGGAAAAATACAAAAGCCTTCATTATGATAAAAATAAGCCTCAAGCCATCATCAGAAACAGTTCTGTGTACAGTGCTACAGTATCACATATTATTCCCTAGTTATAACCAACTCTTAATTATAGCATCAGTAATCAAATACACAACAAAAATAGTACATTCAACAATTCAAACTAAAAGTATAATTAGATAAAACTGCTGCACTTCAGGATTTAGCAGTAATATGGGTTTAGTTAATAACAAAGCAAAACTACAGGGTTTAGCTGACAAGCATTTCCGAGTTCATTCAAAAATATCCACGGACATTAAACAAAATACATGTCATCTTGATAAAACATATTATAAGATGACTCTCAACTTAAAGAGAGAGTTCAGCGTCTGTAAGCTACGCATGGATAATGGTGGTCTTTGATTATCTGTAGAGAAGAAACCGACAGGAGCAACAGGATAGAGGCCAAATTATGTACAGATTTCAACCAGTTCAAACCAAAAACTATGTCCGCACTACCTTTCCTTGCCATCGTGAATCAATTGCACAGGTTTTTACACTGGATGCCCTTCCCGATGCATTTATCCAGGCTTGGGACAAACGTCTATATAACAGTCTTTTTTACAACTACATTATTGAAACACAGAGGTAACAGAGCCCAATAAATGTTAATGCTGAGAGTAGTATGTCCATGTCCATAGTACTTGTACTATGAATACTGACTTCTGGAGTTATATAAATATAGTGCAGAGTACATTCCATAGGTGTCCTTCTATGTAACACACAATTAAAACATTATCTCTACACAGACGTAGCTTTGTTGTGTAGAAAAAAACATATTTTTTTTTATTATTGGCTCTATTTGAAACCATGCACCCTTCAGACCAAATGTCTTGCTCCTGTCTGTTTCTCCAAACTGTGACTGTACTCACAATTATCTAATGTAGATACAGTTATCAGGGTAGCTCCAAGTTTTGTCTTGTAAAATTTAAGATCTTTTTAAGACTTTTTCATGCCACATAGAGTGAAATTTAATGTCAGCATCGTCAACAACAGAACAATAATCAGTATGAATTTTACACTGAGGAAGTATCAGTTCTACTCTCAGAAACTCAAGGGTCAAAGTCGAATACGGATGAAAGAACTCCAGTGCTGCATGAAAAAATCATGAATAAATGAATAAATCATACATTTCAATGATAACAATTCTTCAATAAATATGTATTTTTATTGTGGTGACTCCTTTTTCTTGTAATATTAACATATTGTTTTGACAAATTTTAAGACCCAGATGAACAAAATTTAATACCCATTCATAATATTTAATACTTTTAAGACCTTGATTTTGACAAGGTCAAATTTAATACCAATTTAATGCTTTTAAGACCTTGGGGCTACCCTGAGTATGTTAGCTATTTTTAGGTTTTACATCATTCCTAACGCAACCCTCTCCATTTATCTGGGCTTGGGGCTGACACAATGAGTACACTGGCTTGAACCCCCTTTATAAAACAGTGAACTATCCCTTTAAAAGTTACTGATACTTTTTTGTGCTGTACTGTCATGGTGACACTAAAGGGTTAATAATGAGACCGTCCCGTCTTCAACTGTCCCATTCTCCGCTCTGAGCATCCTCTTCATCGGAGTCGGAAGAGACTTTCTTCATCCTCAACATGGCGGCCTTAATGCTCTTCTCTAACTCATTGTCCCCAGTGTTTTGGCCCTCAGACCGAACGGGAACCACCTACAATGAATTGAGACATAGAGCTATTAAAGTATTTGTATTTTTACCAAACAGTACAAGAATTTCAGACATAAGTACGGCAATATTTAGTCAAATTGGAGCGCTGAGGTTCACTTACATCAGATTTTGTTAAGGGTAAAAGAGGCAGGAAAATGCTGACAGAAAGAGCTTTTGGCCTCGTCCGTGTCAGAAGCTTTAACAGTATTTTAGTATTTTACCATCTAGAAATATTTATATAAGAATTCAACTCTCATGAAAGTAGTGTCAGTGGCCCTATCAATGTTACTTTCAGCCAGAAGGAATGAAATTTAATAGCTTATCTAGTTAATATTTGCATAAAAGTAAGGTTGTAGGTCTACAGACAATTTAAACATACGTTTGATTATAGTTGTCTCTTCATGAAATTTAAGGGGAGACACTTCAGGCATTTTTTCTCAATTTTAAGGTTTTGGGACAGTTTGCTTCATTAACATATCTTTAACACAGAAACAAAGACCATTTCAAAATTACAGATTCAGGTGTTTAGTTTCATACATTCAGTCTCTTGTGTCCATAGATTTCTGTTTTACTGATATCTCAAAATTAATTTTTCTCACACTCTGAGTGAGATATCTCTACTTCAGTCGCACCTATAAGCACCAAAATTCCCAGTCTTGTACTTATAAGAATATTTTGAACGCTTTTACAGAAGGATAATTCCTAGCCTGATTTATTAGGCATTTTACTCCAAAAAACATGGTCAAATTAGATTTTTTTAAGGCTATTGTCAGTATTTTTGAGTTTACTAAAAGATAAAATAAGGTGTCCATAATTCCCTCTGTAAAAGCCTTTTTATGTAACACGTCGACAAAATGAATCATGAATCTTAAACCTGGCTCTTTTCAGTATTCAGATTCTGTTTTTCAAAATGTAGGCACATTTGCACCTTTTTATGCATATATATGCATAATTTGCATATGAAAACACTTGCAATACATTTATTTACTCATATTTATGTCAATAATCTGGAGAAGTTTCACATTGATATCTGTTAGTTAAAAAGAAAAATCCCTATTCACCTGCAGTGTCTCGCCTTAAACATTAGGGCTAACTTTTGTCACCTTAATTAAAAAAGGTGTAATGTAACTATTTTATTGACCAGTCAGACTTTTCTGCCTTTTAATGTCTTTAATCTGATAACATGCTTTCAAACATTTATCATCAACTCTCTCATCTACAAATTAAAATCACACTTTGCGTGAACATTGCATTGACCCACCTTCTTCAGAGTTACTCCCTGTCGAATGGCAGACATCAGGTTGCCCCTCAGGTCATCCACAGGGGGCGCTGTCCCGGGAGCAGGGGTTTTTCTGAGCTGGATCTGTCCACGCTGCAGCGACGCCAACACCTCATCCATAGTTCCTATAAAAATACAAGGACATACATGTGGAGACTAAATTATCATCTGTCTTCAAAATATTACTCCACTTTGGAGGTCCACAATATTAGGAAAACATGCGGTGTGTGATAAGTATGTTTAATATCACAAAATTAATATGGTTGGCGATATTTGGATACGCTTAGTTGTAAATAAATAATAGTAAATGTTCAAGTCTATTTTAAAGGGCTTTTTTTTTTGTGTCTCTTAAATTAATTTAGGACACATCGAGATCAGCATCATACATTTTGTTGGTCTGAAAACAGAATAATTATTGAAAAAACCTCATTTGACTCTTTGAGAAACACTCAGATTAGGTCCCTGTCACTTTAAGAGCCCTCCCTCCCCGCTGTCCCGCTGCTGGCACGCCCCTTCAGTGCTCCTCACAAAAACACACGCCGCGTGTTTGAGTGGTGTCTGCTGCAGTTCGAGGGTGTGTTTATTTGGTTGCTGAGGGGGAGGCGTGAGGTGTAGCAGTGCTTCCTGAACAGGACAGGACCATGAGGGGGGAGGGGCGTGGTCAGGTGGAAAAGGCAGACACCGGTGAAACAAGCCGTTTTGCCCTCTCACAAACTTGATGTAAAGGATTACTCAAATATGCAGGAATGAAACTAAAACACAACTCTAGGTATGCTTTTGATGAGGGAACAACATTATAACAAGGTAGAAAGCTCAGAAAAATTTATACTGTATAATATAGCCCCTTTAAGTTATAAGGAGATACAAGACTCTGGACTCACTGGTTCAAAACTGGGGCTGAAACAAAACTTACTGAAGTCTAAACTAGGTCTAAATTTAGGACTAAATTATGATTAGAAATTGTGATAATTCAATTAACGTTCTTTATTTGGTCCTAACATAATTTAATGCTTCAGTGACTAACATTATTGCATTACATTTAGTTTCTTGAAGTACGGATATTGCTTTTGCTAATATAATAATAATGCACTGATCTTATATAAAGCTTTCCTAGAAACACAAAGTCTCTTAACAATTAGGTGCCTTATTCATTCACTCCTCAGTCACACTTGATGTAGCCACAGCAGCCCTGGGGCAGACTGACACTGAGACGTGGCAGCCATACTGCACCTTCGGCCTCTCCAACCACCACGAAACACACAAAATCACACTAAAACTGGGGCTAAACGATTTTGAATAAATATCTAATTGCAATTTTTATATTGCGGCTGCGATTAGATTTGCGATATATGTTGTAAAATCAATTTTCCCAGTAAACATTTTAAGCATTTGATGGCGCACTGACATTGAAATATTCACTGCTGAACTAATCCAAGGAATCACATGACCTTCAGTTCATGTCTGCAGAGGTCTGAACTACAGCTGTAAACTGCAAAAACTCAAAATCTACATTAGTTGAAATGACTTAAATTCAGCAAAAGCAAGCAAAATTATCTGTCCACGGGGTAAGAAATTTCCACTTATCACATGGACAGATAATTTTGCTTGAAAGTAACTTAAGTAACTAAAAATAGCTTGAAACAGGAAAGAAATAACTTGAAACAAGTCAAATATCTAGTAATAAGTTACCTAATAAGTAAATAAATCCAAGGAGTGAAAAGTGAAGAGAAAATTGCTCAGATTAAGATAAAGAATTTGAATACAAGTCATTTTAACTAATGTAGATATACATTTTTTTGTGTGTATTCATATTAAGATCCAGTGGGGACGGGATATTTTGTTCTCTGCAGAGGACATTATATCACCTCAATAATTGCAGCCTTTGCGATTTGCTAATTGCAATAGTTCAAATTGTGATTTTGATTTGATTTCGATTACTTGTCTGGCCCTAACTAACACATTTATGCACCAGTGCAAGAGACATTGGGGGCAAGATGGGTGAAGTCTCTTGCCCAAGAACACAACAGCAGCAGGCAATGTCGGTAGAATGGATCCATCCAGCAACCTTCTGGTCAGTGGGCAAACGGCTCTACCTACATAATAACAATAAATCTCCAACATATTGTGCTGCTTGAACTCCAGTATATCTAGTTTATTTTCTGCTTTTCGCAAAACACACTAAAATTCCCTTTAAATGACCTCTATTTGTGTTGACAAAACACAGCAGAGGTAAGTGTGTTCTCCTCTCTCCCCTTGAGAGGAAAAAAAACATGGATTTAGGACACAACAGTGAGTGCAAAGATAGACACACACACAAACTACTGCTATGTACAAACAAATGTTGTTTTTTTCCCACAGTTACACACATTTACACATCACTTATGCATCTGCACTGGGCTTTTCTCAGTGGAAAAGAACAGGAAGGGAAGAAGGAAGTGTTTTGAATTGTTTTGACCTATCTGTGAGTTAGATGGCATAATAAACAGTAAAATATGCAATATTCCAAAGCCTTTAAAAATGTAGGGAATAACTAAGTGGGCCAAGCACCAAGGTCGGACAATGATGTTGTTTTTTTGGCTAACACTTTCTCGGTACATTAATTTCAAAAGGGCAAAAAATATTGTGGTTTAACTTACTGCTCAGGTTTAGATTTTGGTCATTTTTGGCCAAAGGTTTAGTTTCTTTTGGCAACCTGAACAACATTTGGACAAGCCGCCTTTGGTCCCTGTTCCATTGTTTAGGATCCGAATGGTACATATTTTGGAGAGTTGTCACTATTTGGCCAACATTATCTCAACCAACCACACCAACTGAATGAACCAAATGCTACGTGTTTTTATACACTGAAAAATCTGTATTTATAGTAGTAAAAGAGTCTGACTGTGGGACACAGTTTTATCCTTGATCATTTTTCTGGTTATTTTTTTTTATAATAAACCAGGATTATAACCAGGAATATAAACCATGACTAAATTAGGTAAAAACCATGACTAAACCAGGCCTAAACCAAGTCTAAACCAGACTTAAACCAGAATTAAATTATGTTCAAACCATGACTAAACCAGGTCTCAACCAGGTCTAAAGTAGGACTAAAATAGGTTAAAACCATGACAGGTCTAATCCTGGTCTAAACCAGGACAAACCCAGGTCTAAACCAGAACTAAACCAATACTTCAGAGTCTAAACCCGGACTAAGCAGTGGTCTACCCTTCACATTTGGATCAAAATGTAAATTAAATTGAACTTGAACTGCAAAAGACTCCTGAGTACCACTAGAATAGGCCCATGCACCAACAACAATACCTGTACCACAGTTTGAGAAGCAGCTATACAGAGTTTATCCAGACATAAAAAAGATATTGCTGTAATTTAATGCTGTAGTTAAAGTGCACGCAGACATTTGGACAGACAATCAATAGATAGTGTTTCAATGTGGCAAGATTAGGCTTTTTGGGGATGAAAAAACTTCATGTCTTTAAAAGCATCTTACCCACAGATGACCAATATAAAAACATCTCTAAAACCAGTCCTTACAAGACACCTTCACAACAAAATAGATTTTTCATAGACTGTCTGTCAAATAATGTTTTTTTTATCTTGCCAAAGGGATTTGAATGAATAAGAATTGCCCACGACTTGGACCTTTTGATGGGGAGTTCCTGTCATTTTGTTTATTCACACATTTGAATGGGTTTAAATGAGATGAAAACAGAGGATGACAATAATATTAATTCATGTTGGCAGCCATCAACAAAGCACTGAGTAAAACCGTGTCTCCAAACATTAGAGAAATGATTCAAATTTCTAAAGGCTTTAAGGCAAAAACTCAACAGACTTTGCAGAGAACGCTTGGATTAGGTGTCTGTCGTCCCCTGCTGGCAACGTTAGGGAATGGAAAGAGCATAAAATGGCAAATTAGCCTGACTATTAGCAACATGATGCTAATGGATAGATAAATGAGTTGGCTGCTTCGTAGAGACTGCAATTTAAGCTCTGAAAAGCCTAATGATGGTAACCTGGCCTGCCAGACAAACTCTTTTCCTACTCGATACAAAGAAGTTAGTCTGGTACCCTTTTGCGTAAGTTTTGTTTCTATGGGCGGAACAGTGACAGGCGGAATAACCAATCAGAGAAACGAAGGGTGGGATGTAAGCGGTGCACCACTGACCTGTAACCCAAACAAACATGGCTGATTCTTGATGTTTTTTCTATAAAACACATTATGAGCAGCTTTGTACTTACTGTATTTCTGAACATGGACAGCAGCAGAAGTCAGTTGTACAAAGAGTTGCGGAGAAAGTCAGTTTGTTTGAATGTGCTTATTATGGCAACAAGACAAAGAAAAAAATCCCAAAGAGGACTGAACAACAACGCAGACTTCAGCAGAACCAACAGGTGCCAAAGGAAAGCTCTAAACAGCGTTAATCAGGTGAGAGAAGTATTAAATTTGCTCTGCTTCCATATGCACTGCGATGCAGATAAACAGTTGGGATAGGACAGTTCCAAATCGACAGGAACAAAAAGCTTCCCTCCGAGAGAGGAACCAGACTGTCCTGCTTGCGAAAAGAGAGTCTGAGAGGCTGGCTTGCCAGGCTACGGTGATGGTGTATGGGCTTTAGAAACACACAGAAGCACATCCTGGTTTCACATCACACATTTCATTTTGAAATTTTGTGTTGTTTTTTTTTTACATTGATACACCTTACTTTGTCTTTTAAACAATAAATATGTGTAAACTTTAGATTGTTTCTCACCTATATTTTGTTTCAGTGTCTTTTTGGCTGGAAAAGGAGGCTCTTGCATGTCACTCAGAGGTTTGGGTGCATCATCTTTTGGGGCAGTTCTTGGGACAGCTGCGGGCATTGGAGGTGGAGGGGGCGGTGGAGGAGGAGGTGGCGGGGGAGGGCAGGTTGGTGGTGTCATGGCCGGAGAGGGTCCAGTGAAGATTTGAACTGGAATATCCTTGGGTTTGTCAGGCTGTTTCTTGGTCTTTCTGGATTTCGCGGTGGGATGTATAGAGGGAGAAGCTCCGGAGGATGGACCAAGACTGATGATGGACATTGGCTGCCAGGAATCCTGTGGAGGCCCAGAAGGGGACGTCCTGGACTGGGAGGTTTTGAGGATGTATTGTCCTTGTCTCTTCTGAAATTAAAAACACAGGCAGACATTTAACAATGGTACGATTTTAGCTTCTGGCAACTCAAAACATTTTGTCAATCCTAAAGAGACATTTAAAGCTCCACAGAGTGAAGCGGTGGGAATTTTTTTTAGCTGCTCATAGACCGTAGCATGTCCCTACAGGGCTTCAGTAGATGCTCACAGCCTACAGATAAGAGGGGATGTGGAAATTCTGTTTACAATGTTGTCAAAAGATGAGCCAGAAACCACACACTGTAACAGAGATGAACAGAGGCTGTGTTCGATGGAATTTGCAAACGTACAGTCCTACAAAAACATTATTTTAGCTTATTGTGCACATGCAAACCATGCTCAAAAACAGTGTTTCTCAAACTGTGGTATGGGTACTACTAGTGGTACACAAGTTTCTTCTTATGGTATTTTGTATGGTCCCGATTTATTTCCATTTAGATACTTTTATTGCTATTTTAGTCCTACTCTGGTTGGGTATTTGAAGTTTATTTATTAAAATAAACAAATAAATAATAAATACATTTGATGTTTATATTACTGGTTTCGGCCTGGTTTAAATCTGGTTTAGTCTTGGGTTTGACTTGGATTTGTCCTGGTTTAGTCCAACCCCTGGTTTAGAACTAGTTCAAAATTGGTTTAGCCTTGCTTTATTCCTGGTTGTTTCATCCTAGGTTTAATTCTGGTGTAGACCAGATTTAGAACTAGTTTAGTCCTGGTTTACTCCATTAAACATGATACATTAAAACCCAAATATTATCTGAGGTGGTGCTTAGTGTGAAATATTTGAGAACCACAGCACTTAGAAAAATTACAGCTTTTAAATTTATAGCCTACAATTTTTGTCCCTTTGTCTGACCACCGAGCGCAATAACTTATTCACACTTCATTGTCCTCTAGTCCCACCATGTTGTTTTCTCACCTCATAGTCTGGTACATTTGTTGGAGCATTTATAATTGTGTTTTTGGCTGCTCAGAGATACAATTATCCTTTCTAAAATGCCTATATCTGTGAATATACAAAAACAAAATAATGCCGATGCAATAACATGTTTTTGAATTGGCTTTTCAAAATAAACCGGCTTTTGTTTTCACATACTTTTTATCGTATATGTGATGGGTGAAGTGCAATGGTTTAAAGCACATGGTAAAACAGTAATGCTGACACAAGATGAAAAAAAATAACTTTCATTTTCTCAAAGCCCATCTCTAAAATCTTGGTGTATTTCCATGACAACGGAGCCCACTACTGCATCGAGGAGTGAGCAGTGTCTGAACAGACATCAGCACACACCTAAAGCTAGTACTTTGTTAAGACAGACGTTGGCTACAAAGCTGAAAAATAATGCAGAAGAAAATGAATTGCAAAAATCAATTCAACCAGGAGAGACTTAAAACAAATACCATGATTGGATGAGAGGCAAAGGTTGGCAGGCTGAGATTGGCTGGTAGCGACAGACAGGTGATGGGGTGTAAATGGGCAAAATAAATCACAGTCTTCCTGGTTGTATTTACGCTACATGATCCACAAAGATCCTACACTATATTTGGAAATACAGTGTATATTTGTCCCTAACTGCAGGTTACCGGTCCCGAGTTTGCAGTGGTCTGTGTAGCCGAGAGCAGTAGTCAACCAAAGAAGTGGTAATTTGACCTAAGTCACGCCCAGCACAAGGGTTAATCGACCAAAGGGGATGTGGGGGGTAGAAGAGTATTACACAAACAAAGTGTTGTCATATTAAATAGGTAACAAAAAGATATTAAGAAAAATTGACAGTAAAATATATTCTTATCTAAAATTCAGTGTTGTTATTTTGAATTCAATAGTAATAAATTAGACCAGCAGTATTTATTTATGAAGGACCGTGAGCAGCACGCAAAAAGGAATAATGCTTTTATTAAAAGAGTTTTTAAAAGAGCCTCTAATAATTAATTACAAAATGCTTTATTAAAAAAGTTTTTAAAAGTTTATTTAATAAAGAGATGACTAAATACATTTATTAAAAGAGTGTTTAAAAGAGCATTTAATAATTGGATTACTAAATGGTTTTTATTAAAAGGGTTTTTAAAAGAGCCTTTAATAAACGGATTACTAAATGGTTTTATTAAATGAGTTTTTAAAAGAGGATTTAATAAATGGATTACTAAATGGTTTTAATAAAAGAAGTATTAATAGCGTTATTCATTAATCCATTTAGGAAACCGATTTCTAAATGTATTTATTTTGCAAAACGTATTAGCTTCTCCGATTAGCTTCTCCTTTTAGCTTTTCCGTGGCATCCTGGTCCTCCTGGCTAAAGTTAAATAAAATAAAAAGCAAAGCGATGTAACAAGCTCGGTGATTGGTCAGAGCTACTCGCGCTCTGATTGGCCAGAAAATTCGAAAGTTCTATCAAATATATTGATAATATCAGCACATATTTTAATTTCAGATAATCTTTATTGTAACCAACTATATAATTCTTCATAAAACCGGATTAAAACGAGCTAAGTGCCCGTAGCAAAGTAAAGTTGTGACTTACAATGACATCTTCGTCCGCCATAGGGGTTATGCCATGGATGTATAATAAGACCTGGAGAGGGCCCCGCCCCCTCTCCGCTGATGCCAAATTTCCAAGCGGCTGCTCCTGCAGAACTGCAGCAAAAAATCCAATGCGGCCCAGAAAGCATTTTTCCCATAGAGCGCAATGTAAAAAGAAACACCTGGTGCTCGGCTGACAGGGCACCTGCAACCGAGAAAATGGTCGGATTTTGTGGTGTTTATTATCTATTTTCACACCATGGACTTTTTCCCTCTTCGATATCTTTAATTTGGCTAAAAAATAACTTTTTATGGTTTGTGACGTCACCGCTCTAGCCCACCATCGCACCCATTGGTCAGAGCCGGTCACGTGGTACACGGAGCTACACCGCGCTTGCTCGAGGGCTGCAGCGTGCCTGCTCTATGGGCTGCACAACGCGGAAGTAACGCGGAAGTAAAAAAACACCACCAAATCACCAAATCATCAAATCACCAAAGTAACCCTGCTGTGGACTAATGCAGTTTTGTCCTTCAAACAAGGGTTTTAGCATTTGAGTGTTAAATATTTTACTAATCGCTGAGCGTGGAGGCGGGATATTGTTGTGTCAATTAACTGCTTTTTATTTTATTTAACTTTAGCCAGGAGGACCAGGAATGCCACGGAAAAGCTAAAAGGAGAAACTAATCTGAGAAGCTAATACATTTTGCAAATGCTTTTCCAAAAAGGTTTTATAAATACATTTAGAAATCGGTTTCCTAAATGGATTAATGAATAACGCTATTAATCCTTCTTTTATTACAACCATTTAGTAATCCATTTATTAAATCCTCTTTTAAAAACTCATTTAATAAAACCATTTAGTAATCCGTTTATTAAAGGCGCTTTTAAAAACTCTTTTAATAAAAGCATTCAGTAATCCATTTATTAAAGGCTCTTTTAAAAACTCTTAATAAAAGCATTATTCCTTTTCGTGCTTTTGGCGCTCACGGTCCTCCATATTTACTGATGCAAGAAGTGCATGCAACTAATTGACCAATAAAAACATTTATTTTTTTATGTGACCTTTATTTAACCAGGAAAGTCCCACCAAGATTCAGAATGTATTTTACAGGGGTGTCCTGGCCCCATGGGGGACCTATTGTACATGTTTTTAGTGGTAGGGGAAACTGTAGCACCCGGAGGAAACCTATGCAGACACGGGGAGAACACGCAAACTCCACACAGAAAGGCCCCACCCGGTCCAGGAATTGAACCAAGGACCTTCTTGCTGTGAGGCAGGAGTACTAACCACCACCATGCCTATAGTTGACCAATATCTCACTAACAAATTAGTCAACTAAGCTAGTGTTGCCCAACAGTACAGGGACCCCAAGGGGTACGCGAGCACTTTGCAGGGGGTACTTGTAATTAGTTCATAATTTAATAAAAAAATATTTGCTATATTTTAATATAAAACCATTGACATGTATATATAAAAAAGCTCAAGTGTCTCATTTACTGAGGAAAAGGAGGTGAAATTGCTAAAAATATTATTTGAATAGGCAAATTATATTTTGTTATAATAGCTGGTTTCAAGGTGGAGTTTTTCAAATTAAGATTATTTTGATACATTTTTGTTGAAGTAAATTTTAGATTTTTTTCCCCATTTTGAACACAAAATAATTATTGTTTTGTTATATTTTGATTTATTATTTTGTTGTCCTGTTACATTTTGATATTTTGTTATTAATTTATTAATTCATTTTCAAAGACAAAAATGCCACAGAATTAGCATTAACAGAAAGTAACTATAAATGTCTTTGTACTAATAAACACAGAGTTTTATACTGTATGACCACTTTTTGAAAAATTAACATGTATGAGTGAGGGGGTTCTCGCAGCATAATAAAAAGCCCAGGGGGGTACGAAAGACAAAAAAGGTTGGGAACCACTGAACTAAGTGACCCAATGAAGGGATTTTTTGTCCTTCTGCCTCGATTTGGTATATTTTCTTGTTAAATGTCTTCAAATATCTTCTGTTGATTGATGCTGCACAAGTACACACTAACAGAAAGGCATACATTCCTGACCATTTTGAATCTAATCTTCCCTATATTACCTTTTTACCAATTTTAACCAACATGTAAAAGACAAATTAACTTCTTGTTGTAGCTTAGAGTTGCTTTTTTCTAGCCTTTTCTGTGGGATGTGACAGGTCGAGGGCTACAACCTACAGTATATGCCTTTTACCCTTTCCTCATAAACCAGATAGAAAAATGAAAAAACTGCAATGCCAAAACAACTTTAACAAAACTTTTTTTTTTGCCTCAGAGGTTTGATGCCATAAAGAAAATCACCAAAAATTCTAAAAAGCCAAAAATACTGTTGTAATAAAACTAATGTTGATATTAACAATAAATATAAATGCTCTGATAAACCACTTTTGAGACTCAGTGGAAACCCTTCAACACTTGCACTGACTCCTGTTTAGTTCAGTCGGTTCATTACTGTGAAGCTCTGAGATCTGAGGAGCCTCTGATGTAGGGGACGGGTTGATCATGAGCACATTTTTAAACTGAGGTGAACTTATGGATTAAACTCTGAAGTGTGTGGGTTCTCTGGGGCTTTATTACCTCTCTAAAGGACCGTAATCGACTCAGCGTTTTCTCCCGCTCCTTGTCCACCCACTGCTTCCTCTGCTGCTCCTCCTCCTTCCTCTTCTCTCGCTTCTGCAGACGACACAACACGCACTCAGACCACGTTCATTTGAGGAAACACTGTATAGACCCTTCATGGCATAATTAATCCAGTTCCCCTTTCATTTTTCTGAGGGAGCAAACTATTAACAACAAATAAGCTTTTGTGCATATGATTGCATAAATTTACTTAGTTCCCATATTATGTTTTTTTCAGGCCTTTTGAACTACCTTCAGACACCTTTGCATTAGTGTTCCATGTTTTATAACTTAAAATAGTATGTGTATGGAAAACGTCTTCTTTTGGGGGAGCTGTTACTTTCAGTTGCAGAGAACGCTTGGATTAGATGTCTGTCACACCCGGCTGGCAACGGTGGGGAATTGACAGTGCATAAAATGGTTAATTAGCACAGCTATTAGCAACATGATGCTAACAGATAGATAAATGAGCTGACTGCTTTGCAGTGACAGCAATTCAAGCCGGAAATTATGAGAATGAGTGGGGTGATGGTGCATATGGGCTTTAGAAACTTGCAGGAGCACTTCCTGGTTTCATGTGTCTACATAGAGCGGTGAGACTGAACGTTTTCAGGTGTTGAGAAGGGGGACAGGATCAACAGAAGTAATCAAACAAGTTTAAATGAAACAAATACAAAAATGGAAACACCATTACAACATGGTTCTCAAAAAAGTCGATCTAGCAGAATAGGAGCTTTAAAGTAGGATTTGTGGTATTCAGTGGATGAAAGTTAAGCATAAACTGCCAAACTATTTTATTCCACCACATCTGAAACGTCTTCTCCAACATAAGAATTCAATGATTTTTAGTATTAAGCTTTTAGCTTATGTAGCGCTAACTTTTCCATTAAATAAAATGTCTACACATTAATACATTTGCTATTGCTCTCTACCCAGGCACTGACGTGACATGTTTTTGATTGGTTGGTCAGTTGCCAAAACCATCTAGTTGTATTGCGGTCTGCCTAACTCACAACACCACGATGCAGTCTGTGGTTGGTACATACCAGTTGGACCTGATGGTGCTGGCTGAAGACTTTGGTGCTCTGTTTGGCTGCCACCTGCTTCTGCTCGTGCACCTCAATACACTGGTCCTGGACAAAGAAATACAGAAACATATACATTTTAAAAAGATTCAATTAGGTTATAATCATTCATGTTATTTTAATACAGTTTATCTTCCAAAATTTGTCAGTAGCAGATTTGTTAAAACTTATCTGGCAGTGCAAATGCCCCCTGGTCAATTGCCTCTTTGCCCTCTTTGGCCTAATTTCTATAGAAGAGGTATTGTATATGGTTCAGGTCAGCCCAGGTCAATGCGAGGCAGTTCCCATTATTAAAAGGGGTACAAAGTATGTCATAAAAGCATTTTATGCTGTTCTACTATTGTAACTCCTCTGGCCTTTGATTTCCTTAATGTGGTTACACACTTGTATTGCAGTCTATTGATTGGTCCACATTTGGTATTACTACTTTACCTTCTGCACAGAAAAATCCCTTCTGCAAAATTATGCTCTTTCTGTCTCTTGCTTTTCAGTTATGAGCTATAATTACATGTACTAAATGTTTTTTTAAATACAGAGATAACTCAACTAATTAAATTACAACTTACAGTCAAGGAGCCTTTTGCCACAGACTTGACCCTGAATATATTTGCGATTTACTGTTTTAAGTCTTCTAAAACTTAAAATAACACTCATTAAATTAATGCTAAATCCATTTGTTCACAACAGAGATTAATACATTTTGATTGTTTTGCCCAATGGGTTGCTAGATGAATATTTTCAGTTTATCTGAGGCAGTAAAACAGCCAGCACTAGTTGAAAATGCCAACTGGAACCGGTGTAATGAAATGACAGTAATCTAAAAATAAAACCATACAGTAGAGCATGTTTATAAAAAGATTAGCTGCAAAGGAAATGGAGACAGTCAGGCTGATATAGTACAATGAACGAGGCACTTCCTGATTTGATTTTCCCTTATAAAACTATGGCGAGGTCAGGTCTATGATACCTGCTTATCATTTAGCAAGAATGAAAGGTACCATCGATGTTGTGCGGCTTAGAGACAGTAGCACAGAAAAAAAAAACAGGAGGCAGAGCTGGAGGCAGCAGAGCTGAAGATGTTAAGGTTCTCTTTGGGAGTAATGAGGACGGACAAAATTAAGAATGAGTCCATCAGAGGAACAGCTCATGTGAGATGTTTTGGAGATAAAGTCAGAGTGGCTATTTGTGAATGGTTGTCTGTCAGTATGTATTTTGCCATTGTCCTGGACCAATATTTTAAGTTGAATGTATTAAAAATAACTTGATGTCTGTGCCTTAACCTTTTTATTTCGGAGATAGGCCCGTCGTGCACAGATGTTGCCTCTTTTGGTCTCTAGTGCTTGCAAGCGTTTTTTGAGCTGACACATGGCCGGGGTCTCGGTTTGTTGAATCCCAGTTTGGACCATACTTTGCAGCTCCTCTGGGTCCTCACACACATCGTAGTACACCACTTCCTCCTTCAGCTCTGAACGGCAGAAAAAAAAAAGGACAAGTCATTGAAGATCTCCACTTCACAGATGTCTATTTCAAAGTAGGCAGGTTGAAATTACAATACAGCATCATGTTTTGTAGTGCCACTCAGAGCTTCCTATTTTAATAATGGTATTTTCTGTGTGGAGTATGCATGTCCTCTCTGTATTTCCTTTTCTTTTTTTTTTCAATATGTAGGGAATTAGTGGATCAAAATTGCCCACAGTAAATTAATGTGGGTTTGAATGGTTGTCTGTCAATGTCTGTCTTTAAGTGGTGATTGTCCAGGGAATACCTTGCCTCATGTCCAATGCAGCTAGGAAAGACTCTACTTCCCCCCAACACATAAAATAGGCCAAAGAAAATTAACCCTTGTGTACCCTTAGAAAACACTACAGTTTCATTACCTTAGCAGATGAAAACCCTTTTTTGCTTAAATCTGTTAATCTATCTTAGTTCTACACAAAAGAGCTAAATTTGAAAAAAAAAAAAAAGAAAAAAAAAATCTAAAAACTTACCTTTTTAATTTGACAGTTTTGTAAGCAAAGTCACTGATGTGGGTAAGAAAAACACACACAAAATGACCCATTTTTCATATTTTTCATTAAAAAAATTACCTCGGCTTTTTTTGAACCTTTTATCACAGTCTTGGATATATCAAAGATCAGGAACAACACTCACTTTGATGAATTTTTAGTTTTTGTGTAGCATCAGATTTAAATTGTGTGTGTAGGAATTATTTTGCACCATTAACTTCCATGTCTGTTTTCTTAGGGGCGGTCGGGGGGGATATATGTGTGTGGGCTGGGGTGTGGATGCGTGGTGGAGCACTGGGGATGTACTGGGGGGTATGCGTGTGTATTTTTGCATATGTGTGTATGGGGGTGTTTAATCACAGTTTAATCTGTGTAAATCAAAGACACATGAAACAGCCCCCCCTGCACACATCCAAACACACACATACTCAAAAATACACACACATACCCCCCAACATGCCCCAGTGGCCCCCACACCCCACCCCAGGTAAGCATGTTCCCCCAAGACCCTCCTAAACATGCAGACACATTCAGAGTAATGTGCTGCTATACCCCATAGAACCCCATAGAAAAGCACTGTAAAACTATGGCCTTCTGTGCACAGGCCTGTGTAAAGGAGTTTTGGTGCCACTTGAGCCTGAACTGTAAAATTCACAAATTTTTACCTCTTCTCATTAGGAGAAACCACAAACAATAAAAAGAACACGATCTTATAGTGTCATGGCAATGCGATAAAAAAAAAAAAAAATTTTATAATTGAACTAAGGGTGCTCTGATCAGGATTTTTGAGGCCGATCATGGCCGATACCGATCACTAACCCTAACCCATCTTTAATGTAGTAATGTAATGTATGCAGGCTATTATTTCCACTTGAAAAAAATGTAGCCTTTGTAAATGTAAAAGTACAACAAAATTCTACTTATTTTTGTTTTAGAAGAGGTTTTGTTGCATTATTGGTCTTTAATGTGTGCCCAGTGTCTGTGTGGCTTTGTTTGAATGCTCCGCTGATGTAAAAATCAGCTGATCTTAGTTGGTGCCTTTAGTGCGAGTCCGCGGGTGCTGCGCCTGCGTCCGCGTAACGCGCAGCCAAACCAGGTTGAAACACAGTGGACTAAAGAGCAGCCAGCTTCTGCAACTAGTTGTGACAACGTCTGAACGAAGAAAACGTGCACAAGAGAGCAGAGAAGACAACGATGAAAGGTGCTCTTCCCAGACACACGGACACATGGGATCCCTTTATACTTTCTCTTCTAGCAGCCATTTGGTGCGGTTTAAGCTACAAAATGCACAGTTTTCTCTGTGTAACAAGACACAGGCAGGCTCTGAACTTTCTTAATGCTTTTAACATAAATGTTAGCGGGTTAGCTCTAGCTCCATTTGCATTGGCGTTTGCAAATGAACACACTGCTGCACCTCGCTTCTGTCTCGTGTGCTCCAGGACAGGCTTGGACACATAGCAGCAGCTCCAGGGCAGGTTTGTGTTAGTTATAACCAGGGCTTAACTTAAAAACACTGCTAGAATAACGCTACTGCTGTTTAATCGATCACTCTATTTTTAGCCATGATCGGCTGATCACCGGATCGATCGGAGCGCCCTTAAATAGAAGTCAATAGGGAAAAAACTGCCAATAGGAGTACATGAAGGAGAAAAAATTTAAATCTGGTGCTACACAAAAACAAAACAAAACAAACAAACAAAAAAAAAATCAAAGTCAAGTTACTAATATTTGAAATGTCCAAGACTGATAAAAGATAAACACAAATCCAGCTCACAATGGCTTTTTATATGTAGTATTTTTGAGTATTATTTTTACATATGTCAACTGTATGTCAAATTAAGGTTTGTCACCAAAAATCATTCAATTTTCTCAAATACAGAGGAAGTTATGGCCAAATTAAGACTGAAAAATGATCCCTAGTGGCTGAAAATATCCCCAAGGGTACATAAGGGTTAATAAATGAATGAATCAGATAAAATTCAAAAGTAAACCAGTTAAGTTCAAGTTAAAAATATAGCCGCAAGCGGCAATCATAGGCCCTCGCCCGCCGCGACCCGGAGCTGTGCCAGATTTACTAAACTTGCTGCATTTGGCTCTGTAGAAATTTACCAAATATGACATAATTTTGTGGTCCATAGGATTACATTGTGTAGGATTCCCATTCAAATTTAATGATAGGTTTTCTGTTGTTGCCACGGAAACACAGTTAGAGTTAGAAAATAGGTCCCATTGACTTTTTTTGTTGCTGGGGTGAGACGTACATGTGTGCCAAATTTTGCACATTTATGATGAACTAAATTTTTTCTGTTGCATTAAAGATTTATAGTGTTTTCCCATTAGAATAAAATGGGGGGTTTCAATCATTGCCACGGCAACACCATAAAAAAAATGACATAGGTCTCATTGGCTTTTTTGATCAGGGTGACATAACAGAATTTTCTGCCAAATTTCGTACATTTCTAAAAAAGTAATTTTTTTGCGTGCCATATAAATATTTGCTTCATTCTGTAGGGGGCGCTAATGTGCCAAATTTTATTTTTTCTTTCTAAATGGATCAAAGACTGGGATGTTAATAAGTGTTTCAAATTTGAGGAAAATTGGAGTTCGCTTACGCGAACTGTAGCATTTTATGTTTACGTAAAAATCGATAAAATTTTCGTAAAGTTTGTGGCTTCGCCGCATGAAAACCGTAAAAGATTCTACAAAAATTTTGATAACTTTTGATGCCACACTTCTCAAGATAAATTTGACCAAATTTGAGCACATTCGGATAAACGCCCTAGGAGGAGATATAAAACGTACGACGTGTACAAAAACTGCTGAGTCATGCTTTCGGATTTTTATTCCAATATGGACGACTTCCTGTTTGTCGTGCAGCGTTGCCGTAATAATATTTTTTACTTGTCCTGTCATAATGCATCTCTGTACCAAATTTGGTGATAATACGATGAAGTTTTTTTTGACCGTACTCCCATAGGCGCAATGTTAAAAAAAAATTGTGGTGGCGCTGTCGCGCCAATTTTTATTATTTGTTAATATGGCCTATATTAAAAATTAGCTTGCCACCAACCTGAATTTTGGCCAAATTTTTGTGCAAGTTCGTAAATGTTCACTGGGTGAAATTTGCAATACCGTGAAGTAAGAAGAAAAAGAATAAGAATAATAATAATAATAATATTCCTTACAATAACAATGTAGCCGCTTTCGCGGCTACCACGATATATATATTTTCGGAAAGCTCGCGCGCATTGCTACCTGTTCATGGGGGTCCTGGGTCACTGACGAGCACTATCGTGCTCGTCAGTGACTTATGCATGGGCTTCGCCCATTGAGCTACTTTAGCTCTGAACAATTATAAATATGCGTTTTTCCCACCACATACCTATATGCACTGAAAGTGCACGATGCCATGAGTGTGTACGTGAGTGTTTGGTGAGGGATGAGCGCTTCGCGCTCTGTTTTACGTGCGCTTCGCGCACTTTTGGGGCAGTGCGCTTCGCGCACTGCTGTTCAATCACAATAGGCCCTGCGCCATCTCTGGGGGCTCGGGCCTAAAAATATATAAATCATGGATATGGCCACATTCTCATTGATTTTATACACTTGACTGCATGTTTCAAAGAATTTCTCTATAGTATACATACATTACAAGTGTATATCAACTCTATTTCTGCTTTTTCATGTCTTCTGTCTTTTTCATTTATTAAATGCATGTACGTTTTTAAATGTAAAAGTCCCGTTTCATTGCTCCACACATGGTCCGCAGTACTCTTTTGACAGCTCCCTCTAGCGGCGGAATGTGATATAAAACTGCACCTGTTGAATTGTCTTTGATTTTTCCTGCCAAGTGGTCTTATGTCAGGTTAGGTAAATGTGAGAGTCAGAATGTTTTAAAGATATATTTCACAGGTTTTATTTTCTTGCAGATAAGAACCAGGAAGTGAGGTGGAGCCAATGAACCCAAGCTGGGATTTAACCCATGTCCATTTAAAGGGTAAGCAATAAAAAATTACGCAGTACTTTGACTCTCACCTTTGATCTGCCTCCTCACAGTGTCGACCTGAGCCATCAGCAGCTGCTCCTCATTTCTCAGGATTTCAAATTTGGTGTCGTAGAGCTCCAGCTGAGTTTCATAAAACTGCAGCTCAAGTTGGTCCACAGAGTCCTCAGGCGCCGTCCTGAGACCTGTGCTGGGGCTCAGGGCTGCAGAGGACAGGGCTCCCATCTACAACACAACAAAAACACATTTATGAGAAGAGATTATGCTTGTTTTTATGTTTCCAAGGCTTCGCATAGTGTACATTTATTCACTCAATCAGTTTCCACCCCTTATATTATTAAGGTTGTAGCTACTTGCTGCTGCTAATAAAGAGACCTAAATTAAAACCATATATTGGTCATAAACAGGTGTGCACACATCTACAGAGCAGGTCTCCAGGACGGGAGCATTCAGGTCTGTGTTAATCCAATGCCAAAATGGACAAACCAGAAAATTCCTTTGAAGGTCAGATTGTGCAACGCTCAAATAAACACAACAACCCACTAACTGAGAAGCAGGTTAAAATTCATGACTGAAGGAAGGTTACTCTGTTTAAAAAGAACATGGAAGCACAAAAGCTTATATAAGCTGTTTATGAAGGTACATGTGTTAGAGTCAACACATAGGATAAACAGGAGCTTCTGCAAGGCTATAGATAATAGCAAATTATTTAGGTTATATGCCGTATTAACAAAATAGAAAGGGTAGCACAGACACAGACTTTGTTCCTTAATCTTGTTACACTATAATAAATTTGTAAAAATATAATATTGTCCGAGGAGTCTGCATGTTCTCCCTGTGTTACATAGTTACTTGGATAGGCTCCAGTACCTGCAATCCATATCAGTGCTACACGGAAGATTAATGCATTCTTTTTCTCACACGTTTTCCAGTTGGAAGTTGTTGGGTTATGCGAGAAGGCAATTTAGATTCACCAATTTAACTACAGCACACGTCTTTGGACAGTGGGAAAGAACCCACATAACGCAGGAAGGACATGCAGACTCTACACACAGACACTGGCAGTCAGTCTATGGATCAAAGGCATGACCTCCTTGCTGAGAGGCAGGGGGCTAATCACTCTGCCACTGTGTACCCCATTCACTGAAGTAAAATTAATAATGACAACTAGATTTGATCAATAAACATCTGTCATCAATGCCTTTGCAAATGTTTTCAAACTTGTACTTATATTCCCACTTTGACCAGTGCTTCTTTGATTTGTATTTCAACTTGGCGTGGTTACTTTGACCTTAATACTTGAGACTTAAGAGTGACTTTGTGTTTTCTTTTACTTGCTTTTACTCATGCGCCTCTTACCCATGTCCACACTGCAAATAGTTTTTCCCTCTGCCATGACGCTTGGCTAAATCAAAACTTAGAACCTTTTTGAATCAAGGGCATTACACTGTCCTGCATCATGTGCTTCCCAATGTAACCATTTCCCAATATTATGCAACGATTTCACTAGCTTTATCCTAAAACCATTACCCTCAGCACATTCCTTGCTTGTCATATGAACTGAGCCACAAAAAAAAAAAAATAAATAAATAAAATAAAAAATACCCATATCAACTGTACGTGGCAATGCTTTTTGAATAGACAGGTCCCAAAAGCTGAATATCTAAATGTGTATATCTCTGCAGACAGGAGTTACGTTGGTGGTGCCAGAGTTAGATTTGGCGTAGGTGCTGCTTGCTGATCTTATTACAAACACATCTGTCTTATGTTAATTTGCGCAGCCTGCGCCCTGAATTGTGATTTTTAGGAGCTTAATAGGATGAATAATTTAGCTGCCAGCCCCATCCAGGTGAAGAGGCACTGATCTGCTTAACAAAATGCCCCGCACATCCCACTATTACCCCCTACAACCCCAGAATAAAACACTGCAGCAAAAGTTTGAATATGTAAACTTTTACAATCACTCACTTTGGGCTGGTACTGGGGGAATTCTGTGTTTTTTATACAGAGGTTTTATAAATAGATTAAAGGATGATAGCAGTCAGAGATCCACGTCAGACTTGAATACCAAGCAGCAGCCCACGCCATATTCATTTGAGATCAGCTCAATGAATGAAGGCCTTGGCAACAGAGAGAAAAACCCTTTTATCACAATTTGGGGGGGGGGGGGGTAGAACAAGTGAAGGGAGCCATTTTAGTCATATTACAACAGCCCAGAGAGGACAAATTCAACAGTACTGAAGGAAGAAGCACATTCGGTGTTTCTTTTTAAACGCATATTCCCAGCTGGAACAAAAGATCCTAATTCCATTTAATTCCATTCATAAGGTTAGAGGATACAAGCCCGTTGTCTCTGTCTGCCTGTCCCAAGCCCGGAAAAAATTGTGGGTTGCGGCATAAAAAAAAAACTACAGACCAAATAAAACAATGGAGATCAGATGATTCACTGGGGCAAACCCTGAAGGAAAGCCTTGCAGTAAGGCTAAAATAATTTATATAAGCATGTCCCTGCAGGGCTACCATAGCTGTTCACATCGTCTAAAAAAGGAGTCTGAGGAGTCAAGTCAGATTTTATCAAAAGGGCCAAAAAACTACACACAACCCTTTTAAATGATCATACAGGACAAAAACAAACACAGGAAAAGCCCATAGCAACCCAGACCCCAACCATATGTGTACATAGCCAATGCTTAGCCAACACTATTACTTACAACTTGTCCTCTTTCTCCAAGGTTCCAGTTGGGGCGTTTTTGTTTAACACTTTTAAACTACAGTACCTATCATCTGAGAATGGTCTGTAATAATTTATTTGTGTTGAATACCTTTTAATTCACACAAACCTTGTCTCTGATGCTGTTTTTCTTGCGGTTAAGGCACATCTCCGCAGCTCTCATGTGCTGTAGTGTTTCTTTGGCCAAAAGGAATCGCAGTTTCTCCAATCTGGGAGTCACACACGCCCAGGCCGCAGCCCCAAAACGACACTTGTCCTCCTCCATCTGCTTCACCATTCCTACACACGGGCATAGCAGTGAGTCAGTCAGCACAATTATATATTGTACAGCATGGACAAAATTTTTGAACTAAGTAAAGTTTAATTTGACATTAAGGCGAGTATACAGTATACAGTATGTAACGCATTGCCCACCCAATAATATATAAAAAGGGCATTCAACTAACATGCATTTAAAGGTCCCCTATTATGCTAAATCAACTTTTTACAGCTTTTAATCTTAAGCTTTTAAATGTTATAATGTTGTTTCCACCTCAAATACATACCGGCCGTAGTATTTTGTTACATTCACGCATGTTTGAGTAACCCTGTATGAGGCTATTCCCTTCTCAAGAGCTGAAAATGCTTGAGTCTAACCGCTCTACACAGACACATGAAACCAGGAAGTGCTCCTGTGCATTCCTAAGCCCACACACTGTCCCCGGACTCGTTTGGATATTTTCAGTGCCTAAACTGCCGTCACTATGAAGCCGCCGTCAGCTCATTTATCTATTTGTTAGTTTCATGTTGCTAATAGTCATGCTAAATATAAATTTTTTACTCTGTCCATTACCCACCATTGCCAGCAGGGGGCGAAAACTAATCCAAGTGTTCTCTAAAAAGTCAAAGTAACAGCTCTCCTTGAGGTTTCTCTTTTTCCCCATAGCTGTTTTTGTAGTGATGTCCTGGGACTGTCTATTTACTATTTGTTTGTTTATGTCTATTCCTGTAAAACCCTTTGAGGTAACTGCTGGATATTGGGCTACATAAATAAAATTTTACAGAATTGAACAGCACCCCAAAAGTAAACTCCCGCATTATTTAAAGTTATAAAACGTGAAATGCTACTGCAAAGGTGCCAAAAAATGATTTCAAAAAGCATAATATGCGGCATTTAAATAATGTCGATAACAAATTCCTTATATCTTAATTTAGAATTGCAGCTTTAGAGAGAGGTAAATACCTTTAACAATAGGTACACCCACTGATGTAGTTGTAATCAGTTTGTTTGCAGAATTTCACATTATTGGTTTGTAATGTCTTTGGTCGAGTGAAAATATTCTGTGGCGTAAATTCTATTGCCAAAATGTGCATAAACCCCCTGTTGTTTACAAGCATTAATGGTGTCTATTGTGTAAGAGTGGTCCGGGGAGAAAGGATTTGGCCACCACAGGGTCAAGACACTAAGCTCATTTAAAGCGTGCTAGACATTACACAACCGTTCAATCATATTCTTAGGCAAAAGTAGTTCAGTCATTAAAATACCTAACGGTTTTAAAAATAAAGGTCATGATCTTGTATTAGGTTTCTAGATACATAGAAGTTAGCCAGTTATAACCACAAAAGTAGTACCATTAAGTAGTATCATTAAGAAACCTTGTGCTGATGACTAAAGCTGGGAAAAAGTCTTCATTAGTCTAGACTGGTCTTTTACAGAGCCTCCCCTTTGGATAAGAACAGAAACAGTGATCTGAGAAAGGGCCCGGGACCACAGGGGAAGCTAGATGCAGGGTGAGTATGATAATTTTATATAACAAAGTCACTTCAAGGCTTTGAAAAACACAGACTGCATAATGTTAGCCTGCAGCATTATCTCATACTTTCTGCAGGTTTAATCTAGGACTTTTTAATATTAACACGATTTAAGTAGGACAGCAGCATATTTACATACTCTGGATTTTCAGGTTTTATATGTGGTTATATAAATATAGCATAATCAGATAAATAATGAGCACAACTTTAGGGGAGAAACATTCATTAATTCAGACAGGCACACATAAGAAAAAAATAAACCAGCTAGACGTACCCACTAAAGCTTTTGATGTCTGTGCGAAGTAGGTGACGGTGATGTCCTGAATGGAAGCCACGGCACAGTCTGCTTTCACCCTCCACTCCTCTGCCTCTTTCTGCAGCTCCACGATCCTTTTGGGACCCAAATCCTCAAACTCCAATGACTTCTGCTCAAGACATATGAGTTTATTAGTTTATTTATGTAGTTTATGTAAAATACAGCAAGAAGTATTTTTTATTGGTACATTCTTTATAGTTGTAGTGCAGTGCTAAATCCATACAACCACTATTGGGAATTTATTAGGACTGTATTGTGAGCTATTCAAGGTCAGTCAAGTGAGCTAAATGTTGGTCATATGCGTATTCATCCATCTGGTTTTGCTATCCAAAATCATCAGCCTCCTGTAATATGACAAAGCTAGTTTCTGTTCCTAAATGTTAATAGCTTTATTATTAATCCTAAGAAGCTCAGTACGTAGCTGCTGCTTGTTGTAACTATACAGTAACTAATGTAAGACAATGCTTATGAATAACAATGAATGATATAAATTCATTAGTAGCTTAATATCATCAGTTGGACATCTCTAAATTGACACAGTATCAAAACGGGAGAACTAAAATAATTTCTAATCATTAATAGAAATAATATTTGTCTTGTTGATTTGAGGTCATATGATTTTAGCCCTAAGAATAAGTGCTGTGTGGACATTTACCAGGATCTCCATCTTGTAAAGGCAGGCCAGCTCTCTCATGTCTCTGAACGGCTGCAGCAGGTATTGGAAGAAGCTTGTCGCCACGGTGACCAGGTCGTGGTAAGTGTCGTCCTCTTGTTGGTAAATGTCAAGCAGCGCAACCATCCGGTCAACGCTGCTATGGCTCTGCAGCAACTGTGAGGACAAAGTGAGACTGTAACCCTCAACATGCTTCTTTTTTATTTTTGTGTAGTGTTTTAATTATTGTACTAGTGTGTTAATGAAATGACAACATTATATTTGATGCTATTTCATTAAAATTTTCAAATAATAAATAATACAAATTTAAAGCTCTTGTGTTATTGTTGTCAGTAAGTTGGAACAGATTACAACATCATAACAATGACTAAACAGGGTGCTCGGTGGCAAAGTGGTTAGCACTCCTGCCCCTCCGAAGACAAATATGTGTGAGTGAAATGAGTGAATCTAAATTGCCCACAGTGAATAAATAAGAGAGCGATTGTCTCTCTGTGTATGTCTCCAACTTATGTACCCTGCCTAAGGCCAATAGTTGATGGGTTTGCCTCCAGTTTTTAAATAATTTTTTAAATATAAATTCAATAATAAAATTGAATATATTTAATTGAAATACTGTATGTTGTTTTATTATTTTTACTTCTTATATCTTTATTGTATCTTTCCAGTATGTATTTTTTACTTTAAAGACAGAAATTGCTGAGATTTCTATTAGTGTCCACACTATGCATTGATATAGTGAAGACTTTTAAAAGCACTGTTTCAATTTCAGGATTGTGTTTCAGTCAAAACAATCACAGAAATGTCTGTACTCACAACCTAAGACAGATAATAGGGACATGCCTGTTTGAATTTATCAAAACAACCCTTTTAGTAGACCAGCGGTAAACAGAATACACGGCATGCTGGCTATTTTAAGTGGTACAAGGGAGACAGATTTTTTTTAATGATGAAAAAGCCATTGAAAATATAATTATATAAATTAGGGTTCTGTGCCTTTTTTGGACCTTACAAAAATGATGTTGACAGAGTAAAACAAGTATTGTTTTCTCAGGCCAATAAAACAGATTACAGAGACCAGTGCATTAATTTTCTTTTGCTTATTCATGTTATGGGCTGCAGGTGGCTGAAGCCTATCACAACAGCTATGGGCCTGAGGCAGGGTACACCCTAAACAATGGCCAGCTACTGGCAGGCCTGAAATTAAATCTGGTATTATATAACAAGGGGCAATTAGGACTAATTCTCCTGATACTTACATGTTTTTGGTGGTGAGAGAAAGCAGTAGAGAAAAGAGAGAGGCCACAGCAACATAGAGACTCCAATCAGAGTAAGCAAGCATTAAATACATTTCCTTCTGTCTTTCCCCGGGACCCCTGTTGTATTTACAGCCCCTATACAATTGTCTTGCGCCCCTGCTGCAGCTGTCTCACCTGTCGCAGCTCACTCTTCGCTCGGGACATCTCCTCCTGCATGGTTTTCTTCTTAAATTCCTGCAGGTTTTCGAAGTAATCGTCCACGTCCTGTTCATTCTGGGAAAACAACGTATCCAGCACTATTTTACGTCCACAAACATCTATGGCCGTGCTAAAATACTTCTCCAGCTTCCTGCACGGCGTGTCAAAGTCCCTCTCGTCGTCCTCCTCCTCCCCGGGGCTCGCCCTGCGATTCAGGAAGAGCAAATCCCAGATATTGCCCCCTTCAAACTCCGACAAATCCGGGAAACAGTTGCCTAAAACGTCTGCCACGCACGAAAACTGCTGGTGTATGTTTTTTAAATCGTTCACGGAGAAAAGTCCAGCCCAGCTCATCTGACAGTCCCCGGACACCTCTGCTTTACGTCGCTGTCGCTGTAACGTCCTGTTGTGGCAAGTGACAGCAAACTTGCCCTCGATCACGTTCCATTGTACGATAAAACCGAGCTTGAACGTCTCAGTTTCCTCAAATATGTTGCTTTTGACCGCCACCCACCCATCCAGGCTGTCCGGTCGCTCACAGTCAGCGTTATTCATCTTAAAAACATATGATTTCTCACTGACGCTGCGAAACTGCTGGCTCTGTTTACAACGTCCGCCATTTGCGTGACGTATGACGCCTTCACGCACTACGTTACGTTGGGAAATAACTGATATTCGTTGACTGCCATACTAATGTATTTTTCTCTTTTCTCCCTAATATTTTAGGTCTGATTTAAATACACAAAAGGCACGTGAATCAAATGATAAACCCTATCTTAATAGCTTGAAAACGTGGCCAAACATATAATTTTCTTATAATTAGCAATTTCTTTTTTATAATAAAGGACCGTTTCCGTTTTTAGTGAACGTATCACAATGACTGTCCTAGTCCGTTCAACTTTAACCTTCAAATCACATGGTTGGGAAATTCCCATTTCTACAGCGATTAGGCCAACATTAATCATTTATTGCGTTCAAAATGAAACCATAACAAATTAAATTAAAAATACATTGCCCTCTTTGACTTTGTACACATATTGTTTTCACTAATCACTGTGCATTTGAACTGAGTAAGTGACCCAACACAATTTTCTGTCATGTAATTAAACAATTTTAAATTGTTAAAAAGGGACGTCTGGTCACCCTACTCAATGCTATAATATAGGCATAGTGTTATGACAGTATGCTTTTTCTGTCATGCTTTTAATCATGTTGAACTTACATTAGTTACATTATTATGTCATTACCAACTATTATACGTTAAATTCATACAAATAAAGAATGACAGGTGTTTTCTTGATTGTTGATTTAAAATTAGCTCCAGTGTCTTCAAGACAAATCTGTGTATTTTTTTCTAAGATAGTGTCCCATATGCATTTGGATGTTTGACATGCCTGTGGACACATGAGCAGCCTGTGTCCCATCTATTTCTGTCCCAGCCCTGGTCTGAAGAGTTGCACTGCTGTGGGCTGGACGTGTGGACTCTGTGTTACTCTGAACTGAGAGTTTGGAAAAAAATGGTCTTCGCCTGAATGAACCAGGTAGATATACAAAATGTATTCTTTATTTGTGTAAGGTTAGGTTATGTTTATTATTATTATTATTATTTTATAACTTCATTTGCATGTCAGTGGTGTTCAGCAAAGGCTTGGTTTTAACGTGTATGGTGTATGTTTTGCTGTTGTTGTCTTGTTGTCTGTTTTTTATGTAATTTTTTTTGTTTAACTCAACATGTTGTATTGTAGCTTGCATTAGTGTCCATCACAAGTGCAAATCTGACAACTAACCCATACACATAAAACATCACACTACTATTCCCTTGCATAGTTGCACTTCCAACACCATTATAAAAAGTAAAATTAATGTTTGTTACATGAATACACTACTCAAGTTTATGGCCACTTCTCATCACTGTTCCTCTCAGTCAGTCTCCTCATGGACCTGTACGAGATCCTTGGGGGCCAACTGGATGTGATTGATGAAGAAGCAGAGCAGCAGGATTTCAGCCGAGAGTCCGGCCACATGGAGGGCTTCAGTCTGGGACAGGACAGAGGGCCAGTGCAGGGGAGAAGCACCTTACAGAGATTTTCAGTGGAAACCAATGAGTCTCTTCACTTTGAGCCTTGTAACTCACCGTCTCCCACTACAGCTGACGACTGGACATGACGATGTGTTTAGAGATACCGAGGTAGGGGCTGGACTGGGCACTTTGTAGGAATTATGTTTATTATGAACAAAACTGTTGCCATTAAACCATGTTCTCATTTGCCATGAGGTGTGTCCTTATAGTCTGTTGTCTGTTTTTCAATTGTTTGCAGAACGAGAGTGAGGTGATTCGTAACAAGCTTCAGCAGAAGGTTGCTGAGATGGAGAACTTTGCAGGACATCTGGAAGAAATCTTCCTCACTGTGGAGGTACATGCCACTTTACTCTTTACCAAGATGTAATGTAATCATTTTTGTAGTACACATTTGAACAGTCAAAATATATATTTTGCAAAAAAATAGACTTCACAACTAGTGGTGGAAAATAACCGGACATTTTGATTTGTGTGAAGAATATGTACTGAGTATGTTACCTAAAAAGTACATTTCATGTTAAATTTTGGAGGAAAAAATACTATTGCTAAAGTCAATCTCTAAATGAGTAAGAGTTGCAGTAGTAGTAGTACTACTTCTAGTAGTGGATTGTTGTTTGTTGTAGCGCTGTACTTAAGAAAACTTTACACTCCTTGCATACTACTACATAGTACTTTTTATTTTACTTGAGTAATATTATTTTAAAGTAACCGATTTTAAGTACTACAGAATGCCCCTGCAATCTGTTGAAAAAAGTGGTGCACCAGATATATTCAAAATACTGCATATACACCAATAAACCTTTTTTTTTTTTCATTTTAATGTTCTTAATGTAATGTTTAATTGTTATATGTATTTTTTCATTAAATATATTTAGAAGCCTATCTAGTTTTTAGAATAGACTAAAGTAAATGTAATTGTAGGAGAATTTTGGCCGGAGGGAGCAGCACCTGGAGCAGCATTACAACGACGTGCTGCAGAGTCTGTCCCAGAGATACGATGATCGGGCGGCCGCACTGCAGGACGAGAAGAAGGGCAAACTAGAGGCTCTGTACGGGCAGCTGCTGAACTGTGGACAGGCTCTGGACACCTCCAAAGAGCTGATCGAGACAGCCCAGGAGGTGTACCGCTGCCAGGACAAGAGGCTGTTCCTGAAGGTATATGGTCCCTAGGACAGTGGTAATTGAATATGTAGTGGTGTAATATAAATAAATACAGCAGACAGTACATTTTAATTATGACTCATTAAGGAGTGATTCTCAGTTGGTGGGTTGGGGTCCAAAAGTGTGTCACGAGGAGGTTAAATAAATTTTCACCTTATTTTAAGCCTAAATATTGTTTTTATTAGATGAAATTATGAAAACAAAAATAAAATACCACAAAGGCCCTAATCAAATTGTTATGTATTGACAGTCTAAAGTTTGTCCCTCTGTGACACTGCTGGAATTATCCCTTTAAAACAATGGTTTTTACCTGCTCTGATCACCTTTTTTGTGACACACTTTTTACAAAACCAAAGTTGATTTTCTATATTATTTTTCCATGTCCCTGGGACAAACTCAGGTTGTACTCTTGTGTAGGTTGTAAGTGCTCGAGATGAATTCATGAATTTTTACCATGATCTTTACTGCACATTTTGAACAGACTTTTAAAAGTGTTCACCATTTCATGTAATTTGATGATTGATGATTTTTTTTTCTGATATTAATTTTGTAATTTTTCTTCTCTTTGTGTTTGACTTCTGTGACAGACTGTTATGCCTACCATTAAAAGGTAATTATTATGCTGCCTTTTGTGAACACTTGTAGCATGGTGTGAAAAGGTTGCAGTGTGAAATACCTTCTGCATACATCTTGGATTTTTCATCTCCCTTCGATTTTGTTCTGTGCAGGATAGAGGAGTTTGCTAAAGAAGACATGGACCTGACTCTGTCCACATCATTGGAGTTTAACACATCGCTCTCAGATCTGTCTGATGTCAAAACCATGATGGACTCAATCAATGTGGTACCAGGTCTGATCTACTCTACTCCTCTTTCAGCCTGTTTCATCAGCAGAGGGTAGCATTGCAAAGAGAAAAGCCTTGTAGGATCCAATATCAAAACAACACAATAAAAAATGAATGTTTTTTGGTTGCTAGATACAACTTAAAATTAAGTTGCCCTAGATATAGAGGCCAAAACTCTGTTGTTGACAAATGAACCAGTTGTGCTCTTAGGCATTTTTTGTTTAGAAACCAGTGTGTAATTTGAACTGGATCCTGCCGGTGTTCTGGGGAATTCAGTCCCCCATGTCCCTCCAGGACTTTCTCTCATTTTAAGGTATTTTTATGACCTTCTTGAATTAAACACATACTGTATGCATCATATTGTACAAGTGTATTCACAACTCCAGCAATTTGCTATATGTGATTTCCTCATGCCAGTAAGTGACCAGTAAGTGACAAAGTGTTTTCAGTCTTGAGAAATGGAGAGGTTCAGCAGACACAATTACTCAAACAAGCGTAGATAAATCAAAATACTACTTGAGGTATGTTTTTCAGGTGAATATAAAAATATAACATAAAAAATCTATATAGCACAATAGGGATTTTTAACTTAGGCTTTTAAAAATGAAAACAAGGATCTCAGAAGTGATTTTTGCTTTTTGTATTCAGTGTATTCAGTGGCAGCAGTAGCTCAGTTGGTAGAGATGTCCATCCACTAACCCAAAGGTTGGCTCGATTGGTTCAAGCCACACTGCTGGCATTGCATACTGTCATTGTGTCTTTGGGCAATACACTCCACCCACCTTACCTATGAATGTGTCAGTGTGACTATGTGTTTGTGGTGGTCAGAGGGTCCTAGGCACAAAATGGCTACCATGCTTCCGTCACCAAGTGTGACTGAGGAACTTTGAGTCTCTAGAAAAGCGCTATATAAGACTGATAATTATTATTCAGTGGGTTTGTTTATAAATCCTGTGTGAGGGCTGCTTACACTGTAATATTATAGTACCTTTTCACTTCTAAAACTGATGTGCATCTCACATCCATTCCCTCTTAAACCTATTTTATGTGGTTATATTGCAAAAAAAATAATAAATAAATAAATAAAAATATAAAAAATTATTTGATCAGCGGGGGGCATTAAAAACAACTGTTTATTTGATTTAATGGCGGGTCTAACAAAAAACAGGCATTTCCCCCGGGGATGAGGCTTAACATCTTACGTCACACACTCAGTTGGCGGCCGTTAAAGTCAACCTTATCTTGAATAAACAAGTAATAAACTATAAATATAGAGTTAATTTGGTGACAGATTAAGGGATAAGACTAGGGTTGATTTATTCCTTTGCTGTCAGCATAGAATTACAGGAAAATGCAGGTAATGCAGAATCTTACATTTCGTGCCCGAGAGGTCAACTTGGGGCTGCCACTAAGTAAAGCAGTGGACATGTGGAGCCTGGGCTGCTGCCTTGCCGCATGGTTTCTTGAAAACTACCCTTTCTTAGCACGTTCCGAATATGATGATCTGAGTAAGATTGTCCACTTCATTGGAACACTGAGGATGAGCTATTGACCAAGGGATTATTTGCACAGTTATTTTTAGTTCAGGAAGAATCGCAGTGGAGACTAAAAACTCAGCTGGAATACAACACACAACAAATGGCAGTTCTGAAAGGTATAAAACTCGCCTGACTGCAAAGACTTTAAAGATCTTATTAAGAACCACAAGACACATCAGACATTCCCACACTGTGATGACAGGTCAGCTTTTTTTGACCTGCTCAAGAAAATGTTTGAATGGAATCCAGAGAAGAGGATTACACCATCTGAAGCCTTACTTCATCCTTTCATAACTATGGACCATTTGCCAGCCAATGTTTGTTACACTGAAGTGTCCCATTCTTTGATGAGTGTTGCCTTGACTCAGATTCCCCCACAAGAAGAAATGCTCACTCCCTCCAATGATGAGCAGGGAGCAGATGCCACCAATGAAGAGCAAAGAGATGAAGGAATGACCTGTGCATCAGATATGGCAGTGTTACAACCCAGTGGACCATCTGATGTTGATGATATCAATCCCCATCAACACATTCAAGTTGAGCCTGACACTGCTCTGGAGATATTGACTGTTTTAGATGCACTGATGGAGGACTGTTCTCAGGAACTGCCATCGGACCTACTGAAAGACACTGATGGATCTTGCACCCAAAATGTTGACAGTACAGGGGCCAACACAAAGAAGCCCAAGAAAGCCATCTGGTCATTTTTGGGCAGGCTTGTTCCATGATCAGTTTGTGTGTCAGTGGAAAGGATTTTCAAGTCTATGAAAACAAACCCAGCAAGCCGATCTTTCGAAAGCCAAAATGGGCCAATTTCTTTCAGGCGATCAGAAAAGGCTCTTCAAAGTCCTGGGCCTTCCAGGCATTAGGCTCACTACATCATCTCCAGCTTCGATGACGACCAATACTTCGTGCCCAGCAAGCTTCATCAGGGTGCTTCACCTTAATGGAGATGCCTTAATGCACAAATGAGGTCCAACCAACATCAGCAACAAAAATTCTTGAAATAATAAAAAACAAAAAAAAATATATATTTTGAGTCCATGTTGTAAAGTTTTATTGTCTCTATATGATTTCAAATAGGTTCAGGATTTCAACTAATTGTTGTTTGACATGCCCTGAGTTGAAGTGAAAATCAATTGTATGAGAGTAAAAAATGTTTAAAAATATTAAAAGAATCATAAGTCAAGACTGTGATGTGAGTCAACACTAAAAACTTTAGTTCCTTGGCCCATTTCTGATCTTTCCCATGTGAATAAAAGAACATGCAGATGGCGTGACGCTTTCATATGATCAAAATACTAATAGTAATAGACAATATGTACATATGTAAATATGTTTAAATCAAATATTAGTTTTATTGATAACAATAGTACAGTTGAGTTGAGTTTTTTTACATTTTTTGTTTTGGTTCTAAAACTGCATCACTGATCATCCAATCAGAAAAGAGACCGTTGTTTTAATTTAGACTGCAGTATCACTTTCAAACCAGTAAGAGGACATGCTGCTTACGGTATCTTTAAGAAGAAGAAATGTAGTCAACAAAATTATTAACTCAGTAGAAGTAAAAAAAAAAAGTAATGTGCGGAATGTATAATTTACTTACATTCATAGGCACTTCCCTTTACAACCCATAAAATGAACAGTAGATAATGAATGGATGGTAAAACTATACTAGGTAGGTAGGCCCAAATATGTCCAGAATATTTGATTGATAATATTTTGTGTTTTTTCAGCTCCATCTGCCCCAGTCATCAACCCGCAGACTCCTAACTCGGCCTCCCAGACGTCTCTTCATGTTTGTTGGAGCCTGTTTTCGGACGACACAGTAGAGTACTATGAGTTGTACTACTGTCCCGTTCTGGAGGACTGTCCCCCCAACAGCTCCTCCTCTGCACCTTCTTCAGGTAACCCCCTTCCCTGCCTGAATAAGGACAACACCCTCTGCTTTTGGCACATTCGCAGATTTATAATTATCTTGTGTTGGCTTTACAGTAAACCACGTGAAGGTGAAGGAGACTCATTGCACTGTGACGGACCTGCTGCCTAATGCTCAGTACGAACTCTGGGTCACAGCCACCAACACCACAGGGATCAGCCCGGCCAGCGAGAAGGCCCTCTACATGACCGGTAACAAGTGCTCTGCTCTCAAAAAGATATTTTTGACATGCAAAAACATATCTTATATTTTAAATGGTTAATTCTGCCAAAAACAAAGGGTTTGTTTTTTGTCACAGTTGGTTTGTTTGCCTGTCAGCAAGATAACTCAAAAAGTGATGGCTTGTTATATAATTTTCAAGGGGTCAGTAATTGGACCCAGGATGCAGGGATTTGTTATGGGGGAATTCAATCAATCAATCAATCAATCAATTTGTACCACAAGAATAGAGCTTGAGATATTAACAAGAGCCACAAGGGGTCAGTAGAAAAAATTAGCTTTAGTGGATTCCTGTGATACAGTCTAAGGAGGGTGGAGCATTTACCTCTGAACTACCCTGATTTGAAACCTTGTCTGGGCACTGCAACAACCATCATTAAAAAACAAATTATTTATGATTTAGTTCAGCAGTTCTCAAATTATGGGTCAGGATTAACAGCTTATTTAAAGCCTTAAAATGTTTTGATTAACTTAGAAACAGGTTAAAAAGAAATGTGCTATAAAGGCTGTAGGAAAATAATTTAAAATTCAAAATATTGTTAAAAGTGACACAAAAGTGTCACATTGAAATAATCAGGTTTATCATGTACTCTAATACTACAAGAGCCCTAGCCCACCAACAGTGATTATTATATTTTCCTTTTTTATTGCATTGGTAAAGTATCTGTTTAATTTGAGCATGGGGGCATGTCTGTGTCTAATAAAGAGCTCTAGAGATGCTTTATCTGAAGTTATTCTTTAGTTAATTCAAAATGGTTGTTGTTCAGATTTGTTTGTAATATTCTTTAGGCAAAAACACTTGACCTACTTCTCATAACCATTTCTAATCATGCATTAATGTTTTTCATGTTTTGTTAAATATGAATTAGGTTGGTATGTTGTGGAGAAAGAGTACTTGAAAATTTGATTAAAAGTAGATTTTGGGACAAGGGTCTTTTCTAAGATGAACAGTAAGTTATGATAGGTAGATAGTGGTATACATCTGTGGCTACCATCTGGTCTGACTGTGGGACCCAATTTATCCCTGATCATTTTATTGTTATGCCACTTTTTCTTCTTCTTTTTTAATTACAGTATTTTACTTTGACATTTACAGCAATTTAAAAAAAAAATCTATTTCTCTGTTCTCAATCAAAAACAATACTGTATTTAGACTTCGAATAAGCTGAACATTACATTAAACATGTGGCCGTAACAAAGCATAACTTTAAGCATGGGTATCTCACCTGTGGGGGATATAACACCCATACTTTTGGGTATGGGTGTTACCAACGTACTGTATTATTATGAGAGACAGTAACAGTGTAATTTCATATTCCTCCCAGTCCCGTCTCCTCCGGTCATTGATCAGAGGCAGTATATGAGCTGTCCCGAAGCTGCCCTGATCCGCTGGGAGTCAGGGAACACCAACCCAGTCGACTCGTACACCGTGGAGATCAGCAAAGTGGGCAGTGATGGGACGGAGAGCGACATTAAGGAGTAAGTCCAGATTATAAACAATAGATGCACAGGTACATGGCCCGGGCTAGGGTAGTGGTTCTCAAACGTTTCATTCCACCTCAGAAAATATCGGGCTTTCAAAATACCATTGTTAATGGATTAAAATGAGCCTACATGACACAAATAATGACTTAATCAAGACTAATCCAGGACTAAACCAGGGCTAAACAGGACTAGGACAAAACCATAACTATAGCAGATCTAAGCCAGACAAAACCAGGACAAATCCAGGCCTAAACTAGTCTAACCCAGGGCTAAACCAGGGCTAAACAGGAAAAAGACATTACTGTACGAGAGTTAAACCAGGCCAAATCTAGGACTCAACCAGACTAACTTAGGACTAAACCACACTGTTAAATTTTTTTTGTGAAAACTCAAAAAGTCAAGGCAAGAGGATTCCTCAAGATTTTTGAGTTTTGGGGCCAACTCAAAATCTCAAGTTTTCAACAATTAATATTTTTTATTCACCTAATTTAACGTTCATATGTCTAAAAACTTTCAATTTTAAGTTTTACTCACTATCATTATTTTTTTAACTTGTCTTACAGCCAATAGACTATCCATTGTTCAGAAAGAAAATATTATTAGTGATAATAATAAAAACTTAATATACTAAATTTAACAAAACAATTTTACAATTTTAGCAACTTTTTCTGAACAATGGATAGTCTGTTGGCTGTAAGATGAGTTAAAAAAATAATAATAGTGAGTAAAACTTAAAACTGAAAACTTTTAGACATATGAACATTCAATTTAACAAGAAAAACAAACAAACAAACAAAAAAAGTTAAAACATGAGATTTTGAATTGGCCCCAAAACGCAAAAATCTTGAGGGATTCTGTTGCCTTGAATTTTGGAGTTTTCACAACATTTTTTTTTACAGTGCAGAGCTTAATAGAGCTTAACTAAAACAGGATAAATCAGGTGCAAAACAAGATCTAAACCAGACTAATCCAGGACTTAATCTCACACTAAACCAGGGCTAGACACAACAAAACAAGGACGGATCCAGCAGTGAACTGTTCCTAAACCAGAACTAAGCAGTGGCCTAAACTTCAGCTTACTCCGACCACAGTAAGACTAAAACAGGAATAAAGCTGGCTCTACTATTTTCTAAACCAGGTATGTAAATCAAATAAATCATATAAATATTATGTTAAAACAATTGTTAAAAACTCAAATTAAAAATCTTAAATCTTCTGCCTTAAACAGATTGAGACTAGTCTAAAATTTGTGCATTCAGAAAACATTCTCATATGTGGTCCTGTTCATTAAAAAGGCATTTATGAACAACACAGAGTTAGTGGTTGCGTGGGACTCTGAGGCCCGACGGTTATAACGCAGCTGATTCATGACACACTTTGTCCCAGAAAATCTATTATTAGTCTCAGCTCCTGCAGCAGTGTTTGACGCAGCGAATACCGTCCCCATCAGGGTGAATACATCTGTTTGTATTAGTGTAACTTTTCTTAATCTATATATAAGTGTTTATTAAACTTTGTAATATGATTTGGTAAATGCTGTCCTTTACTCTATTGCAACTAACTAGAACTACTTTGGGTAGCAATTTTTATGTTTTTATATAATGGTTTCTGAAAATGCATAATGTTTTCCTATATAAAGGTCCTATAAAATGTTTTGAACACATTTGCATTAATAGTTCAGGTTTTATAACTTATAATAATGTATGAAAAACATCTTTTACGGAGCTGTTACTTTCACTTTGCAGAGAACGCTTGAAGTTAAGTGTCTGACACCCCCTGCTGGCAACAGAGGGGACTGGACTGAGCATAAAATGGCTATTTAGCACAGCTATAACCAACATGACTCTCACAGACATAGATAAATGAGCTACTTTGCCATGATGGTAGTTTAAGCACTGAAGCTATGGAAGCAATGACAGTGAATGGGCTTTAGAATGAAACAAAATACTACCCCAGATATGTTTTTGAGGTACAAACATTGTAATATGGTTAAAAGCATAGAAAAGTATTGCAGTAAGTCTTGCTAGTTTATCTACTAGTGGCTATTGATGGTACTGCAACTAAAACCTCTCACTCAAACCACATTGTTTACTACGGGGACAACACTGTAAAAATTACAAATGTTCTGTATTGCAGATTGTATCCTTCACATTACATGATCACTCCCTAATCTCTGTATTTTTTCTGGTTTATATGCAGGTCCATAGTAGCGGTTCCCACCTGTCAGTGTCTGGTTCAGCTCCAGCCAGGACAGTCCTACATCATCTCTGTCCGAGCTGTGAACATCGGGGGTCCCAGTGACAGGAGTGAGGGTCTGACTGTGTCTACAACAGGTGAGGGGACCCACATTACAGACACACAGTTAGGGGGACTTTTATTTTGAAGTATTTCAGAGACAAGTTGTTTAGGCTAAGATTAGTACCATAAAGTTACATTACTTCACTTGTATTTCTGATGTATATATTTTATGATAATGGTTCTCAGCTGGTCTCATTTGCAATTTTTCAAAATTATTTCAACATAACTCTGTTTCTTTTCCATTTGTAAGTAATTAAAACAACATTTGGGCTTCAAATCAATACACTAAACATTGAAACTTGATCCACTTCCCTGTAACCCACCAGGGAGTCTGGTGTAATAGATGTAACAGCACCACCAACAGCCCGAGGGAGGCTTTTATTTACAAAGCAAATGTAAACCATTTTTATGCTCAATAATCTCCCAGATGGACTCATCATCATGCACTGTACACAGTGTGTGGCAGTAAACCCTTTCATCTTTGTCCTCTCACAGTGGTAGAGTGATTACTGCTCTTGTCTCCCAGCAAGAAGGTCATGAAATCAATCCTCAGGCGGGTTGTCACTCAGTTTCTCTGTGGAGTCTTCATGTCCTCCGCGTGTTACTGTGGGTTCTTTCTAACTTCCTCCTGCTGTCCAAAGTCATGTGTTTTGTGAATGGCTGGCTATCTGGAATGTGTCTCTAGATCTTAGCTCTGCATCTAACTGACCACTGTCCAGGACCCCGCCTGGGGCCCATACTCATTGTTTTTTCATTTTATAAACATGATCTATTAGTCCGTCCTGTTCGTACTGGTTGTGCATCCTCCTGCTGTAGTTCTTCCTGAGGTGTCTGTTTTTACCACAGTAGTTTTTTTTTTTTTTTCCTGACCCTGATGGAGAGACTGGGTAGTTTGTGTGAATATTTGTTTGTCTCTGCAGGGCTGTTGTGATATTGAAGCAAAATGTAAAAAAAACAAACAAAAAAAAAAAAAACACTGAATTTTAACAGTTTTAAAAACATACTCCTGCAATAATCCTTGTTGTGACTAAATATTAACATATATTGTCTGTCTATAATGAGACAGAATATCCACCAGTGGTTCCCAACCTTTTTTGTCTTGTGTACGCCCTGTACTTTTTGTTATGACCCTAACTCATACATTCTTTTTCGTCTTCTTCTCCTTCTTCTTCTCCTTCTTCTTCTTCTTCTTCAAAAAAAAAAAAAAAAAAAAAACAAATTAAAAAATCGATAAAATAAAATACATTTTATTCAAATTCTCCTGCACTTTTTTATTTTAAACTCAAATTAAGGATAAAACTAAAAATAAATTTGCCTGCCTTTAAAATATTAAAATAAAATGTAACAATATTACATTGAGTTATTTTATTATATATTTTATGTTCAAAATAAACTTAATGAATGAACATTAATAATAATAATTTTTAATTCATAATAAATTTACAACATTTGAACAAAAATGTTATTGCTTTGACTAACTTTTCTTTTAAAACATGTTATTAAACTTAAAAATATGTAACAAAATATCATGTTCAAATGATATTATTTAGCAGTTTCACCTCCTTTTCATCAGTCTGTTTTAATAGTTTAATATAAAAGATAACAAATATTTTCTTATCAACTTTATAAAACAATTTCTGGCACCCCCTGAAAAGTGCTTACATGTCCCTAGGGGTCCCCATACCCCTGGTTGGGGAACACTGCTATACACCACTAAACTTGTGTCTGTTCCCCTGGGCAGGTACATACTTCAGTATTCTGGAGGAAACATCCCACCACTGTCTGTGCTTCTCTGAGGACTGGCTCACTATCAGTTATGGATATGAGGACCCGCCTATAAGTGCAATGGCCTTTGACGACATTGGCTTTACCAGGTATTACCACTGCACAAGACAGTCAACCATTCTCTCGCACATTCATTCACAAGGGGCCATTTTCAAAAGTTACAAATTCATCCTAAGACATACATCTCTTTGGACGGTGGGAGGAAGCTGGGGTACCATTCACCTCATGTATTGCATTACTTACAGTCACTGATGGACAAAGTACTCAACTTCATTACTTGAGTAAAAGTATAGATCCTCCAGGTCAAATATTACTCCAATACAAGTAAAAGTCGCTAAGAGAAAAATTTTACTTAAGTTAAAGTACTGGAGTATGTGCTTTCAAAAATACTTAAAGTATTCAAAGTACTTAAAGAAAAAGAAACTTTTTTTGTACAGTGTGTTTCAAATGAGTGCAGTCGACAGTTTGGTTTAAAATGTCTACTACATCAAGTAAATTTGCAGCTCCAAAAATATGAATAAAATACATTTTACATAATTTTAGTGATGAAATGTGAGGATCAGCTTAAAACCATACTAGATAAGATTGTTCTACAGCAGAAACAAGCCATATATTTTATAAATAAGTCTGGGTTTTATGATCATACTAATCAATTATTTTTCAATTGGTTTATTATAGAATTGTGCAAATAATGTTCAAAGCAAAAGCTAAATCACTTCCAGATTGTGTCCAGAGGTTCTTTTTAGTTCTTGAGAGTAAATATGAGTAGTATTATGTAGTAAATAATTATCTTTAGTAAGTCAGTTGTCTTTTGGTTTTAATACAATTTTTCTGTAGAAGTTACTTTTGTTTTTTTTTTTAGAAATGTAGTGGAGTAAAAAGTATTATATTTTTCTTTTAGATGTAGTGGAGTAACAGTAGTAAGTTACCCCTAAAAATATTACTCAAGTAAAGAACAGATTCTCAAAAGCTATACTTAAGTACAGTACAGTAAATTTACTTCATTACTGTCCACTTCTGCTTATAGTCTGACATTTTACATTACTTTTGTCTCTAGGTGTGTGGCTGTTTTGGGAGACCTCATTCCTGTCAAAGGTCGTCATTACTGGGAGGTGGAGGTGGACGATGGGACAGAGTATAGGATCGGAGTGGCTTATGAAGACACAGACAGAAACTCGTATCTGGGAGCCAACAACACGTCCTGGTGCATGAGGCACATCCTCACCCCATCCCGGTAAACAATACTAGTCTCAAATGTTATTTTCTGCATACCCCAGAGTCTCCAATATGAGCTTTCTGATCCACCAAGCAAATACGATGGACTTCACAGAAACTAGGCCAAACCTACAATATATTTTAGCAACACAAATTTTCTATTCCTCAGTATTGTGCTGTCTCGTCACAAATGTTCTGCCAACAACAGTTTCATTTTATTTCTGCAAACATATTTTGCAAGCTTCATATCTGTTTTTAACTATTGCAATGGATGCTCAATTTAACAGAGCACTGCTTTATCTTCCTCCCCTGCCCTGAGTGCTGCCTTGGGACATGCTTATTATAACAGCAAATAATGTACACGGTTCATACATTTTTAAGCACCAAATTTAATCATAAGCGCATTCCTATTTCATAATGTACATAAAAGCATTCGTATATACAACTAACCGGTCATTTTTGTAGATATTAATTTGCTAAGTTCCATTTTCAAACCTTCTTTAACACACACAAATGCTTGCAAAAATAAACTTCTCATAACAAAAAACAAAAGAACAAAAAAAAAAAACAACAAAAGAAAACAAAAGATTTTCTTAATGTTATCATATTCTTGTAGGCACAAATATGAGTTTCTTCACAACGGTTGGAGCCCAGACTTGAGGATTACTGTAAACCCGGTCTGGATCGGAGTGGCCCTGGATTACGACAGAGGGACGTTGTCTTTCTACAACGTCGACCTGCAACAGCATCTACACACGTTTCAGTGTAATTTCAGAAACTATGTCCACCCCTGCTTCGGCCTGGACAACCCTGGGGAACTCACAATTCATAACAGCATTGAGACGCCAAAGTTCACTTTTATTTGAGGCCTTTTTCTATATTATTACATCTACAGAACTCTGTGACTGTTCTTAAAATATGCAAAGAAATAAACAAGATTGAGATCTGGACCCACAAGCCAGCGGTGATGCATGGATAGGTATATTGGTGAAATTAATGTGAGAGTGAATGTCTGTCAGTGTGGTACATCTAAAAGTGTTAGCCCTGTGACTAAAAGGGCACTGTCCAGGTTGTACCCCACCTCAGGCTCCACCCACCTGTGACCCCTAATGGAAATAAACAGAAGAATTATGAATATGTCTGTGTGTAAAGAAACAGCCATATTGAATATACAGTAAGAGAGGTTCTCAAACTGTTACAGAGGTGCCATTAATAATTATGAAAGTCTCTGGTAAATGAAATGTCCAATAAATCTGAAATCTATGAAATGCCTATCAAATTTTACGGTCTGGAAGTTTGGACCCCTCTAATTTGTCCTGCCATCTTTTGTCCTTCTCATGTTTTGCCCACTTAAATGTATCTTAAAATATCTACTACTGACATCTGTAAGTAAGACCATATTTCACTGCTTCCGAGACTGGACTGAGAGCCAAATAGTTTCTTGCATTTAGTGTAAAGTTTGTGAACACCTTTTATTACAGTTTTATAACAGTTTTTGATCTACATACAGTCCTAAATGAATAACAATAGATTAGATTTATATTGCACTTTCCAAGCTTCTCAAACCACTTCTCGAGTCCATTATTCATTCACACCCTAGTCACTCAGTGGTGGTAAGCTACTTCTGTTGACCGACACGTGGCTGCCACTTTTTTTTAGATCAGTGGTTCACATTACATTTTAAATGTGACTTCCATCAGTTATGTGTATAAACCAGCCCTGAAGTGACCTGCATGTCCAAAAGAAGACATGACAGAGCCAGAGTTGAGGGACTGTGAAGTAAGGGGCTTCAATAGCATGGAATTGACCTATAATTTCAGAATGTCAAGAGAGATATACCAATACATCTGTCAGGGTCACTCTATTTTTTTTTTTTTACCCAAAACACAAATTTAAGTTTTAAGTTTAAAACCTCTTTTCCACAGACTAGCTCTGCCACTGTTGTCTGCTGCTTCTTACTATTTGATCTGTCCAGTTCCCACCTCTTCCAGAGCAGAATTGTGGCATTTGTGGCATTACATTTGTAATAAAAGTCAGATAAATAGTGACTTGGTCATTTGACTGAGGTCGCATTGCAATACATCAGATAAGACCTGATTTTACACCTCAAATCAAAGTGGTCTGGGTCGCACAAAAAATATGTTTTGTACTGTTCACACTCAAATGCAAAAATGAGATAAAAGGTCACAATATGGGCAAAACGGTTAAATTTTCCTGCAGCCTGAACATAGTAAGAGTAAACACAGTTAAACACAATAACAACATTTTCAAAAGTTTTTTTATTATTCCATGGGAACAGGCATACACCATTTTCCAAGATATGAAAAGTTACTGAATTTAACAATAAGCATTTCATCCTGAAGAACACCGCTACACCTACGCTTCAGCTTGTACCGAGAGGTCTGGCAGGCACCCAAATTACTAAAGAAAATGGTTAAATTTAGCTATAATGTCCAATCTGCATTTGTAGCATCAGAATAATAGCAAACAAACTGAAAAACTGATGTGAGCTGAACAAAAAACAGTTTGAAATAAAAAATAAATGTACTGTTTGAGGAAAAAATGTCAGTTTTTTATAATAGCTGTAGTTACACAAAGGAAAAATTCCACTTTGTACACTTCACTGTTTATACACAATTTAAATACTGGTCGACACGCTGTCTCTTAAGATTTTGGTACATAAAGCAAAAAAAAAAAGTGAAGCAATTAACAACATAAGAAGGAACAGAGCTGTGAATAAAGCTGGACTAGTTGTTGAACACGCCCTAGTTTGCTGTAGCGATTGTACTGTATATAAACATACAATACCTTTAAAAATAATAAAAAATAAAAGTAAAAAAAAAAAAATCTTTATTATTTTATAAGCTAAAAAAAAAATGGTTGCACAACTCGTCAAAGCACTAGAAAGCTATTCTAGGCCAAGGGAAAATTTACAATTCTATCTGCTTTTGGTAGCTTTAATTATGAAAAACTGTTGAATGATAGACAATTGAAGGTGGGATTTTTAATAAGGACTGCTCATGTCATCGCCAACCTGGGTGTGGACTAATCTCTGTGCCCATCTCTGAGTATCTCACAGACTAACAAATGCTGGAATAAATTGATGAGTTTTATTAAATTGCAATTCAGAATTTATAAAGTCAGATTCTTTAACCCTGCATTATTATGAATGCAATGTGGGCACTGTAGTTGTCCAAGATGGCATTAAACCAAAGTTATAAATAATGGAGTAAGAAAATAAAAACACTGGTATGTTTCAAAACAGTGTAGCTGTACAAAGATGGACCCTTCCTTCAGTGTAAGTTTATTTAGACACTGTTGCACTGATGGAGGACTATGGACCTGAGGGGGGGAGGGGGGGGTCCTGCACTGAGAGGGGTCATGTCTTACTGCTGTGTGTCTTCTCCTCCTCTTCGTCAGAGGAGTCTCCTCCATAGGGCACAAGCCCCGAGGCATCTTCAGACAATTTAGTTTTCTTTTCTTGCACTTCGTCTTGAACACCTGTGGGGACAGAGTCAAAATGTAGAGAGAGAGAGAAGACAGAGAGACAGATGGAGGTGCCCATTGAGGAGACCAATGTTAGCGGCAGGATTGGGTCGATTTGATCAGGAGCCACGGAATGAAGATATCAGACAATGCCACAGCATAGATCCAAGACAGGCAGGTCCCGGGACACATGTGGAAAGAGAGAACAGGAGAGAGACAAAAAACATATACAAGAGCAGAATGTTAGTGGGTTTGGTGATGCAAGAGCTCCATACAGGTCTCCACTGTCCTCCATCGGGGGAGGCGGCATTTCATTACAACACACAACTCTAGAGATATGGGCAGACTAAGAAAAAAACAAAAATGCATACCCAGTGACACAGCAGGGGCCTGAGCAGCAGTGGGATCGTCGTCGACGTCTCTCGTCCGTTTGCGTGGAGGGGCTGGGGTGGCGAACATAGGTGGAGGTGGTGGAGGCATCAGAAGACTGCAGACACATCAAAACTGATAAATACACAATAGCAACAACAGACAATGAAGATGTGTGGTTGGAAACTGACCGTTCAACTACTTTTTCTACCACTGGTTTGGAGGCTGGACCAGGATGCTCAGGGGACTTGGTTGTGGGCTGTGAAAACAAGGACTTTGAAGTTAATTTGTAAATGTGTATTTTGTAGAGGATGGGCAATTTGGGGCATTTGAATCATGGTGACAGTGTATTCATATTTTGGTTATTCCCATTAGGAGTTGCGGTTGGCAAGATTAGTGGCAGTGCTGATACTGACCAACATCTTTACAATCTCATATTCATTCACTGTCGGCAATTTAGATTTACCAATACTCCTATTCATGCCTTAAGACAATGGGAGAGAAGCAAAAAAGAAAAGAAAATGAAGTCACACTATTCAGTAGCTTGTGGAGCCACTTTTAGTAACATTAACTCACAAAAATAGTTTCCTGTATGACTATCAGGCTCACATCTTTGTAGAGGACTAGGCCCATTTATCTTTGCACCACACCTTCAATAGTTTGAACCTACCTCTCCTACACCTTTTACACACATGCTAAAGGCTAACTGTCCCACAGCGTTATGCCATTTCAAAGGAGACAGAGATTGTTGAGCTTGTATTAATTTTACTTGTTTGCTGTTCTTTAAAAGTCATACGAACAACTGCCTAGTGGCTCTCAGAGTGTAAGCCAACAAGTACAAGTCCCAGCTGACCTGCTCCGGTTTTGACCCCTCATGGAAATGACGTCTGGGACTTCCTGAGTCTGGGAGGGCGTTCACAGATCCTTCAGGCTCCACTTTCTCGGCGCTGCCAGGATCCTAACGCACAACACAACACGCATATCAGTCGGACAGTTTCCCAGTTACACAACCGGCGACTTTAAAATGGCTCCAAATTACACTAGTGCTATTATAAGGCAACAGTTTAATGTCTTTACGAGCTGCTGACAACATATTTTAATATAAATAATTTACTACTGCTTATTATCAAGGGCTTAAGCTTAAATTAAGGTTCTAAAATTAAGCGTTAAGAGCACATTTTAGAGCCAGTGTACAAGAATGTTATATCTCAAACACAGATACATCTTGGTTATATAAAAAAAATCTGTAGGTTTTGCTTAGACACATTATTCTTCAGATAATACTGAAACATAACTAACAGTTAGTTTACAACAGTTACCTGGCCGACAAAGGGTTGTGGATGCCTGGGGCACATCGGATACTGAACCATTGCCTGAGAAGATGGAGGGTTTGTCGACAGGTTAGATTGACTTGGGGGACCATTAGCATTACTCCAATAACCCGCTGGGTACGCTGAGTAGCCGCCAGCATACCCATTGGCTGGGTAGTTATACCAGGATCCCTGGTTAGAGTAATTGCTATTAGGAGGATATCCATGACTTGCATATGCTGAAAGGAAATAGAAGTTTGAGTTAATATCCAAATCATTTGAACTAATGCGCTTGTCTACATACTTATCTTATTGGTGACAGACTTAAAAATACATCAGGACAAGACAGATAAGGAAAGAAATATTCAACAACTAGTGCAAACAAACAAATTGCAGTTCTGTGTTTCAGTACAAGATTTTCACTCACCTTTTCTAAGTAATTTCAGTGCCACAGAAAACTTTTCTTATTAAATTGAAAATTTCTCTTCATAATCACCACAGAAGACTTCATTTGAAATGTAAATAAAATGTACAGTCTTGACAGTTAAAATAGTAAAACACTCATTTTGTTGTTTTTATTGAAAAACAATCATGTATAAGAGGCTGAAATGTTGGTTGCAAAAGCCAAATAAAACCAGGCCTTATATATGTTCGGTACAATTTTTAGGCAATCGCTTGTCGTCATCAATACATTTCTATTTTTTTTTCTTTTTGTGTGACAGATGCTGGCTGGGCACCCTGTGATGTGACCCCACTACTTTTAGTTACACAGAATAAAACATTACAGAATTACAAACATTACTCACTTTGTGTGGAGCTGGAGCCTGGGAATGCTGCCGTCATCCGGGCGTGTTCAGCTCTCACCTGCAAAACAGCAAAAATAAAATTGTGTATGAGCTGTTACCAAGATAATTATTTTCACATCAGTGAATTAAACATGTGGGTAGGTGCAGTGCACTTTAAACCAGGTCGGGAGATCAAGTGGTTCACTCTATCCATTTTACTTTTGGAGGTGGTTATCAGTGAAAACTATACACCTTAATAGCTTCACCTTCTTAAACCTCCAAGTTACTTTTTCATTAACCATTAGTAAACTTACAGTCTCCAGCAGACTCTCTGTAAGTTTCTTCGCTGCCTCCAATCCAGGTGCATTTGGGTGACTAAAACAAATAAGGAAAAGAAAGGTAAAGTAAAAGTAAAAACTGTACAAAAGGTCAGCAAAATTAAAAATACACAATTATTACCTAATGTAGACATAAAGGGGCTCAAACGACTCTCGTTTTGATGCTTGTTCAATGTATCCAGAACCTTTTCCTCTAAGGAAGACCCGCGCCCCTGTCTCTGTTTGGATGTGGCTCAGATATGCACCGGACGGTCCCTCAACCTTCTCCTTCACATTAAATGAAGGCAATGCCTGGTCCAGACCTACAAATATCTTTGTGTGCACAAAACTCTGAAAAAATAAGAGGCAAGTAGTTATTATTAAAAGAAAGGGCATTGCTTAAAACTATTCTTTATATCTGGGATTCACAGCTGTGGTATCCACTGCACAAAAGTAAAACAAAAAACACACAACAGTTGGACAAATGGAACATTTTGTGAACAGACACAGTAATCTTTAGTTCAGTTCTTACAAACCAAAGATGTTCTCTCTGCTTTTTAATCTGGGAGGCGGGTATCAGTAAAGCAACATGGTCTTTTTATACTTCACTTTCTTAACCTCCACTTGCAAAATATTGTTGGTGGTGTGCAGTTTATTATTTACCAATTTGTTCATTTTTTTAATTACTTATTCATACCCCTGTATGAGGTGCTGCAGGTCGGTGTCCCGGGATGGGCAATGGGACTGCGGGTGGTACAATGGGACGCGGAGGCTGAGGGTACAGTGTTAAAGGAGGCATCACAGGCGGTTGTCCTCCAGACGCAGCAGAGGCCCGTATCAGTTCCTCAGAGATTATCTCCTTTATTCTCATCACAGCTTCTGTAAAGTTAGAGAAAAATCAACACTTTTCACTTCAAGTTGTTTGACATCTATAGAAAGTTCAATAGTGCTACAAAAGTCACTTACTGTTGACTTGATCCTGGGTCTTGCCTTGAACATGCAAATACAGAGGCCTTTGTCTGAAGAAAAAATTAATAAAAATAGGCCATCACTTAACCTTGTGTAACATACTGGATTACTCATATAATACAAAAATATCTACCCAGCTCCTTTGCCCTTCTCAGCGTCTGACATGTAGTGTCCTTTGGTTGTGACAACTGCCCCACTAAACTGTCGAATCTGGAAAGACAAATTTATAGAGACATTTAAAGACACTGCTTCTTAAATGGACAAAGGTGAAGTCAACCCATATGCAGCACACACTAAAACATCTTATTAAACTTATTGTACCTCCTCTTGTGTTTTGCCTTTGGTCAGAAGGTCTCTGCTGTTTATAGGTACATCGTTTATGTCTACCTCTGTGACGACCATTTCTTCAACAACAGCAGGCAATGGGACACTGGGAGGAGTCTGAAGTAACAAGGCAAACAAAACATGAGCCCTTTAATGACTGCAAACAAAAAATATTTAAAAAGTTATTATGAAAAATGATTAGTAAAGCACCTTTGCTAATAATGGTGGAGGAGTCATCAATTTTCCTTTAGCCATTAACATGGCGTTTATTTTAGCAGCCATTGCAGCTGCTTTTTCCACTCCCCCTGAAGTGACAGCCCCATCTCCCGTTTGAGGTGACTGGGAAGCAGCGCTGTTTGAAGCAGCATTGTTAATGCTCTGAGCAGGCTTATCCCATCGACTTGTTAGGCACCTGGAAAAATAAACATTCATCAGTCTTATACATATCCTCACCACAGTTTATTTAAGTGTTGTAAATTATTAATTTGTATCTGTAAGCAGACGAAGTAACCCATGGCTCTTCCTCTGAAAACCCAAGATGTTCGGTCTGCTCTTTATTCTCGGAGGTGGGTATCAGCGAAGCAACATGGTCTTTATTTGCGTCACTTTCTTGACCTCCTTAGCTCAAATTATCCATTCACAACAATAGGCTCTAAGGTTTAAATTGAGCTTCAAAGCGATAATCTTCAGCTGCTTAAAGCGACTCAAAATGATCGGGTTATATCATTACCTCGTTTAACCCCGCAATGGTTTCAGTAAAATATCATTTGTTTGCAGTAATTTATTTGATTAAACCTGCATATAAACTTAACACCACTTCAGACTGAATAAGTTTCGTTAGCATTAGCAGGTTGCTGCTAACTTTCCTAGCACGCTAGCTTGTTGTTTGAGTAACCTGTCAGCAATGACACAAATAAAATCAAACGTCTCGCTTACTAAATAACAGCAGCAAAGTGCTGCTTATATTTAGCGGTTTTATAAACCAAGTGACCCCAGATGCCAATTAAATTAGTAGGCCTCCTTTATCTGCCTACAAAGCCAGCCTGTGCGGCTATTCGGCTAAGCTAGCACACAACGCTAGTTAGCGGTAGATAGTTAGCCTGCAGTGTTTACCGTGAGCTGAAGCTGACTTTCTGAACAATACAATTTAAACACTTACGGTGTCTGCCCAGTCATTCCCGAAGACATAGCACCACAACGTCAACCCTGAAGTAGAGCTTAAGTTTCTAGTAAAGTAGTTTCTAGACGAAAGCTGCCATCGATGAACCGTCCCCGGTGATCTGAGCCCAGCGGAAGTGACGCTGGTGTTGTTACGTAACTGGGCATCACGTTTATGTAGGTACAGTGAAGTCTCTATGAATTAATCACCAAATGCATTTAGAAAAAACACTGGTAACTGGTCCATAGAATCTAAAATATACTACATTTACCACCTTTGAGTTGCAGATGGTCATTACTAGACTAATGTATTTGTGCAAACAGCAGGTGACACCAGAGGGCCTCCAGAAGTCTACTGTAAACTATCAATGAATCAGAAGAAGGAACAAACAAACCCCCTGACTGAGTGAATACACGTTTCCTTTTATACTGAGTTAATTTCTTTATTGCACAACACGTATTACAACGACTGGTAGTCGAGTTGACAGGGGCGCACGGATAAATTAACTGTCTTCCTTTGTGATCAAAATAATTTTCAGCAGTGTTTAATATATTATTTTTAATTTCTGACAGTATTCATTTCAAACTTGTAGGCCTATAGAAGCATGCTTGGCCTTTAGTGTGAATGTATTCAATGCAGAAGTAGCATGGTTATTAAGTGACTTTCATTCAAAAAATATTGTCACACTAATAGTTATTTCACATTCACACATTAAGGATTACCAACAATAGACTACAGCAGTCAGTGTTTTTCTGTATTAAACTATTATTATTTGTTGTGTTATAAAAAAAAGATATTAATTTTGACAGCTCTCTCATCCGCACTGTCAAGCCTAAAGCAACTATTAAGTACCAAAAAAACAACACAAAACATACATTTTATTAACATCTCATTTGGCTTAATAGTTTTAGGATCATAAGAAGTAATATATAATGAATTGTTATTTATTTTCCTTTTAACCTTAGTGTTAACTTGTGAGAGAACCACTTACCGTAGGTCTTGGAGACAACCTGAAGCTTTCTTGACTATAATGCAAAGGTTTAGCCATTATTATTCTACATTATCAAGGGTCAAAAATATCAATAGAAAGAACTGCAGACATATACTTAACATTATTTTATTCTTCATTGAATAGTTTCTATTTTTTTCCCGTGCCTTCAGACCAAGATGTGAATCAGAAGAAGGAACAAACAAACCCCCTGATTGAGTGTATACAGTTCTGTCATAAGGAGAAACAAAGATAACTATGGTCATCTCATTAACCATCATTTGCTTAGCTGTTATGGCATTTATATACTGTTTAATAAGGAAATATTCTTAATAAGCAATCATCTTTAACATATATTAGTATCCTAATCTGAAACCAACCTCCAACAAAAAGCTGCTCCCTGGGTCTGTGCATAAAGACGTTGGACAAGTGGCCCAAATATCGAATGATGTTTGATTGAAATCATTGCAAGGAGACCTTAATAACAGTGATAGACAACTCTGCAATCCACATCCGTAACCATTTAGTTTTCTGTATACCCATTCACAAGTATCCAGATAGCTATAACGGTTGATTTCATTTGCTGCAAATCCAGTGTAAAATTCATTGCCTATAAAAATATTGAGATTTACTTGAACATAGCCTTCTGACTAATAAAAACTCCAGATGTCCTTTGCAGTTGCACAGTGGGATGTACTGTATAAATATTGTATAAAATAAGGCAGTCTTTTCAGTAGGATAAACCAGATACAAAAATTTCTGGGAGGAAAAAAATTTCAAGTCCAAAATGTTTTTTTTTCCTTCACATATTTCCGCTGTTGTCAAATGTCATGAGGTTTACAGCATTAAACCAAGAGCAAGGGATTGTTGCAACAATGATTACACACCCACCCACACCAGCCATTCACACACACACAAACAACAAACTCCTGATGATCAACAAAAAACAGCTTATTCTCCAACGCAACATTCCATATCCCTGGACGAATCACTGAGACGTAGACATTTCTACTGTTGTTACAGTGCAATATAAAAGTGTTCATTCAAACTGGTACTTTGAGTGTTTTTGATAAGAAAATAATAATATGGTAATGCTCTGTATGAATAATAGTTGTGATTTTTTGAGTAGTATTTTTAATAATCAACTTTGGCTTTTCTCTGTTAATTTTCAACTAAATATCTAAGAAAATTAAATGATCTGTAATTAGTTACCTATGATCATAAGAGCATTGTCTCAGCAGTGGCCTACAATACAGATCCACTCAAAGAAAGAGATTTTGCTGCTGTTGTGTGGAGTGACAGCTACGACTCATATGTGTTTCGGAAGGACACAAAAATATTGCCAAAAACAAAACAAAACAAAACAAAAAAAAAGAAAAAAAAAAAGAGGAGTGTTCGTTCATAGTTCGGGGGTAATCAGCAGTCCAGCGTTTCTGCGAGACCACAAGAGAAACCTGAGTGCATCCACACCCACTCAGTGTCAGTCTCTCCGCTGTAAACAGTTCAGCTCTGCAGGCAGATGGGAGAGTCCATGTGGGAAAAGAGGATGGAGGCTTCGCCAAAAGGCCTATGGAGATCCTCGCACAGTCATACGCCTCACCCAGCTACGCTGCAAATGCCTAAAGCAGGCACAAGGAGTTCTTAGAGATGCTTTGTGTCCAAGTTTGAGTTCTCACTGCAATGGCCCGTTTGTGAAGTCCTTCTGTGTTTTCTGTATGGACGGACATGTGGACATGCTACAGAGGCAGGAGTGTGGAGACGAGGAGGCCTGTGTTGGCTGGCGGGAAAAGAGACACCCCTCCTCCCAGCGGGACAGGATGAGGAGCTCTGTCCGGTTTGAAGACACCAGCGGCAGGTCCTACTCTGGAGGCGGTCGCAGGCTGTGGAGCTTCCTATCGTCCAGGCCTTTCCAGTACTTGAAGTTGTTGTCCAAGTGCTGCATAAGGTTAGGGAGGTCTGCAAACGCTAAGCAAAAAAACGGAGAATTAAATTAACCCAAAAGGTGGATGGATCAGATTTACACACTCACATATTTACACTTTCTTGTGTTTATTTTGTTGGCCTTGGAGCAAGACTCTGAGAGCATGACTGCGTGCAAACCAAAAACAACCACAAACCATTGCTTTAATACACCTTGGTTTGACAGTATAAAAATACAAGGAAGTGAAAATCTTTCACTTAATGTTTTATTCACATCTGTAAAATCTAGGAATAAAATTTGCCAAGCTGTGGTTCAATGGAGAGATAGTATTTTCTTTAAAATAGTGAATACGTTCAGCCTAAATAGCAGACAGGGGCGCTACTATCCAAAAAGCAAGGAAGACAAATATTTGGGGCACCAAAACAGAAGACCAGAGTTTAGAATGATAGTGGTAGACTGTCTGTAAGGAGCCCCACTCCCATCTCTCATTTTGCAACAAATGTTGTGCTTCTTATGTAAACAAAGAAGTTAAAACTGCTCTGACACATGTTTGCATGTCTCATATGTACAAGTTTATCTGGATCTGAAGCATGCTGTCTAGAGCAAATGTAGAGAGGAGAAACGAAAGCATGAGTGTTAAGCATAAAACAACAGTTAATTTAGTTCAGAGCAGTAATTCAAATTTTAAGCAGTGGTTCTGATAACAGAAATTTTTTTTTTCCATTAACAGGGAAATGCTCATTTACTCAAATTTAAAACTGTATTATATTAAATAATATAATTATTTATAACAGTTCAAGCACAAGATGAAATATCTTCACAAATTTTCTTTCTTTATTCTTGTAATTTAATTTCCAAAGGTCAGAGATAAAACGAGCTAAAAATGGATGCTGAAATCTTGTAGTGTATGACATGTTTTTCTTTAATTTATTTGGATAAGAGAGCAGGCTTACCATCCCATGCATCGAACATGTCTGTGATAAAGTAGTCTATGAAGGAAATCTGGGATTTTGGGATGCTACAAGTGTTTCGGTCGAACACAGGCATGACCACCGGCAAACCCTGTCTCTTCTCCTCATCCGTCTGTTGGGGGAATAATCACAACAAGCAAAATCAGTGGAAAAGAAATAATTATGGGACACATGGAAGCTAAGCCTGTTGTAGATACCTGTGCAAAATACTCTTCTGAGATGCGTCCGGCCCACTCGATGCAGAGCTCCTGGGGTCGACATGGGTTGGAGATGTCCGCACACTTGATCAACATCCGTTTGACCAGGATCCGGTTTTCAGGAGTCGTCAGGATGCTTTTGACAGACTCCTCATCATTATTTCCCTGAAATTATTAACAAACAAATGTGTGAATTGTGAATGCTTAGAGCAGATCTATGACAATGAAACAGTTCAAATTGTGTTTAAATTATAAAGTTGTGGATGATCTTTTGGAAACAAAGTTACGATTCATTAGCAGCAGGTGTTTACACTTTTAGCTGGAAATGGCATCTTGCTTTTTGTATTAATATCTTCACATTTGAATTCTGCAATGCAATTAATGCAATTAATATATATCGTTTACAGATTCAATAGAGAGGTTCTGTACAATTGGTCAGGGACAGCTTCATTTAAAGTTCATGAAAATGTGAATAAACCAAAAATTCATGTCCTCAGGTTGTGTTGTTAACACCAACAAAGGACCTAAAAGTAATCACATATTTTCAGCTACCTATAAACCAGAGGTGTTCATAACCTGTACTCAAGAAAAGTATCATTACTTACAACAGTAATGATACTTTTCTTGTACTCAAGAAAAGTATCATTACTTACAACAATATTACACAAATGTAAGTACTTGACAAAAATATTTCTTTAGTGAAAGTAAAAAAGTACTCAATGTAGTTAACTTAAATAGAAAGTATTTACTGATAATAGCACGACCAGTACTACTGATATGACTGCTCCTGCTGCTACTACTAGAATTGCTACTACTATTACTACTCTTAACATTAATATTACTACCTGTTTTAAACCAATGATAAAACATGATTTTACTCATTTGGAGACTTTAGTAACAGTATTTTTTCCCCTCTCTCTTTTTCCGCTTCTGCTATAAAAACTGAAATAATAATTAATAGCAAAACATTTTCTTGAATAATATTTCAGGACTGCTCGTACATGTACTGATCCTTTTATCCTCCTTTAAAACACAGAGACAACTTTTTTAATGTGTGTGTTAAGATGCCTCACACAGATGAGAAAGATAGTACTGAGTTGTAAAATTCTCTTTTCACAAAGACACAAAGCTACAATGGGTCACGAGTCTCGGGACCAGCACCAGGTCCTCAGGCCTGAAGTACTGTTGGTCCAATAGACTTGACCTGACTGTTTATGCCTTTACTGTTAAATACTGTACCTAAAACTACAGCAGACTACAAAAGAAAAGTACCAAAAGAAAAAAAAATGTTACTTTGAAATAGTACTATAAGTAAAAGTAACCTACACAATAAAAAAGTGTAAACCTGACTAGTAGAAGTAAGCATATTTGATTACATAAATTATTATTTCAATGATCTAATGCAACAGACCCAACAAACAAATAGAGAAGAGATCTTTTTCCTGGTTTTTCCACTAAACTAATCTCAGAGACCACTGCGTCCGAGACTGAGGCAAGACCGAGTAAAATTGGACTCGAGACCAAGACCAAGACCAAGACTGAGTAAAACCCAGTACCTTCTGATTGCAAAGTGCATGTCACCCACTTTGTCACTCCACTGCACCCAAACTCCAAACTGCACAAAACTGACTTGAATAAAAGTAAAAATGACTCTAGTACAAGAAAAAAAGGTAAGTAAGTACAGGAAGTAAATATTGATCAACAATGTACATTGGTAAAATACTTGAGTCAATCAGTAGTATCTAGTCACTTTACACCTCTGGTTCTATTAATTATTGTCTGATTGCTAATTTAATTCAAATAGTAGATTGCTGTCAGTAAACTTTAGAAGCTCAGACAGGAGCAAGCTTAAAGGGACTCAAACTTTTGCTATGGGTTATTTTCCCTTTTCTGTGTAGAGGAGGGATTGTGAATATATTAGTAGAAAGATGCAGAGGTTAGGGCTGTCAGGTAGGAGGCCTAGAGGAAGAGGAGATTCATAGATGTATTGAAAGAGGATGTGTGAGAAGAGGATGCAGAGGACAGGGCAGGCAAATAGAGGCTGTGGTGACCCCTAAAAGGGAACAGCTGAAAGGAAAAATGTACCTCAAACAGTACTTCTCAAATAAGTGGGCAGGGACATCAAAGTGGGTCATGGAGAGGTTGAATATAATGTAGTTTTTATCTTATTTAAAGCCTAAATATTGTTTTAATTACACAAAAAGTTTAAACTGATTTTAAAATACATGCACCATAAAGGTCAGACCAGTTGAGAACTACAGATCTAAAATATTAACATTGTTTTTTTACTATCATCTCACCCCATTTTCCTCCAAAGCAGCTAGTGGCTTGTTGATGCTATTGACAAACTTGTTGACATGTTCAAAGTGCTTGGTCATCTCCGTTGCCAGCACCATGTCAATGATGGCCTGCCGCAGCGTCCGATACTCGTTCCTGCAAAGAGTCGGACACAGTTAGAGGACAGGCACAGTAAGGGAAAAGACTCAAAACACTAAGCAAATGATGGTAGGAGACTGTTTTGGTAGCCAGAAAATAGCCCGCATGTGAACAGGTATTTCAAAGTATACAGGAGTTTAAAGATACTGTATAATGGCAGCATGATGGTATTCTAAAATGGTAGAAAGCTAAAAAAAGTATAGCCCCATTAACTTGTTTTTAATTGAACAACTGAAATAATTGGTTTTATTGATGTGTGCCTTTATTTTGAAATCTGTTTTTGAAGCTCTTACTGCTGTGACAGTGTCTATGAATAAGGGCTTTGTCCACCTCCCCCTCAGAGGGACCGGTACATGTGAGCTATTCTTCTTTGGGACTCAAATCACATTACTGAGCTGCTGCTATCAACAAATACAGAAAGAGGCTTTCATCGGTACATATACGGCCCGGGCTTATCTGCAGTGATAGATCAAGGTGAAATCCCTTTTACACAAAGTTTTCTTTTAAATGATACAAGGATAGTGTCAGGCTTGTGTTGTGTGGTTGTAATTATATACTGTGACTACATATGGCCAAAGGCTTTCAGTTGTTGTGTTAAATGTGGCGGACAACCTGATGCATGCATACAGTTAATTTTGTATCTTTAACCATGCCCATCTAGACCAATTCACTTTCTTAGCAATAGGAAGTGGGTTTGGAAAGTCTCCCATTCAAGCCTATCTTACTGCCAAAAACAAACCTAAAGACCAATCATAGCCATTTGTTCAAAGTTGAGTTTTTTGGGAGAAGCAGGAGGTTCATGGAACCGAAGTTGTTTTTAGACTTCAGAAACTAGGCACCAGAGACTACAGGGTTATTTAAACACGCGTGACTGAACAAAAATACCACTCCAGGTATGTTTTTGATGAGGCAACAACATTATAATATGATGGAAGGCTCAAAAAAGTTGATTTTGTATAATATATCCCAATATATACACTTCAATATACACTTAAGAGGAAAAAAATAAGCAGGTTTTAACCACATATATTGTTCTTGACTTTAGTGTGAAAAAAGCAGCTTCTATTTCTAAGAACTGCATTTTACACTACTCATACTGCGTACTATACAAAGACTGTGATAAATAATTTTTTTGCATATTGGCCACTCCAGCCTTATAATGAGTGTCCTACCTTTCTATGTTCTTAAAGATATTGCACTTGTCGTCTCTGGTGGTGATCTGAAAGGCCAGCGCAGCGTGGTGGCTCTCTAACACAGCGGTGTCGTTGTAGAGGATGGCCAGCTCACTTCCTGCGTTACACAGGAAGCTGTTGGTACGGCCCGGGTGGTCCACATCGTGCACTGTAGCAGCAATCAGGGCCGCCACCTCATCTATGGGATCCAGACTTTGCTATGGATGCAGAGGGTTACATGATTAATTTTTGTTTTAAGTCAAAGTTAGATATTCCTAAATAATATATACAGAAATGGGAAAAGAGGGGAAAAAACAAGTACAAGGCTGTAGTTGGAGCTGTAGGCTAACTTCTTTTCCTTAAGGCTGTTCCCTTTCAGAGGTCACCAGTGATGACCTGCCTCCATCTAACTCTACCCTCTGTATCCTCTTCTCTCACATCAACTAACTTCATGTCCTCATTCACTACATCCATAATCTCCTCTTCAGTCTTCCTTAAGGCCTTCAGATCTAACCTCAGTAGGGCTGCAGCTAACAATTATTTTAAGCATCAATTAATCGGTTGATTTTTTTCCCCGATTAATAATTGGATAGTGAAGCGCAATTAAATGTGTGGTGACCTGTTAGCCTAATGGGGACAAGTGGTTGAACACCTTTTTCCATCAAAAAAACTAAATGTACTCTCTCTTTCACCATTTCTGTAGCTTTACTGCTCTGACTTGGAAATAAAACTTCCTCCCTGTGCACGACATGTTCCAGAGACTATGAATACCCCAAATTGTAATTAATAACTAAATTAGTTGACAATCATTTTAATAATTAATGATAATCAATTAATTCGATTAGCTGCTGCAGCCCTAAACCTCAGCATGCTTCAACCCATATATTCATTATCCCTCCTCTGTACATGTCCAAACCATCAACAGTGATGATGCAGTACAATGATTTTGTATTGATATCAAAGTTTGTTACCATTTTAAAATTGCAATTTCCATTAAACCCACAACACTGTGTAGGCTGGACCAAGATGATGTTGCTATTTAATAATTTAAGCCCTCAATGAACAACATTTATTATATATTTGTAGTAAAAACGTTTAAAAGTACTGTAAGCAGCATGTGCACTCCTACTGGTTTGAAAACGTTACTACAGTCTAAATCAAAACATGGTCTGTGGGTTGCCAGTCTTTCCGCTTTTCTGATTTGACGAATACAGTTTTAAAATAAAAAAAATGTATACAAAAACAACTTGAAATGACCATTGTTATTAGTAAAACTTGATTTAAACATGTTTACATCATATCTTGGGACGCGTGTGGATATTTTTTATGAAATATAAAAAATATATACAGCTCAGAGCTCCTTTAAGAGATTTATTTAGAGTGGAAAAGTATCCAAAAGCTGAATTAACCAAAGAAATCTTCACTTCATTATAAGAGAGTACTGAAGCCATTTCTGGAGTCCAAATTAACAATATGTAAAACCTTTAAAGCTTTGATTTTGACACAACTAATTTAATTGCCAGCTAAAATAAGATAATTCACCAAAAACAATCTCCACTAGTAAATATGCATTGTAAGTGAGCACTGAAGCCATCTCTGGAGTCCCAGTGACGTAGTAACTTGGCTGTCCTCTGGGTAAGCCAATGAGGTCAGTCAGCTGAGTTCAGAAATAGACAGTTTGGTAATCGTCTTATCCACAGCCTCGACTTGGGCCACTGGCACACTTGGATAAAACCAGAGGACAATGTGGGACACGCAATAGGGAATCCCAGCATCAGACAGCAACTCAACTCAGCACATTACAGGTAGTGTTGAGGCGTAGGATGGTTACGATGATTAGTACTGGTTAAAGTAGTACAAATATAACAGTATGTCATAGTCAAATCCAGCCAACTAACCAACTTTTGTCCTGGTCATTTTTGTGACACACTTTCAAGTTATCTTTCTATATTATTCTACAGTGACTTTTACCAGAACCATTCACTCTCACATTCATTCACTAAGTAGATTCACCAATTCAGCTTCACACACATGAATATAGGCCTTATCTAAAAGTAGTTCATTAATAAAATCAACACTTGCATCTAAATAAAAGTTAATAACAAGATATTTGTAATCCTTTACCTTTTGACAGTGGTAAGTTTTATCTGCTTTTCAATGCAGTCTGGTGGCTTCTGAAATATCCGCAAGTATTTTCTTAATGTGCGAATGATCCTGTCCATTTCTCTATTTAGTGTGGACCTCCAAGGCTACGTTCACACTGCAGCTCTTAATGCTCAGTTCTGATTTTTGTGGTGGTTCACATTATATTTTAAATGTGACCTCCCATCAGTCTTGAAGTGACCTGCATGCCCAAAAGAATACATGTCGGAGCCATGAGTTGAGGGACTGAGACGTGAGGGGCTTCACTGACACTGAGTTAATCCATCATTTTAGAATGTCAAGGCAGTTATATTAAGACATCTGTCAGTGCCACTCCTCAAAATTTATTTCACAATATTTTTATTGTATTTATTTATTTATTGATTTATATATTTTCTTCTTTACCAAAATACTAATTGAGTGCAAAACTTCACTTTTGCAGTGACTAGCTTGACCACTGTTATCTGCCCTGCTTGTTACTTTTTGATCTGTCCAGTTCCTGCCTTTTCCAGCGCAGAATTGTGGCATCTGTTGCATTTTAATGTAGGCAAAAATCGATGAAATGTGACTTGGGCTGTTCAGACTGAGGTCGCATTGCAAAAGATCATATGTCAGGGTTCATACTTTTTTTTTAAACCAAGAATTTTCTATGACTTTTCCATAACTTTTGACTAAATTTCCAAGACCTGAAAAATTACTTACACGTTTAATATTATTCAAAATGTCCAATGTGGTGCATTAGAAACATACTTTTGCTGCAATTTCATTTGTTAGATTTGGAAATTAGTCAGTTGAAGACAAAAAAAAAAACAAAAAAAAACAAAAAAAAACTGTTGTTGTTCTTCACCCAGAAATATAATATTCTACTAATTTTACTGACTAATAGCCAACCAGTGATTAAAAGATAATTATGCTATATTAGATATAAACAAATCATCTATGCTGTTTTAAAGCATTACCAAGAGCAAAAAAGCCAAAGATCAACAAAAAATGATTTAGTTCAAATATTCTGACAAATAATATAATATAAAAATATAAGAGGTCACTTTTTCCCTTTCCCTTTTTTACTGTATTCTAGCTGGTGCAGGTTTAACTAGTAGTGGCCCAATGTTACTCAGACTGTGTAAATTTCCAAAACTTTTCCCAAAATTTACAGCAAAATATAAAATTTCAAAACTTTTCCAGGACCTGGAATTTGCATTTTAAAATTCCATGACTTTTCCAGGTACCACATATGAAAGTGGCATTGGTTGCATTTGAAAAAATCTGATACAGGTCACATATTGGCAAAAAGGTCTAATTTGGGCCACTTTTGCCTGCAGTCTAAACATAGCCCAAAATGTAAAGTACTGTGCAAAAGTGAAATGTTGGATCCAGATCACTGTTTAGATCCAGGAGTATTTTAAGGTATACTTTACCAGTTTGAGATACGGATACACTAACTTCACTAAACAGAAGAAAAGATGATGCATTTTAGTAGACTTTTTATTATTGTGAGATATGTATAGTGTTGTGGCTCAATGAAAAAAGCAGTTACCATTGTAAGATAGGACCAGTGCGTTTTCTTCTTTTGAGCTACTTTTTATATTTTGTACATAAACATGTTTTAGACTTGTACACAGTATTGTATTTATTGTTTAACTACAATTTGATTTACCTTCACTCTCTCTTTGCACAGGAAGTACGCCGTAGCATGGAGGACGTCAGCTGCGTGCGAGGAGTTGTGGTAGGAGTTGCTGGAGTGGTAGTTGGCCTCAATCACTTGTAACCACGACCTTAGTGTTGCCTCTGAACAGTTCAGAAACTCGCAGACCCCAAAACGAGAGAAGATCTTCAGGCCCAAGTAGGTCAACGGCCTGTGGGAAGGATTTTGAGAAGACAATATAAGACAACCTCATGTTACACACAGGGACGTTGTGATTGGCTGTGGTGGTGTTGCTCTACCGTTTCATGGTTGCAGCTTCCAGGTTGAAGATGTCAAAGTCCCAAGAGTCCTCGTTTTCCATAGTCTGAGCAATCTGAGGCGGGATGTCGTTAAGTGACAGCGGAGTGATCAGGTGACTGGGGATGTGATGAGGCTCTGTGCAAAGGAGGAAGAACATTGATTTAATAAAAGAGGAAACATATAACATGGTTGTTTCTTTAATGCAAAGAAAATGGGTTTAGCTGGTCTTGTGTCGATTTACGTTTTGTGGAGAAGATGTATTCATTTCCTGACAATCTGCGAAGGCCGTCCTGTGAAGAAGCCAGAAAGAGACATAGTAACACTGTAAGTCATTACAATAAGAGGCTAATATTAAATTAAAATAGTTTGAATGGTATTAAATACATTTGCAGTTGCTTTTTATTGTGTTTTTGTCCCCAAGAAATCCACCAGACACCAGCCAAAATGTTTGTATATTACAGAAAGTCGGCTGGTGGGTTGCAAGGTGGCAGAGTGGTTAGCACACTGCCTCTCAGCAAGGAGGTTGTGGGTTCGATCCTCTGAGTGGAGTCTGCCTGTCTTCCTCATGTTATTGTGGGCTCTCTCCTGCTTGGTGACCCTAAATTGCCCAAGGTGAATGAATGTGAGAACGAATGGTTATCTGTCTGTATCAGCCCTGCTACTAACTGTCCTGTCGGCTGTCTGCTCCTCCTCCGGCCCATAGAACATTTGAGAACATTTAGTCAATAAACATATTGATGCAATTAATGTTTCTGAATTTTGACTTTACAGGATAATATGAGTTAAACATGGATCCAACCATTTTGTTTGCCGTGGCCAGATACATTTATTCTTGGGCGTGTGTTGCAGATTTAAATGTTTACTTGACAACTGAAAAAGGAAAAGGACTGTCTCATCTTTGACCCAAGCATTGTCTCTTGGTGGCGCTGAAACTATTTTAGGCTTTTTCCCAGAAATAGGACAGTCGGGCTCTGAACATTCACCAGCAAAATTAGACTCAATGAAAGAATCCAAATTCATGCAAGTAGGAAAATCAAAATTATGCAATTATTAAACTCATGGGTTTACTGTTAATTCAAATATAATCCAGTTATTCCTCGTCTTAGTCTCAGTCCTGCTTTAGTCCTGGTTAAGTCCTGTTTGGTCCTGGTTCAGCCCTGGTTTAGTTCTGGTTTAGTCCTAGTTAAGTCCTGGTTAAGACAATATTTAGTCCTCCTTTAGTCTTGTTTAATCCTAGTTAAGTGCTGGTTTAGTTCTACTTAGTCCTGGTTAAGTCCAGATTTAGTCCTGGTTTAGACCATGTTTAATCCTTGTTTAGTCCTGGTATAGCGCAGGTTTAGTTCTGGTTTAGTCCTGGTTTAGCCCTGACTCAGTCCTTGTTCAGTCCTGACTCAGTCTAATCTACTTTCTGCTGCATGTAGTAAGGAGACAGTCAGTGTAGCAGCCTTGTTCATCTGATCCAGAGAACAGGATGTTTCAGGGCCGTGGAGCCAGAGGAAGAGCGCTATGTGAGAGCGGTTGTGTGCAGAGCGTACTCAGACCGGGCCAACCCAGAGGCGGTGACGTAGGTCCAGGGGGGAGGGAGGAGGGAGACCAGGGCGGGGTGGGCTTTCCTCTCCAGGAGCACAAAGGACAATCCAACACTTCCTCTGGGACTGCTGCCAAGACTGCCAACTTGGCACTCAGTCCACTTCTGTGTCTACTGATGTCTCTTAATCTGTCTCTGCGCGTCTGTCCCTTCCACAAAATATGAAACAAAAATGTGCACTCCTCTCCTCTAAGGTGGAGAGGAGTTTGTGAAATGATTGCTTACTAACAACAGGTGCACATCATTTAGAATATGGTGGGAAAACACTTTTAATATAAATATAACGATTCAGTGCCCACAGTAAAACGTTTAAATTAAATTGTGGTGATTATGGCTTATAGATAATCACACACTTTTTTACCAAGAATTTTCCATGACTTTCCCAAAACATTTGACTATATTTCCAATACCTGAAAAATTACTTACACGTGTTTAAATAATATTCAAAATGTCCACTGTGATACATTAGAAACATACTTTTGCTGCAATTTTATTTGTTAGATTTAGAATTTAGTCAGTTGAAGAAAAAAAAAAACTGTTCTGGCTTCTTCCCACAGAAATATATTATTCCACTCATTTTACTGAGCATATACACTGGTGATTAAAAGATAATTATGCTATATTACATATAAACTAATCATCTATGCTGTTTTAAAACACTAAGCCAAACCCAAAAGAGACAAAGACCAGCAAAAAAAATATTTAGTTCAAATATTCTGACTAAAATAGATATAGGTCACTTTTTCCTGCAGTGAGGCCAAGAAGACAGCTTTTCTACTCACCACTTATATTTACTTTATTCTAGCTGGCACAGGTTTCACTACAGTAGTAATGGCCAATGTTACTCAGACTGTTTAAATTTCCACAACATTTCCAAACCTTTACACCAAAATATAGAATTCCAAAACTTTTCAAGGGCCTGGAAATTGCATTTTAAAATTCCATGAATTTTCCATGTTTCCAGGTTGTGGAGGCTGATGGTTCTGCTGCTGCGGTGGAGTTGGGGGCGGAGGGGGGGTTGCGGTGCGTAGCTGAACAGCAGGATGACCGAGGAGAGAGTAGTGACCTATCTACTCCTGTTATTTATTAGGACACAAAAATATGTAAAATGGGAAGCTAAAAAGAACAATACAATTAACAGAAATATGTCATCAACCAATCAATAATTTAACCTGTCACCAAAGAACATAGATTTTAATCAAGTCTGACGCTACAGCGAAATGTTGCAGTTTCATTTTCTTCATAAACTTCTTCATAATGTGACATCCAAAAAAACTCCAAAACAAATAAATGATGTTTGTGTGAGCACTGTTACCGTCATGAGTCCGCCCACGAGGTCGTTGGTGTGGGGATCTTCGTCCTTGGTGCCCAGCTGAGGCGAGTACAGCTCTGTGGTCCTCAGGATCTCCAAAACCCGGTCCAGAGCCTCAGCCACAGGCATTGGGCTGCTCTCCTGTGCTGCATTGATGATGTTAATGACCTGCATCAAGAAATACAAACAACATTACTATTAATACTTTCAATAACTAAATTGCATAGAGCTACTTATTTTGTTTGGTCTTCTATGTGAAGTGCATTTCACTATTTGCTTTTTAAAATAATTGTCCAAACAAAGTCTATTTTCTTTGTTTTTTTAAGAAAAACTGATGTACTGTAAGTGTAGAGTTAATTCTCTATTGCCTTTATACAACATCTAGGCTTGAGAAAGGAAAAGTGTCAAATTTACAATGCCTTGCAAAGTATTCATCCCTTAGCATTTTTCCATTTTTGCTGCCTTACCAGCAGGAATTTAAATGATCATTGGGAGGTTTATATCGGTCAATTCACATCACATGCCAACAACTATAGAGTTTGGAACCTATGTCATGAAGCAACCACTGAGCGATGGTTCTGCCATATTTGGGGTTCACAAATGGCAAAATATAAAAGAGTTCCATTAGTCACAGCGGAATAAAAAAGTAAACAAATGAGACTTGAAATAAATCTTTTAACTGCTCTGTCACTTTTGGTGAATATTTATCACACACATATCAGAATACTTTTGTGTAACACTAACATTTCTGTACACACTAACTCGTGTAGTTTATATCTTACATTGCTCCATTGTTTTACTATAGGAGTGGTCCTTCCAATTTTAATATTGTGTAACTTCAACCATTTGGCAACTTTTTCCTATGTCGGCCGTGAGAGGAACACATACAGCAGCTCTGACCACACCACAAGCACTCACTATTGTTGCCAGAATAACAGGGATAATATCTTTGATTTGTTCTCTACTGTCCTGGCGAATTGGTAGAGATGTTCGCCCTCTAACCCAAAGGTTGGCGGCACTGCATACTGTCATTGTGTCCTTGGGCAAGACACTTCACCTTCCTTGCCTGTGTGAATGTGTCAGTGTGACTGTGTTTGGTGGTGGATAGAGAGGTCGTAGGCGCAGACTGGCAGCTACGCTTCAGTCAGTATGCCCCAGGGCAGATGTGGCTACAGAAGTAGCTCACCACCACAGAGTGTGACTGAGGAGTGAATAAATAATGTAAAGCGCTTTGAGTCTCTAGCAAGGCGCTATATAAATATAAATTATTATTATCATTATTATTGTGGAAAACAACTTGGATTTGTGTTCTGGACAGCTTGTGCGACCACTTGTGCCTAAATGCTTTGTGGTGTGCTGATGTGTTCCCAGTCTCTATGAAGATGCAAAATATTTTTTTTATTGTCAAGATGACTTTATTAAAAGGGGTTCCAGACCCAATTTATTTTGTGACAGTGTAAAGTGAATGGGTATAAATGTATAAAAACACATATTTCATAAATACATTGTTATAGACTTTTTTCTTGTCTTCAAAATGATTCAACAATCTCAACAAAATGGACACATTTAAAGTAAAATCTGTTGCTTACTAAGTAAGAAAAGACTTCAGACTTAAAAATGCATCTTAAATAACATCTAAATAAAGAAGAATATTATGAGTTGACAGGAGGCACTGACTATATGTTGTAATATAGTATCTATAGCGGGGTCAGCAGGTCTGTGTGCAGCTCTATCAGGCCTTTTATTCTGCAGAAAGTGATGCCTTTGGGGACCAGCTCTGCAGTCAGATGATACAAGAGAGAGACTGCAGCGTGTCATATGATCCATCCCCCGGGACTTTCTCCGTTTCCGACTATGAAGACTACCATAAGGCACTCAAAACAGCAGGACGCACTGGCCCCAGACACTTCCCCGTGCAGTGCATTAAATGTGACAATTTAATCGGACCAATCTTTCTTCCCAACGCGGTATGTGCGGCATCTCAAGGCATGGCAGCTGTACAAGAAGTGTACAAGAAGTGCTCTTGACAGTTGTGTTTTATAACCAGACATTTCAGTCATGGGATAGAAAAGAGTGGTACAAAAAGTGGTCCGTCACATGGTGGTGTAGTAGGAGCTGCATATACAAGGGGAAAAGAAGGGCAAACCCACCTTGGTTATGGGAGCTTCGATGGTCATGGAGTGGATACGGGCCATAGAGGAGTGCCTTCGCTGGGAGCTCCCTGAAAAAAAGATGCAAAAAACAAAAAATTTATAAAAGGGGAAATTATGCACAATAGTAATCCATATTTGTCTAAAACCTTCATTAATTTATCTTCATGGGTCGTGGTTTGAGTCTTTACCAGCAACTATGGGCTTTAGGCGGGGGACAGCCTGCAAAGTGGCCAGTTAGTCACAGTGCTGGCACAGAGACAGACAACCATAATTCACTAGTGCCCACTTCACATATAAATGCACGTCATTTAATCAATTAATAAATTGCAAATAGTTTTTTTTATCACCTACCTATACCTATGACATTATCACATTTTCTTCTCTACTAGTGTTATAATGATGATTTGCAGCTTAATAAAGGTGGCATTTTTTCATGATAGGCTTTTCATTATTTAATAGTTTTAAATTAACTTGATAAAACTTTTGGTAACCTAATTTTAGATACCAACCCAGCATTTTGGAACCTCTGGTCTAGAAAAATGTAAAGATCTATAGATGTCTGTCTTTTCTTTTCTGGAGTCACCACACCAAATCATCTGCCTCCTAGTGTGCAGTGATTTGCATATTGATTTGACATAAGTTTTTTATGCCAAATGCCCTTCTTGATGCAACCCTCTCTATATATTTTGGGCTTGGGACCAGCACAAAGACAACACAGGCATTATGAAACTTATGTTCTATCATTATGTAACTGCTTGTATATCACTTTAGGTCAGGTTTGTTTACAAAAGCTCACCAGAGTCCACCTTTAATTAGCCCTACAGACATCTAATCAACACTTTTCAAAGCAGGGGACTTTTGTCAAGAACTATTTTCCATGGTTTTTGTCCCTTCTGTCTCACCATCGCTCCCCCGTGATGTGGTTGATCTGACATCCAGAGAACCTTTCCTCCGGTCTTTGTGCTTGCTGGATTGGATGTCTGGGGAGCACAGATCGACTTTCGTTAGCCACAAGAACACATTCACAATTAACTCAAGATCAGTGACAAGATCAGCAGGGCTTCACAGAAGGTTAGGAGAAATTTTATGTATGACATTTAAATATTAGAGAGATATACTTTAGTGTATTTGATTGGTTTACAAATTAACAACAAAAATGTGAATTGCAACAAACTATGCAAGTGATTACAATATAATCTGTTACCAAAAAGTTGGAGTAACTCTGTTTTCAGGTAGCCTAGCAAGCCAGACTGTCCTACTTGCTTTTTGCAAGCAGGAAAATCTGGTTCCCAGCTCAGAGTGAAGTGTTTCTCCAGTTTGATTTGGAACTGGCCTGTCACAGCCGTTTATCTGCAGCGCATTTTACGAAAGTGGAAGAACTAACCAAGGTAGTGCTAGCTACCGAGCTAACTTAAGAACTTCTCTGACCAAATAACATCATTTAGAGCTTTCCTTTGTCACCTGTTGATTCCCCTGAAGTCCGAGTTATTGTCCAGTCCTCTGTGGGATTTTTTTCTGTCTTGTTGCCATTTTAACAACAGTTAAGTTACATCTGATGTAACGAACACATAAAAAAAAAAAAAACTGGCTTTTGCTGCTGTCCCCGTTCAGAAATAAGTACAGAGCTGCTCATAATATGCCGTATTCTGGTGTGTTATAAAAAAAATGGCAGGAATCCTTGTTTGTTTTGGTTAGTGGTGCGCTGCTTTTGTCCCACCCTTTGTTTCTCTGATTGGTTACTCCGCCTGTCATTGTTCTTCTTCAGAAACAAAATGTTACCAAAGGGATACCAGACTAACTTCTTTGTATAGCATAGGAAAAGAGTTTGTCTGGCAGGCCAGGCTAGTTTTCAGACACATTTTTTTAATATTTTTTTTTACACACACCAGTAATCACCTTTGACCTGGTGCAATGTCCCAGTTCACCAGGTGAAACCAATTCATGCTTATAATGTTTTGGCATTTCATAAGAGGTAAACATATTTTAGTTCAACTTTAAGGGTAATATTGTCTTTACATACATTTATGTATCATTGTTGTTGATGTTGCAAATTACTAATGTTTCGCCAACAAACTATGTGTGCATTGGACTTTTTTGCATCACACATTAGTGTAGGGCACACTTCTACATAAACATTACCTACACCAGTGTCTCCCAAATGGTGGGTAAAGGGCAAAGTGGGTTAATGCAATTTGAATTTCCAGCTTATTTATAGTCTAGGTTTTGTTTTTTGTAAAATGATGGTTCTGTAAAAAGTGAGTCACAATTAAATGGGAAAAAATGGGGACCCACAGGCAGACCCGCTGAAAGCCAATGACACAAAAAACTTGAGGAGAAACAAAATGAAGATAAATGTATTTTCAAAATGAGTTAAGTATGACCTTTATGGTATTTCTAAAGATAAAACTCATTTGACCTCCCCGTGCCCCAAAAGGGTACGGGGAGGTCCTGAACCACCATTTGGGAACCCCTGATCTAGTGCTGGTATCACTAATAAGCCTAAAGCCACTTGACTTTGGAAATAGTTATTTTTAAAACTCAAGTCAAATACAATACAATGTACAATTTTACAAAGTGTGTCAGAGTCTACATTGCAGAGAGAACGTGTGAAAAACAGGACTCAATACATTTATCTGCCATTGTGAAACCTTTTGTTCTGTTATTGTCAAAATCACAAAGTCACAGAGGGTCAGGTTTGGACGAAAAGAAGATAAGACCAACTCAACAAAAGACTCAGTATCTCAGAGGGATAAAGCACAATGGGACATGGTGTTCATTTACTTTTAAAAATTGGGTTGTGATTAAAGAAAGCAGCTTTTTGGCCCAGGAGATTGCTCAATGTGTCTAGTTGTTCCAAAACACTGCTAATAAACTATACCTGTGAATAATATAATTTTGGTTTAATTACAAAACTAGATACACTAGGAACACTATGTATCTGCTTTTTCTTATGCTGCACCTTGGTCATGGAACAACGTTCAAAACTCATTGCAGCTTCAGTATCTCATTCGCCTGGGTGCATTTAAATCCTCACTGAAAAACTACTGACTGAAGAATGTACTTATTATTCTTGAGCTGGATTTAAATGATTTTATAAGGTTGACTGTTGTATAATTGTATTTGTCTGTCTTTTGTAACTGTTACAGGTGTGCCTCTTGGCCAGGTCTCCCTGGAAAAAGAGATTTTATCTCAAGGGACCTCCTGGTAAAATAAAGGTTAAATAAAATAAATAAATAAAATCTTCTGATGATGACGAACTTGGATGAAGCATAAATGGGATTAGTGAAAGAAAATGACACAATTGTGTCCCTGCTCAAGATGTAATTTAAGTTGAATAGCAAAATGCAGAATGCTGGTTGGGGTTTGAGACACTTGTGAGTGAAGAATATTTAGGCAGCCTTTATTTATTTATACAGTTGATCCTAAATCAACTTTTTTCTCCCCAAAGACAGCATTTTGGCTCTCACCTGTTTGAGATTCTGCTTGCACTCGTTCACTGGGTTTTTCACTCTGTTCAAAGAGAAAACACAGAATAATGTGTCCAATCATAAACATTAATCATTAATCTTTATTCAGCAAGACTCACCTTATTATTATCATTTAAAGGCCTGTTGATAGACACATAGTGTCTGATTTTACTGCAATAAAAACAATAAGAACATACACATTAAAAGGTTATAGAGTCTTTATTCTTTAGTCTATTATTTTAATGAATGATTTGGGACAATTACTCTGTCTCCACAGTAACCAGACTGCTCAAGGTCAGAGGTCACTCACCCTCCCTGTCCAATCACAGGTGTGATCTTCACATTTTGTTGAATGCTGTCCCCATTCTTCTTTTTGGCATAATAAATCCCCTGCCACTCCTGCAACACACAAACCTGACCTTTGAGGAATGCAGCTAATTCAGTGCTGTCTATGTTACACAGAGAAGCTGCTGATGCAGAGCACATGAATGAATAATCCCTGAGACTATATGGTCTACAGGCCTATAGTCTGCTGGTAGTGCCAGTAGATGCCAGTTCAGAAGCCACTGGTTGCTTTAAACCCCAAGGGAGCCCAGCGTTTCATGTTCCGCTCCCATTGCCTGCTGAGGTGCTTGAATCGCCCTGTCCAGCTGTGCCCTGTCCTGCTGTTAAGCTATCTGCCTTTGACCTTTGGGCTCTGTGTAGTGAGTTTATACAGCACTGGCTCCTCACACACATGAAACAGACCACACTAGAAAAGACATAAGCAGTGACCTCACGTTGGACTAGCACCAAACATTATTAGTATTATTTAGGAAGCCTTATATTTACCTTACTATACATTTGTAATTGTACTGAACTTCTTTTCCTTTTTGGCTGTTTCCTCCATCTAGTCTGAAATTTTTTAAAAGAGCAGACCACATTTCCTGCTTTCTGGTGCATTTTGATGTGTTTTTCAGCTGTCTATGGTTTGAGGAAGCTTATTAAAATAATCTGTATTTTCAGATTAATTTAACAGTGAAAAGAATAACAGAGCTAATAACTTTTGTGCAAAAACAATAAAAGTGTCACTTGAATACCTGCATAAAACTTAGCGCCTCATTAAATATGCATGCGGTTAATTTGCATAACAAATTAGGCGAACTAAAGGAAGGTTAAATGCTGTAGCTGTGCTATTAGCATTTGTTTTGCTTGTTTCGTCCTAAAATGACCAAATATGTAGAAAGTAGTGGAGAAGGATGTCTGCCCTGTCTGTTCCCGTCCTCTGCTGCTCAGGCACTCACTGCCCTGACGTCGCCCACTGAGAGAGATAGGGAGGGGGCGAGTCGCAGCCCAAATGAGTTCATTCATAAATTACAGAAAGCAAAGAAGGCGAAGGAATTCTATACATACACATTTACATGGAAACAGAGAGGAAAGAATTAGACGTCAGAGTTTGCTCTGCAGTGACAGCCTGTTAGAGAGACTTCTTCATACACCTTGTTGTCCAGTCACACAAATGTGAATCTGTGAGTGCGAGGCGGGCTTTAGGCAAGGTGAGTATCCAATCACAGAGGAGGTTGTCTGTGAGAGTGCAGCTCTATTGGCTGTCACAGAGGGCACCGGAGGGGAAGGAGAGGGGACAAGACAGAAACTATGGAGAGAACCTCAAAGAGTAAAATGCGGGACACAGACAGCCCTAACTAGTTGAACGTGTCATTTGGAGTCATGCACAAAGTCAACTTATTTTACCCCCCCTTAAGTTAAAGCAGAAGGAGGGATGGAGAGAACAGGAGCAGAGGCAGGAACAGCAAATTGCACCCTGAATGTATGGCCTAACATTACTCTACCACAACCAGAGAGATGTGACAATTTAGTGTACTAAGGTAAAAAAAAAAGTTTTAGCACAACTAAAGATATGTTTTCCAGTAAGAAAAATAGCATATAATTAGAAATTGTATAAATAATGTACAGTTGCATCTCTTACCTTTCCTTTTCGTATGCAGGAGTTTATTGTTTCAAGGAGATCAGGCTTATTCTTCTCACTTTTAGGCACTTCTATTATTTCCTTTCCTATAAGCTCGCCCTGTTGGTAGCCCATGATGGACTCGTAGGCTGGATTCACGTACTGCAAACAACAAATGGGACAAGATTAATTTCTCCATATAAAAAAAAAAAAAAACACTTTAATTTATTTTCAGCTTATTCCTTTTCATTACATAAAATTTTATTTACAGTCATATGTAAAAGTTTGGGCACCCCTCTCTTCAGAAAAACATACCACAGAGGTATGTCCTTCATTTTCTAGTGACATATGAGTTCTAGGGTGTTTTTCGAACAACAATTTTAATATAGCAGTATTTAGGTGTATGAAATTAAATGGAATATGAAAAAAATGTGTGTGCAAATGTTTGGGCACCTTTATAAATTTGTTGATTTGAATGCATGTAATTTCTCAAAATGTATTACTTGCAACACAAAACTTAGTTAAGCCTTGAACTTCATAGACAGGTGCATTCAATAATGAGAAAAGGTATTTAAGGTGGTAATCAGGAAATGGAAGGACACAGGCAAAGTTGATGTTAAGGCCAGATGTGGCAGGCCAAGAAAACTATCAGAGAGACATAGACGAGGAATGGTGAGAATGGTTAAAGACAACCCACAGATCACCTCCAAAGACCTACAAGATCATCCTGCTGCAGATGGTGTTCAGATGAACGTTCGAGGCTAGACCAATTACAACAACAGTTGCCTCAAAGGGCTTTACAGGAATAAACATAAACATCAATATAAACAAACAAACAGTATAATACCCTGTCCCAGGACATCCTCCGTCCTTAGACGGAACGAATAAAAACTACACCATCTCTGGGGGCTCTGGCCTAAAAAAGTAGGCAAAAGAGAAACCTCAGGGAGAACCACATGAAGGAGAGATCTATTTCGAGGACGGACAGGCTGTAAATGTGTCAAGAACTGATGACGTTAGAGGTCACGGATGGCTGGAGCTTATCCCAGCAACTGTGGGCCTTGGGCGGGGTACACCTTGGACAATGGTCACAGCCCTGACATTTACAGACACTCACAGACAGACAACTATTCACTCTCACATTCATTCACTATGGGCATTTTTTATTTAAATTATCATATCCAGTTAGTAAGTTTTTAGAATAACCAGTCAGTATTTTTGTAATATTTTACAGGAAGAGAGGGTGGCATCAGGCATAAAACCTATGCTGAATCATTATGCGAATTACTGCACACAGGAGGCTGTGATGACCCCAGAAGGGAACAGCCAAAAAGAATGAAAACAACTCAAAAAACAAAAAAAGTACTTGAAAGAACAAAGATCTAAAGAGGGGAACAGTAAATAGGTCAACATACAGTATACATGGTCGCAGAGCTTTGAAGCTGACAAAAGGAACTACTGAGTAGTTTTAGCTATCGCCAAAAGAAATCTGGGATCACAAGGCATGCACAACACAGACCTGGAGAGAGATGTTATAAATCCAGAAGATCAAGCAATAAATTGATTAGGGCTATACAATATAACGCAAATTTAATTTAACTTACTACTAATATAAAAATAGTAAATTTGTATATATTGTGCAGGCATGAAATCACTCAAACCTCTAACCAACATAAGTGGAAGTGTTTCTGAACTCACCTGAATGACCTGATCTTCAGACGTGATCTCGATAGCCTCCTGGCTCTGTTCCAATGCTGTGAAAATAGCATTGCCAGCCCTGAATGGGACAACACCATAAAGAGACGTGTCCAATTAGTATTTTCATGTTTTAAAATCAAACGTACAGTCCTACATCAGTGAATAAGAATATGGTAGAAAAGTAAATGTATTTAGTTCAAACAGATACAGTATATCAATATAAAGACTGTGTATCTAAGGACACGACAAATATCACGACTTAAACATCACAATACTGTAATAAAGGTGAGCAGGAAAGAGAGTACTGCTGCTGTATTGCTCGAAAAAATAATAAAAAAAAGAAAGTGAGACAATATTTTTTTAAATAAAATATTCGAAGTATTGTTAACACTCAGCATTTGATCCTGTTTTTTACAAAATATTTTTAGGTATGTAAGAAAATACCAAAATATCAATACAGCCATTTTTTAAAACCAATACATTATTGCTAAATACATACAATATTATTTTACACACCTAACTGGTATAGTCCATACAAAGTGAAATATTTCAAGCCAGTATTTATTTTCATTGTGATGATTATGTAATATTATATTTATCTAGATAATAGAACTAAACTAAACTGAAATAAATCCAGTCTTTTCCATTATATTTATTTTTTTACATACTACTGTATTTTTGTCCTCAAGTTGTTTTTATAGCTTCTTAAGTTATGTTGTAGTACTGAGGAATACTTTTAAGAAAACTTTTGAAATTTGTTCAGTGAACACACAAAACTAGTCTACATTCAACCTACCAGTGACCCACTTTTAGGTTCTGACCCACCAGCTCAGAATCACTGGTCTAAATGATAAGCCATTACATTTTACAATAGCTTATTAAGTTTCTTTTATCTCTAATATTCTATACTTTTGGTTCCTCTAATTAAAATGTTACTAAAAAAATTTGGCTAAATAAATAACTATGGTTATGATATCCACATTTAAAATATAACACATTATGTAAAAAATAAAGCTAGAATTTGTACAAGGAATTGTCCTAATTTGTCTACAATAGTGTCAGAGTACATCAGGACAAACCTTAGTTTGAACTGCGCCCGCACCTCCCCGTGCTCCAACTGTAGCAGCTCGTTATAGCAGGCCATCATATTGGCATTTTCCACATATCTCTGAGGGTCAAAGGTCAATGCCACAACAATTAGGCAAAAAAAGGTACTTTGTTAAGAAGTTAGAAAAAAAAAATGCTTGAAATTGTTTTATTTTGAGTCCATCACAAGGTGATTTGGCAAGTTTTTATGCAGGATGCCCTTCCATGCACTGTGACTGGAGTTGGCAATGTGGGTGAAGTGTCTTGCCTAAGGGAATAATGACAGAATGCACTGGCTCGAGCAGGAAGCGATCCAACAACCCACCAGTCAGAGGGCAACACACTTAACCTTCTGTGCCATTGTCCCTCCCTACAAATGAGTCTATCTATTCTACACATTTAACTTTTAAAATTAACTATTGAAGAAAAAAAAAAGTTTTCTAGTTTTCATTTATTCGGGCTTGGGACCGGTACAAAGAGTGCACTGGCTTGAACCCCACTGGCTGGATTAGTGATAAGTCATGTGCAGAATTTCTAACTTCTCTAATCGCAGCTAAAAATAACTAGGCTATTTTTGTTGTAATTTAATTGTGTGTAATCTCTACTTGTGCAAAACTGTTGTATCTTTAAGGTATATTTTAAATAGTTTTAGGACAAGTTGCTTGTTATATAAAGCAAACTTTTTTTTTTTAAGGCAATACATTTTGTACCGCAGTCAATGGACTTTGTCAATTAATTTAGTTTAGCCAGGGCTTTGTTTGGGGTTTAGCCCAAATGTGTCGGTGAAGCTTTGTTCTGGTGTTATAAATAAACGCTGCACAGATTTCCAACTAATGTGAGTAAAAGATTATCCCTCCAAAAATGCCCCACACTGAGCCATTTTCACAAAACCCAAACATTTTAAATAATGAATGGAGACAGAAGGTACGAACCCTGTTGAAGCCAGCATTTATGAGGGGCATCACAGAGGCCTCCTCCCTGTCTGGCCTAAAAGAGAAACACAGATTTATGAAGTTACAAAGTGACAAACAGCAGAAAATTTTGAGCCCAGAAAAACTTGAGGGCCAGTGAGTTGTACATACCTTTTCACAACAGCGACTATCACAGTGTTTTCTGAAGAGTTGACCGCTCTAATTGACCTGAATGTAAACACAGAGAGAGTCTTTTAGCGACATGAGCCAGCAGCTAGAGAAGCCCATGACATCAAATCAATGTTTTGTTTTGTTTTCTCTTTTCATTTTTCACGGTCCGATTCTCCCAGGCAGACAGGGCCCTGTGGTGCAGCTCCGCGAGCAGGCCCAAGGCCCTGAAAGAATGCAGTGTAAAGAGCCACTCATGGAGCTGTGGTTTTCTGCCTGGCCACTGGTCATAAAGGCCCTTTAGTTCACCAGCAGGGCCTGTGCGTGTGCAAGTAACATATGGATCGGCCAAAATGAATAGGGTTAACATACACACGCTGGGCAGGGCAAATGAATGTGTGCAAGTGTGTTTTTGGTTTGGGCAGAGGCTAAAGATAGAGAGTGGTACGGCCCGGCTGCTCATTTCTCATCGGCATGACTGAACTAGGTATTTGGAGATAGAGAACCAGACATTCACCCTGCACACACACACAACAGTCTACAACATAGAACGGTAACAACACAAAAAACGGCTTTTGGGAACTACTGCAGTAAGTAATCCATGTGGTCGCATATGAAAGAGATTTCAAAGTTAACTGTGCCAATTACTGATCAGATCCAACAAAAAGGTGCAAAGCTTAAAGCACAAAACTTAAATCAGGCCACTTTGCAGGACTCACATGACACAGACCCCCGCAAGCATACTGTGTAAGATTCAATCAGTATACTGGATATTACAAGATCACTCAACACATGAATGCCTTTTCAGTGATAGAAAATCTAACCTCTAGCACAATTAGCTCATCTCTACAAATTCACTTGTATTTATATACAAGTCCTCAGACCCTCTGGCACAGTGAGGAAATTATGAACTAATTTAATTATGCTATATTATGATAAAGATTAGACCAAATATAAAACCACATTTCAATACCGAGTAGGACCTTTAAATTCCTTTGCATGTATTCATCAGATAAATAACACAGCATAAATCATACAAACTACTGACTTTAACTTATAGCTAAGAAATTTGCTCCAAAAATAGGCGTTTTATTCAGTCTTTGTGTTTTATGATTGCAGAAGATGAATTAGCTCACCATAGGTATCAGAAAAATATCACTCATGTACCGGTATTGAAAACCAGGTATTGTTTAAGTACTGGTATCAAAAAATCTGAATGGTACCTGGCCCTATTTAAATGTGAAATCAAATGTTTTTTCAGCTTCCAAGGCTAATTCTCATTTTGCCCTGTACAACAAAATACAAAAGGTCATAAGATTTGTAGAAGAGGGCATGCAGCAAAAATGTGTAAATTCAAAACTAATTACATTATGATAACACTTTGGAATTTTCCATTTTTAAGTAGTAATTAAACATTAAAAAATAAAATAATACACTAATGACTGGTTGCAGAATTAGAATTACACAATACTAACAATGTTTATAACTCAGTTGTGTTTATGAAAAACACACTGCCTGAGTATTTAAGAATGTGAAAGGTTGGTCATGGAACAACGTTCAAAACTCATTGCAGCTTCAGTATCTCATTCCCCTGGGTGCATTTAAATCCTCACTGAAAAACTGTCTGACTGAAGAATGTACTTTCTTGAGCCAGATTTAAATGATTTTATAAGGTTGACTGTTGTATAATTGTATTTGTCTGTCTTTTGTAACTGTTACCGATGTGCCTCTGGGCCAGATCTCCCTCGAAAAAAAGATTTTATTTCAAGGGACTTCCTGGTAAAATAAAGGTTAAATAAATAAAATAAAATAAAATAAAAAGGGTTAAAAAAGATTTTAAAAAAGCTAGAATTAGTTTTTTATGGTTGTTTAATGTCATATTTGCACTTTTCCTCTCCTTTTCGGACCATGCTTCTTATTTTTCTGTCGTTTTGTGGAGTGAACAGTTGGAGCCAGCATTGGGATTGACATCTTTCCAGTTTGACTTGCACAAGCTTGGATTCAACAAAGGAAAATGTCCCTGATCCAGATGGGATCCTCTGATCTTTGTTCTGAGCGAGTGATTGGTTGCAAAATGCAGTCCCTGCTCTAGTTCCCCCTCTATACTGTGCTTTTGATTGAATACACAGTAAAATTTCAAGAGTCAATTTTACTCTTTGTCAGAGTACATATACCATATTTTCCGGACTATAAGTTGCACTTTTTTCATAGTCTGGCTAGGGGTGCCACGTATACTCAGGTGCAACTTATATATTAAAATATTTCATGTGTTTGTTAGAGGGCGCTCTAGGCTTGTGTACCAGCATCTGCTGCACCTGTACCACTGACAATTTAAAATGTAAACATTACCGCTAACAACTTAGGCTATAAAGACAACTGAGAAAGAGCGGAATAATTGGAAATGGAACTGATGCTGAGTCTGACGACAGCCACGCAGAGGAGGAAGTGGCGCTTCGTCTACCTCCGGAGTTGGCGGAGTTGTTCAGAAGCGACACCGAGGATGAAGAATTTAAAGGATTTAGTGAATTAGGAGTGAGATGGTGAGTTTGGTGAACTTGTTATATTATGTTCTTTATGCTATAGTTATGTGAATAACTGTTAATATATTACGTTAACATACGAGACACCTATTCAGTTCGTTGTTTATGCTTCATGTAGCTGAATAACCATCAATGTGGTACGTTAGCAAACCGCACACCTATTCAGCCTATTCAGTCTCTATTCTAGTATTACTATGACTTACCTTTCAAGATGAAATGTCTGTTCTTGGGGTCAGATTTTGTAAAATAAATTTCCCCCAAAAAATGCGACTTATAGTCCAGTGCGACTTATATATGTTTTTTCTTCTTCATTATGCATTTTTTGGCTAGTGCGACTTAGTACTCCAGAGCAACGTATAGTCTATAGTCCTTATCTATATAGTGTAGAATTTACTCTCTTTAGTGTCAAAAGTTTAGTTGAGAGAATCAGATCCATCAACATGATGGAAACTGGGGATGCTGCGTTTGTTTTTTAGCAACAGAAATACAAATTGTATTTCACTTGTAGCAAATGTACATTCCAGTCTGTAACTGGAACTGATGTTGTCTTTATAGAAAAAAAAGTTAATGCAAAAAAATATATAGACAAGAAAAGTTTTGCTAAAAAAACAAAACAAATCCTGTTAAATGATGCAGGAGTCATGTGTGTCACTGTTCCTCTGAGTCATGGTTGGACCGTGACCAATGTGCACTGGGCAGTGTTACATATGAAGTTTTGATTACAGCTGAAATTTTTTTCTAAAAATACTTTTAGAAACTCAATGTTTGGAACTTTTTTTCTGAATATTAGGATTTTAGTATGATAACAATTATGTAAGGGTCACTAGAGCAACACTCAAGAGGTACTGAAGTTTTCAATCACTGCACATTCACTAATGGAAGTGGATGAATATTAATTAATATGCCGACCTTTGCAACTTTAAGACATCAGGTCATGTGTGGCATTGTCCACCAGTGTCATGGTCCTGTCTTCATTTTTCACTTAGATTTTAACACTATAGAGAGAGCAAATTTAACACTATATAGATAAAGACCATATACAGTCAGAATAGAGTAAAATATCTTTAATGTTGAAGTATAGGCTTGTAAATAATAAATTAACCTCTAACTAAAACTAATAACTAATGCTTAACAGTCTGTAGTTATTAAAACGCGTTACTTAGTTATTTTAAGTAATTGGTAAAAGGTGAATAATGCTGAGTAGTTGAGGCATCTCACCGGCATAGTGCTTCTGCATCAAAGTGTCTGGAATGTCTATGGTCGATGATGACGAGGTCGTGGTGCTTCTCCACGAAACATTCGAGTGCCGACTCCGGGGTTCCGGGCCATGCTGAACCTGAAGCCGGCCTTCTCACATGCCCAGCAGAAGCCATTACTCTGACTGTCCTCTTTGGCAAAAACTAAAAGTACCTGAAACACAAACAGACAGATACGTTCAGATGTGGGTAGAGATTCCAAAGACTGTCTACTTACTCAAGTAGAAGTTAAAAGTATGTTGTGATAGTACAATATATTCATAAATAAGGGTGCTCCGATCGATCGGCCGCCGATCATGATCGCCGATCATGGCTAAAAATAGAGTGATCGGTGATCGGTAAAATGGGCCGATCAGAAGGGCCGATCAAATTACAATAAACACGCGAGGCTCTCACATTTACTGTCCTGCAACTCCGGTTTGATTAAACAGCAGTAGCGTTATTTTAGCAGTGTTTTTAAGTTAAGCCCTGGTTATAACTAACACAAACCTGCCCTGGAGGCGCTGCTTTGTGTCCCCGCTGTGTCCCCGCCTGCTTTAGGAGCGCACGGGACAGAACCGAGGCGCAGCAGTGCGTGTATTTGCAAACACCAACGTAAACAGAGCTACAGCTAACCCGCTAACAGTTACGTTAAAAGGATTATGAAAGTTCAGAGTCTGCCTGTGTCTTGTTGCGCGGAGAAAACTGTGCGTTTTGTGGCTTAAACTGCACCAAATGGCTGCTAATGGAAAGAGAAAGTAAAAAGGCAGCCCATGTGTCCGTGTGTCTGAGAGGAGCACCTTTCATCGTTGTCTTCTCTGCTCTCTTTGCACGTTTTCTTCATTCAGACGTTGTCAAAACTGGCAGCAGGAGCTGTCTGCTCTTTAGTCCACTGTGTTTCAACCTGGTTTGGCTGCGCGTTACGCAGACACAGGCGCTGCACCCGCGGACTCGCATTAAAGGAACCAATTAAGAACAGCTGATTTTTACATCAGCGGAGCATTCAAACAAAGCCACAGACACTGGGCACACATTAAAGACCAATAATGCAACAAAACCTCTTCTAAAACAAAAATAAGTAGAATTTTGTTGTTCTTTTATATTTACAAAGGCTACAGTATTTTTCAAATGGAACTAATAATAGCCTGCATACAATACATTACTACATTGAAGACCACGTGATCGGTATCGGCCATGATCGGTATCGGCCGATCACAGCAGAGGCTGATCGGTGATCGGTGATCGGCCTCAAAAACCCTGATCGGAGCACCCTTATTCATAAAGTTACTAAAGTAAATGTAAATGATAATTTCACACCTCTGGTTATATTGACAAAGAAACTAATACCGAATAGCACAAAAATAACTTCACTTAAACATGCGGGTGTTGCAAAAAAAAAAAAAAAAGTCCCAAATAGTTGAGTCAAAATAATTTGCATAGGTGTAAATGTACTAGCTGATATATTCAAAACTGCTGATGGTATGAAAAAAAAGTAAAAAGACAATTATCAACATGTTGCCGTTTTAACAGTCAAAATGTGTGAATTTTACCAGAACTAAACAAGAACTAAACATGGACTAAACCAGGACTAATCCACTTCTAAACCAGGACAAAACCAGGTCTAAACTAGGACTAAACAAGGCCTAAACCAGCACTAAACTAGAACTAAACCACTTCTAAACCAGGACTAAACCAGCTCTAAACCAGATCTAAATCAGGACTAAACCAACACTAATCCAGATCTAAATCAGCACTAAGCCACCTCTAAACCAGGACTAAACCACGACTAAACCACTTCCAAATCAGCACTAAACCAGGACTAAACCAGGTCTAAACCACAACTAAGCAAGGACTAAACCAGGTTCTAAACCAGCACTAAACCAGGACTAAACCATCGCTAAACCAGGTCTAAAGCAGAACTAAACAAGGACTAAACCAGGTTCTAAACCAACACTAAACCAGGACTAAACCATCGTTAGACCAGGTCTAAACCAGAACTAAACAAGGACTAAACCATCGCTAAACCACAACTAAACCACTTCCAAACCACCTCTAAACCAGCACTAAACCGGGTTTAAACCAGGTCTAAACCAGGTCTAAACCAGGACTAAACAAGGACTAAACCAGGTTCTAAAATAGCACTAAACCATCGCTAAACCACAACTAAACCACTTCCAAACCAGCACTAAACCGGGTCTAAACCAGAACTAAACAAGGACTAAACCAGGACTAAACCAGGACCAAACCAGGATTAAACCACAACTAAACCACTTCTAAATCATTTATAAACCTGGACTAAACTGTGCCTAAACTAGCACGGAACCAAGTCTAAACCTCATCTAAACCACTTCTAAACCAGGACTAAACCAAGACTTAACTGTGCCTAAACCAGGACTAAGCAGTCACAACCCTTAATAAATAAGGACTTGAACTGCAAAAGTCTCCTGAGTACCACTAGACGAGGCCCACGTACCATTAACAGTACCCCATACCACAGCTTGAGCACCGCTAATATAGAGGTTATTTTAACATCCTCTGAAATGATCCATGACATGAATTAGTGACGCTGGCCTCGACCCGACTGCTGCTGCTCCCGTCAGACCAGCCTTTGACAGCGTGCTCTCTCAGCCAGCACACTTTCATACACCCCCACCCCCCCTTTGCCTGCGTAAATACCGGAGCGGGGATTTTAGGCCCGCCCCCAAGAGCATGGCAGCACTAAGAGCAGATTCATGAGTCACTCTCTCAAACAGACGTCATGTCCAACTCCTGGCAGTTCCCTCGAATGAACGTAAAGAAGGGAAAGTTTGTTCTTCGCTGAGCAGTTTGCATCACACCTGTAAAATTGAATTAGCTGACTTTGTTGGGAAAACTGGAGCCACTGTCCTGGGCCACAATAAGAGGACAGACGATGGGTTGTTTTAAAATAGTCGCTGTAATTCAATTTGACCGCAGCTGTGTGGGTTGATCTGAGGAAGAAGTAAGCAATATCATTTTAACTAGAAGCATTAATAGAGCAGAGACCTCTGCAGAGGCAATGGCCCTGTCTTGCAATGGTAAAGATATAGTGCCTAGAGCTGGACCTGAACCAGGGATCCTCAAGTTCAGGGGTAAATGCTCCCTCTATCTGCTGAGTCACAAAGTCTTACAAGTACAGAATCTACAAAAATGTAATAATGTGTTCCTTTAATGAGCCCTTGTGGCTAAAATTAGCATCTATGGCCTATCTCGCAATGGTACAGAATAATAAAATAACATTTAGAAAAATCTGACCAATCAATTTGGAGTAATCTCGCTAAAGCTGGGGACACACTACTTGCCTTTTCCAGTCATTACAGATTTTGAAAAGAGTATGAGCATACGACTGGTTTTAGCAGATTTTTTTCTGACAACTGAAAGACTGGGGATCACAAATTTAATGACTGCACCAGTGACTGTGTCCCGATGTCCTGCCTGTTCACTGTTTAGAGCATTACAGTGGTCATGCTTTGGGAGTTTCAGAGGAAAACAGCAGGACCTCTATAGATTTTTAAACTGTATACAACATGTTTGAATTTGAATTTATACTTTTTTTCGTGACGTAATAATTATAATAAACTGTTACTAAATAAGCCGCAAAAATATTGCTAATGTTTGCTGACCTTAGCTTGTACAGATGACAGCTTCCTCACGTAACATTAAGGCAAAAAGAGCTGCAATATTCCCATCTGTTTTATTAATCAACGTCATAAATAAAACACAGATTATTACTTTTTATCTATACACACCGGTCTGATAGGGATTGTTACAGAAGTTCACAATCAGCCTAGTTTGACAAACTTAGTTTTTTTTTTTTTTTTAAACATACTCCAGAGTCACGTGATGAAGTATTTAAAGCAAGAGTAAGCTTTAAATTTTTAACACGTTTGATTGACTGTGAATGAGGTCTGGTCGAGTCTCTAAACCTTCCACACCAACAGATTTCTGGGCTGGCGACTCCCTGCAACAAGACTGACAAGACTGGTACAGACGTGGCTGTAGTGTGCATGTCTCCAGCTTTACCCTCACAAACCAACAAACAAAACATCTTAAATTATTTATAAATATTACACCAATAAAACAGGCGACAGAGGCAAAAAGTAGATGCTATAGCCAAAAACATGGGTAAGGCATTAGCTGTGATGAAAAGATGCAGTAAATAGTTAACATCACTAAACTAATAGCAAACAATCTCATAATTTTCACAGCTAGACTACTGCCAGTTTATATGGACAAACGCTAGAAGGAAAGATATAAACACTCAAACTCAAAATAAGGAAACACAATTAGCTCTACATTGTCCATATAGCACTAGTGTCAATAACAAGCTCAACTCAACAGGTTAAAGGTCGAAGATACAGTAAATGCTGCTCTTCTGACAGTACATGAAAAATATTACAATATAGATGTACAACATTTCTGTATGACCAACCAAAACACAATTTGGAGTCACATGGATACATAACAAGACAGGTAACTGCAGGTCAGTTTCTCATCCCAAGAGCCAAAACTAATCAGTTTGTAAATGTTATCAGATCAATTTTAAGAATATACTTTATAATGTATCTTTTTAAACATTTGTTAATGAAACATATGAACTGTAAACTGTGTGGGGTAAACTTGACCCCAGGAAGAATACCTGGCTCTAGAACCAAATATATAAACAAATAAACAGCCACCAAATGCAAGCGGCAACACAATCTCCTTGGCAGTTGTAATGAAATTGTTTTAAAAAGGGCATTGCTGTGAATACATTTTCTGGCATCCCGACCTTAAACCAGATAAAAGAATTTGAGTGTGTGTGTGTGTGTATTGTTGTTGTTGTGTCCACTGTACAACAAATGGCAAAAACTAAAAGTAATGTCTAGCTCAGAGGTCACAGGCAAGTATGAGTTAGTAAGATAACTTGGTATGAGCAGTCTTTTACAGCAGCAAAACACCATTTTTGTTCGCAAAAACCATTACACAAAATTAATGAAAACTTTAGTGGCATAACTAGAGTGACCACCTGTCCCACTTTTGGTTGTACTGCACAGCCATTTGGGTCCACTTATTATGATAATGTACCTCTTTTTCACTGATGCCCATTGAATTTTATAAAACGAGAGATTCAAATTAAGGTAAGGTCACTATTCCTTGTGTAAAATGTAGAATTAATATTTGTGGGAGTTCTATCTTGACAGATTGAATGTATGGCTGGTGCGTTGTTGCATTTCAGGACAGGCCTCTCTGTGGAGCTGTGAGCTGGTGTTGGTGCTGGATTGTTTTGAGAACATGCAGACTGAGAGCTTTGATTTTTTCTGTACCACATTTTTTATTCCAATGAATAAAGTTTCAGTAAAGAAATTACTTTGCAAAATGTGTATTTTTGGGCTGAAAACAGCACATCATATGTTTTATAGGCCCTAAACTGAAGCAACTTGTATCTCAGTAAGTTGGTAAAGCTAGATTTGTATATCAAAACATTTATTTCTCAAGTCTGTCCCACCTTGTTCCACCAAATTGCACAGCTTTTAGTACTTTTTGAGGTGGTCATCCTAGGCATACCTGTGAACAGTGGAAGTCAGTTATGACACTTGATACTTACAACTGTGAATGTGAAAAAAATGGCAATTGCTGAGTATCAATGTAAAGTCTTGTTAGAAATAGTTTACTTTTAGGTGTTTTCACTACATACATTTATCTTCTTACAATCAGTACAGTTTTGGAATGCAGGTGGCTTGAGCCTATCCTGGGAAACTATGGGCCATTCAGACATTAGGGGCAATTTAGAGTCAAAACTTATTATTAAATATTGCATTTACTGTGTGCAATATGTACTGTATTTGCACTTTTAATATACAGATATCTGAGCCACTTGTTCCCCATTACTGCTTTGGTTTTGACAAAATGCAAATGTTATCTGTAAAAACTGAAAGAAATTTTGACAACACGGCAAGAATCTAAACCTTCACAGTGCACCTAATGCAGACCATAGTCTACAGAAGTGCGTGTCAAAACTGTCCTGGTCATAAATACATCACCGGCAAGTCCTGCTAAGTTCGGTACGCAAAGGGAATTAGATCAGAATTCCACATTGGGATGTTGGTAGAAAAGTCAACATTCCTGCAGAGGTGGAGAAACTGCGGGATTATAGACTGAGATAAGAGCCTCAGATGCCTGCCCCAGGACAAGACAGATATGGTTCTCCTTTTAGCCACACTAAACCAACACAAAAAGTGTTTAAGACAAAGAAGCTGGGAGAGAAAGGTATAAAGGATTTTGGCAGGGTCCAAAAAGCAGAGCCCAGCCGGATCCTGCGAGTGTCCCGAGAAGGAGAGGGCATGAGAGGATCAGCTGTGACTGACAAAAACAGGAAGGGGATATCTCTCTACCTCACTTTCCGACAGCGGCTACACTACAGCACATCAGACAATGAAGGACCTGCATAAAATGGGACAATATGCATCGAGTTTCAAAAAGTACATTGTTGGTCGTCATGTGTTTGGATAATGGAACTGAGGAACAGGGATAAAACCCACAGTTCGATTTGACTTCATTTATGCTTTTGTTAAGGAGGGCAATGAGTGGTTAGCATTAAAAACTAGCTGCTCAAAGACATAGATTTATAGGTGAATCTAAACACTGTCCAGGGTGTATCCCGCCTCATGCCTGTAGTTGCCAGCCACCCACAACCCCCAAAAAGAATAAGCGGAAGAAAATGAGCATGTGTCATCAGGACGTTAATAAATAATCCAGTTGTTGTCTAAGCCATTTAAAATCCAGAGTCATCTAATATTAAAAACTAGTGCTTCAGATTCAGTCATCTCCCGCTTAAACCGCCTGGAGCCTATAACCTGGCAAAAGCAAAATTAATATAATGTTGCACAGAGTTAACGTTATATCATTCTGTGCTGTCTCCCAGTCAGTCACAATCCCCAGGCCGACATCATATATAGCAAATCATCTGTCCACCTAAGTACAGTTTACAGTATGGGACTACTTTTAGCTCTTGCCATCACGTGAACCAGACTCGTCATAAGAGCTTTGTTAAATTATTTTCTTTCAGCTCTTCCTTTTCACAGCAAATGATCTGCCTCCTAATGTGCAGTGATTTGCATATTAATTTTGCATTGGTTTTACGTTGCATGCATTCTGACACGACTCTCTCTCTATTTATCCAGGCTTGGGGCCGAGAGTATACTGGCTGGTGAGCCCCTGTGGTTGGATTGTTATTTTTTGAGTCAAGCAAAATTAATAACCCAGCTTGGAGAACAAAAAGTTGTAAAGACAACTTCCTGACTTTGAGTTCTACAAAAGCATGCTGCATCTAATTTTATGAAGCAACATCAATGAATAAATCACAGGAACACGCTTGAACCTTCATTTCTTTAAAAGAGGTAATTATTTTACTAAATTGCTTAAAAAGGGCCCAGTTTAAATCCATTTGATTCAGAATATTGTGCAACTTTATTCAATTCTATTCTACTGACAAGCTACAGAAGCCTGAGTGGGTCAAAATTACCAATGGGTTTAACAGAGGCATACTGTATGACATGTTGCACTGCATTGTTTTGAGAAAAACTAAGGTTCACATAAAGTCATTCTTGAAAAGGTTTAAATTAGAACTAAAATTTCCTTTTTTTCCCTGTAATTTTAAATAAATGTCCAGATAATATTGCATTAGTCTAGTCCAGGGGTCTCCAACCTTTTTGGGTTTGAGGGCTACCCAAATGATGAGAATTTGTACTGAGGGCTACTCGTGCAAAATAATCCTCTATATTAAAGTCTTCACATGCCTTTCAAATGACACTAGGATTGTATGATTGTTTGCTTTGCATTAATGATAATGTTTATAAAAATAATCTTGTAATTAAACATAAAAACAAGTTTAAAAAAATAAATTATGACTAAAACACTGTAGTAGTGACTGTTAATATTACTCGCGGGCACCTCACAAGCTCCAGAAGGGCTACCTGGTTCTCGCGGGCACCTCGTTGGTGACCCCTGGTCTAGCCTATAGTGCTTTTCTAGACACTCAAAGACACCTCATCATTAGGTCCATTATTCATTTACTCTTCAGTCACACTCAGTGGCGGTGAGCTACTTCTATGGCCACAGCTGCCCTGGGGCAGACTGACTGAGACATGGCTGTTAATCTGTACCTACTCTGACTCCCACCAAACACACAGTCACACTAACACGAGTGTCTTGCCCAAGGACACGACAGATTTGATCCACCAACTGTCTGGTTACTGGGTGAACTGCTCTACCTACTGATACTGCCACACAGTCTTTAACTGCTAAACTGTTATTAAAAATTTAATTTAGGTGCTCTAGGTGAATTAGACCAAATCAGTAACATTAAAATGGTGGAAACTGTGTGAAAAAATGAAAATGAGCACTTCTAAATCTTCTTAAAACATTTGAGCAGCACATTCCTTAGCCACCCCTTGTACATAGTTTACCTTTATCATCAAATCATGATTAAATCCAGTTTGAATCTGATTGTTGGTGCAACCCGACCTTTGTATGACTGTGAAATCTGAGACACAAGCTCCCAGTGGTACACAAGAGAGCCTGACGTATTGAAAAACGACATACTTCCCTCCATTGACTGACCAAAGACTGACCATTAAAATCTATTTAGTGGCTGTTGTGCAAAATCCTAATGCGAACAAGCCAAGACAAACCAGCATTAATTATTCATTATGTTTGCTGTTCTTACCTGAAGTGGGTCTTTAAATAACTTCATTGGTCCAAATTGCACCTCTGTTAATGTGGTCTGCAAAACAAGAAGAGACATATGAGCATTAGGAACAAAGTGCATTTGACATTTAGTAATACAATCGCTCCTAAGTGTACTGAGTCTGCACCCTAACCCATCCAAAGTGAAGGCCTAACACTGTGTGTGTGTGTGTGTGTGTGTGTCTGTGTGTGTGTGTGTAATGCAAATAAAACTTGCAAAGAAAATAAATGAATAGTCTCTTTGAGACCTGTAACTCAGACAAAGTTTGCCTAAATAAGGTACAACCAACAAATACACAAAACTTGCCTAAAAAAGCATGTGTAATCTCTTTTAGAACTTTAACAAAAATAAGTTTAATTCTTCAATTAATAACAATTGTTGTGGTTCACAACAGTGTAAATACTATGAACTGTGTTACTCCAGTGGTAACTGAACTCATCCTTGCATAGACCGCACATAACTTTTGTTTTGTCTATATTGCTGTCTGTGACGATTTGAAGCAGAATTGTCCATTTAGCAATGTGTCTTTTTGGTCACTCATGTTGCTTTAGCTCGTTCACTTGTTGCATTAGGCTCGTTCCAGATGAACTGAGAGTGCACGGCCGCAATGAGAGGAGGGGAAATACGCCTGTATTGAAGTCGGACAGTTTGTGGCTCAGATCACGCACCATCACGCCCGAAATCCACTTCTCGCGTGTGTTGGTTTATCCATGTCAAAACTGTAACTTTAGTCTGTATTACAGGCTCACACCCTGAAGAAGGCGCAAACCGACACGCGTTGGTGTGTTTTAAGGTCTCCAGCCCTCATGAAATAAAGGCCTTTTATATCTTTCCAACCAAGTGAGTGCCTAGACCTTGTTTTTCTTTAACTTCTGTTACCCTTTCCATGAGCACCATTAGTTTTGTGGATACCAGTAGCTTCCTGTCTTAATCTGTTTTTAGTCTGTATTATTTTTTAAAAGAGGTGGGGGAAGAAGGAGAGGAGGGCAGTGAAGTGCCGTGCGTTACGTTTATGATCAGCACTAAACTCAGATCCAATCACCTGTCCATTCACCGCTGACAAGTGTGCGTTTTCCCATCATGCACTGAGCCGTGCAGCCTCCGCAGTTGCTCCTGATGAACTGCGGCAGCTCAGGCGCTGGTCTCGTTTGGATTTCACGGTGACCGTCGCACTTGTGGCATCAGAGCAAGTTGGGCAACAAGTCGGACACAAATCTAACCGGCGTGCACTGCGCACAGACCGACACTGATCGAAACTGCGCAAGTCTGGCTCATCTCGAATGCGCCTGATGGATGAAAATGGAAATGTGTTCGTCTTCTATGCTCGCGCCTGGAAGACCCGTGGCGTGTTGCTGCCTCTGTCAGTGTCAGTCGTAATATTTTTAGTGCATATTTCAAGCATTTATTTTAATTGTGATAATTATGGATTATGGAGTTAATAAAAACAACTGAATTTATTTGAGTTGCACTTTGAACTGCTGAAATAAATTATATGACATAACACTGTGCATAATGTATAATTGTACTATTTAACAACAGCACTTTTAAAGTTTAATGTGCAATATTATTTGTTCTAAATGCAATAACATCATTGTTTTAGGCCTTTTTAAATGCTGATGTTGGCATTGCTTGAATGTGTGCTGACTTGTGATTGAAGTATTTAACCATATCTACCTATTTATTCTATGTCTGTTGAGCCTGTATCCTGACGGTGCACCTGAATGTTGTTGAATATTTTGGTACAATGAAAATAAACCATCTTATCTTCTCTAATACATGCATTATTCCACTCTTCCTCGATATTGTTACTGATGTGGGCCTGTAAATGTTTTTGATTTCAACAAACAAAAAAGGTAAAAGTTCAATCCCACAATGAACACTTCTCAAGTCGTCACACTTGCTCTCTGCTTTCTGTCTGCAAATAATTTAGCTTTCCTTCTGCTAAATGGGACCCAGCTCAGGGGTTCGTCTCCACAGAAACCGAGCCCCTCACGGACTGCCATCCCTGTTGAATTCCTGCTCTCCGTAAACAATCTACACACGTGAGGATGAATACAGACTGGAATCTGCAGAGCGTGCCGGGCCACAATAAATCAACTTTCACGCATGTCTTGTAAGTCTGACTGAAAAAAGATAAGAAAGAAACGGAATAAAATAAAGCTAATTGCTGGCCCACGGTTGTGGCCGGATTGACGTCATAGCGGCACAAGGATGTGGAGTCGTAGCGTCTGCAGACCTGAAGCATCGGGACGAGTGTGAGCCGGCGATCATCTGATCTCTGACAAACACAAGGAGCTGGTCGCATGAAGGGCTCATGTGCAGGGACAGACTGTGAGTGCTACGTGTCAAACTGGGACACAATGTATGAAGATGTATATATTCAATACAAAGGGCTCTTGTGCTCTGACTAAACCAGACCAAGTTTTCCTTTTGTCAAATGTGATTATGTCTTTATACAAATGAGTTTTAAGTAACTTTAAGCTGCTGGAGTTAGCATCATAACCACTGTGTATCCACACTCATACGCATTGATAATTTCTGTAAAACTCTAATAAAAACACAGACAGTCACTTAATTTATTTTAAATATTTATTCTCTGGCATTTTTTGATGGAACTCAAAAAAAAAAAATCAAAATTTTCTAAATTAAATATGTAATAATCTTCCTGGCTTTAAATAAAATATAAAATATATTTTAAAAAACAATATAAACTCCTATTACATTTATTTAGTATAATTTTAATGTTCAAAATGATGTTAAAAAAATAAAAGTAAATGGTAAATAATATTTTAAACTAAACAAATTTACTACAAAGAAAAAATTAAATAATGTTAACTTTTAAACAAGCTATTAAACCTAAAAAAAAGTAACAAAATATAATCTTATAATAATATTTCCAAATATAGATATTTTCTTTTGCAGTTTTGCTTCCTTTTAATCACTTGAACTTGTCTTTTGAGTTTGTCTTCTCAATAGTTCAGTTAAAAAGATCACAAATGTTTTTCATCTTGGAAATATAATAATTCCATTTACCACCTGCAAAAATGTTTTTTAAGTGATTCACAAAGTTAGACCTGCCTGCTGACTGAAGAGGGGATTTTATTTGAAAACGGCCATGATATTGTTATTATGGTAGAGCCAATTGACAATTACAAGGCACACGTTAATTAATTAAAAAACCACTATGGCAATGATGAGTATGCAATTTCATGTAATGATCCAATTTTAGATACTGAATTATTTTTGTTAAGAGCTAAATGTGATTATGTACAATTAAATTCCAAGAACAGAGGTAGAAGACGTACTAAAAATCTGTAAAAGTACAGCTACTTTAAAATAATATTACTAACCACTACTGCTACTAAAACTTGTAGTATTACTTGTACTCATTTGAAGACATTTGAAATCTATAAGCAACCTAACCTTTTCCCTCAGGGATGTACTCAGGTACTCAAAAATACTTAAAGAATTAAATAAGTAAAAGAGTAAAATTCAATTTCAATATTATTTTCAATTCAATTTTATTTATATAGCCCAAAATCACAACAGCAGTCACCTCAAAGGGCTTCACAAACAATTAGTCACGCAACCAAACATAAACACACAGACATAAACAAGTCCTTAGCCCCTCTTTCTTGGTAAGGAAAAACTCCTAAAAAACACATTGAAGGATGGACAGGCTATAAATGTGTCTAGCACTGTTAAATAAAGTCCATTAGCTCATCTTTAGTCTCATAGTTCAGGTCTGTAAGGATGCAGCAGGTCAGCTTCATTCAGACAGGTGAGTGGGGGTGAAAGTATCAAGTCAAATCCTTACACTAGAGGATTGTGGACCAATTAATGGCAAGTTCATCTGCTAAACAGCAACTAGTGACCACCTCAGAAAGTACTAAAAGTGGGACAAGTTGTGCAATTTGGTAGGACAAAGCGAAACAGACTCGATAAATAAAAAGTTTTGCTCACATATCTAACATTTAAATAAAGATACAGCTGCTACAGTTTAGGGCCAATAAAATATCTGATGTGCTGTTTCATCATCAAAAACACACATATTTTGTAAAGTTATGTCTTTACTAAATCAATCTATTAAAATGAATTCTAGCAGCAGCACCACCAGCTAACAGTCCCATGGAGAGAAGCCTTTGAATCTCTCATTTTATAAGATCCACTGAGCAGCAAAAAAAAGGAGGGACATTATCTTAAGTGGGACAGAGGGACAGATGCCTAAATGGCTGTGTGGTACAACCTAAAGTGGGACAGGTGGTCACCCTAAAAGCAACTGTTTGTAACAGCTATAAAGGTAAAATGTCAAACTACTCATTTTAGGCAGAGGTGGATGGAGTAGCCAAAATTGTACTCAAGTCGGAGTATTGTTACTTCAAAATAATATTGCCTAAGTAGAAGTAAAAAGCATGTTGTGATAAAACTACTCTTAGAAGTAAAATTTTTCAAAAGGTTATAAGTAAATGTAACTCATTACTACCTACCTCTGGCCTGACTTCAATATCAACAGTGTAAGAGAATAAATTACTTCTGTGAAATGTATCCTTATAAAGCCCTTAAAAAGTCACTGCACCATTTGCATAGTATTCTTAAACAGAAGAGCATCACTGGTAGCCTCACTGATACACAGATATAACATCAACAACAAGCCTACGAGCCTTTTCGGGTAACGTGCTGCTCCCGAATGCCACACAATGAATCGCTGAAGCATTAGCATACAGCACACATCACACTGGCAGTAGACCAGAGGCAAACAAAGCAAGGAAAAGTGAGTGAGCATGTAGGCCAGGCAGGCGGGCAGCGCGGTCGACGTCATGCCATAGGCCACACTGTACCACTCACGCCGCCATCGCTCCTTATTTGAGCAAAGGGCCACGCGAACGGGCTGAGCACCACAGACTAGGCAGCAGGACACAGGCTGATATAGAAGGAGGATTTCTTCATTAAAATATAAACTACTGAAGAGTTTTAAGATAATATAATAATAGCATTTCATGGTAACACTTTTGAATATCATACTATTAAAGGCTCATTACTTGAGTTTCTGGGAATGTGGAAAACAAGTTTGCTTCTTATTTTTCTGTCTCTATTTTCTTTTTCTTTTTCTTTCTGCTGTTTGGTGGTGTGAACAATTAGAGCCAGCACTGGTATCTTTCCAGTTGTCACCACCATTACTCCAGTGTTTAAAGAAGTGCATGAGCTTGGACTCAACCAACGAATCATTGATCCGAATGGGACCATCCCACCTTTGTTTTGATTAAAATTGTAATGTAATTGGTCAAATAATTCAGTCTCTGCTTTAGCTCCCCCTCTGTCAAAAACACATTATAATAAAGTCCAGATGAGGACTTAGTATAATTTTTTTCAGAAATTACTCCTCAAATGGATAGGACATGCAAAAGCACCAAACACTTGTTTCTTTTCAAGTTAGTGATATGTGCCTTATGTATGATTCTACACATACTATGTTCCTCGCACTGATAATCGATCACTGCTACAGGACACCCACCCATTACTATTGTAATGACGAGTCAAGTAGGATTTCCAGTGCGCAGGATGAAGGGATGCAGATTGAACAAACTCATAATGACGGTTTTTCAAGTTTTTTCTAAAAATCTACCGATTTTTAAAATTCAGAGCAGCCAATGGCTGATAAATATGGTGGATTTTTTGGACCAATATGTAGAGCCAATTTTCTTGATGGTATGAAATAAATTAATTGAATATAGCCATTTGATTTAGTAATGTGCATTAAAACAAACACATTAGACTAGGACAGTTAGAGAAAACCAATGAGCCAATCTCAATCAAACTTGCTGTGCAGGTAGAGCTGGGGGAGAGCTACAAAATGCATTCAATGCATGGATTTTTGGTTCTATGAGGTTTTGTGCCAGAGAAACAAGCAAAAAATTGCAGTGTAAGAGCCCAAAGTGCTACAAGACAGCAGTGTATAACTGTTTTTTTTCAGTCACATGGTTGCCCGGACGCAAAAAAAAAAAGAAAAAAAAGAAAAGAAAAAAGAAATGCATAAAAGTGCAAGAATCAGCTGATTGTCTAAAAAAAAAAAGACATTTCAGGCTATCTAATAAACATACAACCAAAAATCTGAAGAAAAAGTGACGATAGGATAGATCAAATCCTGCTCTGTCCCCTCTCCCTAGACACTTCCTCCAGTTCTTCCGGGGAATCCCGGGGCGCTCCCAGACCAGCCGAGAGACACTGTCCTTGTGTTCTTCCCTTGAGGCCTCCATCTAAAACTCTCACTTGTTTAAAACGTACTACATGTAAACTCTACTGACATCTGCATCTTCTCAGGCCTATAATGTGTTAATGATGTACTGTCTATGGTCCAAACTCATGTGAAGCTCATTGAAGAATCTCCTCTCATTCAACACACCTAAAGTATTTATATAGGATCGTTGCCTTTGACCCCACATCCTGCCACACAGTATCCGGCCTATACCTCTCCAGCTCTCCTCCTCCTCCTCCTCCTCCTCCTCCTCCTCCTTCGGTCCAGCGACTTCTCTGTCTCGTACTCACAACGCGGGGAGAGTGGCTTCGCTCCAAAGTGAAAAACAGGAAATTGGATGACATTGTTCGGTGGGCCAACGTCAGCAGTGAGAGATAGAAAGAGTAAACAGCTTCCTCCAACCCCAGAGCTGGGACCAGGAAGCAGGGAATCTTGGGATACCTGCTTTACTTTTGAGGACAGTGTAGTGTGTTTGAGAGCGCACCAGCGGTAAGTCAAGATTGGGACCAAAGTGCACCAAGACAAGACTAGAGCCCAGTCCACAAAAAGGCAGGTTCTTTTGAACATTATGTTTTTCTGTTTTATTTTCTGTACACATGCTTTAAGGTAACTTCCACCTTATTGCTGAGTACTAGTTGTTAGTTACAGATTTATTTATTTATTTTATTTATTTATATGGGACAGCCTGTATTAATGAACAGCAGCTAGTGCCGTAAATACACCAGATTATAGCTCAGAGCTAATTTCCATCCGTAGTCCCCACTCACTCACATTCACATTGGCTTCCTGATGTTCCCCAGCGGTCTCCCATCCAGGTACTGACCAGGCCCTACCCTGCTTAGCTTCCGAGGTCTGACGGGATCGGGCATCCACAAGGCGGTATGGCCATAAAACCATAATTACCATAATAGCATATCCCAAAACCACTTACTATTGGTTAAGTCCTGTATTTGAATTATTTATATCAGTGGTTCCCAGAGTGGAGTCCGATGCCCAAGTAGCATTATATATTTAAAAAATATTGCTTTAAAACAGCTTTTAGCCAACAGTCTGTGTTTTTGGTAATGTTTTTATAGAAATCTATGGCGAAAAAGCATAATATTGGGGATTCACATGGGATTTTTGGAAATTTAAGGGGGCCATTTATAAAACAGCTCATGTCAAAAAGCATTTGGTCTGGCCCAGAGCTTGAGACCATAATTTTAGATTTAATAACATTATTGCCATTGCTAAAAAACAATTTGTACTCATGAGAAATTTAGTAGTATTTGGTACTTTTGTATGCTGTAGAGTATTCCTTGCCATATAATAGCACTTACACTTAAGTACAAATTTTAGGTACTCTCCACACCTCTGCTGCTTATAGTTTAAATAGTTTAAAAAAAGTGTGATGAATGTGATTTGATTTTCAAACACAGATTAAACTACCCTAAAATAAAAATAATACCATAAATCACAAAACAGTACCAGCTTGTACTTAATATGAATAATTTTGATCAATTCATAATCGTGTGTACTATTCTCAATGTTTGATCAGAAAAACAACAGGAGTAAAACAATGACAAGGATAACTTTAAACAGTTAACCCTCAAAGCTGAGATCAGCTTTGAGTGATACAACTTTAGATGCTTCCAATAAAAACACAACCCACCTTTCCAACCTCTTTTAAGCCCACAGGTGTTAATTTGTCACAAGATAAGCCATGTATTGACTACTGAAAGCCATAATAATGACAACTCATGAGTAAAATAATTACCTTTAAACATGTTTACTTCGTATTTAAAATGTGTTTTTGTCTGAATCTAAATTAGTTTGCTCTTAACGGTTCACAAAGGGCAAATTTAGAAAAATACATTAAAGTCTCAACAGGTGGCGTTATGTCTGTCCTTTTTAAAAAAAAAAAAAGATAAATTGTTGTTTGTTATTATAATTCATTAAGAGAAACAGTGGCACAGGTGTGGGACGCACAATATGTAACCACACTCACACAGACAGACACAAAGACAGACAGACGTACATCTTTTGATATTGTTTTCTCCTTTATACATCTATCAGGCATTACATTATGACCACCTGCCAAATGCCCGTGGTCATAATTCCTTCATTTTCTTTCGCTTAGGCTGGGTACTGAACCTAAGGGCATACACTGACAATACACTGAAAAACTACTGTGTCCACTTCATTCCTGTAACTACTTGTGCAGAATTTATTTATAAAGCACATTTAAAAACAGCCAGAGCTGACCAAAGCACTGTACAGACTGAACTGGACAAAATACAATAAAAGCAATAAAACAAACAATATAAAAATATAAATGATCAAACAATTAAAAGACAAAATTGGATAAAAATAACTGACCCAATGCATTATTAACTAAAAATAAAGGACCAAAATGAAACGAAAATTGCTCCATATTAATAGCAGTTAAATACAGGGAACAAGTGCAGGACAGACAGATCTGGTTTGTCTGACCTCGGCTCAGACTGGATCTAAATGGCAGAGAGAGCTTCACACCGAGCTTCTCAGATCACTGGCCTCAGAGCTTTACCTCAAACAGAATAATTCTCTTTCATCTGCGGCCATTCACTGCATATAGACCTGTGTTTAAAATATCAATAACAATAAAAACTGTCACACCTTTGTTTAATCATACAAGGCATTATGTAGAACACTTTTAACTATAATGTTATTAAGGCGAGACACTGCAGGTAAAATGTTTTTTCAATTTTGAGACTCCACTTTGCTCTATTAACATTTCACACTAAAATAAAGAAAATGTCCAATCTACACATTAAGGTGTTTATTTCATTACATTTTGTCAACTTGTCTTTTTTTCAAAATGAGTTTTATCTCCACTTCAGCAGTGCCTACAAGCACCACATTTTCCAGTCTTTTACATAACTATATTTTGAAGACTTTTACAAAGGAATTTTTTTATTAATATTTCATTCTCAGCCTGATTTATTGGGCATTTACCCCATTGGCAGTATTTTCTCATTTACTGAAACACAAAATAAGATATCCATCCATAATTCCCTCTGTAAAAAAATCATTTATCCAGTATGTCGACAAAATTAATTAAGAAGTTTAAACCCGGCTCCATCCAATACTGAAAATTGAAATATTTGAAACTTCTCATGCTGATGCCAGTAATCTACTGTAGAAGTTTTTACAACAACATCTATTAGTTTATAATTATTGGAGTGTTGTTAAATAATTTTACCCTATATTCATTTGCAGTGTCTCGGCTTAATGACATTTCTTGACAAACCAAGGTTTCCAGTCTGTCAACCCATTAGCGCTGATCAGTAAAAGTCAAATCCAAGTTAACTGCAGCTTTTGGACAACTAAAACATTTCTTCCATTTAAACAAAGGTGTAAAATGAAGACTATAAACTTTCTGCTATGCGCAATGTGCCAGTGATGGGTCAGTTGCTGAATGAGCTAGTACAAAGAGCTGGGTCTTATAAGTGAACGGTGGGAGGCGGCTCCTATCTGCGAACATCTTAACACAGCACAGTGTAACTTCTGCTTGAGGACAATAATGAGAAGCGCTCAGAAGTCGAATTAATCTATCACTAAAATAATTTTTTAAACATTAATTAAAGGGAAGCAATGTAACTTTGCAGATTTCTTTGCAGTTTTGATCAAATTTTTCTCAAAAGAACTCCCCCTACATTTCGGAGTAAAAATCGCAAGTCCGGTTGACTACTGTGTGACTCATTTACTTCTCATTTCTGTACAAAGGTTTCCTCCTTTTAGCCACTCTGCCATGATGAAAATCTAAGAAAAGCCATTGCTAGCTCGTTGCTTGGCTAACCAGGGTGTGTCGCATACTTGCAAGAGACATCGGGTCTGTTCCCCAATTCTTGCAAGGCTTTTTTTTTCACCAGAATACACCAGGGGGAGATTCATCGGGCTTCATTCACCCTACAGCCTCTTGTAGAATCTGAAACGGTTTCATTTAAAAGATAAAAACATGACATTGTTCCCCTTTAAGGTCCAAATACTACATAGTAATGCTTCAGAGGGCCCTTCACATTGACTATATGGAACATCTACGCATGTCAGTTCAAATCATGGCGTGGTCAGACATATTAAAGTAAGCACAGTTGAGCGGTTTGGAAACGGCGGCCTCTGTCCCGGCTCTGTCCTCACATCTTGACGCCGACCAAGCACACAGTCATCCAGGCAGAAGACTTTAGTTGAGTCATTGTCGGTGCTCAGGCAAAACTAGGCCACCGTGGATGTGTTTGTACCACACTTTCTCTCTACAGTCCAAACACAAAGATAAAGACGCTGCCGTTAATAGTTTTAATTTGACGTAAATATGGAGAGAAGGCATTTTAAGTGAATCTATAATGTCTTGGATGCAGGATGACAAGCACAGCACTGTCAGACGATGTGGAGCACAAGAGAAACATTGTGACGCACCATTGCTGACATGAGTGCATATGACAGAAACCATTACTGTAAACAGCCTGAGCATTTCCATCTCAACTGTATCCTGTGAAACACTTAAATGTACTCCTATAGACGCAGCCGTGTCCTAATTATTATCAGCAGATCCATGACTATGTTGCAGCACTGTCCTATTATGCACATTAAGACTGGTCCCATCACTTTCTTAGATTGTGTTGTGTTAATGCAGTCCTGAAAGTGCCCAAATGTATTTATTCTTTTGCATACAAGGCTGGCCATTTGAATGTTTTACATATTTGGCTTTTGACATGGTTTCATTCAGTTTACGTTTAACGTTTCTGTCCATTGGCTAATTTTCAAAACAAGATCATCTTTGAAGAATTTGTCCACAGATTTCCATCAACCCACTTTTGTTCCAGTGTTTTGGACACAATCTTAATGTAAAGAACATTTCCAAGACTCTTTGTATTTACTCCAGGTGCGTTTTTTTTTTTTTTTTTTTTTTTTTTTTTGTCCTAAAAAAAATTGTAAAATTTTGTAAGTCAGGGTGCCTCAGTGACTCACCTGGTAGAGTGCTTGCACCTCGTACCAGAGCGACCCAGATTTGATTCCAGGCTTGTGCCATGTAACCCAGTCACAAATTAATACCGTCTGTCTAGTCAATAAAAAGCCAAAGCCAAAAAATACAGTAATTCCTAAAAAGAAGTTTGAAAATATAATGTTGCAAATCCAAAATTGCAATAAATGGAATATTTAATGTAATAAATTGCATTAATTCAAGTTGCAATGCGGCACCACTGTGACATGGCCCTTGCTGACTAAATCAAAACCATAAACACAAGTTAAAAGAAAGAGCAGTTATCCAGAAAAAAACTCTGAAAATGCTCCATCATTACTGGTCTCTAAATACACACAAATTCAACTGTCAAAATAGCATGTAAATAGTTTTTACAGTAAAATGTTGTTGGTGATTTACCACTGCTGTGTCACATTAAACCCGTGCCACGCAATGCCAAAAACAGACACCACACAACAAAAGCAGCAGACTGTACTGGACGACAAACACAGAACTTCAGTGTCCCTTAAACATCTCAAGTTTGGGGCAAAATTGAAAATTAAGATGTTGGTTTATTGTAAAATATCTGTAACTGGAAATGGACAAAGCATGAACAATAGCAATAGATTATGGATAATGCTGTCAGTGTTTAAACACTGCACGAGTGAACATACAGACAACAGGACAGATAAGAAAAAATACTGACAAATGGATTAGGATAAGAGACTTTGTAAACTGCATTAAACTAATTCCAAGTTTAGTTCACCCAAAAGCTATAACAGTACATCAGACCTGAATTTAATCAATAGTGTTTTTCGAAGCTATCAGGAGGGTTGTGTCAAAAGTTTGTTTGTTTTCAATGTAAAGAATAAAAAATAGATTCCTTAAAGTCAAATCATGATCTCATGAATTAAAACTCTTTAGACAATTGTGACACTAGGAAATTGCTCTATTTTCGTTTGCACTCAAATGTCAATCATGGGCTTGTGTGCAAATGTACAGTATTTAACCTCCCTTTTTGGGATATTTTCAGACATTTTAGTTGTTATTTGCTAAGTTAAGACATGCAGGTCTATTTTACCTTACTATTTATAAAAACATTTATGCTCTCAGTCTTAGGCAAGTTTTTAAATTTTATTTAACAAAGACAATCTTCTACCTCAGGGGTAAATGCTCTTTCCATTGAGCCAAACACCCTTATATCTCAAAATGAGTTAAGTTATTATCTTCGGTCTGAAACTCAAAATGGTACAGAAACCCTGGATCTAAACAGTGGTCTGGATCCACAGCAAAATTAATAATTTTGTCCTTGTGCCATTATTAACCTTTCCTGAAATGTTCATAACAAAAAAAAAATGTCTTTATTAAAGCACTCTTAGTTACCAACATTTTCTCCATCACTGTGCTGTCTGTACCCTCACTTCTAAATGTATTTTTAATTTAAGGACGACTGCAGTCCAGGTCCTCTCTAATCACAACTGTGCCCTGAGTGCACATATACACTCTCATTGTTTTTCATGCTTGCAGAGAACGCCCTGACCTTTATTCTGTCTGTAGTGACATCTCTCCTACCTCACCAGATAGTGCGGAAACTCAAGCATACGGCTACACACACACAACTCACACAGACACACAACTCATTGGAGACTCAACTCGTCCTGGAATTCGGTCCCTAACAGCCCTCAGTGACGTCTGCGCTTCAAAAATACAGAGTTTGCAGAAAATGGATCTGGTTATTTTATCCTTGGTGACCTCCCTGTTTCTCACAGGCATATCCCACTTACATTGTGCACAGCTCAGGGGAGGAAGGAGGAACAAGAAGTACTTCAAATCTGTACTCAAGTTAAAGTACTGATAATTCAAAATATTAGGATTTGAGTAGAAATAAAAGTACACAACAAAAATGTGTAAAAAGTATTTAGTGGAAAGTTTACTTATGTAGAAAGTAATGTCTGCTACTGCTACTACTGCTTCTACTACAGCTACTAATACAAGCACTACTGGCTATTTTAACTGGCACTACTGTCACTACAACTATTACAACAACTACTACCACCACTACAACCACTGTTTCCACAACCAGTACTACTGCTACTACTAGTACTGCTAAGACTAGCATTATTACTAATACTACTACTGGAACCACTATTACTACCCTACTACTACTCTTCTACTGAGGTCTGTAACCTACATACGTTGCACCACACACTGGCCTTGCAAACTCATATTTCTATTTGTCGCTGTAATAAAACCCATATTTACATTAAGTATAAACAAGCTAGGCGCCACATAGCTGGCCTTGTCCGCAGTGGCCCATGTGTGAATGTGATCCTGCGTCACTGTGCCAGGGAGAGTGAATGTGGGTTAGAGACCGGCGCTCAGAGCCTCATGGGCCGCTCCACCGGGACATGACAAGTCCAAGTCATTAACGCGGAGGGAACACACCGGGTTATATCAGTGCGTGGAAAATGGAGAAGAGTTTACAGGCTAATGAGAAGGTTTAAAAGGACAATTTAGTGTTTTTAAATGAGATATTAGCAAGACAGAAGTGTAGTTAATGCTTTATCTATTGGACTGTCAGGGTAATGCCACTTTTTAAGACCTTTTTTAAGCAATTCATGTTAAAATTTTAATGCCACATCCAGGAACAATGATCCAACTCACAGGAGCAAAGCTTAATTAAAAAGTGTAACCCAAAGATATATATCTGACCAGCACACTCATTGATTTAGCTGGATGTTACATGTATATCTTATATGGAGATAAATGAGGTGGCAGTAGCTCAGATCCCAACTACCAGCATTGCCTACATTGTCACTGTGTCCTTGGGCAAGACACTTCAAGGCAGCTGTGGCTACAGAAATAGTGAATAAATAATGCACCTAATTGTAAAGCAACATTGGGTGTGTAGAAAAGCTCTCTATAAGGCTGATGCATTATTATTCAGGAATAGTAGCTGACTGCCTTGAATGACTTGAGCATATACGTCATTTTTTGCAGCAAATATTTAATAATTTACACATTATCTACAACATTAAAGGATTTTAATGTTGTGCTGCCGTATGGCTCAGTGATAGAGCTGCAGCACCTCGGTGTTGTGAGTTCGAGACGTTTGTCAAATGTTCCTCCCTGCTTTCTCTCCAATTTCCAGAACAGAAAAACAAAACAAACAAACAAAAAAATCACTGCACGCCAGGAGGCAGATTATTTGCTGTGGTGACCCTGGGACAGCTTATAGGTGCAAAAAGAACAAAATAATAAAATAAGATCATATATAGTATAAACAAGTAATGCATGTGGAAAGTGTTTGGTGTGAGCTGAGGCTGAGCACTTTCACCAGTGTTCACCTTCAAGGTGTTTCAGGTCTGATCCAGATTACTGTGAAATCCTCATAAGACCTGGACAATCCTAAGCCATCAGGGCCGTGGGCTGACTAAGCCTCCTCCGCTGCCTCTGCTCCTTACTCTCAGCAATGTTAAGTAACTCTTTTCACGGTTGCATGCTGCCAATATTACCAGCATCTCATAAACACATCGTAGTTATAACACTACAGCACCACAAAACAGCACAACCTATAGATTTTGTATCCAGTACCTTGCAGGAACTGACCAGGGACTAATGCAAGTATTGTCTTTCCCTTCAGCTTTTCCCTTCTGGGGTCACCAAAGTCACTTGCCTCATACCCATCATTTTGACACTTAAGAAAATACCTATACTTAAATAATAACAACACTTGTCATCTTTAGTTACATTTATATGGGCCTTTATCTGCATCTGTCATTTGCCCCATGCAGCTGTCTGTCCCTTTGCCGTGCACTGTGCTCACTTCCAGGTAAGGTTAAAGGTTAGTGAAGCTCGGGACAGGCTAAAGGAGCTCAGGACGTCTAAATGGGACTATAGGACTGTCCCGTTGACACGACTACAACGCACTCTAATCTTACCAGGAACCTTTCCATGCCCCTCCTATTTCTTCCAGAAGCCAAATTCATGAACCGGATGGATCATTCAGTCTGGTAACTTCAGAGCCCAACTGTGTACAATTAATTACCGCAGTGCTCTGTGGTCTAAAGAGAGGATTAGGGTTAGTGATACGCCCAGAGAGTGTGTGAGCGGCTCCACCTCAGCTACAGCTTTTAAAAAACATCTGAGCTTCTTTAGTTGGCTGTGAATCTATTCATCAGTGGACAATAATGACCCTAAACCAGGAATAACCCAGGTCTAAACCAAGGACAAAAATGAGGAGTAACACACAAAAATTTTAAAATATAGAACTGAACTGTGTCTAAACCAGGACCAAACCAGGTCTACAACTAAACAAGTTCTAAACTAGCACTAAATCAGTTTTATACCAGCCCTAAACCCTGTCTAAACCAGTTCTAAACCACAACTAAACTGTGCCTAAACCAGGACCAAGCCAGCACCAAACTAGGACTAAATCAGGTGTAAACCAGGTCTAAACTAGGGCCAAACAAAGTCTAAACCAGGACTAAACTACGTCTAAACAACTGTCAAACCTGGTCTAAACGAGTACTAAACCAGGACTAAACAAGGATTAAACCAGTAGGAAACCAGGTCTTAAGGATTAAACTGGATATTAACCAGGTTTTAACAAGGACTAATCCAGGTCTAAACTAGGTCTAAACCACAGTCAAATCAGGTCTTAACCAGCACTAAACCAGTTCTATACCAGGGCTAAACCAGCTCTATACTAGCTCTAAACCAGGACCAAGCCAGTTCTAAACCAGGACTAAACCAAGACTTAACTGCACCTAATCTACACATTAAACAAAACCAGGACTTGAACTGCAAAAGACTCCTGAATACCACCAGAAGAGGCCCATGTACCACAGTCTGAGAACCACTATTAGGTAATGGCCAGACTCCCCCTGCACCTGCTAAAACAGGAGCAATGATGTCAGCTCTGCATGAGGGCTCAGCCAGAGACACGAGCCGCTAACACACAACGAACAACACACGACACACAACATCACACCACACATTAGACTAGACTTAGACACAGACACTCGCAGCAATGAGATTCACATGACGATGACTGTCACTCTGCGGACACAATGTTCAACACTGTAAGGTTTGCTATGAAGAGAATGTGCTTCAAAGCGGTGGACACGGCAACAGCAGTGTGCAGCAATAATGAATGAATAAAACTCTTTTGAATTTAACACTGACTCTTTAGAAAGGCGCAATGTACATTTGAATAATTTTGACTGGTATAATACTAGCAGTAGCCAAGTGTATATTATATTTCAGCAACATGTGATATCGTCACTTGGAAAAAATTGCATAAACGATTGCATATTCATATAATTAGGAAAGGAGAGAAATTAACATGGAGTAGTAAAGTGTACTCAGGGCAGCTCCAGGTTTTGTCTTATGAAATGTAAGACATTTTTAAGACTTTTTTCTTCAATAAATATATTTTGTTATTGTGGTGACACTATTTTTTGTAATATTAACATAATGTTTTGAAAAACATTTTAATACTTAGATGAACAAAATTTAATACCTACTTGTAATATTTAATACTTTTACGGCCTTAATTTTGACACAGTAAAATTGAATATCTTTTTAATGCTTTTAAGACCTAGGTGATTCCCTGGTAATGTTTTTGAGGTATAATTATTGTTTGTGATTAGATATTTATATCACTTTATATGTATTTTTTGTAAATAAAAAAAAAAAAACAGTACTTTTTTTAAATGCATCCCACAACATTTTTATGTCATGTTAACACTTTTGTAGAGCAGTGTAAAATATTGAATATATCATAATATTGTCTAATTTACCTTAAGGAGGATTTACTAAGGTTTGGAGTATACCTAATACGTACATGAAGAGACAGATTTGCAGAGCCTGCATCCACAAAAGATGAGGTGGTTAGTTCAACAATTAACAACTATGGGCCTTAGGTGGAGTGCACCTGGTAAGTGGCTATTTAGTTGCACGGTCGACACAGAGACATACAGAAACTAAACTTTCACACTCACATTAATTCACAAGGGGCAATTCAGATTAACCAGTTCACCTAACACAAGCATGTCTTTGGACCGTGGGAGGAAGCCGGAGAGAACCTATAACATGCGGAGAGGGCTAACCACTCTTGCACCCTTTACAAATATTTATTCATTTGTCTCGCACTATTGTAGCCTACCTACACTTGAAATAAATCCAGCCTGTTGCGCACATTAGATCAATATGCAAAACTTCCAGAGATGGTACAATGCAAAAACTAATAAACATGATTTTTTTGTCTCTATGCCAAGAGTTTAATAACACACAAAAATGATTGCATCAGAGCCATAACTCATGAACGGTGAGAATGACAATTGTTACACAAAATCATCAGGGTGTATTTTCAGTTTTTAAAGGTACACTAAATCAGCTTCTTTGAGCTTTTAACCATGCTATAATATTGTTTGCCCCTCAAAAACATATCTATAGTAGTATTTTGTTTCATTCACACTTGTTTGAGTAATCCTGTATGCTGAGGCTGTCCTCTTCTCAAGACTGAAAATGCCACACCGCTCTCATTATTGTAAGATATAAAATTGAAATACTAAAGCAAAACTGTCCAAAACTGTATCAAAAAGCCTGAAAAAGCACGTAAAAAGACCTTTAATTTGAAAATATGTCTGAAGACCACCATCTCTTACATGTTTTGCATGTGGTGCCTCTGATCTATCAGTAAGGACTCAAGTTAAGAGGTTTATTGTGCAAGATTAGTGTTTAACAAAAGGCCAAGAGCGATGACTGACAGACGAACGTGACGTGATTCAGAAGTTCAGCAGACGACTCAAATAATGGCGTTGAACAGGTTTAACACGTTTAAGCACTGAATAAATGACACAAGTGCGTCAATACATGCCACCGGAATGCCACAACTATTAATTAGACGGGAATAAGTGCCTTTCATTGAGAAAGTAGTGCATTGCAATTATGTTAAATGGGACGTGTTCTCTTATAGACTCCTTTGTGGAGTCTGCACAGCGAGAACTTCCCACACGCACAACTGCACCTCTCTGAATGCAATGACGTAACACGGAACAAGGGAATTATTTTAATAAGACATGTTCTTGAACAGATGTTGACAAAAAGTATTTGGCTTTGGTTAACTCTGTGCTGTGTAGGTTTTGGGTTTAAGCTCAACATGTCATGCTTATGTTTGAGTGTGACCTGTGATACATGAAGACAACTCTGCAGAGACGGCAATTACCATTATCTAAAATAACTAAATGACACTTTAATTTGTAATTGTAACACTGTAATTTACAGTATAACAAATATGGGGCCCTGTTAGTGAAGTAATTTCTCTTGGCGGGAGACCTAGTTTGATTCCCCAAAGTGGCAAGTTGTGCCCATCCCAAGCCAGGATAAAAAGAAGAAGGTTGTGACTGGAAGGGCATGTGTAGAGTGTAAAAAACTATTTCAGAGGTGTGATATAGCTCAGTTGGTAGAGCTGTGACGCAAATACACAGCAACTCTAGCATGACTTGGCATTGTAGGAATGTCAAAGCCAAAAAAGGACTAAAAAACTTACAAAAAACAAAAACATTTCATTTAAACCCATGTACATGCATATTCTTCCTCCATCATACAACAATGAAATAATAGAGGAAATAACAACCTGCACTGGGCACAGCTTTGGGCAACTGACAATTTCTTTGTTCTACTACAGCCGTAGCAGTAGCAGTAGTAATATTGATGGTAGTAGTAATTGTAATAATGGTAGCATTAGCAGTAGAAGTAGAGGTAGCATTGAAAACAGTAGTAGTTAGAGCAGAAGAAGTAGTAATAGTTGCAGAAGTAGTTAGTAAGAGTTACACTCTGTACTTTTGACAATGCTCCTCTGTTGCTTTGTTAGTTTCCTATAAAATCCTCCACCGTCACAAATTTTTTTTTAGCATTTTTATTTCTACATGAGTAACATTTTGAAGTAGCAGTACTTTTACTTGAGTGCAGATTTTGAGTACTTCTTCCCTCAGTAATATTCACCTCAGCTAAAGGAAATACTTCAATATAATTAGCAAGTTATGGCTTTGTAGAATTATAACTGACGTGGCCACCTTTAAGTAGAGGTTTACATTTGTTTTGTTTGGTTTGAGGCCAAAATGTGAGCTGGTGTTACAATTATGACCCTACACTACAGCTTGTCCTTGCTATCCCCCATTAAAGCAGTAAAAAAATGAAGGAAAAAACAAAACAAAAAACAGATCACCATCTGTGGTTTGCCCTCCGAAAAAGTTATTTGAAATGAGGGTACAGTATATCCTGAGAGCAGAATCAGGACACACTCCTCAGGGTTTTGCGTCATCACTGTGTCCATTAAAGAGGAGGACAAGAGCTGCTGGCTCACTGTGGCACTGGGCAGGTGAATGAGCGCCTCGCATGCTTACTACGGCCAGTAATCTGCAGCACTGCTCACGCAAATCCACTCGGCTCAGCCCATCTCTGCTCACTAAAGGGCTGTAAAATGAAGTCAAAGCCCACAGAGAGTTTTGCTGCTAAAATGCTTCCTCAGATCAGGAGCCAAACTCAGCACTTACATCAGTTTTATAAGGTAAAGCTAAAAGGCCTAAATCTTCCTGGTACATTTTCAATTTTGAGTGAAGAAGAGGATCTCAGTGCAGTGTGTTCAGCCTTTTCTTGGCTTTACTCTAACTGTGAAAAAATGGACAAAGTACTGTAAGATAGTTACTGCTGCTAGTACAGTGCAGCACTTTAGTGATAGCAAAAAACATAGACAGAAGAAGAAGCGTGGCCCAAAGTGCACAAAAAAAATCATTCATTTATCCATCTTCTTCTATTCCTGTCAAGTCGCTTATCCCAGTAACTATGGGCCTTAAGCAGAGTACACTCTGGACAATGCCCAGTTAGTAGAGGCATACACACACAGACAATTATTCTTTCTCACATTAATCCAGTAGGAACATAGTCACCACTTCTTCTAACACATTCACGTCTTTGGATGGTGGGAGGAAGCTGGGGTACCCAGAGAAACCCCACGGTAACACAGGAAGGACATCCAGACCCCACCCAGAGAGGCCTGAGGTTCAATCTCACAACCGCCTTGATGGGAGGCAAAAGCACTAAAGTTGCTCCCCCACCATCAATAAGTGACTACACAAGTAAATAGTAATGAAATATTTCCTTTTAGTGTTTGTAAACAGAACAGCTTGTGCCACAAACTAAACAGACCATAACACATTTACTATGGGGGCTTTAGCAATAGCTACAAAATGTTGCAAAAATGTAAATATTCAAGAAAATTTTGGCAACTGACGACAAAGCAACTATATGCAAGTAATATACAAGCCTGGTTAGAAAACATTAACTTGTGTCAGCTTTGAGCCTTATTTAATGTAGCAATTAGGAATACACATTTGGTCAATTTTCTTTAATCGATTAATTGGTGGTTTTACCAAACGATTATCGATTAACCATTAACCACTGGTTTGACATCACCTATCATTATGTTTTATAAAAACATCTCTTTATTGACTTAAAAGTCAGAAACCATAATAAAAAGGGTCTTTTTTAAACTAAAGACAAGTTATAGGTTTTTATATTTTAGGAGTTGCTCAATGTTATGTTTAATTTCCTCTAACTCTCCAGTGGTACTGTCTCTTTACTCTACTGTACAGCATAACGAGTGTTTGCATTTCTTTCAATAGATTATGGCCTTAATGCCAATTAATCCATTATCTTATCCATTAATCCACAAACACCCCTAGAAGCAATTGGTGTCTATAATTAGCCTATAAGATAAAGACTTCATACAATTTTAAGGTTATTACAGTATTTACAGAAATGTGTCAGACCACAATAGTTTGTCAAAGTTGGCTCAGATTTAATCCATTACTGCAGAGATAAGTTTAGAAAATCGAAGTGATTATTACAACTAGGTGCTATTAATACAAGCTAACAAATATATAAAAAAGATCCACTGGTTTCTGTAATCTAAAAACGTCTGGCATAAAAACTTCTAATGTAAAAATGCGTCCCTCGTAAAAAGTTAATGGGGAAGATCACTTATCTTCTAACCAAACTGCTTGAGCAAGTTCTGAATATAGCATGTGTGGAAGGGTGTATATCATATGTTAAAGTTGGATATTCACAATGTCACACTAAGAAAAGGAGTCGTCCAATCAGAGTTCCTTCAGACCACAGCAGAAATGGAGACAGAGATTATCATCTACAGTCATCTAACACCTATGGAGCCTGACAAGTCTGCTCTGATACAAGTGTACTGGATGCACCAATGGAGAGTGAAGTCGTTAAGACCAATAAACGAGAAAGTACAGTATCTGCACATGTCTGTTGAATGTATCTTGTAAATAACTTTAAATTTTATATCTGTGTATTGTAATCAGGACTATTGATGACATCAATAGTACACATGTCATAATCAAAAACATATCTGGGGTCAAAATAAAGCAGTCTGTCCTTAAGTCATAACTATATTAAAGTTAATTTCTGAAATACAAATAAAAATAACTTTATAGTTTTATGTCAATGCTCAAGTGTTTTATGACTGATGAGGAACACCTTTATTCAGTTAGGGTTTAATGACCTTGATCTACAGGTTTGTGGTTGTTGATGTTGCACTGACTAAAAAACTACCGTACAAATTTAGTTTGATATAATCGCACCACAGTGAAAAGGTATATAAGGTTGGTTATACAGGTTGATGGGGGAAACCAAAGCACCAGGACAGGGAGAGAACATGCAAACTCCACACAGAAAGCCCCCACATGGTCCAGGCAGGGTCATACACAGGATTTTAGAAATACTGAGGTCCATCATGTTTAGCCCTTGTTCGGTCGTCATTTGGTCCTAGTTTAGTCCCTGCTTAGTCCAGGTTTGGTCCTTGTTTAGTCCTTGTTTGGACCTGGTTTAGTCCTTGTTTGGACCTGGTTTAGTCCTTGTTTGGACCTGGTTTAGTCCTTGTTTGGACCTGGTTTAGTCCTTGTTTGGACCTGGTTTAGTCCTTGTTTGGACCTGGTTTAGTCCTTGTTTGGACCTGGTTTAGTCCTGGTTTGGACCTGGTTTAGTCCTTGTTTGGACCTGGTTTAGTCCTGGTTTGGTCCTCGTTTAGTCCAGATTTACTCCTGGTTTGATCCTTGCTTAGCCCTGGTTTAGTTTTTGTTTAAGCCTGGTTTGGTCCTTGTTTAGACATGATTTAGTCGTTGTTTAGTCCTGTCTTTTTTCCTTAAAATCTCCTGATATAGAATATTTTTTTCTGGTTTAATCCTGATCTAGTGCTGCTTTTTTTTTTTTTTTTGCCTGGTTTAGATCTGATTTAGTCTATCGATAGAAAAACACCGAGGTCCGGATCTCTGTGACCTCTATGGGCCATGGGTCCAGGATACAAATCGGGATCTTCTTGCTGCCTGAGGCGACAGCGCTAACCACTTTGCCACCGTGTCTATGCTAGAAACACAGAGCACCATAGAGCACACTGGAAGCTTCACTACTTCTGATTACAGTTCAACAGGCAAACCGAGCACTGCTGGGGGGAAGCACACACTCTAAAAGGAAACGTGAGGTGCAACCTGCAATTCTACCACTAGATGTCACCAAAAAGACCAAAAGGTAAAGCATTTTTGTCATTAATGCCTTTCAAAGATGTACAAAAGTGATACACCTTAAGCTAAAATATGTGCATTAAATATTTTTGCATGCTAATCCAGTTGGTCTGTAGGAGAAATTTGAAGCACTCAGAGTTGTCCCACACAGGGTATAGGTAGTAGATACAGCAGAGACATAAAGGCCCACATCAGAAGGGTCGCAGAAGACTCAAGGATAGTGAAGTTGTCCTGGGACAGTCACACTGACATTCCTGTGAGTCCTGACACAGAACAGAGAGCCCTGCTGTAAAGTAAACACTTATAGTGACTGGTTTGGGAAGAATACCATTTCCATAATCTCATGAAGAGAGCATATGCTGGCCTTATGATGCATGTATGTATCTTAAAATGTGTGGTTTCTTTGTCCATTTTATAGTTCTGTACACATGTGTTTCCCAAACAGGGGCGCGGGGACCCTAGGGGTATGTGGGTAGTTTGTAGGCACTTGGAATTATAAAGAAAAATATTTGCTATCTTTCTATAATGAAAAATAGAAACTTATAAAAGATAAGTTCATGTGTCTCATTGACTGATGAAAAGGGGGTGAAACAGTTCAGAATATTATTTTTATGTTATATGATTATATGATATCATTTTTTTTTTTTTTGTAGTATTTTTATGAGCTTAAGATTATTATTATTTATTTATTTAGTCATTTAGGTTAGTTATTTAGGTTTATTTTGAACATAAAATGTATAGTCAAAATTTAAAATGTAATAGTTTATATATATATATATATATATATATATATATATATATATATATATATATATATATATATATATATATATATATATATATATATATATATATATATATATATATATAGGCAGAGAAAAGGTTAATTTTATTTTTATTTGGACTTTGAGATTAAAATAAAAAAATGGCAGAGAATTAATATTTACAATAAAGTGTAAAAAGTCTTTCTACTAAAAAACAAAAACAGCTAGAAACGACTGCTGTAAATGATCACTGTGTTTTAGGTCATGAAAACTTTCCTCAGCTTATTTTGGGCATGCAACAATAATCCAGCCACAAGGGGTCGTAACCCATAAATGTAGAGGGTTGCGTCAAGAAGGGCATCCGGCATTAAACTACAGAAAACCTCAAAAAAAAAAAAAAAAAGCTTGTGTTTCCACTAAAATGGCGTGTGGAATCTACCTGTACCTGTAATTTGCATATGAATCAAATAAATAACACAGAATAAATCATACAAACTACTGGTTTAAACTTACAGCTAAGAATTTTGCTCCAAACATTGGTCTTTTATTCAGTATTATTGTGTTTTATGATTGTGAAAGAAGAATTATTGGTATCAGAAAAATAATTGCTCAAGTATCCATATCGAAAACCAGGTATCGTTTAAGGACTGGTAAAAAAAAATATGAACAGTACCCAGCCACAGAGCCACACAAATCCTAGTAGGAACTGTACAATAATGCCCTGACCTGCACTTCTAACACACATTAAAGTTTGATCTAATATAGTAAATGCATATACATAATCTACTATTTCTCATACATTAAGTTGAGTACTTTTTATACCTAAATCCTCTCATCATCCTTGAGAGTATTACATTATGAAGCATGCGTTTTAAAGGGTGCACACAGAACACCTGCTATATATCCACACCTGGATTAAACTGCCGCCTAATCCATTTATTAGGTGTAATTAATCTCTGTACTCAACACACTACTCAAACATGACTTTGGGCTGGATATTTTAACATGTATCTTAAAGTGAAATAGTGAAAAACGCTGCACAGTATTGCATTTTGAGTTTTTTTTTCTCTCTTTTTAAAAAAATATATCCGAGTTCTATTGTCCTCTAAGTGACTCCTTGGTCTGGAGACTCGGAGCAGCACAAAGCTATGTCTCTACATTGACGTCAGTGAGTGGCATGGTGCCAGTGTTAGTGCCATGCTCTGAGCCATAAAGGACCATTGTATAAGTCTAACATGACATACTGATAAGCACGGGCCATCACTGTCCCATCTACAGCTGTTTGGACAAAGAAAACAGCCAGTTAACCACACAGGCCCGCCCTATTCACTTGTAAATGGGGCGGCTTATTAGACGTAGCAGGACAAAGTGCAAGCCAAAAGTAATCTGTTCACATATTTCTAAAAGGATGATGTTCTACAAAATTTACAAATATTACAAGATAAAAATACCTTACATGTGCAAGTGTTGGCCTCCCAAATGGCACGTGATTTGAGTTTATGTGTCAAGGATGCACTCACTCTGTTTGCGCTAGGACTTTGAGAAACCAAGGGTAGCCAAATCTGAAGTCGCAGAAATAAAGGGCAAAGTGAAACACAGATAAGCACTGGGTAACAAGACAGAGAAAAGTAGGAATAGTTGGGCCTAGCACTAAACTCAGAGCTCAGAATTTTAACATACTCTTTAAAGTAAAGTCTTAGTAGGTTGCTGTGGCCATATGAGTTTCACCTTTGACCAAAATAAAACCTAAGAAAAAGTATTTTGCCATTGTTGAGGGTTAGGAGTACAGTTGAAACAGGGACAGAACAAAAGTTTGAGTAGTATACCTATTCTTTACAGTTATTGTCTGTAAATATAGATGACATACAATTAAAGTCCTGGGCATGTTTGCATTTTACTTTACAATTTAGCTTCATTCTCTAGTGTGAGTAATGACCCAAAAAACAGATGAAAAGTAACAGTGACTGGGTGGAAAAGACCGCATGTTGCTGTATAAGGCTATAGGTGTTGCACAAGCATTAAATGTATATAAATACTGCATATATATAAATGCTTGAGTGCAGACATATGTAAAGATCCTACATCAGTAGCTCTAGTAAACGAGTATAAAAAGCACAGTAGATTAATTCATCACCACATCGACTCCTCCTCCAATGAATAAATGACCAGACTAAACTCTGACTAAACTCACATTAACTACTGTCTATAAACACTTAAAGAATGGGGAGAGACGACTGAAAAATGACCAACACTCCCAGGCCATATCCCGATTTAAACTTGTGATTAGAACAAACAGGCAAAAACAGATAAAGGAGAAAGACACCTGTGTTTGCTGCAAATTACTATTCACATTTAAAACAGTACAGTATCCTTAGTAACCAGATCCTGAGAGAAATGCAACAGAGTGCACTTTCATTGTCTGTGAAGTGTTATGAGGGCAGTTATAAGAGATTTTTGTGCTACAATGTAGTATAAAAAATGCATTGGTCTTCATGAGCCCTTAGAGCAGGGGTATTCAACAGGTGGCCTGTGGACCACATCCGGCCCGCCAGGGCTTTTCATCTGGTCCCCAGAATATTACTAATACAAAAACATCGGGTCCTGACTAGAGCCCAATTTAATCAATATGCACCAATACAAACACTTCTGTTTTCACCAGGAAAGTGCTTTGGGTCATCCTGAGAACTCAGAGCCCAACTCAGAGTGTTTCCAAGTAGTTTGGGCATCTTACACTGCAGTTCATAGAAAACAGCCAAAATCGCTTTAACACAGCCAGAAAAGCTCAAAACTACTATCTGCACAGCAAGTTTGATTGAGATTGCTTGATAGGTTTTCTCAAAAAACTCAACATAACTGTTTTCACTGTCAATTCTGTTACTGTCATTGTGACAGCCCTGCTAAAGATCTATGAGATTTGGCTGTAAGATGCTTTGTGAAGTCCTGAGAAGCCAGCTCAGAGCGTCCCAACCATCTTATAGCAGTTCAGACATCTTACACTGCAGTTCATAGTAAAACCCCCAAAACCGCTTTATCTCAGCCTGAAAAGCTCAAAACGATAATAAAAAGTTTTTGCTTGTTTCTCTGGCATAGAAGCCCATAGAATAAAAAATCAAAATACAGCTCTACTTGCACAGCAAGTTTGACTGAGATTGCTTTGATGCCTTACCTTTATGAGAACGTCTGGCCTATACATAAAATTCTGGCCCTTGGACAAATGTAGTTGAAGACCCCTGCCTTAGAGCATACTGGTAAATGTAAGACAACAGAGTGTAGTCTAGAGGTACACATGTAGTGCGCATGATCCATGAACATATATAAAATATACCAAATGTTTCTTTTTGTTTTTTTCCCTTTCTTCTACCTTTCATATTTAGGGTCGCCACAGAGAACCAGTAGCAGGGTCATTTAGCAGGTTTTCATGCCACATACAGAGACTGGAGTAGGCAATGTGGATGAAGTGTCTTGTCCAGGGCCCCCTCAAAAGTAAGCACTTTGGGCAAGAGTCAATACCTCTGTGGTATTGAAAAAAAAGTTACAATACTACTGGTATAAAAAATAAATAAATAATTTTTTTTTTAAATTTTACCTAGTGGGACCTTAAATGTTTCTTTGCATTTATAATCAAATAAATAACAGAATAGCTCATGCAAACTACTGGTTTTAACTTACAGCTAAGGATTTTGCTAAAAAAAAATGTCTTTTATTCAATATTATAGTGTTTTATGATTGTAGAACCTAAATTAGCACACCATAGCAATCGGAAAAAGAGTTGCTCACAGGTACCAGTGTCAAAAACCAGGTATCGTTTAAGTACTGAAAAAATCTGAACGGTACACAGCCCTACATATGAACATAGAAATGCACCAAAATGCAAGAAATATTTAGATCCAATAGACATTTATTCATTCATTCATCTTATTCCTTTTAGGAGTTGCAGGTACTGGAGCCTATCCCAGCAACTATGGGCCTTAAGTGGGTTACACCCTGGACAGTGGACAGTTAGTTGCAGGGCTGACACAGACACAGACACAGACAGACCTAATACATGCATGTCTTTGGACGGTGGGAGGAAGCCAGAGAGAACCCACGTAACACTGGGAGGACAAGCAGACTCCACTCCATCCAGAGAGTTCATGGCGGCCGACCCGAGGATCAAACCCACAACGTCCTTGCTGGGAGGCAAGAGCACAAAACGCTTTTTTGTTTGCTACATATACTGGAGTATTTTGACGTAACAGTACAGATTTAGAGTACTTCGCCTATGTAAAAAAAAAAAAATCATGGCAATAAGTTGTAATTGCGTAGGCCTATACTGTCACTCATAGCGAGAGTTAAAGTTCGGAGGAGAGCCGCTACTTGATTTCCTTGAGAGAGAGGGGCTCAGACAGGAAAAGTCAAGGCCAGATAAACACTGTTATGTTTGGCTGAGGGCTGTGTCTCTTTAGTACATACAGAGAGTGAAAAAAAAAAGTGCCCACTATCACAAGACCTTGTACTACAGCCTTATCATCACCGCAGTGCTCCAGATGGCAACATACCCTTGACAAAAACTCACACTTACAAACTTCTCTATAGAGCAGTTTCTCTCACACCGCACATGTTCTTCCTATGGCAGGAGAAGTACTGAAGAAAAAGTACTGTTACTGCAACACATTACTCAAGTAACAGTACTCAGCAAGATTATTACTTGAGTAACAGTATTGGAGGTAACATTTACCAAGTACAAAATGCTTTCAGAAATTTTGTTCACACACAACTACCAAAGCTAATACTACTACTGTTATTGCTACCACTCAAATAATTATCGCTACTAACACTTACACTACTACTATTAATACCACTATTACCACTAAATACATCAATCTTATTATAGCGCTTTTTTTTGGATACTCAAAGACACTTTACATGTGGCGGGGATTGAACCACCACCCTTCAAGTTAATGGGCAGACGTCTCTACAGACTGGGCAACTTCTGCCCCAAAAATTACTAATGATATGACTAATACTAAAACTACTATAATACTACTAAAATCACTAATACCATTACCACTACACACATGCAATAAATTCTGGTTGTGAGGCCAAAATGCAACCCACTTTCCGACACAATAAATTCATTTAGGTAAACAATTTTAATTTTTGAACTGATTTATAAGGAAGTTTGAGGAAATGTACACAAAGTAAAAGTATCTAGATAATTCCCACCACTGGTTCCCAGCTCCCAGCGCACACCTGTAACACTTGCATTTTGATTTGGTTTTGTAGTAATAATAATAATAAGCTAAGGTTGCACTGCCAGCTGTGTAAATGAAGATGATTTATTATCCTTCGGGGAATGACGCCTTAATTCACAACATAACAGGCCAAGACGCACCAAGAAAAGAAAACAAATCATATATTAACTCCAACTACTTCAGACACAGAGATGGCTTTTCTTATGACACTTAATAAGACCTACAGAACTTACAATAGAACATGTTTGTTAACAAAATACACCACAAGCAAGTTTCAGTGAAAAGTTTAACAGTTGAGATATAAGACAAAGTAAGAAATAGTTAGGAGCATTGTAAATCTATAGTCCAAGATAGCAGAAGAATGGGAAAATGCAGATTATAAACATGTAACGCTGTCCAACCAAGACCTTATCATTTTCAGCAACACTACATAATACAGAAAATTTGGACACACAAGAGTTCTGTGTTGACACTGCTGAACATAGGACTGTAAATGTGTATTAACCTTGTAGACATGAACACTGTATTTAAGTCAAAATGGTAGCATGCCATTCAGAATTGCTGGAAGGCTGGGAGCGCTGTCAATGAAAAAGTTTTTTTTTTTTTTGCTATAAGCTGTAATGAATTTGGGCCTATGTATTTCATGTCAAAAAGCTTTGTAGAGTTGACATAAGATGTAGTTTTAATAGGTTTTGGAAAATTCAGACACAGGTTGTAGTTCTTATTTTAAGTGTGTTCAATGGTAGCAGATTTATTTCAGTGCTTAGGGGTTTATGTTATAGTAAAACTGCAAACAATTTTTATTATTGTTTTAGCAAACAGTCAGAATACAATATACTGTATTAGAGCACAACCAACAGATTTTTTGAGACTGATACTGATGCCGATATTCTGGAATAAAAAACAGATAACCAATATTTTGGCCAATACGTTTTCTTGCTACTTGTGTTTACATAAATATGGCGTGTACACCCCAGGACTATTCTTACTACTATTAAAATGTTGTAAACTGTTGTTGACTGTTACTGTATGGTAACCTATAAAGTTTTTGAGAAAACCATAGAGTCCATGTCAATCAAACTTGGAGCTTGGAGAGAGCTACAAAATGCGTTTGAATTTTTTTTTTTTCCTACCATGTTCTGTACCAGAGAAATCAGCTAAATCTTTTTATTGCCGTTTTGAGCTTTTCAGGCTGAGATAAAACAATTTTGGATGTTTCATATGAACTGCAGTATAAGATGCCCAAACTGCTTGGAAACACTCAGTTCCCAGGACGACCCAAAGCACATTTTTGGTGAAAAGAGAAGTGTTCACATTGGTGTATATTGGGCCTATTTACATTTTCTAATGGACTACATCAGCTAGCTAATAAACCTATCGGGCTCTATTATATATTCATTCTTTCTGTCATCTTCTTCTGCTTATTCCCGTTAGGGGTCACGGGTGACTGGAGCGTGTCCCAGTAACTTTGGGCCTTAGGTGGGGTACACCATGGACAGAGGCCAGTTAGTCGCAGGGTTGACACAGAGAAATACACAGACAGACAACCATTCACTCTCACATTCATCCACTAAGGGCAATTCACCTCACACATGCGTGTCTTTGGACGATGGGAGGAAGCCAAAGTACCAAACCCACAATCTCCTTGCTGGGAGGCGAGAACTCTAACACTTCTGCCACCATGCCCCCTCTAATAAATTTAATAGCAAAAAATAAACACAGTCAAATATTCAAAGAATGTAAAAACACTTGTGCGGCTTATCATTGTCATTTTTCTTTTATTCACCACTATCACAATATATGGTGGTACGATATTTAAAGCATATTTAATTGAAAATATATTTTTTTTCTTCAAAGTATACCTTCACTTGAAAGGACACTATTTCGTTAGTGTGGATAACACCAAAAAGCCAATACACATCTGAACACTATCCCACTTGCAAACTTCAGGGGTGAGAGGAAGAATGGAAAAGTCACTGGGAGTGTTAGGTGCACTCACAAGGTGCAATGATCACATACAATACACTTTGTAACAGGTTTGTTCGAGTAAACTAGCTGTAAACCTCTTTACCTCTTTTGGACCACAACTTCATATTTATATGTGACCAATACATAACCAGAACTAACCAAAATGTGACACTGCATTTAGCCTTTGGTTTACTTACAACTGTGCGGTCCATGTAAAACCCAGCCTCATATTTAATCCAATGCTCTGGTTTGACCCCTCTCTCTGTGTAATAACCGCACTCCCCTGTTATATAACACAGGTCTATTTCACACCATTCAGAGGTGGCACTTTACATTTAACCAAAGCCCTGCTGCCTTGCTACAGATGGGCAGCGTTTGACACCTCCAGAACATGGATTAACCATCTCCAGCTGAAGGAGATTTGTATACCATTACTTTAACTCAATCAGAGACTAAATCAATCAATCTGACTTTTCACTGCTGCCCGCGTCAACATTTGGCCACAAAATTCAGCTTGACAGAACAGATCTGGAAAAGCCCAAGGATAAAAACATAGCGTGCATTCACAATATCACACTTTTTTATACTGGATTAAACCAAGGCTAAACCAGAAGTAACTCAGGGCTAAACCAGAGCTAAACTACAGCTAAACCAGGGCTAAACTGGTGCTGAACCAAGACAAGACCAGGTCTAAACAAGGGCTAAACCAGGGCTGAACCAGGACTAAATCAGAGCTCAACTAAGACTAAACCGGGACTGACCCAGCTAGGGCTTCTAAACCAGGACAAAACCAGGTCTAAACCAGAGCATAGATTCACAGGATCATTCTTTTTATAGGCCTACAGATGTTTTTGATCCACTCGAGGATGAACAAAGCTCATCTGATTTTACTATCCAGCACTCCCTAAGGCTCATTTTTACATAACTGTTCCTATTAACAGGAATAACTATGAACATTTTACACTTTGTTCAGTTTTAAAATACAAATTATTATTATTAATAATAAATATGATTTTTAACCTTAGTTGTCAATGTATGTTATGCCTTGTATTAGGTTTGTGTACAGTGATGCTGCTAAAAAAAAACTCTTATAACTTCTCAAGAATTTTAATTGTGCTCAGATCTAAAGTTCAAATAAAGTTTTAATATCCATAATGCTAAGAACTGCTTAAATCGCAATAATAAATTATGCATTTGAAATGAAAAGTCCACTCAGAGGCTTTATTAAAACGTTAGCTGCAACAATATCACCACCAGTGTAAGTTAATACTGAGCAGAGGTCCTCAAACTTCTCACACCTCAGAAACAGGTCGCTCCAGCCACGGTGCTGCGGTAAACCACTCACGTGTAGGTCTTATGATTACATACATAGTTAAGGTTACACAGCAGGTTGTACTCCTTTATGCATATTATTAATAATTTAATATTATTGTTTATGTATCTATATTTTTGTGTCTACTTTCAACACCTATATTTCTTAAACAATAAAATTCAGGTCTAGTGGTAGAGTGTATTTTATAATTATATTTAGTAGATATTTTATAGTAAAAAAATATTTTGAAGTTCTTTGCATTGTCTGAAAGCCACACAACAGCTTGAGAACCACTGATCTAGAGCTTTGTATTTCTTTTTGTTTTAAGAATTTATCTTTTACTAAGCGAGACACAGCACTCAAATACCACAGGTCAAATTATGAGCACAACATTCAATGTAAATCCTGCATTTCTATACTATTCTTGTCCAATGATGACTAATGCAACCTGTAACACTTTTAAAAATTACATAAAATACCCAACACTAAGAAAGCCGAAGCTTACACAGAGGTAAAAGAAAGTGTGAAAGAATATAGTTTCTCAGTACATTTTCTAAAACATACTGTACTTTTAATTACTACTACATTACTTAGTAAATGTTTTAGGAAAAATGTTACTTTTACTCAAGTAAATTTGTAAAATCCTAAATGAGTCAAGGTAATTTGGAAACTTAGTGATGGCATCAGTAATAGTATATTTATTAATAGTATTATTAATAGTTACAGTATAGTAGTAGAGGTAGTAGTTGCTGCAATAGTATTAGCAGTGGGAGCATTAGGCATAATAGTAGTGGTTGTAGTAGTAAGTACTTCCATCTTAAGTGAACTTCACACCCAATACTTTTTTTTTTATTTTTACTAATAATTTTGAGGCGTATGTTTACTTCTACTTGAGTAATATTATTTCAAAGTACTTTTTACTTTAAGTACACCTCTGACCATTCATGATCCTCTTCAGCAGCAGGTGGCAGGACCCAAAGAGAGCGTCAACAATGGACACATCTGCCTTTGCACCTGCCACTCACACTAAAAAAGATCTGCCATTGTCACTACAGCTTCAGGGGTGGTCTTTTAATCAGGCGATCAATAAACCTTTGCAAAGGGCAGTATAGAGGGAAAAAAACTGGCTATTCACCTAAAAATAATCATAATCAATAATGAAAACCTCTAAATGGCTTAATTTCATACAATGATTTACAGGGCTGACGGGAAGTGAAGTGGTGCAGTAGCTCAATAGTCCTTTTATTGGCAATGCAAAATGATTGAGATAAGATATGTGAGGTTGTAAAGTTGATAATGTGGCTGAATTGGCCAGATCATTAATTGAGGTAAAAATGGTTTGAGGGTTCAGGACTTAATCAAGCCAGGAACTGAACTCCTATTAAAATCCTTCAGTGGGTCAACTAAAAGTGAAACACACATTAGAAGTGTCTAAGGCAGTGATTCTTAAACTGTTCACATCAAGGACCACCTCAGAAAACATTTGGCTTTCCAGGTCTAACGCAGTTCTAAATTGGGTCAAAATGAGTTCTAAATCAGGACTAAACCAGGACCAAAACCAGAACTAAACCAGCCCAGAACTAAACCAGGATTGCAGGGATAAACCAGGTCTAAATCAGGACTTAACCAGGACTAAACAACAATGGTGGTTCTCAAGCTTTTCACATCAAGGACCAGAAAGTAGTTGACTTTCCAGGTACCAAAACTAAAATGAGCCTAAACCAAGCGACAAAATAGGGATTAACACAGAAAAAAATGTATAACTAAATAAGGTCAAAACTGGGACTTAACCAGGAGTAATCTAGGATTAAACCAAGTCTAAATCAAAACTAAACCAGGGCTAAACTGTGTCTAAACCAGGACTAAGCAACAGTCTACACTTCAAATTTATTCAACAGAGCAGGACTAAGACAGGAAAAAAGGTGGCTCTAAATGAGAACTGCAAAAGTCTCTTGAGTACCAACAAAAGAAACCCATGTACCACATTTTGAGAACCACCAATCTAAATAGTTTATTTATTGAGAAAACATGTCATATAGAACGAAGGATGTCTAGAGCTTATACCAATATTGCGATTTCAGGCAATTATTTTCCTCTCAGGTGTCTAAAACAGTCCTAGGCATGTAAATCATCCTTATCGCTCTCCATTCAGTAATAGAAAAAAATGTAACGGTAATTGCCATGTTATAGTATTGTTTTAATTGCAAATGTGATTAACTGCACACAGTGCTAATGTGAACTCCTAAGTCAATGTCAATTTTTGTTAGTAAAAGTAGAAAAACGTTGGCTTACAGCAGTGTGTACAAAAAGGCTAATGCTGTAACTTTAAGCTCAGGTTAAACGGTCATGCACAGCCAAAGGCTTACATTTGCTAAATCATAAAATCTCTCTGTACAAGGTTTTATATAAAAATGACTAAATCTTATTACAAAATACAGTGCAATGTAAACATATTTAGAAAAAGAAGAAGTGCTATTTTTGTAAAGACGTAAAGTGGCACAAAAATCACAAAATCCTTGTCCCATGATGTCAGTCCTCTCCTAATTCATATACTGTACGCCTATCACCCTGCACTGCCCCGCCTGCTGTTGCCACCTCCACTGTCCCGTTCAAAACCACTTCCTCTGTGATGTTGCTATAAATTACTTTTCTCAGTCGCTTGATTAGATCCACGAGAGCTCCCTTGCCCGTTTAGAGTTTGACATTAGGCGAAGAAAGGACCAAAGACGTGTTTGTTTAATTTTATTTTAGTTATTTTAAATGGATAAACACTCTTTGGGACCGGCGGTGACCCCATGACCTTTCCCTGAAGCTGTGTTCCCAATGTGAGTCAAAGGGGAAGTAAGCTAGGTTGTATTAGCCATTTAAAGTACCAAATGCTAACTGACTGTACGCAAGAGATCCCATACCATTTTTCCTTCTTTACATGAAAGTCTGAAAAAAATGGTCCGTTGCATTTTACCTCATGTTTTTGCAGAAGAATAAGAAGGAGTAGTACTTTCTTTAATACCCCAACAGGCAGGAGTTCACTGACAAACACTGTTAAGTAAATTTAAGCCCTTCTCTGCGTTATTATACATAAAAATCTTTCGAAGTTGCTTTAAAGGTCAGTGTAATCTTGCATATGTACAATAACTGCAAGTCTATGCTATTAGTACATTTGAAAGAAGATACATTAAAGACTATTAAATGATTTTAGACATAGGAAAGTACAAAATAATACAGCCTACTAACAGATGCCATAATAAAAATGTTCCATATCAAAGCTAGTTATCAGGCCTCTCCCTGTGAAGATAATACTGAATAAACTATTATGTATTAATTAAAGCAAGGTTAGTTTAGTTCATGTACAAAATATAGAGCCTTATAGAATATAGTCCCAATTTTAATTTACCGAAAATTATGAAGACAACTAATCTTTTAATGATTAAAGTGTGCCTGGCTCAAGTAACTGTGAGTGACAAGCTACACTACCATCTTGTGAGAACACGTATGTTGCTAAAACTGGTCAAATTAACTCTCAAATATATAATGAAAGTTACTAATCCTATGTAAATAAGCTTGCACCAGCTTTGGGCCCTCAAGTACTTCACTGAGTATACAGTGCATACCGAAAAGTTACATAGTGTTGCTTTGAAGTAATGCATGTTATGGGGTGAGCTCAGACCACCTCTTTTGAAACTGTACAACTTGAATACGACCACTAACATGTACAAAGAAACTGTGGCCCACTTGTTGTGTGTCAGTGCTGTGCGGGACCTCACCTTGCCGCTCGGGGGTTTCAGGGGTAGTAGTCCTGGGGCAGGATTTCCTTGATTCTGATTGGTGTTAGTCTGCTGGGGTGAGTGGGAATCCTCGGACTCTTTTCCACTGTGGTAGACCACCCTATCAGAGATATGAATACTTGAAGCACAGCCCATGCTTCAACCCACTTCAGAAGATATTTTTTCTTTTTTTTCCAAGTTAATTCCTTGTGAGGCTTCTCTGTGTGTCCTCTTGAGTCTGTTTAAGGTCCACTTTTGTTCCTAAGCCTTCATTTTTACCAATTATAAATACAAACAACAATGGGTAGATATCATCTAGGCCACAGCAAAGCAAGTTGTTGAATTGCTCCAACACAAGGCATGAATAATATATTTTTGCCCCCACCCCCCTGAACCAGGAAGCCGGTTTCCTCACTTTGGAGATCTTTAATCAAAGCAGTTATCCTTCACAAACTTGGATCCTTCAGCTGGGACTGGGTTTATCCCTGTGCTCGTACCACATGACCATTTTTCACTCAACTTCACTGTTATCAAGTAGTAGGGCCTGTACGCACCATGGAGTCCCCCTCCCTCCCTGCCTGCGCCAGTTCTCAAGCAATACTTTCATCCATTTTTAGTGTCCACTGTTTCATTTGTCCTTCGCCACCCCGGAGCCATCAAAAAACATGTCTTCTCTCAGCGTCTCGACAATCTGGTTAGCCACTTAAGCGCAAAACACGGGCCATAAAGCGGTTCTCACGACACTTTGGGGTTCATCATCAACAGGCTGAAATATCCACGGCGTACTGTCACACAGCAGCGGCCCCAGCGCGACACAAAGCCGGCGAAGCTCTCCATGAATCGGGCCACAATCAGCGGAGGAGCACACGGGGAGGTCTCGGCGTATGGCTCGCAGTCTCCATTCAGGCTTTCCTTCCCTCGCTGGCCGCTGGAGGAGGATGATCCGCCACATATAAAACAGCACAAATCCGAGTGCAATTGGCTACGGCGATACCAGGTTCATTCTGTAGCAAAAAATCAAAACGAGGGGCTGTCACACAGGGATATGTGGAGGTACCACCTCTGGAGAATGCAACGGCTCAGAGGAAAATGTGTCCAAAAAAACAGCCTCGCGCAGTATCCACAAGTTTCGCGTGTGAAACCGGCTGAGGCTGATGAATCCTTTAAGCGAGCGTAGTAAATGAGGCAGATTAGAGCTACATATTGCTGATTTGAGGTTTGTCTTTTCCCTGCCTTCGCTCGCGTTTGCCCTTCCAATTCTTCAGGACTGCTTGACAGCGGCACATCCAATAAAAGCACCCGTAAGGATTGACCTACAGCCTTTACTGACGTTAATGCAAATGAGTGCGCTGCGGCCAATGCGCGTCGAGCTGCGCTGCAGCGGGCGGGACCTGCGGCTCCGTGGGAACTTTGAAAAAAGCCAAAAACTGCACAGGGGCTGTAGCTGAGGAAGTGAGACATCTGCGAGGCTTTTCCGAGCTGTGGCGGTTTATTCACGAGAGAGAGAGAGAGAGAGATCAAACACAGGCGTTTTGTCGGCTTCGTTTCAACAAGACGTTTTATCACGTTATTTCTTTATGTCTGAAATCACAATAGGCTGTTTTTTAAAAGGAGATCGTGAAGCTTAAAGGTGCTATGAGCAGTATACATTTTTTATAGTTCATAAAAAAATACCCACAACTGTGCTAAGATAATCATGTTTGAATCCAATATTAGTTTTACTGATAACAATGGTACAGCTGAACAATTAAAAATATATTTTACATAATGGCCAAGTTATTTTTGTTTACATTTTTTGTTTTTGTTCTAAATCCCAGACTGGTAACCCACAGACTATTTAGACTGCAGTGCCGTTTTCAATCCACTACGAGCGCATGCTGCTTGCAGTACTTTTAAATGCTGCTGTATGTAACTGTGCTGACATCAGCAGTATTAGTAGTGTCAATAGTTTCAATAGTGTTCAGTGTGTTATGTTGAGAGGTGGATAAAGCTAGCCTAGACAGTTTATGTACATTTTCTAAAACAGCGTAGCCTTTATTTACTTTTATCTACTTCAACAACTATATTTTTCAGGGTAAAAAAATTTAAAATATCTAAATGAGGGAAAGTATTTTATGTCCATGTTAGTGAAGTGGGAGGTAGCAGTAGTAGTAAACTTCTTGTAATAGCAGCACTGGGACTCTAGGAGTAGTAGAACTAGTACTAGTAAGTAGTAAAAGTAATAGTACTAGTGGTAGTATTAGTAGCAGTTGTAGTAGTAGTGTAGCAGCAACAGTACTCTGAACATTTTTTTTTTGTTTTACCCAAATAATAAATGTGTACTTCTACTTTTACATTATTTTTCGGTAATAGAATCTTTACTCACAGTACAGATTTTGAGTACTTCAGTTTTTTTTTTTTTTTTTTTTTTTTGTATCAAAATAACACTCTTTGCATTTCTCTGACTTGAAAAGCATTGTTATTTCCAGCTGGATATTTCAATTACTATTCAGAGCATGCAGACTGAGCACTGCTGGAGGAGAAGCACAATTATTATTATTTTTGAGCAAACATATTTACAATTTAAACCAAATAAAACGTGTAAAGCAACCATGAACTGTACAGTCAGATCTATACCAGAGGTCACTTACGCCAAAGACAACACACCTCTTTCCAACAGATTATTCAATAAATCTTTTATTGTTTGTGAACAAGATGAGCTGCACATTGATATTTTGTCCACAACTCAATACAAAAAAGGACATGGGGGCATAACTAACCCCAAAATAGCTCACAGTGTTTAAACAAAATGACTTAAGCCAATCCTGTAAAACAAAACAGAGGTATGCTGTGAGACAGGGGAGCAATATACGCAATACTACTGAATTATAGGAAAGTGAATTCAGGATTTGAATATAATAAACAAAAATATGAATATAAAAAAAATAAGCTAAGCATTAAAACCATATTAAATCTCCCTGTCTTGTAAATCATTGCACAAATGTCTATTATTTCCTATGTAGAGTACAGTACATACCACTTGTCAGGAAAAATTAAAATTACCAACCCTGTTTTATGCAAATGACAGCACTGACGCAAGCACATCCAAGACAAAACACTGACAGTTCCCAAAAGGAGGAAACGTAGCAGCTGGGAACTCCGCCCCCTGCTGGCAAAATGTGTGAATCCAGGGCAACAAAGAAATATTTTAGTTCTTTCTCTCTGGGCCGCTAGATGGAGTTGTGAGCTAGTGCCGGTCTTTACTTTGAGTCCCATGATGGAAGTAAAGTAAATTGTCAAAACTGTTATGAAACATTCAATTAGTATTGCTTTAGTATTAGCTTTTTAGTATTAGCTTGAGGTGGAAGAAATACTCAAGTAAAAGTACTGTTACTTCAAAACATGTTACTCAGTCAGAAGTTCAAGTATTCAACAAAACAAAGCAACAAACATCTGCTACAACAACAACTACTACTACTACTACTACTACTACTACTAAAATTACTACTACTACTACTATCACTACTACTTCTACTACTACTAGAACTACCACTACTACTACTACTACTATCACTACTACTACTACTACCCAACTTATACTCTCAAACAATACAATACAATACAATACAATACAATACAATACAATACAATACAAAATGATAAATTTCCTAAACTATAAGTAGTGATGCACATTCTGTTAATTTTCTTTAATAAATTAATTAGTAGTTGTAAATGATTATTGATTAATCATCACCTTCACATCACCTATCATTACGTTTTATAAAAAAACAGCTCATTTAAAGTCATAAACCAGAATAAAAATGTTGCTTTTTAAAAACTAAAGACAAGTTATAGACTTGTTTTTATAGGCTTGATTTTATGTTTAATTTGCCCTAACTCTCCTATAGGAACTGTACCTTTACTCTACTGTGCTGCATAACCATTAATTGTTAGCATTTTTTAAAATCAATTATAGCCACAGTGGTGATTAGCCAATTAATCACAAACACCCCTAACTAGAAGTAACAGTATTTCATTAAAATATTACTCTGGTAACAGTATATGCTAGAAAATGTATTATCCATGTGTGTCACTGTTTAATTCACATTTTCCACAGTTTCATGGTTTAGAAATACATAAAGTTGCTGCTATCGCAAATTGATAAATCAAAATCCTTATCAAATTGCTCAGACTTGATGCAACAGCTTTTACTGAATGTCTTTTTGTCTCTCTTATTGAAACCTTTCACACAGTAAAATCTAGTGTTGTGTCACATGTCTGAGGACTGACCCGTTTTCCCTTCAGTCCTTTCTTTATATTTGAACATATTGCACAAAGCTCCTCACAGTATGAACACTGTGTCTGTTTTTTCTCCATAACGTGTGGATAAAACTCCTTTTGTGACTCTGGCTTTTACTGTGATGCACGGTTTAGTTCACGGTCATGCATGAATGTCTTTGATAAGAGAGCATTAGTGGTGGGGAATTAGCTTTATATAGTTGGATATAGGTAAAGTAAAGTTACTATATACATTTTTGCCATATAGTTAGTTTGATATACAGTTCTTTTTCTTCTGGCTGTTCTCTTCAGGGGTCACTACAGCAAATCATCTGCCTTTTTCTCTGCATCGTCTTCTCTCTCAGCAACTAACTTCATGTCCTCTTTCACTGCATCCATAAATCTCCTCTTTGGTTTTTCTTTAGGCCTCCAGCTCTAACCTCAGCATCCTTTTACCTAGATATTCACTATCCCTCCTCTGTACCTGTGAAAACCATCTCAGTCTGGCTTCTTGGACTTATTTCCAAAACATCTACACTGAAGCTGTTTAAGCACAAGCCTATTCTGGAGAAAGAAACAGGAGAAATGATAGTCTTTTGTGCTGCTAATCAAACCCACAAAGCTGTTCAAATTGTGTTACAGAGATGGTTTTTATTTTTGATTTATGATTTCTTCTCGCTTATACAAAGAGCTTAATACCTCACTAGCAACAGCACATAATTATGGACATCTAAACCAAAATGTGGGTCATTTATTAGCAACAAATTGTGTAATTAAGGCACATTGAAATGGACATTAAAATACTCCTGCATTTTTCTGCAGTACATGGTTTGGTCTCGTGTACTGTTGTTCCTGTCTTCTTCTCTGAACTTGGAGTATGGGGGCTACATTAGCTATTCATATTTTTCTAATTAACTATACACACAAAATACTGAACTATCTCTTTACAGTTTTTTCAATCACTTTTCTACATTCACAATTGTCATTTGCAAATCAGGTCACACAAAAAAATCCAAACAGGATTTCAGGTTCTCAGAACAAAGGCTTTTCTTTGGAAAATGTTGTTCTGTAATCAAAACTCCTAAAATACCTCAAAAGCAAGTTTTTGCATCAAAATGATCAAACTCCAATCCAAACTCCAATGTTTTCATGCACACATTCACTCATTCACACAGCAACTCAAAACTCTGAGTCCTGCTCTCAGTAACTGCAGCTCTCACTGATTTACTGCAGTGAGCATTTAGGCTTCATACTTCACACAAATGAATGAACAGGAGACTCTGGCTATTTTGGCTACCTAAGACCTGACCATTTTCATATTGAAACAGGAAAAATACAGACAAAATTTTACTCATTTCCGTACCTGCTGTACATTATTTTACACAAGTCTTTGGTTACTATGATGTGCTGTAAACCTGCACTGGTGTATTCTTTATACAGTAGTATGTCTACTGTAAGAAATAACCATGACAGTACAGCAAACTCAAGAAAGGGACATTTGCTTTATTCTTCATCCTGACATCTTTACCACTGTCAGTGGGAACACTGCTAACAGTAATGAACATATGTTTATTCTGATAAAGAAAAAGAGTTATGTATTTATCCTCTTGTGATGGCTGCAGGGAAAACCCTGTTGAGAGCAACAGGTGTTCTCAGTCCTTATGGTTTATATATATATATATATATATATATATATATATATATATATATATATATATATATATATATATATATATATATATACACCCTTTCTCTTTGATTTCTGTCTGAAAACACTGAAACAGAAGTCATTTCAGATGCTGAGTGCTCACAAATGTTAGATCTTTGTAGCTACGTTTATGTTTCTATATTTAAAGTCCCTTTCCATGTGCAAAAACAACTGTTGTATTGGCCAAACAAAGTGATTTCAGTGAGGTTGTGTGTCTCTGGACTGGAATGTTAACAGGTTTCAGTAAATGAGCTAAAGCAATTGAGAAAAACTGTAAACGTTAACTGCGTGAGTTGTAGTATTTCCACGTGAGGGCGCTAAAGGTCTATTTTAATTGTCCACGTCTTTTAGAGTTTTTCTCAATCTTTAACAAATTTATCCATTCAGAATTGTCATTTGCAAACGGGTCACACAGAAAACCCAAAATGAATTTTAGGTTCTCAAAACAAAGGCTTTTCTTTGCAAAATGTTGTTGTGTAATCAAACTGGAGACAGGTGACTTCGTGTGCACATTCACTTATTACACACAGCAGGTCTAAACTCTGAGCACTCACAGATTTAGTGCAATGAGCATCTGGGTTCATACTTTACACCAATGAACGGACTGGAGACTGTGGATATTTCCAGTAAACCTGACAGATTTTATGTTGAGATAGATAAATGACTGAAACTCTTTTCCCTTTGACTCTTGTGTGAAAACAGTGAAACAGAAGTCATTTCCTTCTAATCAGATGCTGGGTGCTCACAAATGTTAGATTTTTGCAGCTACGTTTAAGTTTCTATATTTTAAGAGACAGCATCTTGGCAAAAATCCCTTTCCATGTGTGAATGGGACTGTTGCATTGGTCAAACAAAGTAAATTCAGTGAAACTGTGGGTCTATGTAGCTGCATGAAGTGTTCTGAGAAAGAGTTTGAAAACTGTGGGAAAAGAAGAGAAAGATTTGGAAACAGAAAATTAGGATAAGCATATTCTCTGTATAAGTCACAAAACAGAATAACAGTAAATAACAGTAAAAATGAAGACTAAATGCAAACTTAAGGAAAAAGCATACTCAAAACATGTAAAGTCAAAGTACTGCTAATTCAAAATAATATTACTCAGACACTACACTAGAGTAAAAATAAATAAATAAATAAATTAAAAATAAAAAATTTAAAAATACTCAACAAAATCCTCACTTGTGTAAAAACATTGAGTGGAAAGTACTTACTGCTACTGTCACTATTAATACTATTAGTGCTACTACTACTAAAACAACTGCTACTACTACTGCCGCGGCTGTTCCCATACTACGACTACTGCATCTACTACTACTACTACTACTTTGGCTCAAATTTTATCACAATTATTTGAAGGTAGTAGTAGCAGTAGTAGCAGTAGTAGTAGTAGTAGTAATAGTAGTAATTAGGTAGCTTGTTTTTAAAATTATGTAGGTTTGTGCATTTTTATCCAAGGATTCTGTCAGTGTGCCCTGCTGGGAACTCACATGCTATGTAAGTAAGTAAGTGTATATAGACCCTTCTTGTGTTTGCTTGTCTGCGTTCCAATGCCTGGTACCGGAAGTTAGCAAAGACCATAATACATTTCTAATGGAGCAATTAGCGTTAGCAACAAACCATTGCAGATTAGTAATATCAAGACAGGTTTGGCAACTGACAACCACTCTGCCACATGTGAGTAATATCAGAGCCTGGTTTAATAACATTAGCGAGTGTGTCAACGTTTAGCCGTTTAATGTATGGTTGCAATTAGCGTCTATAATTAGCTTACAAGCTAAAGGCTACATTATTTACATTTCTTAATTTCAATGTTACGTAGGACAAATAGTAACAGAAAAGTGGCGGACCACAATACTTTGAGGAATTAAATCTGAACATACAATGTCCATCACCACAGATCCTACTTTTATAAATTAACTTTAGCAACTGGTACTAACACTCAGATCTGGATTATACTGATTCAGAGTAATTTTTAATAAATATATAAACCACAACCATTCGTTCCTGCAGTCCAGAAAGGTCTAAATTATTATTTTTATTTTGTTCCCTCGTAGAAATGAATATGATGAACGTTAATATTAGTACCAGGCTGCGTGCGCAACTTTTTTAAACACGTCATTCCTGGAAGGGTCTGTACTTTATTTCACTTTGTGTTGAATACCATTGATTTGATTTTGATGCGATATGCTTAATGTAAAAATAAATGAATACATATAGTTGTTTTTATTATATTTAATGCACAACATACTCACGTTCAAAATGCTGTATAATTTATGATATCCAGTACGATGTAAATACATTGTTATGTGCAAGACTTACCACTAGATGCCAGCAGATAACAACATTCAAAAAGTGGTTGCAGCTTAACATGTAACACTCACTACAGTATAATAGCAAAGTCTCCAAAAATAAGTTGGCATATCTTAAACTTCATGGTTTGCTCTTATATTTACATTTACGTATTGTTTACATAACCAAAGCCCTTAAACAGAGCACCCAATGCAAACACTGTGATCCCTGCTGTCATTTGTTTTTCTGTGTGCTGTCTGGGTGGACTTCTTAGTTTTAAAAAAATAAAACAACTCCAAAGCTGCTCAAAACCATGTTAAGGACAGTTGTTATCAGCATCACATGAAAAGGTTTTGCAACAGAATTTTTCATACATGTTCACATTAAGTTTTATTTATGTTTTTCTGAAGCTGTTAAAGGAAAGTAAAAATACTTGAAGGGCTTTATTGGCGGTGCACAATATTAGAGAAACTTTCAAAGTTAACCCTGAGCAGAGTAAGTGTTTTAATATAACACAGAGTAAGTGTTTTAATATAACACGACAAGCATGTGTGGAGGTGCTCTAGTTCCCCCATCCAGCTAGGTACTCCTGTATTGGTGATGCAAAAGTCACCTCGACTAGGTTTTTAAGCAATAGACATTTCACCTCTCATCCAACTGGCTTTGTCATTTATGAAATTAAACTGGTATGAGTCTGAGAACTGAGTTATTTGCTGGTAGAAAGGAGAAGATCTGACCTGATACCAAATTCCATTGGTCTATAGCCAATTTTTGGTTGTTAGAAGCCATTGGTCCTCTGCTGGAGTAAGTGGGACAGCAAAAACTGGTTCATCCCAAAGACAAAATTCCCAGTTACAAACAGAAAAAGGCTGTGTACTACATCCATTGCCATAATGGAGTCTGCAGTACACCTCCACCTAAAGGACATAGACTCTGAGGAGGACAGTGAGGTCCAAATCGTAGCCAGAGAGACAGGATGGTTTGAGCAAGGAGTCAAAGAAGCAATCTTTGTCAAAAAATAAAAGCCTTCTTTGAACAGAAATGGTGGTCTCAGATTCAACCTTCTATCTGTTTACAACAGTCTCTGAAACCCAGACCAAAACAGTGGGCTAACGACTGTCCCACTCACTCACAAAGGACTTCCAACAACCCAAAACTGTAGGCTTTTATCCACTCTAGGCCAATAGAATTTGGTTTCAAGTCAAAACACCTCCCTCCTACGAACATAAAAGCTCTATCACCAGTTTAATTTCAGAATTGACAAAATCACTTGGATGAGACGTGAAACATCTTCAACTTGACTTATTTTTAGACACTTTTGCTTTTGATTCAATTAACCTGGTTGACTGAATGTCTTCACAGACACATATTCACCTGTATAGTATATATATATATATATATATATATATATATATATATATATATATATATATATATATATATATATATATATATATCAGTATATGATTTATATTATCAGAAATATATATTTACATGGTAAGAGTCTGGATGAGAGCCTCACCATAAAGCCTGACTGTACTCTTTACAAAATTATGATGCAACATCTCGAGACATATCTCCAGGTTAATGTTTACAGACATGAAGATGTTGCGTTGACTGAACAAACTATACAGCGATTATCAGCCATGTGAACCGCTGTAGGTGAGAGTTTAGCTCCTGTCCTTCACCTGCTCAAAAGGACATGTGCTTTTATCATAAAGGAATGTGACCAGATATATTTGATTACTTTTTACATTTATTCACATTGCTTCATACAAAACATGACAGCTTGCATTCCTTTGAGGAGCCTTGTAAACACAAAAGCTGATTAAGACTTTAGATGCAGCACAGGAATTATAACGTCACAACAAAATCTTTTATTCTGAAGCCATTGAAGCAGCCAAGCAGGGAGAATGACTATAGTAGCATATGACTGACCCAGATCTGCATTAGAAGATAACAACGGAGGCAAAAGGTGTACAATATCTGATATGGACCTCATTTCAAATAAAAAAAACAGTGTTAGCGGGAAAATCCAATGTATAAAATATAAACAGCTCAATTAATTAAAATTTTTACAAAGTATATACCAGCAATACGAAATAATTATTAGAGTTTAATGACCTATGTAACAACTTCTATACATGTGTTTAAATAAAAAAATACTTTGGAAATATGTCTGAATTGGGTGAGGAGCCAGCGGTCCCCTGTAGCGGTGACATTCACATACCAAATTGTACCTTATCCTCGGAGTTATAGCTTCCAGGTGTATCCGCCCTCAATAGTGGAGCGTCACAATAGTCAGGCCAGAAATGCAGTTATTATTGAGATTAGAAGAAAAGTGATTTCATGAGAGCCTAGAAATCTCATTATAAATCTGTTTGCAAAGGCACTGCATATTGCACAGCCATGTCAAATTAAAGAATTCAAACAATTGGACATCAAGGCTCAGTCCGGACAGAGACCTGCACTTACATACATAATACGTCACAATTTTTAAAATATCTTAAGGAGGTCGTCATGCTTATGATCTGGACTGAGACTTTACTGTTCACAGCTCAATAAAAACTGCCTATTTCTGGCATGGCTAATGGAAGTATGACTGGAGTGTCCCACGGCGGCGGACGTCAGTGGTCCAGCAGTGGAAGCCACCTCCGAGTGAGTTGGCGTGGCGAATGCTCACCTTAATGGTCTTTATACCTGCAGCAAAACACAACCATAAGTTAATATGATTAGTCTAGTTTGGACATAAATCTGTGAATGTAGTTCTTCCTTTGACTGTTACTGTTTTGGCAAAAGTGCAGAAGTTTACTCAAACAGCTATGGTAGCCCTCCAGGGACAGACTGTAATCTTTATAAAATGAAAATATGTCTAATGATAGTTTAAATTTAAAAAGTGTTATTTTACAAATTTCTTAACCCTTTTTGCAGTGTGCCTTCTACAAGAAACATTTCTCTGGTAGTGCTCAGTTTGTCTGCTCTGAGCTGCGTTATAGATTGGACAAATGCAATTGGATGCAGTTACACTTTGTCAATTTGGTAAACAATATACTAAACATTTTTCTATCTGTGACACTTTGTGGACAACAGCATGTCATGAAATAGTGTATTTGAGGCACACTGGTATGTAAGACTCACGTTTTATGTATTAATTATAAAGTTCACATTTTTTTCCTGAAAGTTTAAATAAAAAAACATTGCGCATTTTTCCTCAAATTATTCGCCATTTTTGAAGGTATATTACTTACCAAGATTTTCAAACATTTTTTGAATGGTGGTCTCATTGGCATCGACCATAACGCGCTTCTCATCCAACATCAGAACATTCATTGAGAGCCATTTAGACGACATCCACAGTGGATGGTCTGCAGACGAGAGAAATATTTAAAACCTCTAACACACTTTGGTTATGTAACAATTGATTTAAATAGATACGAACCATCAGGAATCAAAGGTGTTGGAGGTTTCACAACAGTCCAGCCAGCTTTCTTAAACATGTCAATCTATGGTTACAGATAAAATCAGTTAAATAGGTCAAGAGTCCAGTATCATGTAGCCAACAGACACTGGCCCTAGTCCAACTGTACCTGACGACATGGGCGGTCAGGGTTTGAGAGCACTAGTCCCGGCCCAATGATATTAAAGGTGGCATCAATGTGCATGGGGTTAGGGTCCTTAAAAGAGATGACATGGACCTTGTATTCTGGTGCAAGATGGCGACTCATCCACTCTATTCCCATGTAATTTGTAACCTGAAAAAAAAAAAAACAACAACAACAAAAAAACAAAACAAGAAATTGATTAATTTTTTTAAAAAATGGACTTGATTTTGATTCTCACTGATCATGAATCTTAGAGTACTTAAGTGGATACTGCAACTATACTTGCTTATACCTGACTCCTCTGGACAAACAGATCCCGTCCCGCTCGGATGAAGTCGGCAGCATCAAAACAGGGCTCGTGCTCTGTGGTCACAAACTTGCCCTGAGCAGCCTAGTTTGTGCCTGTCTTCCACCGTGCGGATGGGGTAGTCCTAAAAACAGCACACAAGTTGTTAAAATTCAACAAAGTACCATACAGTTTCTTTTAATTTAATTTCCTGGGTCACCACAGCAAAATCGACTGCCTCATAGTGAGTCTGCAGTGATTTGTGATTTGGATATTGTTTTGGCAGAGGCTACCTTATCTTATGTGTCAGTTTATCTGGACTTGGGACTGGCACAAAGAGTACACTTGGGCTTGTCACCCCTGTGGTTAGATTTCTTGTGAATGTGACTCTTGATATATGATTCCCAGGGATTTTACAGGACTTCATAGTTCAGGGGGTGCACTGTGGCAGAGCGGTTAGTGTTCTCGCTCTCGCCTCCCAGCAAGGAGGTCGTGGGTTCAACCCCCGGGCCGACCAGCACACCATCACACGGACTCTCTGGGTGGAGTTTGCATGTCCTCCCCATGTTACCATGGGTTCTCTCCGGGTACTCAGGCTTCCTCCCACCGTCCAAAGACATGCATGTGTTAGGTGAATTGGTGACTCTAAATTGACCCTAGTGAATGGTTGTCTGTCTGTGTTTGTCTGTGTCCCTGCGACGAGCTGGGTGACCTTGTCCAGGGTGTACCCCGCCTATGGCCCAAAGTTACTGGGAGAGTCTCCAGTCACCCACGACCCCTAACGGGATTAAGCGGTAGAAAATAAATGAATGAATTAATAGTTCAGGCTAGACGGCAGTACTGATATTTAGTGGGCAGGACATTGAATACAACACTTAAAGCATATTTGGCTTGTAGTAATGTTTCATTACAACTCTACTCCTATTAGCATGCTCAGTCTATTTTTATATTGGTTTTGGAGTAGGACTACAAATAAATGAGCTCTATGGCTGAAACACAACCATATTTAAAGTTATATAACCTAATGCAAGGGTTGCTATACACAGAAACAAACGGGAGGAGTCATTCTGTAATTAGGTAGTCTACTGTAAGTCATTGAGGCCTTGTTTTAAGCCTAATATTTATTTTGTGACAGGTTGCTGTATGTGTTTTTCCTGCCATTGCTTTGGAAGTGATTTGTGCCTTGAGTGTCTCACCTGATCATACAGCTCATCAGCCATAGTGGGTTTAGGAGCCGTGGTCCATTTAGCACCTTTCCTGAAGTACTCCTTGATCAGAGGCCTGTAGGCTCTGTACTCAAAGAAGCGGGCCCTCCAGGCCATAGGGGCCTCAATGATCTCATTCCCCACAACAATGAGGATGTCCCTGGGCATAGCTGCATACATGCCTGCACGATTAAAACAGACACACATTATACATTATCACTAAAATGATCTTAATGGATGATTTGGATCCTTTAACTGACCTGTGGATGTGAAATCTGGGGTTTTGTACGCTGTGGACCAGTCAATGGGCTCTGGACGTCTCACAGTGACACCCTCATGACGCAGAATATTGCACATTTCTTCAATTTCAGAAACAGCTTTTTTCAAGTGGTCTGCAGGAAAAGATTGGCCTCCATACTTCTGATACCAGGGCCAATACTTCTCATAAGTGTTAGCCTGCAGATAAACAGTTATAATGTATCCTAACATTGTGTAATGACTCCAGTGACAAGCATACTATTTATGACCTACTTTCACTTCCACAGTGAAGGGAGGCACATGGGCAGTTTTCAGCTCGACCCACGATCACCTCCTCGAGAGGGTCCCATTCGTTGTAGCTGCACACAGGGCACTCCTGCTGCACCGGCTCAGTAATGTGTTCATCCTCCATGTGTGGCTGCGCGATTCGCGGCACTTGATGTGCTTTGGAAAGCCCTCTGCACCCATCCATTCACCGCACGTCCGAGCTGCGGGGGGAATGAAATTAAATAGTGTACCATTAGAAATCATCAAATAGTAAAGAAACAAAACAAATGCTTTTGTTTTGAATCAAAGGTCATAATAATGAGTTAATGTATTCACAGGAAATAGTAACACAACAAAATGTGCCATGATTCATGAACACAAAGACATTTTACCAGCAAAAATAAACACTGACCAAATAAAAATAAAAAAGAAAACTGAATGTGATTGTCAGATATGGTGTCAAAGTACACCTGTTGTTAAGGAGCCTTATCTGAAGATAGAGTTTTACAGTACAGACAGAGCCGGGTCACTGAGTTTGGGAGCGCATCTGTGCCAAACAGCTGCTCACTGTCACTCCACAGAAGAGCCCTCTCAGCACGTAACACACATTTTTAACGCCAAGTATTCACACATATTCTTACATGATTTTTATGAACAAAAATGGGGTTAACCCATAAATATATCCAAAATCACTTATCTGCAACTTGTAAAGAAACAGCATGCTCAGCTCAACTTGCTTCTGTTTTTGATCATTTAGTCCACAATGGCAAGCCTTGTATAACAGGATGAGCCCCATTAGAAAAGACAATGCTTTAGATTAATTCCATAATTTCCCTGAACTTTTGGTGTTAATAACTATGTTAATCCTACTTTATTTAAAGGCCAAATAGGCTTGTAACTCCAAAAGAAATTAACAAATAAAAATTATACATTTAGAAAATAAGAGCATCTAAGATATCGATCAACTAAATATAAAAAACGATGGAGATTTTTTGGACACGTATCAAAGCAAAAAGGTTTTATTTGTTGTTTGTAGTTCGTCGTTGTTTCCTAATGTTGTTTTGTCCTGCTATACACTTGTTTTAAACACTATTATCGGCACTATCATTTAAAAGTCGTGGGGCCATCAGATCCACGTGTACTGTTTAAAGGCATAAGTCATTTTACTGATGCTTTTCACGGGTCTCTATTGTGACCAGTGCAATTAAACGTGTTATTAATAAAAGACAGTAAATCACCGTGATAGATACCAACCATGGCTCCAATCAGATGGGCAGCCTCTGCACCCCTGCTACCTCCTCTGAGACACCTGACCCGCAGCATGGTCCAACCTTATAATGAGTGACAGCAGAGTCAAACGGCGAGGGACGTCCTTTTCTTGCTTTACGCACGAATGAACACCCCCGGCTCCACGGCTCCACTTTATAGCCCAGGGGCTACGTGCCTCTCAAACCATTGGTCGCTTTTTTCTTGAGCAGCAACGTGACTCGAGAAAAAGTCTTTCTCTGAAACCCAATCCCTTACCACAGCAAATTCTTATCAGCCAGACGACATACATTGGGCCCAAATGATACAAAAACGCATATTTGGGAGAAAATAGCCCCAAAACCATTGTCTTACTGCATAACTTTGGGGGCTTCTGCATTTACAGTAAATCTAACGACTGACAATAGTTTAGCTTTAGTTTAGAATTTTTTTTAGGACAATTACGATCGATTAACGTGCAGCTTACAGTTTTTTTTTTTTCAATCGCTTTGACACATTTCTACTTTCACAACTGTCATTTGCAAATCAGGTCACACAAAAAAATCCAAACAGGATTTCAGGTTCTCAAAACAAAGGCTTTTCTTTGCAAAATCTGTAATCAAAATGATCAAACTGCAATCATATGTTTTCATGCACACATTCACTCATTCACACAGCAACTCAAAACTCTGAGTCCTGCTCTCAGTAACTGCAGCTCTCACTGATTTATTGCAGTGAGCATTTAGGCTTCATACTTCACACAAATGAATGAACAGAAGACTCTGGCCATTTTGGCTACCTAGGACCTGACCGTTTTCATAATGAAACAGGAAAAATACAGAATACAAAATATTTTTACATAAATATAGGATGTGCATTTTACTCATTTCCGTACCTGCTGTACATTATTTTACACAAGTCTTTGGTTACTTTGATGTGCTGTAAACCTGCACTGGTGTATTCTTTATACAGTAGTATGTCTACTGTAAGAAATAACCATGACAGTACAGCAAACTGAAGTAAGGGACATTTGCTTTATTCTTCATCCTGACATCTTTACCACTGTCAGTGGGAACACTGCTAACAGTAATGAACATATGTTTATTCTGATAAAGAAAAAGAGTTATGTATGTATCCTCTTGTGATGGCTGCTGGGAGACAGATTCAATCTCACCGTAAACAGGTGTCTTCAGTCCTTATGGTTTATTGTTTGATAAAAAAACAATGAAAAAATATATAATTTTCTATAAGTAATTCTAAGTATATACTATATATTGTGTCTTGCCCCTGACACTCTGCTGAGACCCTTTCTCTTTAATTTCTGTCTGAAAACACTGAAACATGAGTCATTTCGTTTTCAGATGCTGAGTGCTCACAAACATTAGATTTTTGTAGCTATGTTTTAAGTTTCTATATTTAAAGAAGCAGCATTTTGACCAAAATCCCTTTACATGTGTGAACAAGACTATTGTATTGGCCAAACAAAGTGATTTCAGTGAGGCTGTGTGTCTCTGTGAGAGCTGTGTGAAGAGTTTTGAGAAAGAGTTTGAAAACTGTGTGAAATGATGAAAAATGTTCTAAATGATTTGCAAACAGACAATCCTGTTGAAATATAAGTTTGAAGAAAAAGATCGAATGGTATCAGGTATCAGTAAATGAGCTAAAGCAATTGAGAAAACTGTAATATATGCCTGCTACTACATGCATCCTGTAGAATTTAAAATACATAATATATCCAAAAACAAGACGCAGACGAGAGAGAGTCCAGCGCAGAAAAGTTTATTGCATGACACAACAAACGGAGCTCATGTCCGGTCCCCACAAAAGCCTCGAGCTCCTCCAAACATGATCTTTTTTTTGATAACACTCATTTTTATATGTCCTTGAAAATAACAAGTTATTATTTGTCTATACAGTTGCTACTCAAATTTAGTTTGTAAACATACATATTGGACCATCCCAATTGAACTGGAGCCAACCCCTGCACCTGCTGCAGACACTCAGTTTGTCACGTCCACAGATTTATATAAACTATTCAGTAGCAGAAATTTACAACCCATAATGTAATGGAGGTAGCCTGTGACACGCCCATCATGTTATATTCCCCTTTATTCTGATGTTATCAACATTTAACCACACCCACTAAATTGCATCCCCTAGTGGCAGTTACACTAAAAAATTAAACTCTATCCCTGTTTTATCTTCTCTACAGTGAGGCCCAGTGTGTTTCCCTCACAATTGTCAAAGTCGCAGATTTCTCAAATATCGCATGAAGATGAACACATTACTTTATTATGACATTGCAAACACTCACAGCACTGAAGTTTTTTACTATAATGAATATATAAAGATTATATGAAGCTTGATTATATGTATAACCAGCAAAACATGAATAACATGCATAGATTACTCAAAGCTTGAGTGTACCTTTACCATACCATAAGAAAACCAACCCTCAGTGTTACCAGTCTTACAATGACCTAAAGTAAAAACATTTATAGCTTCTTTTTTTTTTTTTTTTTTTTAACTCATTAACCTCTTCATCCCCCCTTTGGAACTCTGAAGAGTTCCACACAAACAATCAATGTTACCATGGGTTCTCTCCGGGTACTCCGAGTTCCTCCCACCATCCAAAAACCAAAAACATGCATGTGTTTGGTGAATTGGTGACTCTAAATTGACCCTAGTGAATGAATGTGAGAGTGAATGTCTGTCCGTGTTCGTCTCTGTGTCAGCCCTGCGACAAGCTGGCCCCTGTCCAGGGTGTACCCCGCCTACAGCCCAAAGTTACTGGGATAGGCTCCAGTCACCCGCGACCCCTAACGGGAATAAGTGGTAGAAAATCATTGATTAATTGATGATGATTGATGATAGTAATAAGCATGCATAAGAGTAAATAATAATAAAGTATATATGAGAATAAATCAAAATAAAAAAATCCAAACCAACTCCTTTAGTTGTTGACAAACTATTGCATCCACATTAAACAATTCAGAGAAGGATCGGCGCAAGATGTTTCTTGCATGAGTTATGAAGAGCCATAATAACATTGTTGTTCATTAATTTGTATCAACTTAGTTATATCATATTGTATTTCTATTCATGTGCAGGACCATAGGCCTCTAGACCAACACAAGAAGGAAAACAGCAGGACTAGACTTCGAAAATTACTCTTTTCACAACCCTTAATAACTATTTTTTAAATTCAGTTTGTATTATTTGTAGCTGAATTGGCTACATTTTAGTTCCCAAAGTTTACAATAAAGGTATTTCAACCCTCAGCACAAAAAGCATTGTAAACTAATTTAAGGATTCACTGTATTTGCACTAAACTAATTGGACCTTGTTAAAACATTTTATTAACACTGCATCATAGAAAAAATCAAACAGGGTTTGCACTATGTCAGAATAAGATTAGAACAGCAACTTTATAGCTGATCCCCCCCAAAAAATAAAATAAAATAAAGTGAAATAATAAGACAAGAAAAAATACAATTATCTTTTTAGACAGGCCTAAAATTCTTCTAATAACTTTAATCAATCCTATTTTTTCCTTTCTGTTATAACTGTAAACACTAGAATCTAAATTCGGAGGTTGAGGTGAAATTATAAAGTAAATTGAGAAGTAGAGATGATATTAGAAACTAAATTTAAAGTAGAGGTAATATTAGAACCTCAGAGCACCATGATCGCAGCTCCAGCTCAGAGATGGAGCAGGACTCAGACAGACCCAGGCTCTGGAGAACGGTCCACTCAGAGACACCAGGCCTTCACCAGGTCTGACCTCAGCCATCATGAGGAACAGCTTCAGCCAAATTGGTTTACTCCTAGGAGTCAGCACTAGCCACATCAATAATTAGGTAAAATCTAAATGACAAAAACAACACAATTAGTTATAGACCTATTATAATAACTTACAATAAATTAATACCAACCTTATTATTCAGATGAAGATCAGCATGAAGTACCATTCATCCATTCCCCCCAACACAACACACCATATCACAATTCTTCAGAAAATACATGTGATGTATAATTAACCTTTTCTGATCAACTTAAGTCAGTTCTTTATTATCAACTTAGAATAATTTTTAAGTCTTAATGTTCTAGTTTAATCATTACTACAAAGACACTTAAGCACATTGATATTATAAGGGCCTATTTATTTTTAATCTGTAACCAGACCCTTGTTGATTCAGGTCAAAAACTAAACTTACTCAGTAACTACATTTATAACTGTAAAAGAGTTGCAACATTCCTCGGCTAAATCAAAATTGGGACCACTAGAATAAGAAAACAAAGGAATGGCTTAACATCTAAACCACATTATACATCCCAACCAAATATTATAATTCAGGCTCTAAACCAAACTATCCCAAGCTTAGACTTTATAACGTGTAAATATTACTTCACTAATTCATATATGTGCCTCTAGCTGAATTAGTTCCATATGTCATGGGGCTAGTAGGTGTTAAAATTTTAATTTCAGTTGTTAGACTCCCAGTAAGCTAAAGCCAAGCTAAACCAATAACTATCCCCAAAATAAAAGATGTAAAGGCAATAAAAACTTAGAATTTGTTAAAAACAAAAATGGACAAAAATGTCAATTGCTCTAAATGCTAATAAAAAAAGAAGCCAATCACTAAATTATAATAATAATAGAAAAAAAAATAAAATAATAATTAAAAAGGTCAGTAAGAAACTTCCATTTGAGTCAGGAACAGGACACACCACTCCTCTTGAGAAACTGTAGAAAGAACAGAGAGAAAGCAAAGATACAAAAAAAAACACTGCATAGAAAACATCAACTTAACAAACCTATAGGGGTTAGTAATCAACTTACTCTTTTATTTAAGAGTTGTAGTTGTAACTTCATAAACATTAAGCATTATCCCTAGATTAATATTATTGTTTATATAAACTATATAATCAGTTAAATCCAATTACCGGAGACTCTTACAAAGTAGTGCAGTGGATGGTAAAGCACATACACATGTCCCATTGACATGCCTCATGCTTGATCCAGAAGCTTCTCAGTTTCTGAAAAATATCATTATACAGTACAATCTGCATACACAACATTGTACAACAGCATATATTGGAAATTTAAAATTAATTATTGGCACAAATGTTATTATGAGTTAATAACATAACATTTGGTGATTAAATCTTGTAGATATAGACCGTTCTCAGTCACGTGACTTGGTTTGTTGACGCTGCCATTTTGGATGGCAAAAAGCCGGTGTAGCTGGCTAGCGATTAGTGATCATGCATAGAAATTGAGTTCATATTTACCACTTTCTACACCGTTTCAATACTTAACGTTAAGTGTTCAGGTCAGACAGCGATATTTAGAGAAATGTTCACTTGTCGATGCTTAAGACCCATATGACATGTCAAAATTACGGGTTACCAGCCTTCAACACACAATCCGCTTTGGAATACCACGTTTACAATTATTTAGTCAATCAATCGACAATCTCACTTTAGAGGGGCACAATTAAAAGCTTACAAGACGCAGAGAGCTCCTTAGAGGCATAACAATATTTAGTGGCAGGATGGGTGACAGACCTTTAGCATGGAAAGTGCCCTAAACAACTGCTGTCCATGTGAGTAGGCAGATGAGAGACGCAGATTAGTGAAAAGGCAATATAAATACTTCAATAAAGTAGGCTTTCCACGGAGGTTTACAAGTCTAAAATTATAAATCAAAATTTAAGACCTTAAAAAGTGGCAAATTTGCTGAGATATGGAGAATTAGGATTTATATTTGTTTAACCTCATTCAAGCTAGCGGCGACCAGATTCAGAAAGAAACTCTGCGAAACATAATTTGCACACATAATTTTTTGTTATTATTTTGTCAATACAGGCATGATATACATCTTTAGAAAGCTTATGTTCTGTACAAAATGGGAATTAAGTTAACTTTATGTTTAAAATAGGACATATGTGTAATTAATGATGATTCCTCAGTATGCCCAAACCGAAAAAACAGACTTTTTACCTTTGAACACTGGTTCTGTCCAAAACCAGTCCAATCCAAGATTAGTAACCCTCAATCAGTAAATATCGAGATATATTTCCATTAAAGTATTTCATGTTGTGAAAATAATCCTGTAATCGCCATATCCTCACGCAGAAATGAACAAATACCAAGCTGTCCTGAACACTCTATTTTCTTTTTCTCTCTAGTTTGCTAAATGTCTGTGAAAACGTGTTTACTCTGCTAATAAACCTGAGCAGACAATAAGAACTGACTTCAGATCAGTTTTTACTTTATTTGACGATTACAGCAGGAGCGATCTTTTATGTGACTTTTTTAAAGAATAAACTTTGCCAAACAGTGCAACATTAACTTTTTTACTTCAAAAGACAGCTGGTAGATGCTATCACAGATATAGGACACATTAAAGTATTTTTGATGAGTAAAACAAATTTAATTTGTTAGCCTAACAGACAGCAGGACTGATCCAAATCGGGGCATGACAACCGGCTTTTGCCATCCAACATGGTGGCTCCACGGAAATCACGTGATCAGATGACGCTGTGTGAGAAGGATCTATTTGAGCGATCTTCCAGTTAGCATCCCCTACTAACTTTGTTCCCTCACTGTGGGTGTAACCTCCCTCAGGCTCCACCTCTCCCTGTGGGCGGGGGAAGTCCTCCCAGTGGGCGGACTCCACCTCTCTCTGGGTGGAACAAACCCCTCCCTGTGGGCTGGACCTGTTTGATCTCTCTTGCACATACTCTCTCCTTCTATTTCTTGATCTCTGATCTCATAGCTCATATTTTGACATCTAGTAGCTGTACTTTCAAGTTAGCTTCTAAAATTTCAGCATCATTGCATTAGTTGCATGTCATGCCATTCAGATTACTTGTCTATTTTTATTTTTCCCATTGGTCTTAAAACTTAAAATTTAAAACTTTTAAACACCTTCAAAACTCCAAAACGCAACAAAACAATTCTCCACAATGCGCACACCTTCTCCAAAACCGCACCAACAGAAAGACAAACAGACAGACAAACAGACACACACAAGACAGAAAAAAATCTCCCAGAACTCTCTCCACTACAACCTTGGTGATCAGCACGGGCACGAGCTGCTGTTGTAAGAGAAGGAAAAGGAGGGAGGCACACTCACTGACATGAGAAATCTACTCATTACCTGGACTCTAGTTCCTTAGCATTTTTAACATTTTCACACTTTTAAAAAACCAGACTCCAGTATCCACAAATTATTCACAGTTTCACTATAAAAATTTCTGTCATGAATAGTATCACTACCTTAATTGTTCTAATTTTGTGAATTTGTCATTTTAACACTTTAAACTGGAATTACTGATATATTTAACCAAAATTGCAAATGTTTATGACTCCATTTACTTTAGTAATACACCATGTCCATAAAGTCACTACTAAGATGAGACACTCTCCTCTGCACCTAGTGACCTTGAACCTCGCCACAGCACACACAAGGGAACCCCGTCTCTATCTCCCCACTTTAACTCCTCACAGACTCGTTGACTAGTCTGTGAGTTTTTAAATCATAATCATTGTCTATTATCTTATATGAAGTTGTATATTTTTATAAGATATATATTCATTATAATATATGTTAATTATTTTTAATATACTCCTCTTTCAACCTATTTTATTCTGTTATATTTTAGCATCATATATTATAGTCTAAGTAAAGGCCTGTTACAATTAATATACTACTATGAATAAAAAGGTATTAAAAATCTAAACCGGTCTTGAATATCCAGGGAGTTTACCCCCAATAAATATTGCATGCGTGACAAATAAGTAACTGGTTTATCTACGCTACTGGTAATGCACCAAGATAATACCTGGCCAGGACTCCCGCAGAGCAGACCGGGTCACATGCAACACCCGTGGTAACCAACGAGACTTTTTCGAGAGCCTCAAACTAATGGCCCACTGTGCAGACCAAACCACATGCAACGTTTGCGCGACCCAGTGTCCTTTCTTATCTAGTTCTCAGTTGCCTTGCCAAGCCCCCCTCGTCAGGCAGACCCAGAGCACTGCAAAATGAGTCAGCTCCCAGAGCTGAAACAGGCCTCTCTTTTCACAATTTTACTGCGCACAACCCTGTACTACCAAGCAACCTACCCTACTGCCACTCTGTACTACCAGGCACGTCATGACGATTACTACTAATACTATTACTACTATCACTACTACTTTAGGGGAATTGAACCCCAGGGGACCCCGACATTCTCTTCATATTTTGGGCAGGACAGACAGTTAGATTAACTCCGGACCTCAGAGACACAGATAAGTGTTCTCTGGGCATCAGAAATTTAAGAGACACAATCAGGTAAATTCTGGACTTAAGAGACAAACAATCTCCGGACATCAGAGACTTAAACAGACTCACACATGGTTAACTCTGAACCTCAGAGACACAAAAAGTAATCTCTGGACATCAGAGTAATAGACTCAAACATGGTACACAAAGTGAACTACCAGGCACCCTCTTACTTCTCCATGTCCGCTGTACTACAGGGGGTCAACACTGCAGTATATTACAAAAGTTTTCCTATCTGTTACTAAAGATCCTTGACATGCAAAACCTACATTTTCACTCACACACTGTGCTATGACTTACACATACTGTCACACACACATACATTCCTCTGCACCATGGCTCAGAACTCACTCGCTCACACATACACCCAGGGGCGGACTGGGACTGAAAAACAGCCCTGGAGTCTGGACAGCGCTACAGCTATAGTTTTGGACAGCGTATACCTATTTTAGTTAGGGTTTAGTCTTGGTTAGACCTGGTTGTGTCATGTTTTAGATATAGTTTAGTCCTGGATTACACTATGACTTATTATTGGAGGGCTTCGGAACATCCCAGGATTTAATTCACATTAGATATAGTTGCAATAGTAGGTTTAAAAGCTGTCATCTGGACTTGGTTTTAAAGTTGAAGACGTTTCACCTTTTATCCAAGAGGCTTTCTCACTTCTGAAATTTGACTGTAAGAGAGCTCTCTTTAAAACCAAGTCCAGATGACAGCTTTTAAACCTACTATTGCAATGGAATCAGCCTGGATGAATGAGAGTCTTCACAGCCATATTAGATAGAATATTATTCTTATTATTCATATTGTTACTGTTATGATAGTGTTTTAGTTGCCTGGAAAATCCAGACTGATATGTCTCTGTGTTATTTTACAGAGAAATATCAGTCTGGTCACCACGCCGTCCGCAGTGGTTTACTCAAATCCCAAGCGTACCGTGCATTTTGATTGGTTTATTTAAGTCACGTGTTCTTCGCAGCCTCTGCTCACGCGCCACCGCCGTCTTCACGGCCGCCTGTCGGCCGCTTCTTGCAGGTTTGTTCGAGTGCCTGCTGCAATGAGTGGCTGCCATGGATGTATCCATGGTGGCTGCAGCTGTTCTGCTTTCCTCTTCTACTCTGCTGTTGCGCATCAGCGCGGCTGCGCCCTCTCTGGCCTGGTTGTGTATGTGTTTATGGAGTCTATGTAAAACGGTCCACCGGCCGTCTCAGCGACCGGCCGTTCTGTGATCCTCCAGAATGCACAGATGGCCAGTCCGCCCCTGCATACACCCACTATGGCTTAAAACACACACACACACGCACGGACTGGGCTGTGTTAGACCCTGCTCGTCTTCCTGAGCTTGTTATTTTATATTCTAATAAACCTGACTTTTCTTTTCCTAATCTGTCTAACTGCAAAGAAATGAAGTTAAACATATAGTTCAACAGAATTTATTTCAAATTTTCCTTAAATCTATTTAATTTCAAATTTATTTTAAATTTATTTTCAGCTAGTTTCTTTTGGAGAGGAACCGCCTGGCTAAACCCTCTCTGCCACACTAACATTTTAAAACAGGCTTCTGCTTACCCTTTTATATATATATATATATATATATATATATATATATATATATATATATATATATATATATATATATATATATAAATAAATAAAAAATGGAAGTCCAAAGCTAAATTCCTTTGTGTGTCGGAAGGCGCCAGGGTTATCATCATTCCTTCATCCACTGTGAGCTGGCTCGCCAATTCATGTAGAATTAAAAATACATGATATATCCAAAAACGCAGACGAGAGAGAGTCCAGCGCAGAAAAGTTTATTGTATGACACAACAAACGAAGCTCATGTTCGGTCCCACAAACGCCCCCAAGCTCCTCCAAACATGATCTTTTATAATTTCACTCATTTTCATATGTCCTTGAAAATAAGTTATTATTCGCCTATACAGTTGCTACTCAAATTTAGTTTGTAAACATACATATTGGACCATCCCATTTGAATTGGTGCCAACCCCTGCACCTGCTGCAGACACTCAGTTTGTCACGTCCACAGAGTTATATAAACTATTAAGCAGTGGAAATTTACAACCCATAATGTAATGTAGGTAGCCTGTGACCCGCCCATCATGTTATATTCCCCTTTATTCTGATGTTATCAACATTTATCCATTTGTCCATTATCCAGACCCAAAAGTGAGTAGAAGCCAAAATCTTTGTGCAAGATTAAAGTAAGATTTTTAAAACAAATCAAGTACTAGTTACTTTTGATTTACACAAAAAAAAAACAAAAAAAAAAACAAACAAACAAAACTATTTTATTGATGCAGACAGGGAAATAGTGCTTTAAAGTTAAATTTATGTACCATAATGACATAAGTAACTAACCAATGCATTTATTTTTATAACTTAATAAATGCATGAGTTTGTTTTGAAAAATATGCTAAAAACTTAAAAAAAAAAAATGTTTCAGTAAATACTACACCAGGTCTAAACCAAGACTAATTTTAGACTTATTCAAGACTAAACTTGGCTAAACTTCAAACTTAACCCCTGAAACAGAGCAGTAGTAAATCAGGAATAAAAACTGATCCTAAATGAAACAAAATACAAAAGCCCATGTACCACCAGTGTTACCTGTACCACAGTTTGATCACCTCTGTTCTAGCTGACCTGTTTTTTCTTAAAAGTGCCGATCAATGTTATTCAATACAATAAGGCAGGTTAAACAAGGTAACAAAATCTTATCCCTGATCAGTTTAAGTCTCTGGACTGTGCTCACGCTGTTTCACAACATACTGTCCACGGAGATTAGGTCTCTCTGAAAGCATGGATCACAGCCAAAGGTCAAAGGCCACACTCAGAGGATGTCTTCAGTCTCCAACAGCATCACTCTCCAAGACAAGTCACTGCCTGCATATCACTTCAAGTTTAGTATTTTATTTGTATATCCTAGTGGTGAAATTGTAACAAAGTAAAGGCCCTATGTTTCATGTAAATGTACTCAAAGCATTACTCTGTAGAAATGATAATATAATGAAAAGTGTAGCTAATTTCTATTGCACTGGCTCTTTAAATTCATTAGTAATCAGTACCATTCTCAGTCATGATCTTTCACATTAACTACATATGTATATTGTTGAATCACACTGAAATACTTGCTCAAATACTATTTGAAAGCGAGTACTTTAATACTTTGGATAGAAATTTTCATGTGATACTTTTACTCAAGTAACTTTTTCTTTGGTAAAGTTGTGCCACCAACTGTGCAGTGGCACAGTGGTTAGGACTGTCTTACATCAGTCCTCAAGACTGAGTCCTGGGTTCAAATACAGGACCATGTAGGGCACGGTTGGGTCTGGCTGCATGTTCCTCAGGTTCTCCAATTTCCCCAATCAACCTAAAACCAATCATAGTTGCCTAATCCTGATCAATAACCCTGATACCAATTTGAGGTGCAGACCACTGCAGACTTAGCCTGGACAGCTAGCACCTCCTACTTTCTTTGTATAAAATTGGAAAAGAGTTTGTCTGGCTGGCTAGGCAATTGTAGACCAGGGTTTGTCCCGGTTTAGTCCAGACTTAGGCTCATTTGTGTCCTTTTAAGATGGTGCTTTAAAGCCAAATACTGTATTTTCTGAGGTGATACTTGATGTGAAAATTGTGACAATCACTGATACCATACTAATACCATGTTGGGGCAATACCACAAAATGTAATATGCACTTGCATCTGAATGACAGTGGAATCTGTCTAAATTTAAGTTTAATTGTAATCTACATTTTTTTTAACTCCTGTGACCACGCCCCCTGCATAGCTTGACTCCAGACAGAGATTTCACACAGAGCATGTCTAATCTTTAAACCTACACACTGACCTCTAGAGTGGCAGAATATGTGGTGCAGAGATTTTAGACATGTCTTACTTTAATTACCTGCTTCTGTCTGATAAACAACACAATCGTAATCTTTTGCAAACCAGACCTCAAGGTAAAAGCTGTCTATCTAAGTTTAAAGACTATTCCTTTAACACAAAAACATTTTTAAAGGGGTAGCCCCGCCCCACTTGAACAAAATCCCTTTTTTTCCCCACATTCCCCATTTTGCAGCAGGACTACGTTCTGATCATTTGACCTGTGGCACGATGGAGATCTATATCATTTCTATCCTTTTAGCTTCTGTCTTTTTCATCCCATTTGCAGTCAAAACCTATTGTCCATATTTCTGGTCGGATGTGAAGTACTTTTGTGAGGTACTGCAGATTCTTTTGAGATTTGTATCGAGACGCAGGAGGAAACCCCACTACTTTGTTTTGGATCGCTTCTTGGAGCAAACAGAGGCGCATCCAGACAAACTTTTTATAATCTTTGAAAATGAGCGCTACACCTACGCTTATGCCGACAAACGGAGTAATAAGCTGGCCAACGCTTTGCAGTCCCAGCCCGGATACAGAGCTGGAGATACGGTAGCGCTGTTTATGGGGAACGAGCCCGCCTTCATGTTCACCTGGCTGGCGTTGGCTAAACTGGGCTCTCCCGTGGCACTGCTCAATCACAACATCCGCACCAAGTCTTTGCTGCACTGCTTCAACTGTTGCAAGGCCACGGTGCTCATAGCGGCCGCAGGTACCGTCACAGTAATAATAATAAAAAAAAAAATAAATAAAAAAAAAAAATGGGTGGGGGACATTGAGACATAGTTGGGCAAAGTAGCTAGTTGTGCCAAAGTGCGCATTAGAAACAAAGGTGGGTATAGTAGCCAAAAATGGTAAGTGATAATGAGTAACTGTTTGGATGTCTGATTTATGTTTTAGTATTTTATTTGTTTATTTTTTTATCAGCCTTTATTTAACCAGATAAAATACCCACTGAGGTCAAGATCTCTTTTGCAAGGGTGATCTGGCCAAGAGGTCAGCAGTCCACGTCATTATATAGCTAAACAATAATAAATACACAGCTAGATAAATCAATAACAATAAAAAAAAAAAGAAAAAAAAAGGGTTATACATTACAGGCAGTCAGGCATTTTAAAGTGCAATAGATGAGAGCAGAGTAACAATTTAGAAACACAAGCACTGTTCATAGGACTCTCACAAAAATATAGCACAAAAAGCACTTTGAGGAATAAAATATGACTCAGTTTGTATAGTGTTCCAGGCAGAAGAGGAAGTGTTACTAAAAGCTTGTTTCCCCAAATCAGTCCTAACACAGAGAACAAACAAAAGATAATTGTCACATGAACAAAGAGAATAATGAATGTTTGTCCTTTCAATCAATCAATCTTTATTTCAGACTCATTGAGTGAGCCTAAATAAGACAGAAAAAGCCAAAAAGAGCCTTGTAAATTAGAGTCATCCAATAAGTATACCTTTGCACACTCAAAGAAGGCCACTCAGCTCTGGAATACAGTTCACAGTGATCAGTGAGACGACTACAGCTCGTTACAAATCTCAGTGCAACAGTGATATACAGTATTTAGAGACTGAAGGCATTTTGTAGAGGCAATCATATACAGAACATCACCATAGTCCAACGAAGATAAAAAGGGTGATTATTCATATAAACAGAAAGAAAAACATGTACAATTATGTGATAATTCTGGTATTTCCAAGCAAATAAACAAAAACATTAGTAACACAAAACTACGTCTTAATAAAAGACGAAAGAAAGAAAGAAATGAGAGTCACTTGAGATTAATGTGATCTACAAATGCTTTATTATGACATGGACATGACACATTAACAATGCATTTTATTACATATAGTGTCTGTTGTTTTAAAAATCATCAATCATATACATATACATATAATATATGCATATCATATACATACAAAAAAAGTGCCAAAAAGAAGCCTCAGGGAGAACCACAAGGGTGATCATGTGCTGCCAGGATGGACAGGCTCTACAACCGATGTGCCCATTTTCCAACTCCAACTTTTTCTGATGCACTTTATCTATGTCTCAGAGCTGAGAGGAGCAGTGGAGGATGTGTTGCCTTCACTGACCCAACAGGACGTCACTGTCCTCCTGATGGCTGACCACTGTCCTACACCAGGAATACTGAGTTTCTCAGAGAAAGTGAACGCAGCACCCGACTCTCCTCTCCCTCGCTCGCTCCGATCACACATTACCTTCAAGAGTCCAGGTGTTTACATCTACACCTCTGGGACAACAGGTACGTAAAAGAAATCACTGTGTGGGTGTATGTGACTAGTGAATGAAAACACAAAAAAATCTTGTAAATGAGGTTGCTAAAGCTGTATAGAGCCCTGAAAACAGAGCGCACCAAAAACATGTTGTCTTTATGGATGATTTGAACACTAAGCTACTGTTTATTATTATTGCAAATCAGCCATTTTGATGATGATATAACTGATTAAATGCAACATATGAATTACATTGTTCTTGTAACAAAATTGTCCAAGCATAGCCTTAAAGGTCCTATATTATAATTTTTCTGTGTTTTTGGACACATATTCTACGTTATATTACTTAAACTATGTATATGTATGGAAACTTTTGGGGGGCTATTACTTTGACTTTGCAGAAAACTCTTGGATTAGGGGTCTTTTGCACCCTGCTGACAACAGTGGGGAATGGACAGAACATCAAATGGCTAATTAGCATGGCTATTTGCAACATGATGCTAAAAGATAAATAAATGCGTTTACTGCTTCGTAGTGATGGCAGTTTCAGAGCTGAAATGATCAGAACAAGTCATGTGTCTACAAAGAGACGTGAGGCCGAGCGTTTTCAGCTCTTGAGATAAGGACAGCTTCAGCAAACAGGATTACTCAAACATGTGTAAATGAAACAAAATACTACTCCAGGTATGTTTATGAGGTGCAAAGAACATTATAACACGGTTACAAGCTCAAAGTCGGTTTAACATAATAGAGGACTTTAAAACAAATTGTGGTGCACCGTGTAGTGGTACAAGTGTGAACTTGGGATTATTTATGGATTTGGTTTTAATTTAACATTTACTATATTCTATAAAATATTGAAACTTGGGCACTGTAGAGTACTGTAGACTCTCTTTGATAAGACATCTGTTACTAAAGTGGTTTTTAACAAGTCTGAACTGGTCTTGACTATTTTATCTTCACCCACTTTTCTCTGAAAGAAAGTTTCACAACACAACCCTTATGAATGATGCATGAATTTAAAAGAAAAATATCACCTTCCCGTGACCCAACTTGAACCATTGTTTGAAAATCACTGCTTTATTATGTCTTATTTATTTACCACTGAGAACAACTACCTAGCTTAGTCGGTCCAGCTTCATAATGCTTTGTGCAGCTCGTATAACAGTACAGCTAAGCATAAAAAACATCTTCAACATATTGTAGGTCTCCCGAAGGCAGCGGTGGTGAACCAGACACGACTCTTGACCGCACTGGCGGTGTTGTCGTCTAACGGCGTCTCGTTCGATGATGTGATTTACCTAAACCTGCCTCTGTACCACACGGCGGGCTTCATCATTGGCTTCATTGGCTCCATAGAGACAGGTGAGAGGACCACACTGACGCTATATACTGCCATAACCATCTCTAACCTCTGACCAGCATGGAGAGCAAATATGGTTTTGTCAGGCTGCTGCTAAATTCTACAAGATGCATATAGTATCTTTATGTAAAAATGTCAATACTGTCTTTGAATGCAGTCTTTGCTGTAAGGTTTGGTAGTTTGGTAGTTTTTCAGTGATTGGAGACAAGTTTAGGTGAAAGCAATGTGTTATATTGGAGGCAAACAATAAAATCATCCAGTATATTGTGATAGACAGCATGTTTGGAAAACTTAAATAGATAAAAGACAAAAGTGGATGAATAGACATTTGTGCAGTATCACATTGGCCTTATGCTAAACTCAGAGCTAGAAGTTTATGTTAATCTCTAAATCTAAATTTGGTTTAATAGAAGTTTCCGTGTAGACTAATCAGTCTAGTTCCACCGATTAAATCTTGGGTAGTGTGCCTTTTAACAGTAGGGTTTTAAATGATCAGTGTTCAGAAATGGCCAAAACCCCAGGAACAGACTCCAGAAATTTGTTATTGTTATGTTCACATTGTTTCTTTTAACTAAATTCTTTCCTCTTCTTGGTATTAGTTTTTTGTTATAGTGTTGCAAATGTCTCCACTTGAGTTCTCTTTCCAAACTTGTCATGTAGGAGTGAGTTACATTATAAGACATGCTGTTTCCACACTAAATGGGTAAGAAGAAGGAGGACACAGGCTGAATTCAGTTCATAGTCCCACCAGTTCATGTCTTTTTGTCTCACCTGTGAAATCAGAGCCGTGAACAGTTCTTGACCTGTGTACTACATATACACCTCCCCTCCTCATGGGGATTTCAAATGAAAAGCGCTTTGTCAGAGCATAGCAGTAATCTGGACAGAATTCGGGCGACCCAGACCAGATTACCTACTTTCACACATTTATTTTCCTTAAATAGGCTAAAGTTCACTCTGCTTTTTCAGGGTAAGTGGGCAAGTGTTGTAGAAACACTTTTGAAAGGTCTCAGTCATCTCTAAATGCATAATAACATGCATAATATAATTTATCTATTTCATCTGCTTAGTCAGGGGTCACAGGCCTGGAACATAACTCAGCAACTATGGCTCAGAGGTGCAGTAAGCTCTGAATAATTGCCAGCGGAAGTGGAAGAAGTATGCTTTAATTTGTAACTGTATTGTCTCCTTACTTGTGTAAAAATACTTAAAAAGTACCACATGTAAGGTTACGTAGGTCATGTTACAAGGTTACGTATAAAGTAAAATGCTTGTTGAAAGTTGAAATGTATTTGTTCTTGTGCAGCAAAATCTACTACTAGTGATACTACTACTACTTCTACTACTACTACTGTCCTAAACCTGTCCTGAACCTAGGACCTTCTCAGAGCAAGGCGAGCAAGCTATTCACTGACAGACAACCTTCACTCTCACATTTATTCACTAATACACGCATGTTTGTTGTATTATGAATATGGATGATGTTGTATTTACATGCTGTTCCTCGTTACTTTTCTCATGTTTCTTGCACTGTCTTTTGTCCCTGTGAAATTGTGGTATCTCTTTATGTATATCATGGGGCTGAAAAAAGATGAGGAGCTAGGCAACAAGGTTATTGGTCTCAAATGCTAGGCCAGTGGATGACTAGATTCAGACTAAATGTTAACTTCACTGTGTAATTTCACCACCTTTTCGTTGTCGTAAGGGTCAACCATCGTTCTCAGGAGGAAGTTTTCTTCCTCTCAGTTTTGGGATGACTGCAGGAAGCACAGTGTGACTGTGATTCAATATATCGGAGAAGTGATGCGCTACCTCTGCAGCACACCTAAGGTCAGAAACCCTCAGCCTTAACATACTCTGGTATAAACTTTGTATTTCTTCGAGTTTCTTATTTTGCTTCTGGGTTCACCACAGCATATAATCTACCTCCTAGCATACTAATTGTATTATTAATTGGCCATAGATTTTATGCTTGATGTTCTTTTGATTTATCTAGATTTGGGACAGGCACAAAGGGTACATTGGCTTGTGACTTTCTGGACTGTACTACTACTAGAGTGGTTTTTGATAATATGAAATATTTGTGCAGACATCATACACAGTATGATAAGTCTATTACTTAGTTAAAAAAATACTGATTATAAGTTATAAAGTAAGTATAAGTAAGTAAGTATAAAGTTAAGTTATAAAGTATTACTCAACTTATTTGTACTTGCACTGCAAAATCTACTACTGGTGTTACTACTACTGATACTACTATTACTCCTGTCCACAAAGGTAGGGCTACTACTACTACTACTACTACTACTCCTCCTCTCCACAAAGGTAGGCTACTGATACTTTCCCAAACCTGACTTTCTCGGTGCAAGGCGAGTGATCTATTCACTGACTACTACTATTACAACTACTGATGCTACTATTACTATTAATATTACTATTAGTACTACAGTCCACAAAAATAGGCTACTACTACTGATACTACTGATACTACTATTACTCTTGTCAACTCAAGTAGGGCTGCTACTACTACTACACCTGTCCACAAAAGTAGAACTACTATTACTATTACTACTGATACTACTACTACTCCTGTCCACAAAAGTTGGGCTACTACTACTACTGATACTACTAGTACTCCTGTCTACAAAAGTAGGGCAACATGCACACAGAGATGGGTGTAGCCTAACTTTTGTGTTGTGTAGATCTTCTGGAGCCGTGTTGCGGTCATTTGATGGTTAAACTCGAACCACAGGCATTTTTGTTGGATTCACTGAGTTAATGTGGCCCACTTTTACTCTGAAACCAAAACAAAAAAGAGCTATAAAGTACTTTTACAGAGTTTAATACATCGTTTTGGCTTATAGGAACAGAGGGATATAGCACTTTGTAAAATTATCCAATAAGTACCCTAATAATACAAAGAGTTTAAGCATTTAATCTAATTTCTTACCATAATCAGTGGATACAACATCAATGAGTTGGTTCCTTGATGTTGTATGCTCTCAACCAGGTGCCAATAAAAGGTTTAGAGAGGACATCTACTGCTCTGCAAGCGTTGGTCACAAGACTTAAGTCAGTACAGTGGGCAGCCAGACTCCTCTCCTCTTTCACTGCAGGCTGCTTGAAACAGCTGCTGTGAACCGGCTACAGCTTGGTCCAGTTGAACCAGACAACTTCCAAATCTGTACATTCCCACTATGAGGCACACACCTGGCTTACCAAAATAGAAATCGTTAAATCTCAACTATCATGTTCCTGCCTTCTGCGTCATAAACTGTAGTCGAAAAAAACAAACAAAAAAACCCCCACAACGCAGAAACCAAACTTTACTTTAATATTCGTGTTGTCCCAAACCTCCAAACATATGCCTCTAATTATTGCTAAATGTGACTTGAAGTGTCATGGAGTATTGTAAATATTTAGCTTACGTCTATGGCCATTCAGAGTATCGGGTTGCATCACATGAAGAGCAGTGTCGCTTTACTCTGACTCTGTAGGAGCTGGTCTGGTAGTATCTAGTCACCACTCAGAATAGACACTGGCCTTTACTTAGAAGGGGCATATCAAGTAACTGGGTGGGTGAGTCTGTCAGTAAATCACAAGATCATGTTTTATTACAGAAATTTACTGTATTATATAGAAAATGTGCGTTCATACAGTGCATAAAAAAAAAGTTGCAAAAACTCAAAAACAAGGCAACGGGATTCCTCAAGACATTATTTTTTAGCTCATCTCACAGCCAACTGACTATCCATTGTTCAGAAAAAGTCTTATTATTATTAATAATAATAATAATAACTTAATATATGAAATTTAACAAAACACTTTTACAGTTTTAACAACATTTTCTAAACAATGGATAGCAAGTTGGCTGTAAGGATGAGTTACAAAATAATGATAGTGAATAAAACTTAAAATTGAAAGTTTTTAGACATATGAATGTTAAAAAATAAATATAAATTTTAGTTGTTGAAAACTTGAGATTTTGAGTTGGCCCCAAAACTCAAAAATCTCGAGGGATTCTGTTACCTTGGGTTTTTGCAACTTTTTTTTTTCTAACAGTGTATTAACATGAGGCATAACATTACGACCACCTGCCTATTCTGCATAATGTGCAGCCCCATACGCAACAAACTGTGATGCACTATATATCTTTTCTGTGAGGAAATAGCAATAACTTCATCAGCAATTTGAGCTACAGGCGCTGCTTCACCACTGTTTCTTCCTTGGACCACTTTGGATAGATACTGACCTCTGCAGACCAGGAAGACCCCCCCACAAGAGCTGCAGTTTTGCAGATGCTCTGACCCAGTCATCTAGCTATCACAATTTGGCCATTGTCCAACTCGCTTGAATCCTCACACTTGGTCATTTTTCCTGGTTCTTACATATAAACTTTGAGGACTAAATGTTCGCCTGCTGCTTTATATATTCCATTTACTAACAGGTGTCATGATGAAGAGATAATCTGTGCTATTCACTTTACCTGTCAGTGGTCATAATGTTATGCCTGATCAGTGTATATGTTACAAGTCTGTGAAGTCATATACAATACTAGTTACCTTTATAAAATATCCAAAATGTCCATAAATGTTTTAAAGAATTGCCATTGCGAGATAGGGATGCAAAGGGATGCAAATTCTAGCCACAACAGGGTAGTAATCGAACAAAGAAAGACTCAATGGATAGAGCATTTACCCCTGAACTAGAAGATCCATGGTTTGAGTACTAGTCTGTCTGGCCACTATATCTTTACCATTGCCAATTCCAACAAAAACCTTCAAAAGTTCAACTTCTTGCACTGATTTTGACTTTTACTTTGAAATCACAGAAAGGAAATGACAAGGAACATAAAGTGCGTCTGGCCATTGGCAACGGCATCCGCGCTGAGATCTGGAGAGAGTTTCTCAGTCGCTTTGGAAATATTCAGATTCGGGAGTTTTATGCCTCCACCGAGGGAAATGTTGGATTCATCAACTACGCCGGAAAAATCGGAGCCATCGGACGAGTCAACTTCATACATTCAGTAAGACTCAAAAAAAATACTGTGTTATCTTTATACTGTTTTAATTAATTTGTGATTAGTTCAGATGCTGGTAGATGTGCTCAAACATACACTGCATAATCAAAATCAAATAAAAAATCTATTCATTCATCCTCTCATGCTCATTTGCATTAGCGGTTGCTGGTGGCTGGAGCCTATCCCAACAACTATGGGCCTTAGGCAGGGTACACCCTGGACAGTGGCCAGTCAGTCACAGTTCTGACACAGAGACATACGCAGACAGACAACCATGCATTCTCACATTCATTCACTATGGGCCATTTGGAGTGAACAGTTCTCTGATATACTGATAAAAAATCCAAATGAACTTTATTGTCTCAAAAGGGAAATTTGTCCTGGGCTAAAGTAAAATGCAGCTGCAGAACATCAAAAATAATACACACACTACACATAAAAGCATGTACAAGTTACCAAAAAAAGCACACACTAAATATAGTGATATACGCAGTTTGGGTCATTAACATGGATAATAAATAATAAAATGCTCTTAAGACTTTAGGTTGTTGAGCTGAGTAAGGACACTGGAATAATGTTTTCCTCTTGCAGAAGTTGTTTCCTTATTCTCTTATAAAGTACGACACAGAACGGGACGAGCCAGTCCGAGATGCCAACGGTCTCTGTGTGGAGGCGCCCAGAGGTAAAATACTGAACATACTGTTACTTTTTTTTAAGCCAGGTTAATAATACAGATAGTTGCTATGAGCGGTATATACTTTTTACATTTTATAAAAATTACCCACGTGTCCCAAGATATGAGAACATGTTTAAATCAAATATTAGTTTTACTGATAACAAAGGTACAGTTGATATATTAACAATTAAAAATATATTTTACATAATGGCCAAGTTGTTTATGTTTATGTTTTTTGTTTTGGTTCTAAAACTGCATTGCTGATCATACAATCAGAAAAGAGACCATTGTTTTGATTTAGACTGCAGTACTGATTTCAAACCAGTAGGAGCGCATGCTGCTTACAGTACCTTTAATGGTCTGAGGATTGATACATCATTTAGTTTTAGTATGAAAGAATACATACTATAAGCCCTTCAAACACAAACTCACCTCACTTGTTGAGATGAAAGAGGATTTCTAACTTTAAAAAAATGCATCAGTTTATAGAGCATAGTCCCTTCAGGATTTCACAGGCAATTTTTGTTATTGTTGCAGCCTAAAATATATGATTTTGTGGGGCATTTGTTTAAAGGTTGTGTTTTTTATTGTCTATAATTCACATAAAAAGTACAAGAGGTAATAAAAATAATAATAAAAATATTTGCTAGAATTACAAAAACTAACAAAATCTGTTTTTAAACTTATGTAGGATAGTGGCAATTACTCTAATTAAAAATACCTGTGTTCTAATAGTTTAGACTTTGACATTGGCTTTGTTATTAAGCTTTTTTGGCTATTACACACTGCCTCCGATTCTGTTTCTGTTCCACTCATATATTCTCTTGTAATTCTTCTGTTGTGTGCTGTATATAGACCTCTCAGGCATAACATTATGACTAATATACAGCTCCATATGCAACAAACTGAGATGCACTGTGTATTCTGACACCTTTCTACCAGAACCAGCATTAACTAATTCAGCAGTTCAGGAGCTCGTCTGTTGGATCGGAGGCCAGCCTTTGCTCCCCAGGTGCATCACCTGTCACCAGTTCACCATTGTTTCTTCCTTTGACCACTTTTGATAGAGCTGAGTCTGACCACTGCAGACTGGGAACACAATGCAAGAGCTGCAGTTTTAGAGATGCTCTGACTCAGTCATCTTTCAATTTTAGCCAATGAAGAGATAATGTGTGTTGTTCACTTCACTTGTCAGTGGTCGTAATGTTATGCCTGACCGGTGTTATTGAAATATGTGCCGACTACACTGTATTCATGTTATTAAGCAACAAGTTAGTAACAGGTAGACTGGCTTCTTGATTGTTGGTCTCTTTGCACAAAGGTGAGACTGGTCTCCTCGTCTCAAAGATCACAGACATTGCGCCGTTTGTCGGATACGCTCAGAACGAGGAGCAGACGGAGAAGAAACGGCTTCGGGACGTTCTAAAAAAAGGAGATCTTTACTTCAACAGCGGAGACTTGATGAGGATTGATCAGGACAACTTTATTTACTTCCAGGATCGAGTTGGGGACACATTCAGGTACAAACCAATAATCATAACTTAATGTTGAGATGAAACCAGTCTAACCACACAAAAACACCACACCAATTATTATTTAGCCTTTACTTTGCATGATGTTACAGTCAGCCAACTGGTGAAGACAAACCAGGTAAACCCATACTGATGAAGCTAAAAAGACTATAAGTAACTTCATAAGATGCCATTGTTGTAACCACTCCTCATACTGAGCAGTTCTGTTTTAATGTGCTTTGCCATTTTGTATTTAAAGCAGGAAAACGAGAATCAATCTATTGTGCACTCAGGATAACACTTTAAAATACCTGGTGTCAATACAAAAAGCCAAGTTGAACTGGTGTCCAATATAGCAAGAAAAACAGGATGCAATGCATGGTCTGAAGGGGACCAGAGACAATGAGCTGTTGTGGTCTGTCCCTGGTCAGTTTTAGCACAGTCTCTTGTGAAGTCCAGGTCTTGACAGATCAGAGATGGTTTGGGATAAGAATGAGACGTCCTATTAGTTGATTTTTTTTATTTGGTTTTATGTTTCGGCAGAGATCAGTCTAAAAGCAATGTGTCTCCCACAGGTGGAAAGGTGAAAATGTGGCCACCACTGAGGTTTCTGACATCCTGACGATCAGCGACTGTGTCAAAGAGGCCAATGTTTATGGCGTCCAAGTGCCAGGTATACAACTTTCTTTAACTGAACTGACACTTGAGAAATACTTTAATTAACATGGTGGAGAGAGCAGGCAGCCTCTCCCCATGATTTCCTGTCTTGTCTCTATTGCCCTGCTAATAAAGCCGTAAAAGGACCCAAAAAATAAAAATTATGCTTCATATTGGCAATACACTGAAACTAGATTTAACCTCCCTGCAACCCACGTCTGGTTTCTGATCCATTAGTTGAGAATCACTGTTTAAATGTATGTTTTAACCTGTTTTAACCTGTCTATTGTATGTTGTATTATGTTTCAGGTCATGAGGGGAGGACAGGGATGGCAGCTGTCACTTTAAAAGACGACACAAATTTTGATGGAAGAAAACTGTACAGCCACGTGACTGAATACTTACCTTCATACGCACGGCCTCGCTTCATACGCATACAGGTACTGTGCATCACTCAGTGTTAATGCTGAGCACATTAGCACACAGTAAAGTGCATTAGCGAAAGGATATAAATTAAATTACAAATGACAGCACAGTACAGTATTTTTTTTGTTTTTTTTTTGATATTTTAAAGTCAAATTCAAGTCAGCAAAGGCATTTTTGCACAATGCTGCCCTCTGGTGTTTATATAATTATTAACACCATAACTCCTCTGAACCACAGAAATACTCTAAATCTGTACACAATTAAAAGCATTGCTACTTCAAAAAAAAATAGTAGTCAAGTAGAAGTAAAAATAATGCTATGTAGTATGCAGAAGTAAAAGTAATCAACATTTTTTGAATTACTACTACCACATCTTCTACTAATACCACTAATATTACCACTACCAAGTCTACTATTACTTCTGCGACTACTGTTACCACTACCACTACTACTAACACCACTACTACAATAACTACTAAAGCTTCCACTACTACAGCGTCCACTACTACTGACACCACTACTACAACAACTACTACTCTGCTTCCACTACTACAACTACTACTACAGCGTCCACTACTACTTACACCATTATTACAACAACTACTACCATATTAATACAGTACAACTACAGTATGACTACTACTACAACTGCTACTGCTACAACAACTACAGTTCTCAAACCTGGCTCAAACCCAGGAACTATTGCTTGCCAGGCAAATGATATTAAAAGATACTTGTATGTAAACGTAACATTTTACTACTACCATCCCCACTACTTCAACAACAACTACTAATGATAATTACTTTATTTATATAGCACTTTTCAAAACAGAGTCACAAGATGGTTTACATAGATCCCATCCCATTAGAAAAGCAGATACACAAACATATCCTCAATAAACACAAAGACATGTAAAATTAACATCACACAAGATGATATAAAACAAACTTAAAAAGTACAATAAAGAAATTAATTAATAAATGCAGTGGAAACAGGATCATAAAAAGGCTTTTCTATAAAAATATGTCGTTAAAATGGATTTACTACCACCATCACCACTACTTCTACTTCTACTTCTACTACAAAAGAGAAACTATTATCTAGAAAATAATGTACTAGTTATCCCCCTCCATTAATCATCTTCTTACTTTTCCCCTTTCAGAACGCTGTGGAGGTGACTGGGACATTCAAACAGATGAAGGTGACGCTGGTGGAACAGGGGTTTGATCTGGGTCAAATCCAGGACCGGCTGTATATTCTTGACGACCGGGAGAAGAGTTACGCACCGCTGACTGCCGATATCTACAGCTCCATCATCTCAGGAAACATTAAACTATGAGAGACTGTCTGTGCTGCCTCGAACACTTGTAAAATAATTACCTATAGTCTCAGGGAATGGAGTTTTGAATGAGTAACACAAATGTGTCTCCATTTTATTAAATACACCAATCAGGCATAACACTAATTTTCATAGAGAGTTTTGGAGATACTTTGACCCAGTCATCTGTAGCCATCACAATTTGGCCCTTGTCAAACTCACTCTAGTCCTTGCATTTGCCCATTTTTTCTGCTTCTAACACTTCAACTTTGAGGACAAAATGTTCAAAATGCTGCCTAAGACAGCCCACCCACTAACAGTTCACCAACACTGTTATGCCTGATTGGTGTAAATATCTTTAGCCTGTATATTTTATTTACTAACACGCATCAGACTAATTTTGTTATATTTGGTGGAATCAAGATTTTCAGATGTTAGACAGAGTGCCAATTTGCATAAGTACTTTTTTTGGTTTGGACTGTCTGATATTTTTGTGTTGGACACAGTGGCGTAGCCACGTGGTGGCCTGGGGTGGCCACGCCCCGTTAGTCAGAACTTGGCCACCCCATTGGCCCACCCGAGAGGTCCTGCGCAACGGGCTACGCAGGTCCATAATGATGCTGGCGTGACGTCTTTGCACAGCTGTTGTAAAACAAACGGTTTGACACAGAGACCTGCAGCTAAATCCTCCTGACAGATAAGAGCTCAAGCTTTGTGTCAGTTTTTATTTCGCGTTGATAGGTTCAGGAATCACTGAGATATGCACCATTAAATTTTGTAAAAGCATTTAGGCTTCATTACAAGACGCGGTTTATTACCGCTCCATCTGCTAACAGCCGCGGTGTGTTTTTTTTAGGTCCAGTGTCTCTTTTACTCAAAAAACTGTTACAATAGAGATAATTATTTCCATTAACTTTGTTATTAATTAAGAGTAAGAGATGGAGAAGGACAGAGAAGAAACTGCAGCTGGATGGGGATGCACTGTAAAGTTTCTGTTAACAGAAATCGACCACCTCTTGTGATCCTTCAAAATAAAACTTCATCCTTTTCCATCAGCGGAAACAACTTTATTGTGATAGAGCCTGAACGAGGAACTGACAGGAGCTGATAGTACAGACTGTGAAAGTCTTGGACTGTCATGAAAAGTTTTGATGTAGACAAAGTTGTTAGTAAGTTATTGTAAGTTTGTTAAAGCAAACTACACTGTAACAAATTGTTGTAATATCAACAGTATTTTACTGTAATACGCACAGTACATTACTGTAAAAGGTTCATACAGTAGACTAATGTGCATTGAATTGTGGGGGGAAAATAATGTTATAGTAACCTACTGTAAAAATTACAGTAATAAATTTAGGCAGGAGACCAATAGGAACCTGACCAATAGGAAGAGACATTTGTCAAATTTGCATAAGATGACATTTTTGTCAGTTGGTGGAAGAGAACCACACAGAGGAAACCTGCAGCTTGTATCCCTACTCACACTTTAACAAAAGTAAGTACCTTACATGTGCTAACTAACCATAAACTAAAATAATAAACTGTATGTTTTGTCTGTTTATGATGTTTTTAAACTAAATTAAACTTAAAAGAATCAAATAATAACTTAGCACCTAATGACAACTGACAACACTGACTTCATATTTTGTCCAATCAATGAAAAATATTTATTTTATACTTTCAGACGGTTTCTCTAAATGAACAAGAAACATGGGTCTGTCAGGAAACAGGAGGTGCACTCAGGTAAGTGACCAGATCTGTTTATACAACTGAATATTGTTTCACTCTGTTACATCAAGAATATACTATACTGATAGTAAAAATACATTTTGTTCTCTTTGTCTTTTAAGTTTTTTTTTCTGTTCTTTCTAGTCAAAGGCTGAACTGAAAATTTTTCACCTGGACATTACTTCCTTCCGCAGCTAACACTTCTAACTGGAGGAGCACCAGGGTTCTACAGATTCTGTGAGTGACAGATGATCCCAGCCCAGACCTCCTCACAGTCCTCTGTGTAATACTGGATATGTCCTGGTCCATCACAGCACTGGACCTGGGAGACAGTGAAGTGGATTTTTTTCACTTAAAGTCCCCTGATTATTTTTAAAACAGTGTATTGGAAATCTATATATGCTGTGATGTTTTAGTAAAAGACCCAAGTAAAAGTGATGAAGTATATTGTTAAATTTTTTTTTGGTAATGCATTATGAGAAGTTATGTAGTCTACTTCATCCTACAGATAATACACACACTGTTCACAAGGACATTCAGAGTGTTCAATGAGTCCACACAAGTTCTTTATTACAAAGAATGTTATATTCATTTTGATGTTTTACGTCTTTAGTAATTCTGTTTATGGCAGACTTGTTTATGTATTTTTATCCAATCAGCTGTGTAAGTCAAAAATGTTTGTGTGTTTTTCATTGTGGAGGCAAAAACTCGGGTCTGGGAGGAGTTCGGGGAGGCCATGGAGGAGGACTATCGGTCGGCCTCAAAGAGATTCTGGCAAACCGTCCGCCGCCTCAGGAGGGGGAAGCAGTTCTTCACCAACACTGTTTACAGTGAGGGTGGGGAGCTGTTGACCTCGACTGGGGATGTTGTCGGGCGGTGAAGGAATACTTTGAGGATCTCCTCAATCCCACCGACACGCCTTCCGTTGAGGAAGCAGAGGTTGGGGACTCAGAGGAGGATTCATCCATCACCCAAGCTGAAGTCACCGAGGTGGTTAAAAAGCTCCTCGGTGGCAAGGCAACGGGTGTGGATGAGATTCGCCCTGAGTACCTCAAGTCTCTGGATGTTGTGGGGCTGTCGTGGCTGACACGTCTCTGCAACATCGCGTGGCGGTCGGGGACAGTGCCTCTGGACTGGCAGACCGGGGTGGTGGTCCCTCTTTTCAAGAAGGGGGACCGGAGAGTGTGTTCCAACTACAGGGGGATCACACTTCTCAGCCTCCCCGGGAAAGTCTATTCCAGGGTACTGGAGAGGAGAATTCGGCCGATAGTCGAACCTCGGATTCAGAAGGAACAATGCGGTTTTCGTCCCGGTCGTGGAACCAGCTCTACACCCTCTATCGGGTGCTTGAGGGTTCATGGGAGTTCGCCCAACCAGTCCACATGTGCTTTGTGGACCTGGAGAAGGCGTTCGACCGTGTCCCTCGTGGCGTCCTTTGGGGGGTGCTCTGGGAGTACGGGGTCCGAGGCCCTTTGCTAAGGGCTGTTCGGTCACTGTATGACCGGAGCAGGAGTTTGGTTCGCATTGCCGGTTGTAAGTCGGACCTGTTCCCAGTGCGTGTTGGACTCCGGCAGGGCTGCCCTTTGTCACCGGTTCTGTTCATTATTTTTATGGACAGAATTTCTAGGCGCAGCCAGGGGCCGGAGGGTGTCAGGTTTGGGGACCACAGGATTTCATCTCTGCTTTTTGCGGATGATGTTGTCCTGTTGGCTTCATCAAACCAGGACCTTCAGCGTGCACTGGGACGGTTTGCAGCCGAGTGTGAAGCGGTTGGGATGAGAATCAGCACCTCCAAGTCCGAGGCCATGGTTCTCAACCGGAAAAGGGTGGCTTGCCCTCTCCAGGTCGGAGGAGAGTTCCTGCCTCAAGTGGAGGAGTTTAAGTATCTCGGGGTCTTGTTCACGAGTGAGGGAAGGATGGAGCGTGAGATTGACAGGCGGATCGGTGCAGCGTCTGCAGTAATGCGGTCGTTGTATCGGTCTGTTGTGGTGAAGAAGGAGCTGAGTCGAAAGGCGAAGCTCTCGATTTACTGGTCGATCTACGTTCCTACTCTCACCTATGGTCATGAGCTTTGGGTCATGACCGAAAGAACAAGATCCCGGATACAAGCGGCCGAAATGAATTTCCTCCGCAGGGTGGCTGGGCGCTCCCTTAGAGATAGGGTGAGGAGCTCGGTTACCCGGGAGGAGCTCGGAGTAGAGCTGCTGCTCCTCCACATCGAGAGGAGCCAGCTGAGGTGGCTCGGGCATCTGTTCCGGATGCCTCCTGGACGCCTCCCTGGGGAGGTGTTCCGGGCATGTCCCACCGGGAGGAGGCCCCGGGGAAGACCTAGGACACGCTGGAGGGACTATGTCTCTCGGCTGGCCTGGGAACGCCTTGGGGTTCCTCCAAAAGAGCTGGAGGAAGTGTCCGGGGAGAGGGATGTCTGGGTGTCCCTGCTTAGACTGCTGCCTCCGCGGCCCGGCCCCGGCTAAAGCGGAAGAAGATGGATGGATGGATGGATGTTTTTCATAAACTGACAAAAATCAAGACAGACTTGTTGCATCTTTACTGTAAGTAATATTACAATAGTTAGAGTAATTACTGTAAAACATAATACAGTAATAATATTGTATTTTATATTACAGTAATACTGTAAAATAATTATACAGTAGAACTGCTGTGATTGCTATTACAGTAGTACTGTAAAACTGGTCTACAGTATCACTACTGTAATAGATTTTACAGGTAACCAGCTTCCAGTAAGTTACTGTAAAATCTACAATAAAATTTTAACAGTGTACACACTACATACATTGTTCAGCCCCTCCAGGATTTTGCGATGGCAACTATTAACGCAAAATCAAGCAAATCCCAGAAATTCAGCGTGACCCAGCAACTCTGTCCAAATTCTGCAACTTTTCAGCAACTTTGGTCAATTATAGCCGAGATTTTCCTTTAAAACTGCCTTTTGCTGCACTGTCTGTGGGCCGTCCTCTGTTCTGAGCAGAGCAGTAGCGCACTGGTAAAACGAGCTGGAGGTCGGGTTGAGCCACAGAGAGGAGGCAGTGTAATAGCCCCCAAAAATAGCCTAATAACACAATATCATTTAAAAAAGTAGTACGCTTGGCCTGTTCAAATACAGGTATTTTTAGTTAGATTAATTACCACCTCATATATGTTTAAAAACAGATTTTGTTCATGTTTATAGTTCTAGCTAATATTTTTAAGAAAAAGCTCAAGTAACAGTGTATTTTTTTCACCTCTGGTACTTTTTACCTGTGAATTAGAGACAAAAAAAATATCCTGCAAAATAAGGCATTTTAGCCCACAACAATCATAAAAATTGCCCGCAAAATCCTGGAGGGACTGATTGTTTTACTTACTCTATAGTCAGCTAAAACACTTTAAAATGCACCAGGATACAGCAAATATTGTCTGTTATATTGACTTTTTCCCTGGGGGAGGACCCCCAGATCCCCCTGTAAATTTGTTGCACTCTTAACCTCTGTGAATCACAACTTGCTCTTCTGTGAGCTGCAGACATCATGGCTCAGCTTCTAACTTCCTCAAACCATCCAAATAACTTCAGAACAGAACAGAAGATAATTCACATTTTTTGTATTAGTCCTATAATAATAATCAGCCATGTGCCACCACAGTAAAATGACAGGACCCAGCTGCCCCCCCCCCCCCAGTAAAAAAATCCTGGCTATGCCCCTGGTTGGACAAAACTTGATAAAGTGATAAAGTAAATAAATGCCTTACGCTTTATCTGAATGTTGTGATGGTGAATTAATACAATGACCAGAAGCACAGGCAGCTATAGTTTCGCCGATTGGCCACTTACAGTTTAGCTTTATTTGTTAAGTAAATTTGTTAAGAAAAGGTCACACATGTAAGATCCTAGATACATGGCACACTAACAGGTTCACTGACAGTCTGCATCAGAAACAGGGCTGGCTCCACTCAAAATGTTTGGACTTTCACTAACCACGTTTCTCGCGGGTTTGGCAGCGTTGGTTTTACTAATTTACATAAAATATCCATATTTTTTGTTAGATTTAAAATTAGCTTACATTGGCCTTGTCGCCGACAAACGATTGGCAAAACTGGATAAGCGGAGACCTTATTACAGTGTTTTGGACAAGTTTCTCGATCAAGTGAAGAAACAGCCGAATAAAACTTTTATTCTGTTTGAAGGTCGCTCGTACACGTACAGTTATGCAGATAAAGAGAGTAACAAAATAGCCCGAGTTCTGCAGACGCGCACAGATCTGAAGCAGGGAGACACGGCGGCCCTTTTCATCGGGAACGAGCCGGACTTCGTGTGGCTGTGGCTGGCTCTGGCCAAACTGGGATGCATCGCCGCGTTACTCAACACCAACATCAGGTCCACGTCTCTGCTGCACTCCTTCTCCTGCTGCAACGCCAAGGTCCTGGTCGCTGGAGCAGGTACGTAACACAGTAGCCTACTGCCGAACAGTCATTACTGGACAATAAAGAATCTGCCCACAAACATTTCTTTTACCTTTTTATTCTACATTTTACATTTTGCACAAGGAATAGTGACCTTACCTTGGTCTTAACTCGAATCTCACTTTTTTTTTTTTTTTATCAGATCTACTATCCCCCAATGAAAAAGAGGGACATTATCTTAATTAGTGGGACGGAGGGACAGATGCCTAAATGGCTGTGCAGTACACCCAAAAGTGGGACAGTTGGGGATCCTACCAGTGCCGCGTATTTACGCACAGCGCAACTGATAAATCTTTACGCACAGGCTGGTGCCGTTTGTTTACTGCAATTTGAATCTACATTGGCCATATTTAATTCATGCAGAGTTAATGCAATACACCACTGATTTTCAAACCTTCCACACCAAGTACCACCTTAAACCCTAAATCTGGACTAAACCAGATCTAAACAAAGGGAGAAAATAGGGATTAACATAAAAATGCATTACTAAATAACCAAACTAAACTAAAACTAAACCAGGTCTAAACCAGAACTAAACCAGGGCAAAACCAGTACAAAACAAGTACGAATTAAGGACTAAGCAAGAAACAAAACTGTCTCTAAAGTCACAGGAAAAACTCCAAAAGACTCCTGAGTACCACCAGAGGGACTTGTGGTAGGAACATTGAAAGGAGAACTGAAATACCATATGAGCATATGAGGCTCACTTTTGCACAAGTTTCACATCTGTTTTCAAAAGTTTGACTATGCCCTCTTGCTGCCCCTCTGTCAGACCTGTGCAAGGCGGTGGAGGAGGTGCTGCCCGGTTTGAAGACTGTTGGGGTGCGTGTGTTCGTTTTGGGACGGGACACTGGTGTGCAGGGCATCAAGAGTCTCTCTGATAAGATCCAGGAGGCATCAGATGAACCGCTGCCTTTTGAACTCAGAGCCCACGTTAAATCCAGCAGTCCTGCCCTGTACATCTACACCTCAGGAACTACAGGTACAGCACTGGTTCAGTATTGTTAAAAGAGGCAATCTGTTATATCAAGCTGCAGTCGCTAAACACAAATCCTATGCCATGTTACCCAAGTGAATGAGCCAGTGTGAGCTGATATAGTTAGGTCACAATAAATATTCCTTTTTGAGGGGCCTGACGAACACCGGAGTGTCTTATGAACTGAACAGATGTACTTTATTTGGTTTAATTACTTATTCTACAGGACTTCCTAAGGCTGCAATTTCAACCCACAACAGAGTCTGGTCCTGCTACTTCATCCATCGTATAACTGGTTTTTGCTCAGACGACATTATCTACATCTACCTCCCTCTTTACCACAGCTCTGGTTTTCTCATGGGACTCTGCGGTGCCATAGACTACGGTGAGGTTTTCATACAATGCAGCATTTTGTTAAACTGCTATTAGGGATGCCAGGATCAACCAATTTAACTATTATTTGTGATTATTCATGTCACACAGTAAAATAATCGTAATTATTTGAGAAGTTATGGTTTCCTTCCAGTCCTTAGTACATGTTTATAAGGTCCTTCAGGCTAATCAATAAAATTAAACAGAAATAAAAAATGTCACACACTGGGTCAGGCAGGATGACAGTTGTGGAAAACATCAACAAAATCAAGCATTTCATAAGAAAGGCTCAGTGTTTCTTTATGTGACATCAGTAATCAAAACTGTGACACTAAAAGTTGACATCATGACATCCCTAACTGCAATATTTTAAAGCTAACACATACATACACTTAAATAACATAATTTAGTTTTTAGACTGGTAACTTACATTTAATGCTGTTTTTGTATCAGCAATCGCTTTTACTCAGAGGCTGCATAGAGTAGCCAAAAATTATACTCAAATAAGAATACTGGGACATCAAAATTATATTATTCAAAAGTATGTTGCAATAAAAATATAAAATGTAAGAGACTAAATGTAAATGTTACTTTCCAACTTCATGAGGATCCAAAAACTTGTATTGAAGGTAACATAGTACATTCAAACCAATTTAAGTCCTGACTCCAAATCTCTCATGGACACCGACAACCGTAAGAGTACCAGATCAAGATCAAGTAGAAGACTGGAGGGAAGAGAAAGTGAGGGATTTGTCTACTTTCAAGACCAGATTGGGGACACCTTCAGGTCAAACAATATGCTCTTTATGCACTAACGCACTTTCAGCTGAAGTGCATACAGGCAGTTGTCAGCCACACAAACTGTTGACCTTTGCCTTAAGTTAATTTCACAGGGCTGACATTTACAGTTAGTATTTTGTTGTTGTTGCTATTGCTTAGACTCTAAAGTCAAAAGAAATACACACATGCACCCGCAAGTTCTCTCGTCTTCCTCATAACTTTTATATTAATTTATTGACTTATTTATTATTAATTTATTTACTTTTTGTTTTTAGGTATGACAGTTGTTTTGAAGCGTAAATTTTCAGCCTCTGAGTTCTGGGATGACTGCAGAAAATACAATGTGACAGTGATCCAGTACATTGGAGAAATTATGCGCTACCTCTGCAACGCACCCAAGGTAACTTGTCAGTCATTGGCCATGTATTGTGTAAATGCCTTAATAATTAATAATAGGTATGCACAATCACCAGTAACTTATAAATGGATGGTAATAACTTCGCTTTCTGGATGAGTTTCTTTGATACTTTTGGTGTGAAAATATAAAGTAAACCATAAAGCCTAAAACATTATTGTATTAATATTGTATCTAAACAAAGTGAGATTCAAGTTAAAAACAACAAGGAATAATCTATTTTTGGGGGGTGAAAAGTAGATAAAAATATGTGAGCAGAAAGAATGGCTGGGGAATCATTTTCAGATAATGCCATGCAATAATCGGCTCACAAAACACAAACACAACAGTATTCACTTCAAGAGTCAGTGGTCATAATGTTATGGCTAATGAACGAAGCGATATAATGTAATCTACTGTTTATTATGATTACCTCTTTTGTAGAAAGACAATGACAAAGACCACAAAGTTCGAGTGGCTTGTGGCTTAGGCCTGAGAGCGGACACATGGGCTGAGTTTCTCCACAGATTTGGCAACATAAAAATCACAGAATTTTGTGCGTCAACTGAAGGAAACATCACTTTTGTCAACTGCTACGGAAAAGTTGGGGCCGTCGGCAAAACACATTTTCTTTTTGATGTAAGACTAATGCTGGGTTGTTCTAGCTTAACACCTGAAAAGCTTTGTATGTGTTATTGTATGTCTTTTGTTCTTTGTTGAAAAGTTGATTTACACTGTTACAACTGTTTACAGCGTTTGTATCCATACGCTCTTATAAAATACGACACTGAGAGAGAGGAGCCCATTAAAGACTCTAAAGGATTCTGCATTGAGGTCCCCATAGGTTAGATAGTCCCACACACCATTCAAATGGTATTTACATAGTGGCATTAACTACTTTATATCCTGTTTTTTTTACAGGAGAGACTGGTTTGCTCCTGGGGAAGATTGTTAAAGTGGCACCATTTGATGGATATGCCAACAACAAACGGCAAACAGAGAAGAAAATACTTAAGGATGTCTTCGTCAAAGGAGACCAGTATTTCAACACAGGAGACCTGCTGAGGAGAGACAATGATGGATTTGTCTACTTTCAAGACCGGATTGGGGACACCTTCAGGTCAAACAATATGCTCTTTGTGCAGTAACACACTTTTAGCTGAAGTGCATACAGTCAGTTGTCAGCAACACAAACTATTGACTTTTGACTTAAGTTAATCTCACAGGGCTGACATTTACAGTGTACAGTATTTGTTGTTGTTGTTGTTATAGAGTTTCGGAACCTACTTCATGAAACGACCGTTAAGCGATGAATCTGCCTCTTGAGTGGTCACAGACAGCAAAATACCATAGAGCATAAGGGACAGTGGCATAAAAAAGTAAACAAACAAGCCTTGAAACAACTCTTAACAGCTGTGTCACTCTTGGTGAATATTTATCACACTTAAGTATCAGAATACTTTTGTGTGAATGCTAACTCGTGTAATTTACATCCTAAATTGCTCCATTGTTTTAATGTTTACAGATAGCTTGTGTGACCACCGATGTGACGTCATGTTCCTGATCTCTGTTGTTTAGACTCTAAAATCAAAATAAATGCACACATTTAGAAACTTGACCCAATGAGGAAAATGTCCAAAATCTAATCAAAAGTTAAACACAGTTTTAGAGACAGACAAGGAAGAGATTACAGCTCAGGTCCAAGTCTGAACCAGGTCCTGATCCCAAAACTCAGCTCTGAGCTCATAGACCCTAAAGCACAGATCAGAAAAACTATATTTTATGCAGTAAAATATATGCTATATTTTATGCTAAATGTTGTGGATATTTAAAGCATTTTACAAAGTTACATCTCAAACAGAAACAGTTTGTTGACACCTCAGAAGAATAAATGTAGTATTTCATGTTTTAGTGCAGTGTGTTGTTGGTGATGGACAGATCTATCAGTGTGGTGACTCTGTCATAGAGTGTCATTTTTACAATTTTTTTGTTTGTTTTTGAACAGTTTCTGAGATGTTTTGTGACTTGAGCATATAGTTCTTATGTTTGTGTGTAAGGTTTTGTCACAATGACTACAAGTTTTAGAAAACATACTACCAATTACAAAAAAACAAAAACAAAACTGTAATGTGTGCAGTCCTTTCAAGGTCACTGCTTTAAGAGTAAAATATTTTCAAACTATACAAACTTTCACCTTATCCTAAATGTGGGAGTTACTTTTGACTTTCAGCCCATGGTCATCACCTGTCCAACACTCAACCTGACTTTGCATGGAGCCCATGCTAATAATTAGCTGTCTACTTAATTTCACAGCATAAATATTGCTTAGTAAAAAACTATTTCTTCTGTACTTTGCAGGTGGAAAAGTGAAAATGTAGCAACCACAGAGGTGGCTGACCTTTTGCTCACAGTGGACTGCATTGAGGAGGCCAATGTCTATGGAGTGAAAGTACCAGGTACTGGAGTATTGTGTAAAATGATTTGACTTAAAGATTAATTTGATGGTTAGCACATAACTCACAATTTTAAAACATGCTTAACCCTCTTAGGGTGTACTCACACTAGGCCAATCGAACCGTGCCCAAGTCCGGAACGCCCCTAAAGCACGGCACGGTTGACTAATGTGAGTGCTCGAACCGCGCCCAGACGCGGTACGCTTAAGGACTTGGGCACGGTTGGAGGAGGTGGGCCACGGCACGGCACGGTTGCTCATGCATGCGCGCACGCACGCACACTAAGAGCTCTGTCATGTACGCAAGTGTTGTTTTCTCAGTAAAAAGTGAATAAACTCCATTATCAACACTTGTTACAACGCCACTGACCTGCGCTCACCTTTCTGAAGAAGAGAACAGACAGCGGCAGTAGTTTTGAAGGCTCTCTCTGTCTGCGGTGCCTTCGCTGCTCCTCGTATGTGGTTTATTCCAAAACCTGTGACAGAAGCCCGCGTCTCACGAACGAGACTCAAAACAGAATCAACATAGGTCAGATACTACATGCTGCTGGTCTCACGTTTTCCACTGCACTGGTTTTAAAAGTGTTAGCGGCTCGCTCGACTTGTAAACAAACCGCGCACCACGATGACGTAGCAGCCTGTCGCCCTCAGAGCTGATGACGTAACCGGGTCACGGCACGGATCGTTTGTGCAGGTGAGAGTGAGGGCGGCGGGGGACTCAGACCCCTCCCCAGTCGTACCTGGGCACAGCACGGTTCGAATGGCCCTAGTGTGAGTGCGCCCTAAGTTAAACTGGTCATTTTATAGTGTTCTGAAATAAACGGTTAACCCTTTGCCTCTAAAGCATTAGATATATTTCAACTCATTTATGCACTTGTCCTGAGATAAACTTTGTTATTTTGGCCTTGACTGATCAGGACATGAAGGCCGGATTGGGATGGCAGCACTGAAGCTTAAAGACAACATGGACTTTGACTGCAAAGCCACACACGAGCATGTGAAGAACTTCCTCCCAAGCTACGCACGACCACGCTTTGTTCGGATCCAGGTACATCTCAGTAAACATCTCCGTAAACTGTAACAAGATGTACTTCCTCTGAATGTTACTTACCTTTTGTTGTGTTGTTGGACTCAGGATGCACTGCATGTGACTGGGACGTTCAAACAGACAAAAGTGAAGCTGGCACAGGATGGTTTTGATCCGGCCGTTGTCAAAGACCCACTGTTTTACCTGGATGACAACAAGGGCTACATCCCCATGACCCAGGACTTGTATGACTCCATTGTAGAGGGGAAGCTCAGGCTGTGAACCAACCGCAACAATTATTAACCATTACTGTAACCAAAAACAACAGTTTTATTGAGTTTGTGCTGGGATGGAGTGTAAGGATAGTTAAAGTGACAATTAGTTTTACACTGATTTGAAATGATGTGTGTGGCAGGCACAGTGTAAACCTTTAAAGGTGGCTTGTGTGAAACCAAACAACTATTGGAAGAAATTGTATTTTGTGCTCATTTTATATGTTTTAGTACGAATATAAGCTAAAGTTTTATGCTTATCTTAGGTTATCAAGTATATATTATAATCTTTCTATTTGTATAGAGGAGTGTTACGATTATTTGCATGGCATCATTTACTTTTGTAGCTCAAATGGGTCTGGGGGCAAACAAAGGTGTCAAGCTTTGAGGAAAAAAAAAACTCTTGCCAGTGCGCTGGAAAATTACCACAAAACTAATTTTACTGTTTGAACATTTTGAATAAAAATCATCATCAGGCCTGCTTCCACTGGGTTAGACCACATTATGCCCCTGCAGAGCCACCATAGCTGTTCACATGCTCTTTAAAAGAGGTGTGGAATTGTAGTCTGTACTTTCGCCACCAAAATTATGCACTGCAGAAGTGAACCTTTAATAAATACAGTAGAAGGCAGGATCATTTATTTACATTACTTCAGTTAAACAAACAGATCAATGTTTACATGCATGAAAACATAACAAATTACTTTTTTAAATAAAAATGATAATGAAGGGGTGTACAGTGGCATGGTTTGTGCTCATGCCTCTCAGTAAGGAGGTTGTGGGTTTGATCTCTCCCCCTTCATCCCACCATCAAAAAACATGCATGTGTTAGGTAAAGTGAATGAATGAGTTAGTGTCTGTATCAGCCCTGTGACTCACTGGTCACTGTTCAGGATGTGCCCTACTTCAGGCCCATAGTTGCTGGGATAGACTACAGCCACTTGCAACCCCATGCAGAAATAAATGGATGAGTGAAGTCTGTGCACTGAAAAAAAGAACTATTAAGATTTACTTAGAAAATTCCTTGTAGCAATTTGCAGTTTTTCTTTTTAAATGTTAGAACCATAACTGAAGAAAAGCCCTCTTATGTCTGTCAAGTAAGAGTTACACAAATATATCAAGTAAGATATTTACTATGCAAAAAAGTAAGTAAATATTAAACCCAAAAATCGACTAAGGTCTATTTGATATTTGCATGGAGATGAACAGTATGACACACTGCGTAGTTCTCAGGTGTGTATATCATATAAAAGTTTCTTATAATAATCTAATACTAACTTAATTATTTCTCACTATATTAATTAAACTTATTTTGATAAATGTAAAAAAAAAAATAACAAATGACCACATGAAATGCAAAATAACATTTTATTAACATCTTGCCAAAACAATACAAGTCACAAGTCACTGCCATTATAAATAAACTGTTCTAGAGGAGGAGGACAGGCACATTAACATCTGGACACATCCACTGGATCCCAGAGGAGCAAGAATCTGGGAGCTAAGTTTAAAAAAAATAACACTTTCAGCTGTAATTTTAACTGCAAACATAACCCTTACAAGAACCAGACACATTTAAAAAAAAAAAAAAAAATTGTTTCACTCTTCCTCTGATGTGAGCAGGGCCATGTTACACTGAACAAAAATTATAAATGCAACACTTTTGCTTTTGCTCCCATTTTTCATGAGATGAACTCAAAGATCTGAAACTTTTTCTACATACACAAAATAACCATATCTCTCAACTATTGTTCACAAATCTGTCAAATCTGTGATAGTGAGCACTTCTCCTTTGCCGAGATAATCCATCCCTCCTCACAGGTGTGCCATATCCAGATGCTGATGAGACAGCATGATTATTGCACAGGTGTGCCTCAGACTGGCCACAATAAAAGACCACTCTGAAATGTGCAGTTTAATCACACAGCACAATGCCACAGATGTCGCAAGTTTTGAGGGAGCGTGCAATTGGCATGCTGACGGCAGGAATGTCCACCAGAGCTGTTGCTCATGAATTGAATGTTCATTTCTCTGCCATAAGCCGTCTCCAAAGGCGTTTCAGAGAATTTGGCAGTACATCCAACCAATGTTTATATTTTTGTTCAGTGTATATTTGAAGTTTGCATACAGCTGAAAGGTTTTTGTTTAGTCATTTCCTTTATAAGACACAACATTCGACATTTTATTAAATTATTTTAACTACTCATCAGTCAGCTTTTAGTATCACCGCAGCACTGCAGAGTTCACTAAAGTGACATTAAAGAAGTAACTGTTTCAACCACTGCCCCAATAATAGGACTGAGTGCTTTAAAATGTACTTCCTTTGTCTGTAAGTCATCAGGTCATGTGTGGCATTGTTTAGCAGTGTCAAGGTGCTGTGTTTATTTTACACTGAAATTTCAACCCTAGAATAAATTTAACACTATATAGATAAGGAACACTGACAATTTAAATTTAAAACTTAAAAAATTACTGTGTAGCAATGTGTACATTGTCAGTTCAATTTTACATTCACAGTTTCCACAAAACACTTGACAAAACCTGCAGGAGCAAACCAAAAGGAAAAGTAGTGACTTAGTCCATATCTTGACGTAAGTTTGCAGGTTCACTCCTCTCTGCTGACGGTCTTCAGCTCAAACCCCTGGCACTTACTGCGCATGTGTGGATTCAAATGCTTTTAACGTACTATTTGGATTCAGTTTTACTTGTCATTCTTTCTATTGTGTGCATCAACAAAAATCATATAAAAGTTATTCTATCTTGCATGGTTAAATTATTTAAGTTCTCTAGTTTTAAAGGAAAAGGATTTGTAAGCATTTTATCTTAATATTAAAATGTAAAAATTATGTGATTTAAAAAAAATATTGTTACTACCCCCAAAAGTCTTTATTTTTTCAGTGCAGTTTATTTTGTATCAAACAGTCAAACTAATAATAAAAAGAGGGCATTTAAATTTATGTTAAAAGGCCACAAGATGGTGACACATGCACGTTAATTAGCACTGCTTTCTCCAAAACTTCTTCATTTGTTTACATGAAGTGGCAAGAAAAAAAAACAAAAAACATACACAATTATTACACTATTATTACAAATAATTAATACTTTTTTTGGTCAATTTTACGCTTACATTTTTTTACAGTCTTTTTGCACTTTTTATTGTTCTTTGTAGGGAAAATGTTGTATCTAAAGACAGGTCCACAACAAGGTAATCTGTGAATATAATAACAGTGCTATGTTTCTCAACTAAACTGCCCCTAGTGAATGAATGTGAGGGTGAATGGTTGTCTTTGCGATTAACTGCACACAGTCCAGTACCCCACTGAGTTGGGTGTAAAGTTTCCTCAAGTAACAACAACTACTACTACCGCTACTATAACTACTATTTACTGCTGCTACTATTAAATATACAGCCACTACTACTATTACTACAATTCACACTACTACCAGTGTTACTACTACTGCTGCTGATGCTATATTTTTTTACCCATTTTGACACAAAGTCAAGGAGTAAAAGTACAATTTTGCCTCAAACATTAGTTTTCATTGGTGCTCAGTGAATCTTATAAAAAGTGAGATTCAAGTTAAGAACAACAAGGGAAAATCTGTATTTTTTGTGTAAAAAGTATTGTGTGTCTAGTGCTGTCTAGTTGGGTTGGATCATGTGGTTAGTGTGCAGTGATGCTACAGTCTCTTGGAGCCCAAAGCAAAAATTCACAGAATGGCCATAAACTCACATTCATAACCCTAATATAAATCCAACATTAATGTAAACATTTTAAACTCGCCATTTAAATTTGAAACCCTGCTCTGAGCTAATTTAACTACTGTATTGTGCTCTCTACTCTTGTTTTCTTTTGTCAGTGCCAGAAAGAAAACCACTCTTCATTTGTGCTAGACAGCATACTTCAGATTTGGATACACACATACTTCAGACCCATATATATACATACTTCAGATCCAGATAAACACACACACATACTTCGGATCCAAATATACACATACTTGAGTTCTGGATATACACATACTTCAGACCCAGATATATACATACTTCAGATCCAGATAAACACACACACATACTTCGGATCCAGATATACACATACTTCGGATCCAGATATACACGCATACTTCAGATCCAGATACACAGGCATACTTCAGATCCAGATACACAGGCATACTTCAGATCCAGATATACACACATACTTCGGATCCAGATATACACGCATACTTCAGATCCAAATATACACACATACTTCGGATCCAGATACACAGGCATACTTCAGATCCAGATATACACGCATACTTCAGATCCAGATACACAGGCATACTTCGGATCCAGATATACACGCATACTTCAGATCCAGATACACAGGCATACTTCGGATCCAGATATACACACATACTTCGGATCCAGATATACACGCATACTTCAGATCCAGATACACAGGCATACTTCGGATCCAGATATACACACATACTTCGGATCCAGATATACACGCATACTTCAGATCCAGATATACACATATTTCAGATCCAGATATACACACATACTTCGGATCCAGATATACACCTATACTTCAGATCCAGATACACAGGCATACTTCAGATCCAGATTTACACATACTTCAGATCCAGATATACACACATGCTTCAGATCCAGATATACACCTATACTTCAGATCCAGATTTACACATACTTCAGATCCATATATACACACATACTTCAGATCCAGATACACAGGCATACTTCGGATCCAGATATACACACATACTTCGGATCCAGATATACACGCATACTTCAGATCCAGATACACAGGCATACTTCGGATCCAGATATACACACATACTTCGGATCCAGATATACACGCATACTTCAGATCCAGATATACACATATTTCAGATCCAGATATACACACATACTTCGGATCCAGATATACACCTATACTTCAGATCCAGATACACAGGCATACTTCAGATCCAGATTTACACATACTTCAGATCCAGATATACACACATGCTTCAGATCCAGATATACACCTATACTTCAGATCCAGATTTACACATACTTCAGATCCATATATACACACATACTTCAGATCCAGATACACAGGCATACTTCAGATCCAGATATACACGCATACTTCAGATCCAGATATACACACATACTTCAGATCCAGATACACAGGCATACTTCGGATCCAGATATACACACATACTTCGGATCCAGATATACACGCATACTTCAGATCCAGATACACAGGCATACTTCGGATCCAGATATACACACATACTTCGGATCCAGATATACACGCATACTTCAGATCCAGATATACACGCATACTTCAGATCCAGATATACACACATACTTCGGATCCAGATATACACACATGCTTCAGATCCAGATATACACCTATACTTCAGATCCAGATACACAGGCATACTTCAGATCCAGATTTACACATACTTCAGATCCAGATATACACACATGCTTCAGATCCAGATATACACCTATACTTCAGATCCAGATTTACACATACTTCAGATCCAGATATACACACATACTTTGGATCCAGATATACACCTATACTTCAGATCCAGATACACAGGCATACTTCAGATCCAGATACACAGGCATACTTCAGATCCAGATACACAGGCATACTTCGGATCCAGATATACACACATACTTCGGATCCAGATATACACGCATACTTCAGATCCAGATACACAGGCATACTTCGGATCCAGATATACACACATACTTCGGATCCAGATATACACGCATACTTCAGATCCAGATATACACATATTTCAGATCCAGATATACACACATACTTCGGATCCAGATATACACCTATACTTCAGATCCAGATACACAGGCATACTTCAGATCCAGATTTACACATACTTCAGATCCAGATATACACACATACTTCGGATCCAGATATACACGCATACTTCAGATCCAGATATACACACATACTTCGGATCCAGATACACAGGCATACTTCAGATCCAGATATACATGCATACTTCAGATCCAGATACACAGGCATACTTCGGATCCAAATATACACATACTTGAGTTCTGGATATACACATACTTCAGACCCAGATATATACATACTTCAGATCCAGATAAACACACACACATACTTCGGATCCAGATATACACATACTTCGGATCCAGATATACACGCATACTTCAGATCCAGATACACAGGCATACTTCAGATCCAGATACACAGGCATACTTCAGATCCAGATATACACACATACTTCGGATCCAGATATACACACATACTTCGGATCCAGATATACACGCATACTTCAGATCCAAATATACACACATACTTCGGATCCAGATACACAGGCATACTTCAGATCCAGATATACACGCATACTTCAGATCCAGATACACAGTCATACTTCGGATCCAGATATACACGCATACTTCAGATCCAGATACACAGGCATACTTCGGATCCAGATATACACGCATACTTCAGATCCAGATACACAGGCATACTTCGGATCCAGATATACACACATACTTCGGATCCAGATATACACGCATACTTCAGATCCAGATACACAGGCATACTTCGGATCCAGATATACACACATACTTCGGATCCAGATATACACGCATACTTCAGATCCAGATATACACATATTTCAGATCCAGATATACACACATACTTCGGATCCAGATATACACCTATACTTCAGATCCAGATACACAGGCATACTTCAGATCCAGATTTACACATACTTCAGATCCAGATATACACACATGCTTCAGATCCAGATATACACCTATACTTCAGATCCAGATTTACACATACTTCAGATCCAGATATACACACATACTTCAGATCCAGATACACAGGCATACTTCAGATCCAGATATACACGCATACTTCAGATCCAGATATACACACATACTTCAGATCCAGATACACAGGCATACTTCGGATCCAGATATACACACATACTTCGGATCCAGATATACACGCATACTTCAGATCCAGATACACAGGCATACTTCGGATCCAGATATACACACATACTTCGGATCCAGATATACACGCATACTTCAGATCCAGATATACACGCATACTTCAGATCCAGATATACACACATACTTCGGATCCAGATATACACACATGCTTCAGATCCAGATATACACCTATACTTCAGATCCAGATTTACACATACTTCAGATCCAGATATACACACATGCTTCAGATCCAGATATACACCTATACTTCAGATCCAGATTTACACATACTTCAGATCCAGATATACACACATACTTTGGATCCAGATATACACCTATACTTCAGATCCAGATACACAGGCATACTTCAGATCCAGATATACACGCATACTTCAGATCCAGATACACAGGCATACTTCGGATCCAGATATACACACATACTTCGGATCCAGATACTCAGGCATACTTCGGATCCAGATATACACACATACTTCGGATCCAGATATACACGCATACTTCAGATCCAGATATACACATATTTCAGATCCAGATATACACACATACTTCGGATCCAGATATACACGCATACTTCAGATCCAGATACACAGGCATACTTCGGATCCAGATATACACACATACTTCGGATCCAGATATACACGCATACTTCAGATCCAGATATACACATATTTCAGATCCAGATATACACACATACTTCGGATCCAGATATACACACATGCTTCAGATCCAGATTTACACATACTTCAGATCCAGATATACACACATACTTCAGATCCAAATATACACCTATACTTCAGATCCAGATACACAGGCATACTTCAGATCCAGATATACACACATGCTTCAGATCCAGATATACACGCATACTTCAGATCCAGATACACAGGCATACTTCAGATCCAGATACACAGGCATACTTCAGATCCAGATATACACACATGCTTCAGATCCAGATTTACACATACTTCAGATCCAGATATACACACATACTTTGGATCCAGATATACACCTATACTTCAGATCCAGATACACAGGCATACTTCAGATCCAGATATATACACATACTTCGGATCCAGATATACACCTATACTTCAGATCCAGATACACAGGCATACTTCAGATCCAGATATATACACATACTTCAGATCCAGATATACACGCATACTTCAGATCCAGATATACACACATACTTCAGATCCAGATATACACACATACTTCAGATCCAGATACACAGGCATACTTCGGATCCAGATATACACGCATACTTCAGATCCAGATATACACACATGCTTCAGATCCAGATATACACATATTTCAGATCCAGATATACACACATACTTCGGATCCAGATATACACACATGCTTCAGATCCAGATACACAGGCATACTTCAGATCCAGATATACACACATACTTTGGATCCAGATATACACCTATACTTCAGATCCAGATTTACACATACTTCAGATCCAGATATACACACATACTTCGGATCCAGATATACACCTATACTTCAGATCCAGATACACAGGCATACTTCAGATCCAGATATACACACATACTTCGGATCCAGATATACACCTATACTTCAGATCCAGATTTACACATACTTCAGATCCAGATATACACACATACTTCGGATCCAGATATACACCTATACTTCAGATCCAGATACACAGGCATACTTCAGATCCAGATATACACACATACTTCGGATCCAGATATACACCTATACTTCAGATCCAGATATACACGCATACTTCAGATCCAGATTTACACACATACTTCGGATCCAGATATACACACATACTTCGGATCCAGATATACACGCATACTTCAGATCCAGATTTACACACATGCTTCAGATCCAGATATACACATACTTCAGATCCAGATACAAAGGCATACTTCAGATTCAGATAAACACATACAGTGGGGTAAAAAAGTATTTAGTCAGCCACCAATTGTGCAAGTTCTCCCACTTAAAAAGATGAGAGAGGCCTGTAATTTTCATCATAGGTATACCTCAACTGTGAGAGACAAAATGAGAAAAAAAAAATCCAGGAAATCACATTGTCAGATTTTTAAAGAATTTATTTGCAGATTATGGTGGAAAATAAGTATTTTGTCAATAACAAAAGTTCATCTCATTACTTTGTTATATACACTTTGTTGGCAATGACAGAGGTCAAACGTTTTCTGTAAGTCTTCACAAGGTTTTCATAAACTGTTGCTGGTATTTTGGCCCATTCCTCCATGCAGATCTCCTCTAGAGCAGTGATGTTTTGGGGCTGTCGCTGGGCAACACGGACTTTCAACTCCCTCCAAAGATTTTCTATGGGGTTGAGATCTGGAGACTGGCTAGGCCACTCCAGGACCTTGAAATGCTTCTTATGAAGCCACTCCTTCGTTACCCGGGCAGTGTGTTTGGGATCATTGTCATGCTGAAAGATCCAGCCACGCTTCATCTTCAATGCCCTTGCTGATGGAAGGTTTTCACTCAAAATCTGACGATACATGGCCCCATTCATTCTTTCCTTTACACAGGATCAGTCGTCCTGGTCCCTTTGCTGAAAAACAGCCCCAAAGCATGATGTTCCCACCCCCATGCTTTACAGTAGGTATGGTGTTCTTTGGATGTGACTCGGCATTCTTTCTCCTCCAAACACGACGAGTAGAGTTTTTACCAAAAAGTTTTATTTTGGTTTCATCTGACCATATGACATTCTCCCAATCCTCTTCTGGATCATCCTAATGCTCTCTAGCAAACTTCAGACGGGCCTGCACATGTACTGGCTTTAGCAGGGGGACACGTCTGGCACTGCAGGATTTGAGTCCCTGGCGGCGTAGTGTGTTACTGATGGTAGCCTTTGTTACTTTGGTCCCAGCTCTCTGCAGGTCATTCACTAGGTCCCCCCGTGTGGTTCTGGGGTTTTTGCTCACCGTTCTTGTGATCATTTTGACCCCACGGGGTGAGATCTTGCGGGGAGCCCCAGATCGAGGGAGATTATCAGTGGTCTTGTATGTCTTCCATTTCCTAATAATTGCTCCCACAGTTGATTTCTTCACACCAAGCTGCTTACCTATTGCAGATTCAGTCTTCCCAGCCTGGTGCAGGTCTACAGTTTTGTTTCTGGTGTCCTTTGACAGCTCTTTGGTCTTGGCCATAGTGGAGTTTGGAGTGGGACTGTTTGAGGTTGTGGACAGGTGTCTTTTATATAGATAACGAGTTCAAACAGGTGCCATTAATACAGGTAACGAGTGGAGGACAGAGGAGCCTCTTACAGAAGAAGTTACAGCTCTGTGAGAGACACAAATCTTGCTTGTTTGTAGGTGACCAAATACTTATCTTCCACCATAATTTGCAAATAAATTCTTTAAAAATCAGACAAAATCATGTGATTTTCTGGATTTTTTTTCCTCATTTTGTAGGTAATTACAGGCCTCTCTCATCTTTTTAAGTGTGAGAACTTGCACAATTGGTGGATGACTAAATACTTTTTTGCCCCACTGTATGTGGATCCTTCTGGTAAAATAATAGCTCCAATACAAGTAAGAGTCAGTCAAATTATTACTGTTTGTCCTTTTTTGAATAGCTCGCATGCGTCAGGCCCTCCCCGCCCTTCACTGTTCCTTTCCAAGGAACTCCTCCACAGCAACGTGCACGAGCGTTGGAACACGCGTGTTTGTTTACAGCCGGCATCAGCAGAGATTCGCCTAAACCTAGACCTGCATTGTTTGTCTGCGCAATCTTTGACCTAGTTCCCCACACAGACCCAGTCACATGCACAGCAGAAATATGTCCTCCTGCTATTGGTAGCATTAGCAAACTGACGGTTGCTGTACAGTTGAAATGGTTCAACAGATAAAGAAAAAAGGCATTTTTTTCAAGATAAGATAAACGTACCTGTCCAGCAGAAACTTGACTACCAGCGCATCGGTCTGAAGCCCTTTCTGTTCCTTCAGCGCACACCATTGTTTGAAAGAATCACCAAGAACCACACAGGTTTTATTCTGCTCTTCTACGGTTATTCTCCTCCTCTGGTACACTTCAAAAACAGTTTTCCTTTTGCGACCGCCCGGTTCACGGTTTTCCTCAGCCATTGTGCTCTTCGAAGTCAGGCTGTCCGCGCTACGATGAGGCTTGGCTAACGCCAGACTACATAAACATACTGTGTATGCATGCAGCAGGCACAAGACCACGCACGTATCGCCGAAACCAGGAAGTCGGAATGATTGGCAAGTCTGTGGAACAATGGTTACCGTACTCATAACGAAAATGATTGGTTGAGGTTTTTTCAGTCCCACAGAGTCCACAGTTTATTAATATTATTAAATTTTCTGATACACCAATTTATAAGTTTTATACAGGGCAATGAAGGTAGTTTTAATAAATATTGCCAAAAAATTAATTTATAAAGATCCTCCCTAATATCTTTAAGTTAAAGAACTGAAGTATGTGCTTTCAAAAATACTTAAGCATTCAAAGTACTTTGAAAAAGTTTTTTTTTTTCTCATTGGATTTCAAATGAGTACAGTCAATAATAATTGGGTAAAATATTAATAAAACGCATTTTCATACCTTCTTTATCCTAGCCTCTAAAGATGAGATGTCAAACTAATTTCATTTTAGTCTAAACCTAGTCTTCATCTTACAATAAGAATATGTTTGTACAGAATCAGCACATAAGAAACAGAGGAAACTTTATTTAGTGTAAATCCATAAATGGAACAAACAGGGACTAAACGAACTTCGTCTAAATGAGGTTAAGAGTCACACCTTATCCCACCAAATCGCTCAACTTTTTGAATGCTGTCATCTATTGTAAAAGCGGGAGAGGGGGTTGTAACCAAAACTGCGGTCTGTCCTGTGACCACAGCGACCACTGCTAGGGCCACATGTGTCTGCCACCAGGGGCGCTGTTCCCATGGTCCCTATGGTCTGTAGGGTGGTCCGAGCGGTCCGACCGGTGGTCTGTATGGAAACACCGGTGGTCCGAGCGGTCCGACCGGTGGTCTGTATGGAAACACCGGTGGTCCGAGCGGTCCGACCGGTGGTCCGAGCGGTCCGGCCGGTAGTCTTTATGGACACACCAGTGATCCGAGCGGTCCGGCCGGTGGTCTTTATGGAAACACCGGTGGTCCGAGCGGTCCGACCGGTGGTCTTTATGGACACACCAGTGGTCCGAGCGGTCCGACCGGTGGTCCGAGCGGTCTGGCCGGTGGTCTTTATGGAAACACCGGTGGTCCGAGCGGTCCGACCGGTGGTCCGAGCGGTCCGGTCGGTGGTCTTTATGGACACACCAGTGGTCCGAGCGGTCCGGCCGGTGGTCCCTACGGTAAGACCGGTGGTGGCAGCATCATGAAGTGCTCTAAGATAGGCCTATTGAGTGTCAGGTTACTGGTATTAACATACAGTACAGGCTAACTTTGTAACCAGGCTATTAGCCTATGCTAAACAATTTGTCAAACTTTTACTCTGAAATATGTAAAAGGCCTATAGATTTCCATTTTCTGTGGACTGGAACAACTTGTGTTATGCTAGGCTAAATAGCTTAGATCTGCCCAGAGAACACAAAACATGACTGTCATTCATTCACTGACCAATAACCTACAATAATTCAATAGCAGCAGTAGTTTTTATTAATCCTGCCAGAGGTCTGCGGTCAATTCAGAGGTCCTTGTGGTCAGGCCAGCGGTCTGTGGTCAGTCTAGATGTCCATGTGGTCAGGCCAATGGTCTGTGGTCAGTCTAGAGGTCCATGTGGTCAGTCTAGAGGTCCATGTGGTCAGGCCAATGGTCTGTGGTCAGTCTAGATGTCCATGTGGTCAGGCCAATGGTCTGTGGTCAGTCTAGAGGTCCATGTGGTCAGGCCAATGGTCTGTGGTCAGTCTAGAGGTCCATGTGGTCAGTCTAGAGGTCCATGTGGTCAGGCCAATGGTCTGTGGTCAGTCTAGATGTCCATGTGGTCAGGCCAATGGTGTGTGGTCAGTCTAGAGGTCCATGTGGTCAGGCCAATGGTCTGTAGTCAGTCTAGAGGTCCATGTGGTCAGTCTAGAGGTCCATGTGGTCAGGCCAATGGTCTGTGGTCAGTCTAGAGGTCCATGTGGTCAGTCTAGATGTCCATGTGGTCAGGCCAATGGTCTGTGGTCAGTCTAGATGTCCATGTGGTCAGTCTAGAGGTCCATGTGGTCAGGCCAATGGTCTGTAGTCAGTCTAGAGGTCCATGTGGTCAGTCTAGAGGTCCATGTGGTCAGGCCAATGGTCTGTGGTCAGTCTAGAGGTCCATGTGGTCAGTCTAGATGTCCATGTGGTCAGGCCAATGGTCTGTGGTCAGTCTAGAGGTCCATGTGGTCAGTCTAGAGGTCCATGTGGTCAGGCCAATGGTCTGTGGTCAGTCTAGAGGTCCATGTGGTCAGGCCAATGGTCTGTGGTCAGTCTAGAGGTCCATGTGGTCAGTCTAGATGTCCATGTGGTCAGGCCAATGGTCTGTAGTCAGTCTAGAGGTCCATGTGGTCAGGCCAATGGTGTGTGGTCAGTCTAGAGGTCCATGTGGTCAGGCCAATGGTCTGTGGTCAGTCTAGAGGTCCATGTGGTCAGGCCAATGGTGTGTGGTCAGTCTAGAGGTCCATGTGGTCAGGCCAATGGTCTGTGGTCAGTCTAGAGGTCCATGTGGTCAGTCTAGAGGTCCATGTGGTCAGGCCAATGGTCTGTAGTCAGTCTAGAGGTCCATGTGGTCAGTCTAGAGGTCCATGTGGTCAGGCCAATGGTCTGTGGTCAGTCTAGAGGTCCATGTGGTCAGTCTAGATGTCCATGTGGTCAGGCCAATGGTCTGTGGTCAGTCTAGAGGTCCATGTGGTCAGGCCAATGGTCTGTGGTCAGTCTAGAGGTCCATGTGGTCAGTCTAGAGGTCCATGTGGTCAGGCCAATGGTCTGTGGTCAGTCTAGAGGTCCATGTGGTCAGGCCAATGGTCTGTGGTCAGTCTAGAGGTCCATGTGGTCAGTCTAGATGTCCATGTGGTCAGGCCAATGGTCTGTAGTCAGTCTAGAGGTCCATGTGGTCAGTCTAGATGTCCATGTGGTCAGGCCAATGGTCTGTGGTCAGTCTAGAGGTCCATGTGGTCAGGCCAATGGTCTGTGGTCAGTCTAGAGGTCCATGTGGTCAGTCTAGAGGTCCATGTGGTCAGGCCAATGGTCTGTGGTCAGTCTAGAGGTCCATGTGGTCAGTCTAGAGGTCCATGTGGTCAGGCCAATGGTCTGTGGTCAGTCTAGAGGTCCATGTGGTCAGGCCAATGGTCTGTGGTCAGTCTAGAGGTCCATGTGGTCAGTCTAGAGGTCCATGTGGTCAGGCCAATGGTCTGTGGTCAGTCTAGATGTCCATGTGGTCAGGCCAATGGTCTGTGGTCAGTCTAGAGGTCCATGTGGTCAGGCCAATGGTCTGTAGTCAGTCTAGAGGTCCATGTGGTCAGTCTAGATGTCCATGTGGTCAGGCCAATGGTCTGTGGTCAGTCTAGAGGTCCATGTGGTCAGGCCAATGGTCTGTGGTCAGTCTAGAGGTCCATGTGGTCAGTCTAGAGGTCCATGTGGTCAGACCAATGGTCTGTGGTCAGTCTAGATGTCCATGTGGTCAGGCCAATGGTCTGTGGTCAGTCTAGAGGTCCATGTGGTCAGGCCAATGGTCTGTGGTCAGTCTAGAGGTCCATGTGGTCAGTCTAGCGGTCCATGTGGTCAGGCCAATGGTCTGTGGTCAGTCTAGATGTCCATGTGGTCAGGCCAATGGTCTGTGGTCAGTCTAGAGGTTCATGTGGTCAGTCTAGAGGTCCATGTGGTCAGGCCAATTGTCTGTGGTCAGTCTAGAGGTCTGTGGTCAGGCCAGAGGTCTGTGATCAGTCTAGAGGTTCATGTGGTCAGGCCAATGGTCTGTGGTCAGTCTAGAGGTCCATGTGGTCAGCCCAGAGGTCTGATCAAAATGTTCCCTTTTGAAAGAAATTATAACAAATGATATGCAAAATATAACATTTAACATAACCAAATTTATTTACTTTTCACACTTTAACTTTTAGCATTCATCTATTATTTTTCCGAGTATCATTTCAGCTTGGAACCTTGTGAAGCCCTCCATTTTCATCAGGATGTCTACTGTGACCTAATTCAAACAGATTTAATTGAATAAATCAGACATCTTAAGACAAGGTGACAGCAGTTGAACGCAGTTGTGTAGGTTCTACTGGAAAGGAATATGAACATACTTCCGGCACCATAACATCTATGATGAAATCCACATTTCGGAAGTCATTATAATCCAAAGCCAGTGCTCTTTTTATTAATGTAATTAGCTCTTCAAGCTGCAAAATACAACAAAAGTATCCAGATACTTTATGTACAGAAAACGCCACCATTATGGTAATCAATAGTAAAAAAAAAAAAAAAAAAAAAAAAAAAAAAAAAAAAAAAAAAACTTACAGGTTTCTCACTGAAAACTGATGGCCGTCCATTTAAAATCTGTTTAAGGTTCATGTTCCGCCCTGGATGTAGCCAGAGAAACATCCGGTTGGACTTTCTCTGCTCACTGTCCAGTAATATTTTCACTTCCTGTAAAAAGTAATTTAATAGAAAATGCTAATGCCCAACATTCCTATTTGTGGTAAAATAAAGTTGCCCAAACCTTTATTCTGTCTTCTGAAATAAGCCCCTTCACACCCTTACTCTTAAGGCATGTCAAAGTACTGAAATAAATTAACAAAGTCTCAAAGAACTGTTATTCACTTTGAGTAAAGATTAAACAGTCTAACCTTGTGAATGAATACGGTTCAGGAACGTCACATCCGCAGGTGAAAATGTCTGACCCCTGATTTAGATTGGGAATGGCAGCACAGTCTTCATGCAGCCAGCCATTGCAGGTTTCACATTTCACCCATTTTTCCTCTTCAACAAGTGGATACAATCTCCTGCAATGTACAATTCATAAATAAAGCAGATTTGAGAACAAAAGTACTCATAAATTGATTCATGTCATGATTCATTCATTGTCTAATCCAATAAAAGCTGAAATATATCCGATACCTCCCACTTTCATTATTTTTTTAAAGGGCCAAATCATTTTATTAAACTATAGCCAGTAACACATTTTAAAATGCTCAATGAGTACTGTAGATATACAGTTAATCCTTAAATCATGCATACCATCAATACTTTGTACATCAAACTAAGATGTGCAAGTAACCTAAATGTAAATATTTGCTCATAAAACAAGTCATACACTGTATAGAATGTACTTCTATCTGTGGAACAACTTGCATTTAATGACAAATAACTTGTGAAAATGTTTTCTGAACAAACATGAAGTACCTTCTTTGACCTCTTCCACTTTTGTCATAGAAGATGCAGGCATGAATTCCTTCTGCCATACAAGATTCACGCACTTTCCTCCCCTTTAAATATATTTTTTTTAATTATTCCAACATTTAAGAATATACAAACAGTGGTATAAGATGGTGCAGTGATTATAACATCTCCATTTTCGAGAGACATAAATGTATTACTAGTACTACAACACAAAACATTTTATTCCTAAAAGGTGTCATGCAATTGTGTTTACTCAATATTACCTGAGGAACAGCATCTCTAAACAAACAAGTGGCGTGGTAGACTCTGAGATGGCCCAGTTGGATTTGGTTAAGAGGTTCGTTGGCCATTTCTACTCCCCTTGTATAAAGCTCTGCTGCCTAAAATGAGTAATATACAGAATTACTTAAAAAAAAAGTTACTTATTGATCTTCAATAGAATATTACTTACTGTGCAGACAAACACACCACAGTTCACATGATCCCTCTGTCTCCACTGAGTTGGATATGAAATGGACCATTCTTTCAAATTCCATGTATTTTCAAATGCTCGGCTGAAAATAACACTACTCATGAGTTGCTTAATTTATAATTCTTGATTTTAAAGTTGTAACCTTTACCCATACAATATCAAATCATAGTAGTTGTCAACTATGTGGCTAAATAGTAATGTGAATAGGAAGTGTCATTAATCAAAATCAAAACAGTAAACACAAAAAATCATACAACCATTTGTATGATGTAGTGACAGAGTAAGATTGATATGAGTTATATAACATATGTTCTAAAACAAGTTTTTGTTTAATTTTTATTATACCATAGTATCTCCATATCACGTTCGGAAATTCTTGTGTGCAACTTCAGGGAATCATAGATGTAGATTTCTCGTTTTGAGCCATCAAAAACCTTTGATATAATGCATATTGTTAGTATAATGGTATGCAAATGGTAATGTATAATGTAATAAATACACTAGTACATTTACTTTAAGAATTAGTGGCATACAGGCACTAAAATATGTAAACATTTTTAAGACAGTCATTATAAAATAGATTTTTAAGTGCTTACCCACAAAATGAAGTGATCTCCTGTTTCTGGAGTTGAATGTCCAACAACACGGGGGAAAAGTACAGTTGAATCCTGTTTTAAGTCCTATATAGAATCATAAAACATATTTTCTCTACTGTAACATGATGTAGACTAAAATATGTATTTGATGTACACAATACAAGCAGAGACAAAAAATAAACCTGTATGCATTTGAGATGCCGGGAGCTTATTGATTCCCCATTGATCCAATTACGCCACCAAGCAGTAAAGTTGTATGTTTGCAAAGCATAGACCTGGGCAGGATAATAATGTTGGAGCAGTGGATACATTTTTTTATTTATTTTTTTGTTACAACCCAAAAAGTTACATTTTGCATATTTTTTGCCAGCTGAAGAATCCTTGCATTCACAACCTGTAAAGGAAAAAGTAAGTCATTATACTTTGAAACTTTCATGTCACCTAAATACATGCAAGTTGCAGGCACTTACATCATCTGTTAGCCACGTACATACAACAGTTTCATCTTTTAAAAGTTCTTCAGGGCACAGACTTTCCAGATCGGTTCGGTAAACAAAAGCTTGGTCCACTTTTATAATTGCATAATCTGTTGCAGGGGCCGTGTAGATGTCAGACAGCTTTTTCTAAGGACAAATTACTATGCTGCATTAAGTCCAATATGTATATATGACAGTATGTCATGGAAAAGGAAATACAGACTGTTAAATTTACTAAACTGATGTTACTCAAATAAAATGGCTTTGGTGTCAGTATTTGACTTTTATAATAGACCCCGACCTCTCATAGCCCATCAAGATTTCTGTCTAACCTCATCTGTCATTCTGTCCATTACCACAGCAAACAAGAAAGGGTTCAGTGCTGATCCTTGATATAGTCCCACCTCCACCGTTTCACAACTCTCATACATGTCCTGCATCATACTACCATACTCAGCCACTCCAGACTTCTCATACCCCAACTCCTCTCCGAGCCGCCGTCATATTCCTTTACAAAGACACAATAAAGCTCCCTCTGACCTTCTCTGTACATCTCCATTGGCCTCCTCGCTGCATCTGAAGCAGTCTTTCTTGGCATGAAATCATACTCCTACTCACAAATGGCTCACATCTGCTCTTAGCCAAACATGCACTGCTCTTTCCCACTGTTTCATTTTATGGATAATCAGCTTTTATCCTAAGTAGTTGCCTCAACTCTGCATATCTCACTTGTTCTTACAAATTGGCACAAGAACACTTGTTTGCCATTTCCCAGGCATCCTCTCACTGTAAGTCAGATCTACTGCCCCCTCCTGGACACTTCCATACCTCCACTGATATGCCATCATCAAAACTTTACCAAACCTTTCTTACATCACCCTCGATTATCTCTGCTGCTTCCTGATCCACAACAGCGTTCTACTCCACTTCCACTCTTGTATGTAACTCTATGTCCCTGCCTCTTAAAGATAAAACAGCTATTTGTATGCTCTTTGGAAAGTGTACCACTGTATGTCTGTCAGCATTCCTATCCTGAAGACAAAACCCTTCCATCACTTCCTCATCACCTGTTTCCTTCATCAACATGTCCTTACCTTTACTTCCTTGTCTATATGAAAAAGGGACATTGAGAATCCATTTCCTGGAGCAAGTTGATCAGTTTCTTGTTCCAATTCCACATCAGTTATTTTTGTTGGGGTGCATGGCCTTGCCTCTGAAAGATACAAACCAGCAAAAAATTGGCACATATGCACTAGCACAACAGTTACAATCGTATTTTACATTTACCTAGACTTGGGAGCATCAGCTTGCCATCTAAGTTCACTTCAAGCTTTTCTTTGGTTTGTTTTTCCATGTTCAGTCTGAATGTATTATTTATTGTGTCATTGTGAAGATGAAAAACAAGCCTCAAACAAAAAAGAAAATGTGTTTCCTTCATTTGACACAAAAAGTATCTGTCGTAAGAAAGCTCTCTGTTTTTTTGTTCTGCTTCTGACGAGTTGATCATACTGCCCAACTCAGGAATAATCTTGAGAGAACGCAGTATTTCTTCAGGTCTGGTTTGATTCTTCTGATGAAAGGAGTCATACAGAGAGTACCGTTCTGCTGTCCCTGTTACAGGATGAGGCCTAAAGAACCTGTCCTCTGATTCTTCCCTCTTCCCATGATCAGCCTTGTTCCTCCGAAAGACAACATTTTTGACCCAGGGAAGCTCAATCTGCAGGGTTTTGTCTTGTGCTGCTTTAATGTTGGCTTCAGAAGCCTCACAAATTCTTCCATCATGGGGATAAAAGAATCTTTGTTCGGTTCTGTTATTTGTGTGTCTCGCCACACGACCCGCAATGTCAGATATGTATATGGTTGGAGGAAAAGCGAAGCTTAGAAGACCATCTGCATGGTCTCTGGCACTTTCTGTCCACAAAAGAGGGGAACAGTAGTAGGTGACAGAATGCGTGCAGCCCATGTGTAATACACCACCTAGATGGGCAGAAACAAACAAACAAAGATTAATAAGCACACTCACAGTCTCCCATACGTGATGGCTTATACAGTATGGTAGTGGCATTTCCTGGCTCGTGGCCATTTAGATTTTACCTTTAAAGTGTTTGACATCATACAGCATGTGACAGATCAAATAAGAGTTTACCATCACAATGATATAGTTTGCTTACTAATTACCTTAAATTAAAAGGTACCTGAAGATATCATTACCTCCAGTTCTTTGCAGCTTTGCAAACATCTTGGGGTAGATGTCTTTATAGAGAAGCATTTCCTCCAGCCTGTTTAGCAAGTCACTTTCAGATCCCTCAGTTGACACTCCAAGATCTTCACAAGCTTTAATAAGCTCACTCTTGCCAGCCTGTTTGGTTCATTAGAAAAAATGAATCATGGCAGAAAATAACACGTAAATAAGAATGCTAGATTTATTCAATACAGAGTACTGTACCTTTTTGGATTCAAGCAACATCAGCAACTGATCTTCATTTATGCATACACCTTTTTGGGAAGGGGATTCCTTTGTCTTGCTGCCCAGGCCTTTGAGTGATTCTGTATTAGGAACCACATCTCCAATTCTAGAGCCTGGTCCAATCCATGGCACAAAATTAGATTGGACCTTTCCTCTGTGTATGGGTTTGGTGCTCTCAAGTCTTCACAGATACCACCAGCAATTAATTGCTTTTCTAGTCGCTCCCACTTGTCAGCAATGTTGACAGATAAATTTTGATCTTGTTTCTCATCCTGGTTAGGCCTCTTCAGCATACTCACTAGAAAATAAATACAATCATAAAATGGTACAGACATGACTTTTAATTGTATAAAGACATAATATCTATAAGATTTTAACAGCGTAAATTGAAACATGAGTTTATCACAAATACTGGCTGTGAAATTGACATACCAGACAGATCAACTGCTAACTTCCAGTTGGCATCTGATATCAGCACTGCAGGATGGTGTCCACATCTATAGCAGCTGAAGTCATATGTATAGGCTGTTAGTGCTGAGTAATGAAAAAAAGCCCTCCTCATGGTGTTGTGGTGGATTGTGGTGTTGAGTTGAAGTTCCATGGCTCTGATGAATCGGCCAATAGCAGTGTGGCTCTGTTACAGAGAAAACAGCTGAATTTGATTAAAAAAGTTTAACCAATAATAATAATAATAATAATAATAATAATAATAATAATAATAATGTTTGTACATGGTATGTTGTTTCTAATTACCAATAATTACCTTAAGCAGGTTTGTCATAAACAAACACAACTGAATGGTAAGTAACACTCTATTGTTGTAATTATGGAATCCAGACTTGTAGTTTTGGAATCTGACAGGCGTATTGCAGATGGGGCATGTTTTGATGTATATATGGACACCTATATAGACAAAAAAGCTTATAGTACATTTCCATCCATGTCTATGAACTTACAAATTATACAAAATTAAAGACACAAACCTTTGTTGACAGTAAGAATTCCATAGATAGTTCCTTGTTTTGTTACTAGGCTCTCCTCTAACAGAGGGGGTGTCGGCCCTGGACAGTATGGACAAGTTGTTTCCTCAGGTGAAATTTTTTCTGGAATGTCTGGCACTGACTGGTACACTTCTTCAGGCAGACTGGGGGGGCATTTTTTGTTTTTCCATAGATATTCAACCATGTTTTGTATTTGTACAGAAGTTATATGAGTTGTCATGTGTTCTGTCTCGTTTTCACTGTATAGATAATCATCGCTGTCAGGAGATAGGACTACCTCGTTGTCATTTTTTAGTAGGTCTGGTTTTTCCTGGAAAGTCCAACACATACTCATATAAATATGGAGACACATTCTTTTTCTTGTCCCTTTGCACTGGCACATCCATTGTCCAGTGCTAATATCAAAGGTGACTCTCACTCGTCCAAAAATACACCAACTATGAATTTCTCCTGTATAAACTGAAAAATATATTTTTTTGCTGGAGTAGCCATGTTGATCAAAAAAGATGGGATATACAGACACAGCTCTGTCTTCCTTGGCTTTCTTTTGTAACTCACAACATTTATCTGAAGTTGAACTTGAGATCAGCCCTTTTTCTGACATCCCTTTAATTGAAATGTCTTTAAGAAACGTTGGTGGTTGGTGGGCCTGAAAATGTTTCAGTCTTTGTAGGTGGACACATTCTCTGCCTGTAGCCATTGCCATGAATTCTCTACAGGCAGCCTTTTCGCAATCGAGGACCTGTCTACTGAATGATTTAGAAACGTGAATGACAGTACGTGGTCCGGATTTATCTTTAGTGGTGACAAATATTCCTTTGTTTTCGTCTACAAGGAATACAGGTTCTCGAATCTTTTGGTGTTTTTGGATTTCATGCTTCCTCAGGGTCGCGGAGGACAGAAAGGATGTGCTGCATGAGGGACACTGAAAGGATTTACTCTTTTGTTTTTGCTGTGTTGTCTTTCCCTTAACATCTGTTACTCCTAGAAAAAACACATACATTAGGCATGTTTAATTATTTTTATAATATAATACCATGTCATGGATGCAATAAGAATCCAAAACCTATTTTAAATGCAGGATATAATAAAGTTAATTGTTTTCTGTAACATTTGATTTAAGTGTCTATGATCTTAATATTATTGCATCAAATGAAAATCACAAAACATACAATACCTTCCATGATTTTTTTATGTAGAACAGTGAGACCTGCACATTGAGAAAATTATAGTCAGGCTATTACTTTTACCATAGCATTTCACTTTTCAATTTATATTTTGTGGAGAAACCTACCATGTTTTTTTAGATGAGTTTCAAAAGTATGCTTTCTCTTTAAAACAGATTTGCACTTAGGACAGTGCCAGTGACTGCGATTTGTGTCTTTAAGTTCACAATGGCAAGGTATGCAAAACTGGTCTAAGGTAAAACACAGCAGATTAGGCCAAAAGAATAGAATTCTAATGAAAATTTGCAATAAAATACATTAGGCCTGCTTACCAAAATTCCCATCACTGAAGCACACAGAATACTGTATATGTACATTGTCAAGATGTTCTTTTGTTGCCAATGTGGCAACTTGACAATACAGGCATTGTGTATTTTCTAATTTATATACATCATCCACTGTTGTAAAAACAGTACTGATATCTTGAGAGTAAGAAATTTTACATTATTAGTTAATTATCGGGGTTAATTGGTCTTCAAATGTAGGCTACGTAACAACAAAATTACTTACCTGCCACCGCCATGATATGGGCGTTGACCAAGCCTAGGCCTAATTGACTTAAAACTGTCTTAAATTAGGCAAGACATTTTGATAAAGAAATGGCTCACTTCTTTTTTTTTATAGCAAAATGAAAAAAATTCGGTAATACAAAAGCGAGAAACACTTGCGTAAGCTATGGGAGCCCGTCAATTAAGCTACTATTAGGTAATAGCCTATTAACCACGAGGTCGATGGCTGCCATCACTACTGCGCATGAGCAAAAAAAAAAACTCTGGAAAAGTGTCTATATAAAGTAGGTTCACCTAATTGTATATATCCTATGTGTAGTTATTACAACTAAAATCATAACATCGTCCGTATAGGCAGGCTTCATTTTTCACCTGTCTGATAGGCTCTACTCTGGCCAGGTCGGTACCTATAGCCTATAGGACCACTAGTCGGACTGCTCGGACCACCGGTGTTTCCATACAGACCACCGGTCGGACCGCTCGGACCACCGGTGTTTCCATACAGACCACCGGTCGGACTGCTCGGACCACCGGTGTTTCCATACAGACCACCGGTCGGACCGCTCGGACCACCGTACAGACCATAGGGACCATGGGAACAGCGCCCCTGGTGGCAGACACATGTGGTCCTAGCAGTGGTCGCTGCGGTCACAGGACAGACCGCAGTTTTGGTTACAACCCCTGCGGGCTACAACAAAATAAGTACGATAGCTGTGGATGATTACCCCTTCCCACTGATCATTGGCTGTTTTGTCACTCCCACTAACAGGAAGAAGTTCACGATAGTCAGATTTCAGTGCTTCACTCTGCTCCCAGAGATCCACTGACTGCTCCAACATGTTTGCTTATTTACTTTACACGCTTCTGGCGGGTTTAGCAGCCTTGATTTTACTTATTCGCATAAAATACCCTTATTTTGTATATGATTTAAACTATGCTATCACCGCAATCGGCATCGCTACACGGATAGGTAAATTCAAAAAGCAGAAACCATTTTACACCATTTTGGACAGGTTTCTCGAACAAGCGAAAAAACAGCCGAATAAAACTTTTATCATTTTCGAGGGTAGCTCGTACACGTACAGTTATGCGGATAAAGAGAGTAACAAAATGGCCCGAGCGCTGCAGACGCGCACAGATCTGAAGGAGGGAGACACTGCAGCCCTTTTCATAGGGAACGAGCCGGACTTCGTGTGGCTGTGGCTGGCTCTGGCCAAACTGGGATGCATCGCCGCGTTACTCAACACCAACATCAGGTCCACGTCTCTGCTGCACTGCTTCTCCTGCTGCGACGCCAAGGTCCTGGTCGCTGGAGCAGGTACGTAACACAGCACACAAAGCCCAGGGTTAGGGGGAGTCACCTTATTTGACTAGTGGTTCAAAAACTATTTAGTTTTCCAAGTAGCATTTTTAATGGACTAAAATGAGCCTAAATCAGGACTAACCCAAGTCCAAACCACAAAAAATATACCGATTACACTGGTCTACAAGCAAAATGCTTCCGAAACAAACGTAGTGATTTTTTTCTTGGATTAGTTCACTAATAAAGAAAAAGTAAGTCAGTGCAGATTGGCTATAGTTTCCAAGAAACAGTATTGAGTCAAAATAGGAAATGTATGCAAAATAAGGCAAAAACGGTAGTTTATCAGAAGGTACAGTGTTTACAAGCAACCAGTTCTATCTGAAAGCCTGTCTGCACATTCAATACATTCATTTTAATATGTCTAGAGTTTTGACATAAAATGTTTTGTTTTTATTTGCAGAAATCTCTCTCTTGGAAGTTGACAAAATGCATGCATGTAGAGAAATTAAATATTTTCAAAATATAAATATTATTTTTAAGCAAAAATGCCTAAATCTATTGTATAAACAGATGCGATTTTGATGTGAAACAATATCATTAAATATCTTGAATACATTAGCTAACCAGCACAGTTATCAATTGATTTTCAGTTCATCTTATCAAAATAAATGAGATTTAGCCACTTTTATCTCAGAAGCAGATCGAGTCCAAAAAGTTGTGGACCAGTGTTACAGACCAAACTGTGGTTATCTTAGACCTAAACCAGGACCAAACCAGGACTAAACAAGGTCTAAACCAGTACTAATTTGTTTGGATTGTTGAGATCTAAAGTAGGAATAAACCAGGTTTGTTCAGGTCAGCAAACCTGGATTAGTTCCAAACCAGGACTTAAACAAGGACTTCACTAAATGGTCTACACTGCTGTAGTAGGTCATAGTTCTAGATTTTACTGTGCTTGCAAATTACTTCTATAATTTGACATAACACTGCTTTAAGATGAATACTTTTTCTGTCTTCCCCCTCAGCCTTTGAGTTATAACATGTCACTATTATACCTTATATTGTGTTTGTTCTTTCAGCCTGATACAACACCTCTGTCTTTGATTATTGTGGTTAAATATGTTGGATAAAGTCAGGTTTCTGATAGAGTTGTACAAAAGTCAAGGCCAGGACTCCAGTCAATAAAAGCAATAAAAGGCAATAGCAACATGAACTGTGGTTTCCAGGTTCAAAAATCACAAAAAGCAAAGTGTATTGTTATATAAAACTGCAGAAAACAAATTGTCCCTGCTTCTTTGCAGTCCTTCCCATTTATCAGGACTTGGTACTGGTGTACACTGGACTGTGACCCCTTGCCACTGAATTAAATAGGTCATAGTAAAATAAAGAAAAATAACTGGTTGAGTGTGTCACAATAAAAACAGATAAGGGTACAATCAGTTGAGAATCATAGAGGCCCATGTTTTTAGTGTTGTCCCTCCAGCCTTTCACAATTGTTTCTAATATTTTGACTGCTTTTGCTGCCCCTCTCTCAGGCCTCTGTGGGGCGGTGGAGGAGGTGCTGCCCAGTTTGAAGACTGAAGGGGTGCGTGTGTTCGTTTTGGGAAAGGACACTGGAGTGGAAGGCATCGAGACTCTCTCTGGTGAGGACAAGCCACTGTCTCCTCAGCTCAGAGCCCACGTTAGAGCCAACAGTCCTGCCGCGTACATCTACACCTCAGGAACAACAGGTATGGCACTGGTTAAACTGACTGTCCCATTGAAGGATTATTAGCACACAGGTGTTTTGGACGAGCCTGTAGCATTGAAATGTATGAACTAGTAGCAAAAATAAACACTGACAAGCATTAAAATTAGCTACAGTAGACCAGAAATCCCTTTCTGCACTTTCTATCAAGTTTTTGTATTGTTGACTAAAAATAAACAGCATTGGGCTCCTGTGATTGGATCAAATGTGTGGCCATTGATGCCTGGTTCATCCAATCCCTGACCAAACATTCATCTAAAGTCCCAGCCCTTCACTTTGCCTGTTCACAAACTCAAGAAAATCCATCTTGTCAGGCACAAGCTTTTGAGTTTAGTGTCTAAACTGGGGGTGGGACGACAAATAGCATGGCAGTACTGTTGCAGGTGGGCAGGTATTCGTTTTGTCGTTAGCATGGGTGTAGCTAGACTATTTTTAGGGGAGCCACAGCACCCGTAAGTTGACTTCGAGCACCCCTAAATGTAACACAGTGGCTATGTGTTCCCCATTGTACAAAAATATACAGTACTGATATTAACAATACTGACATAATTCATGAGGGTACATATGGTTTAATGTACTTTGCCATGCCATTTTTCTCCTTCGGGTCATTGCTCTCCTTTGCCCTACCTTTACTTATAAATGTGTGATTAGGGGTTAGAAACAAAGTCACTGTAGCCACGGTAGCCATAGTCCTACTCACATTATTTACAGCTACAATTATAACATTATGAAAGGCTCCATGATACAAGAAATTACATGTGAACAGTGTTTACTATTTTTATCCAGTGCTATACGTTTCTTTTGTTAAATTTTTTCTCACCATCCCTAAATCTCTAGCTCTAAATTCTCCTATACATTTAGAAAAACACCATTTTTACATTGTCTTACTATCATAGCTCTTTGTTTTTTGGCTAAGTCAAGCTATGATTGGCTTAAAATTGTGATAGACGGTCAATAGCTGGCACTTTATCACCTCCAAAATATTGTACTGAAAGTGTTGTAGTCAAAACCAGTCCGAGACCAAGTCAAGACTGAGACTTTTTAGGACTGTGGTGAAACCGAGAGCAAAATCAAGGAAAACCGAGACCAGGTCAAGACAAACCTTCTAAACTAACACCGAAAATGGGGGAAAAGATCAATGGTTCAGTTACATCTGTCAACATTTTAATGACCGACATCTTTTCCTGGGTCTTCTAATGTTTTTGTACAAGGCTTGTTGCTTCATCACTCACTGTAACGTTAAGGTTTCTTAATGTGATAAGTTTGTGTGTGTATATAATACTAGATGAGCCACTGATAAATATGCACAATATGTGGTACATGAAAGAGACACAGCTTAATCTTGTGCTTTACGTATAGCCTACACTTGGTCTCAAGACCTTGATCTCGGGTAGGGCTGGGTACCATTCAGATTTTTTTGATACCAGTACTTAAATGATACCTGGTTTTTGATACCGGTTCCTGAAAGAGACTTTTTCCGATACCAATGGTGCGCTAATTCATCTTTTACAATCATAAAACACAATAATATAGAGGAAAAAAAAGACCCATTTTTGAAGCAAATTTCTCAGCTGTAAGTAAAAAACAGTAGTTTGTATGATTTATTCATACCCTCAAAGGAACATTAAAAGTCCCACTAGGTATTGTATTGAAACTTATCCATATCCGTCCATATTCCTATTCAATAAAAATAGTTTTTGATACCGGTAGTATCATAACTTTTCTTTCGATACCACAAAGGTATTGTTTACACAACCCTAATCTCGGGTGCTACAACACTATTAAAAGTCCTCCCCCTTTACAACCATTTTCAACTGGAATTTCAACTTAATCACTAGGTTTCCAGCCTTCAGTGTCTCTATGTAACATCCTGGATAGGTAAAATCTATTTGGTCTAAAACACTTTTGTGAAGCCAGCCGCTGAAAACAACATCGCTTGTCATTGTTATCTAACAGGACTCCCAAAAGCAGCGCCGATTTCCCACCTCAAGTTGTGGTACTCCTCTTTCATCCAGAATTTTGCTGGAGTTAAATCAGACGATGTCCTCTACCTCTACCTCCCTCTTTACCACGGCTCTGGATTTTTCATGGGACTCTGCGGTGCCATAGACAGAGGTGAGGTTTATATGCCACACAACATTTCAGAGTGGATCAAACCACATTACACCTTGACCTGTTTAAATACTGCTCCGACATCAATAAATCAGAATATGGTAGAAAAGTGAAATAATGTGTATAACAATGTAGTAAGAGTGAAGTATTTCAAGCATTTATTTTATTTGTGATGATTATGTTTTATTTTATAGTATTTTATAATTTTATAAGATGGTGATTTTTGGTTTTCCTTTACTGTAAACAATAATTATCCCAATTAAAATAAATAAATGCTTGAAATAATTTACCCTATGTGTACTTAGAATTAGATTTATTAAAGATTGACATGGCAGGAGACAACATACAAAGTGAAACCTGAAATGCATTAATCGCAGCATCATAAATAATAAAAACATAACTGAAATATCAGTAAAACCCGAAAGTCATTATAACTTATACCATAATCTACCACAAGAGCACAAGGAATGAAAGACATGAATTGTTTTTTAGCCTTGCTCTTGTTTGTTAAAAATTGTCTTGGGTGTCTCAACTCAAATCCAGTGGAGGGGGTCTGAGTTATAAAGGTGTGCAGAGGAGACGAACTGTCTTTTAGGACGTTAGTGAGGGTGTCCAGTGCGGCCTCATCCCGCCTCTCACACAGGGATGGAAGGGAAGAGGGTGAGATGCCAATTATCCTACAGCATCTTTTTAGCACACCTTGTAATTCTTCGGTCTGAATCTATAATATTTGAGTTTTGCATTGAGCTAAAGTAAAGCTTTTCAAAATTGTGTATATTATTGTGTCTCATATTACTCTGCCCAAAGATCTTATTAGTACTACAGTTACTAACTTCTTTATATTACAAGCAAAACTGAAATGCATAAGTTTATTAAATACCAGAAATCTCATAGGTTATTTAATAAACTGCCACCAAATGGCCATGTTATGTGGGTTACACATAACATGGCCAACAGCATGGTACAAAGTTTAATTGGACAATATATGTATTGTTGTAACTTTGGTTTATAGTTTTGTTCTTTATTGGTGTGCAGTGATGGAAATCTTTATGACTTTGAGGTTAGATGATAGATCTGAACCAATAAAGGCTTTGGGTCCAATCTGACTAAACCATCCCGACTTGACCTTTACAAATCTGAGTACAGTATTACAAACTACACCAATCACTGACAGGTGAAGTGAATAACACAGATTATTTCTTGGGTGGGATATAGCAGGCAGCAACTGAACATTTTGTCCTTTTGTCCAGGCTGGTGTGTTAGAAGCAGGAAAAACGGGCAAGTGTAAGGATTTGAGCGAGTTTGAATCTCCAAAACTGCAGCTCTTGTAGGGTGTTCCCGGTCTGTAGTGGTCTGTATCTATCAAAAGTGTTAAGAAGGGTCAGAGGCAATGTAATTTTCTAATCATTCCCATAACCAATAATTTACCCCTAGGACCAGTCATTTCATATGCAAGATATTCTCAGAATAAAATAAAAGAATTAGTTAAATAGTGATTTGAGTTTTTGTAATAGATCAGCCCATACCATACATTTTTTGTGTGAGCACCATTTAGTTGCGCTGCCGAGAGGTCAAGTCGTGCTATGTCCTTCCTTGTATCCTGTAAGCCACTCCATTACTGACACTTCCTGTTGTTTTTTTCCATTGGCATACTAACATTTTTTTGGCAGCTATTAGAACAGCTAACACAATACGTCTTTTATTTACGCCTAATTTCTAAAAGTGTGTGTATCAATGAGTAATAACAAAGAAGGGGAAAAAGGTTTTCAAACTTATATTTTCTATGAAAGCAGTGGTTATAAGTTTATCCTCCAACAGAACTCTAATGCCTCTGTAGTCCACAGCTATGTAGCTACATGATGATCTTTTATTCAACACACTACTAAATAATACAGTAAGTAGTTTTTTATATGTGATCCAAATTTACTTCAGATTATGACAAATGATTCAAAGGTAAAGTTTAATTACAGTTTACCTGTTTGCATTTCCTATAACTGGTAGTAGGTTATTAGGCTGCAGTAGCCATGGTTATTTATATTGTGAGTGTGACTGGTTTTACTGGACTGAATTTGGCCCCTGGACCTCAGGTTTAAAACGTGATCCATTGTCTGTGGCTGCAGTCATTGACAGTGATGGGTCAGACAGAGTCAGGGCCACAGCAGTGCTCCTTTAAATATGGCTGCTTTGCTAACACTAACACTAGCTCACTTTCTCCTTGCTCCATTGGTAGCGATACATTTGCGGTTATATTTAGGCTGTTTTATGTCTGTTTGGAATGATGCCGCTGAGCACTGACTCCCAGATCGGAACGCGCTCGGTCCGCTCGGGACGTCCCACGGAAACTCCGACGGAAAGCCCGCTCCACTCGCGCAGCGGCACTCGAGATCTTTGCGCAGCGGTGACAGAGTCGAGCGAGTGAACACCTTTTGGTAAATAGTATTAAAAGAGGTGTTTTGATGGAGGAAAGTTTTGTGCTGCGCTGACTGAGCCTGTCCTCCTCTTGTACTCATCACTGGAGGGGAGAGGCTAAGCCTTGTGTTCTGCGGCGCAGGTAAAGACGTCACATTATAGATACTTTTCCAAATGAATATCTAATTTAGATACTCGCTTTATCGATTAGCATCTTGGTATCGATTTTTTGACAACCCTATTGTAGGCATAACTAATGTTTGAAATCAATATATTGTATATTTTATTATAAAATTTAGTCATGTGCTTCTGTGCATGTGACCATTGCCTACAGGTTTAAAAACTGGTTCCTGGTGGCTGTCTTGCATTTGCCCTGATGAAGGCCCAAGAGCCAAAACATGTAAACATTGTATTTTCAAATAACGATGAGTGTCAGTATCTCAGTAGCAGGGCTGGCAAAATCGCTAGCCCGACGTCCCGGGGCAATTACTTTTTTTTCTCTTGGGCTATCGAAATTTGACAGCCCCTGCCCGACGGGCTATTATACAAACTGTAAAGAAATGTTTTTTTTTTTTACATCTTTAACAGAGGCGGAATAGGTTGTGTTGTTGTTCGCGGCGCGATGCCGTCTCTGGGCTCAGTGAGGAGTTGGGACGAGACAGCGCTGTCCCTCAGCCCCTCCCCAGTCTCGGGCCGCACCACCGTCTGCGAGAGAATGGTTTAACCTCTGTGTGGAGCGGTGCAGCAGATGCTAAGCTTTCAACAACTTTCTCCCTAAAACGGCAAAACTCTTGGTGAGGTCAAAACTAAAAGCGGCTGACAATAGAGAGGGCACGAGACAGAAATGTGAGAAAATCCGATCGCACAGTGGGTTTGGACGCCACAATAGCAGCTCCGTTTTCAGCTTGGTAAACAGCCTTGTGACTGATGATCCATAGCTTTTAAAAAGGGCCAGTCACAATGATCAGAGCCCCGAGAGGCTTCAGGACAGGAGCAGAGTCAGGACAGAGGGTGAGAACTGGGCCCTGCTCTGTGGCGCGACGGGAGGGGCTGCTGCTCTGAGCAAGTAATGGTCATTTGCGTAAATAAATGAATATAAACATTAAAAACGTCTCTCAGCAGCTGACATGTGTAGCCTATAGTATAACATGATGATATGATTTTTTGTTATGAATTTACAAATTTAACAGGATATAAAATAGAGTTTATGTTAAAAACAGTTCTGTAAGACACACAGAAACACAGACTTGACCATAGATGAACAAGGGCCCACTCTACTGGGCCCCTAAACCTCCTGGGCCCCAGGGCAGTTGCACTGGCTGCACTGCCTGATGTTACGCTTCTGATTTTAGCATTAACCAAGTTAACCAGCAGCAGCTGAAGATGTAGGAGTGAGCAGTTGAGCACAGAGACAGAGCTACAACTGAAGAAGATATTCACCTTTAGCCCATGCTTGTAAATTAGTTTAATTTAGCTATTTATTCAATAGGTTATGTTTATATATGACCATATGAATTTACAAGACAGGAGTCCTGTTGCCTTTACAATTTGGTCAAATGGTCATTTATAAAATTTAAATATGCTGCAAAATACCCTAGTTTTAAAGCCCCATATAAACAATTTTTAATTAAAAAGAAAAAAAAAAGAAAAAAAGTAGCCTAAACCATGTTGGTGTTAGTCTGGCAGTTTAGTGTTATCCTAGTTTTAAAAACCCAACTTTCAATTAGTGTAGTCAAGTGTATTTAATTCTAATGAAGTAGGCATATCATATTAAGAAATTATTTATTTGGGCTATTTAATTTCACTTTGGGCTACTAAAGTCTGAAGCTATTAGGTATTTTCAAATTTGGCGAGCCCTGCAGTAGGTAGGTTATTGTGTCCTTGGGCAAGACACTTCACCACCTTGCCTCCAGTGTTTGTGGTGCTGGTGTATGAATGTGTTAATGTGATTGTGTGCTTGGTGGTAGTCAGAATAGGCACAGAATTGCACCCACGTCTCTGTCAGTGTGCCCCAGGACAGAATTACCAGCACCACAAGGTGAGTGTGACATGAGTGAATGAATAATGCACCTAATTGTAAAGTGATTTTAAGTGTCTAAAAAGTGCTATATAAAGCCTATGCATTATTATTACGTTTTTGAGTTCCTAAGTTACCTGTTTTGTATAGAAATGTTCACATCTGAGTAGCACTCCTGCATGTCACAATAATTTAATTTTGTTTATTTTTGTTTTTAGGTTTGACGATTGTTCTGAAGCGTAAATTCTCGGCTTCTCAGTTCTGGGACGAATGCAGAAAATACAACATCACTGCTATTCAGTACATAGGAGAGATTATGCGCTACCTCTGCAATGCACCAAAGGTAATTTAGCAGTCAATGCTACACACTGTTTAAAAACCTTAGTTAGTTACATTTTTTTCTGTTATTTTCATTTATGAAGGTAATGAATTACACAACAAAAGGCCATGGGAGGGGGTTATTAAATGGTCAGTCACTGCTGCTATATGAACTATTTCTTATCTTCAACTTTTATGTAAACTTTATGTGGCCCTTGGAGAAGTTGCACTATCTTCACACAGTATTCAGCTATTTTATTAGTTCCCAGTGATGTGTTAGCATGACAGTGTGTTCTTCTGAAAAGGCAAAGATTCTCTTGTGGTTTTGTGTTCACATTATATAATCTGATGATGCCAAAAAACGTAGATGGAGGCAGGAGCCAGCATTACTGTACTGTTTATACACTATTTTTATAGAAATATCCAAACAGGAAAGTCACAAATATTGAACCTGATAATTTTTTTTTTGCAGCTGGGTCTTCAACCACACCATAATAATCTTGTGGCTGAGTCTACTGACAGCAATCGCACCTTTGTGTTTAAATAATATCATCACTTTTTGATGCTGTAGTGAAGAAATAACTTCACTTTAATTAATTTGTCTAATTTCTTATCTGATAGATAAGAATTTGAACTTTGTGCCAGTTTTTGTTTCATGCCGATAGGCCCAGTACTTGCAGAAATATTAACCATAACCAGTGGTTCCCAACCTGGGAAGCACCAGAGATTGCAGGGGGTCCACAGAGCTCTCTCTCTTTAGCAGCAGATTTTTATCATAGCATTCTGACCTGCCTCCAGCTCAGGTTTGAAGTATCTATGGCATTACGTGAACGCAACCTTTTGGTTAGATGGCATTTCATATGAATTATTCAAAAGGAAAATTCATATATGTTGAACCTGATTATTTATTTAAGTGACAAGGTCCATGATCACAATAACTATGTTACCGCTATCTGCATATTATATATATATATATATATATATATATATAAAAATATAAATTGTCCTCTCGCCCTCCGCGGGCGGTTTCATCCATCCAAGCTCGGGTCCTCTACCAGAGGCCTGGGAGCTTGAGGGTTCTGCGCAGTATCTTTGCTGTTCCTAGGACTGCACTCTTCTGGACTGAGATGTCTGATGTTTTTCCTGGGATCTGCTGTAGCCACTCTTCCAGTTTGGGGGTTACTGCCCCGAGTGCTCCGATGACCACGGGCACCACTGTTGCCTTCACTTTCCAGGCCTTCTCAAGTTCTTCTTTGAGGCCTTGGTATTTCTCTAGTTTCTCATGTTGCTTTTTCCTGATGTTGCAATTGCTTGGTATTGCGATGTCAACCACAACAGCTTTCCTCTGCTGTTTGTCCATCACCACAATGTCCGGTTGGTTTACCATTACCATTTTGTCTGTCTGGATCTGGACGTTCCACAAGATCTTAGCTCGGTCATTCTCTATCACCTTTGGAGATGTTTGATTAACTGTTTGTGAAGCCCTTTTGTTGTGATACTGGGCTATACAAATAAAACTGAATTGAATTGAATATATATATATCTATATATCTATATCTATATCTATATATATATCTATATATATATATATATATATATATATATATATATATATATATATATATATATATCATATATATCATATATATATCATATATATATATATATATATATATATATATATATATATATATATGTATATATGTATATATATATATGTATATATATATATATATATATATATATATATGTACTGTATGTTGTGCCATCACAATAAAACATTGTATTCTCAGTGAGAAGGCCATAGTCACTCCAGAACAATTGGCTAAACAGAGCAAGTACAACAGTTTATCAGTGCTGTCCATTGAACTACGCAGAATAAAATTAAATTATTAATACATTTTGGAACAATGTGTCTGCAAAACCTGCATGCATTATAGAGAGTCCTGTACCTTTTTCCCCTTCTTTGTTATCTCTCAAACACACTTTTTGAAATTAGGTGTAAATAAATACCTATTCTGTTATATTTACAGTGTTTTACATACTTTACATGTAATTTATTTAGTTTGTGTTCCGTACCTTTTCCCCTTCTTTGTTATTACTATGATACACACACTTTTAGAAATTAGGTGTAAATAAAAGACGTATTGTGTTAGCTGGTCTAATAGCTGCCAAAAAAAATTTAGTATGCTGATTGAAAAAAACAACAGGAAGTGCCAGTAACGGAGTGGCTTACAGGATACAAGGACATAGCACAACTTGACCTCTCGGTAGCGCAACTATATGGTGCTCACACCAAAAATATATGGTATGGGCTGATTTAACTAATTAACTTATTTTATTTCGAGAATATCTTGCATATGAAATGACTGGTCTCAGGGATAAATTATTGGTTATGGGAATGGGAATGATTAGAAAATTACATTACACAAACTAAATAAAAGACATGTAAATCACATATGTAAAACACTATAAATATAAATGCATAAGAAAAAGTTGATCACAAAAAATAAATAAATAAAAATAAATTCACAACATTGTATCTGTGGTTTAGTTTAAATTATCTTTTCAGCTTCAGCAGCCAGTGGTCAAAATACGCTGATGCATGTGCACAATGTTAAAATAATGTCGTCTTTCATTTTTCAGAAAGACAACGAGAAGAACCACAAAGTCCGAGTGGCTTTTGGAAATGGTGCAAGGGCGGATACTTGGGCTGAATTTCTCCACAGATTTGGCAACATTCATGTCTGTGAATGTTACGGGTCGACCGAAGGAAACGTCGGCTTCATAAACCATGTTGGCAAAGTTGGAGCCATTGGCAAAGAGAATTTTATTCATAATGTAAAGCCTTAACTCTTGTTTTTATCATATTAATACAACATGAAAAAAAAAAAAAAAAAACATTTAGTAGGATATACTGAGTACTGATCAAGCATAACATTATGACCACCTGCCTAATGTGCCCACTCAGTGTCCAAGGCTTAGTTATTTTCTGTCTGACTCAAAATAAGTCTTAAACTTGAGTACACAATCTCTGCTACTGACAATTATGAATAACTACTGACTATATCCAGCCACAGTAAGAAAAGCACTGATAAACCCTGAGGTCCATTAATAATTTCTTTAACTATTCACAGATGGGGTATCCACACGCCTTCATAAGGTATGACACAGAGAAAGAGGAGCCTGTCAGAGACTCTAAAGGATTCTGCATTAAGGTCCCCAGAGGTTAGACAATCCCTGAAACTCAACTCCATCCAAATATTATTTACATGACACCGACACTGACATTAACATCTTTATGTTCCGATGTTAATGCTTTTTTTACAGGAGAGACTGGTTTGCTCGTGGGGCACATTATAGAAAGATTGCCATTTGACGGATACAACAAAAACAAACAGCAAACAGAGAAAAAAATACTCAGGGATGTCTTTGTCAAAGGAGACAAGTATTTCAACACAGGAGACCTGCTGAGGAGAGACAGTGATGGATTTGTCTACTTTCAAGACCGGATTGGAGACACCTTCAGGTCAAACAAATAATATAAAAAGTAATTATTACGGGCATCTAAGAGCGGTTAAAATTGTAAATGTTTACACCAGGCAACCACCTGTAGCTTCACTAATGTTAATCCATGTCTACTTGTACATTAACATTGGACTAGTATGAGGCATATCCAGGATTATTCACAGTTCCCGAGCATGGACCACAACCTTACATCAAATGCAGTTAAGGAGGAGAGAAATGAAGGAGCTTAGTTGAGTGTGAGATGGTTTGGGGATGACGAGCTCTTGGGCATCGAATATTATTCAGGCCAGATATTAACAGGCAGAGTGAAGGCAAACAGAGAGGTGCGGGAGAGTGGGGCACAGAAAACAAGAACAATTGGATTAGACCTAATGTTATTCATATGCGTGAGACAGGAAGAGGTGACTTTCAAGGTAGATTTGACGTTTTTTGTACCTCTCCCTCGGTTGATGTTAATTAATAGTTTGAGAGGAATTAGGAGTTACCATATACTGTAGGAGGTACTGTACCTGTTAGCTCCAGGTTAAAATAACCATATAAATACAATACAATTCAAAATAAATTAGTGCTGTCAATCAATTAAATTTTTTTTTATCAGATTAATCACACTCTTGGGCTGTGATTAATCACGATTAATCACAATGTATAACTTAACGTAGATTTTCCATGACAACATGCAGCGTTTAAATAAAAAAAAAAGTACAGAGAGGTTGAGGAGTGTGTTTTTATTTGGATAAAAACAAAAATACATCTCAGAAATAACTTCTGAATATTGTGAGAGAGCCATTAATAAGTCTGTGTAGTAACTGAGATTACAGTGTCTGCTGAAATGTGCTCTGCAATAAATATATTGCAGACTCATACGAGTCTGGATCGCCCCCCGCACTCACCACGGGTCCAGGATGCACAGAAAGCACAGCTCCCAGGAATGCGCACGGACAGAGGCAGTGAAAGGAAGCAATTTAAAAAGCACATGTAACAATTATTAGTAAAAAAGTTTTACACAATACTCGTGAGGGGAGGGAAAGGAGAGGGGTGTAGTGCAGCGGCCAAAGAAGTGGACTTGTCCTGAAGTCGAACCACGGGCAAACGTGTGTGAGGCAGGGGCTCTTTTCTCTGAACGCATGGGTCGTTCACAGTGAAAGCAAGTCAATGTTGTGATATACACACATATCTAAGACGGTCACGCGCCCACCGACACGGCTTCATGTCCTCCAAAGTGCTTTGAGAGCACTGGCGTATGGCAAAACAGATCATGTGATTAATTTGCGTTAATAAATTTTAATGCATTAACACATGCAATTAATTAAAAAAATTAACGCGTTGACAGCCCTAAAATAAATATTATATATGCTGTGGGACTTGTCACAGAGAGGCTATAGCCAGCAATGAACTCTTTGAAATGCCTATAACAGTTTTTTAGCCCAATGTGATTTAATTGTTTCACCTCTTTGGTTGACCTCTACTTATAATTATTTTGATTTCTTCTGTACTTTGCAGGTGGAAAGGAGAAAATGTAGCAACCACAGAGGTGGCTGATCATTTGCTCACAGTAGACTGCATTGAGGAGGCCAATGTCTATGGAGTAGAAGTACCAGGTACTGGAGTATTGTGTAAAAGGATTTGACTTAAAGATTAATTTGATGGTTAGCACATAACTCACAATTTTAAAACATGCTTAACACTCTAAACTATGTTAAACTGGTCATTTTATAGTGTTCTGAGATAAATGCTTAACCCTTTGAGTTTAAAGCATCAAATGTATTTCAACTCATTTATGCACTTGTCCTAAGATAAACTTTGTTATTTTGGCCTTGACTGATCAGGACATGAAGGCCGGATTGGGATGGCAGCACTGAAGCTTAAAGACAACATGGACTTTGACTGCAAAGCCACACACGAGCATGTGAAGAACTTCCTCCCAAGCTACGCACGACCACGCTTTGTTCGAATCCAGGTAGATTGATAGATAGACAGGTAGATAGATAAATGTATAGATGGATGGATGGACAGACTTCTCCATCTCCGTAAACTGTAACAAGAGGTACTTCCTCTGAATGTTACTTACCTTTTGTTTTGTTGTTCTCAGGACGCACTGGATGTGACTGGGACGTTCAAACAGACAAAAGTGAAGCTGGCACAGGATGGTTTTGATCCGGCCGTTGTCAAAGACCCACTATTTTACCTGGATGACAACAAGGGCTACATCCCCATGACCCAGGACTTGTATGACTCCATTGTAGAGGGGAAACTCAGGCTGTGAACCAACTACAGAAGTCACCCAAAAACTGACCGTGCTGACATTTTTACGGCGGTCAAAAAGCATCTACTTTTACAGACTCATTTGTCTGTGGGCACTGGGTTGGGGATTTAAATAGATTGATTGAGATTGATTGATATGAAGCCCTATCAGAGAGATGATAATACAAAGATCCCATAGTTCATGTTTTCTAGAAGCCTATAGTGTGAGACTGAGATGGAATCAGGCAAACATTGGAACAATCTGCTGCAAAAGTGTCAATATTCATGTGTACTGTGTTATTGTTGTCAGTCTGTACAAATGATCAAACTGCTAAACCAGCCACTGTAAACCTCTAATTTCCCCTGTGTCTGCCTCTGAGCTGCAGCAGCACCTGACCCCGGGGCACATCAAGGCACAAGAATAACATGGTCAAGTTGTGGAGCCAGTCACTAACAAAAAAATTATCAGGTTTAATATTTGTGTATTTTCAGTTGAAATATTTCTTTAATAAAATAGTGTCCTAACCCTAACCCTTACCCATAAAGTAATACTGGCTCCTGCCCTCTATCTCAGTGATTTAAACAGGTTAGAGTACCACCAATAGTACCTGTACCACAGTTTGAGAACCACTGCACGAAATGAACAAAGGTCAGTGCCGGACAAGTGACTACTACTCTGCACAACTGCCTACCATAAATCTGGTAAATATTAAGGCTTTTTGTCCCCCCTTTTTGAACTCGACAATCTTTTAAGGCCCATTTGTGCATTATAGTTTAATTAAGACAATTACTGTGTTTAACAAGTCAAAAAAAAAAAAACTCAGACAGGCTATTTGAATCAAGAATCTCATTAATGTTTGATTGGTAGAGGCTACAAGGGTACATTTCACATACAAATGTATTGATTTGCTGGAAAAAACTAGCCAGACTAATTTACTCTTAGCAAAGTAAAGTTGGCCTAAAATCGTTCACATTCCTCCACCGAATATAATACAACCAACCAATCATAACTGTTCACCTAAAATGGGACAGACTTTTCTTTTTGTTTTTATGTATTTTTAGTTTGAGTCTTGTATTTTTTTCTTTTTCTTCAATTTAAAATTCCAAGGATTTTACTTCTGACTAACAAACTCATATCCTTGTTACATACAGTACATTAGCTTTTATTACAATTACAATTTTAACCGTAGATTTTTTTCCTTTGACATGATAACATAGACATTACTGTACTGTGTAAAAGTCTGAGATGGGTTTTTAGGAAAGGCCATGAACAAAGAAAGGTGTATCAATGTACAAAAATACATAGAATTACATAATAAAATCAAAAGAAGAAGCAAACGCTGGTCCTATCTTGCAGTGGTAAAGATATAGTGCCCAGACCTTGATGCAAACACAAAGATCTTCTAGTTAGGGGTGAATGTTTATTCAATTCAGCCACAAACCCTTATGGTAAATAATCTGCTAAAGCTAACCATTCATTATTTTAGTGAGTGACATTAGTAGCTCTCTGTATCTCAAAATGGTACAGAATCCTTTAAAACATTCCTGGATCTAAAGAGTGATCTGGATCCACTCTGAAATTAATAATTCAGCCTTTGGCCCATTACTGACCTTTTCTGAAACAAAAGTAAAATGCGTCTTCTCAAAGTACTCTTAGTTAACATAATTCTTCACACCTCACCAAAACTTTTGCACAGTACTGAAGATGTTTTGACTATTTATGGGTTTGTCATGTCACCCCTTTACAAGCTCATTTTGGGACCTCACCATCACTAAAATCTTATATACAGCCATTTAGATTTTCGTCTGGGCTGGGTGCCACTATAGCAGAGTGGGCGTAGTGCCATTCTCTAAGGGAGCGTTCGGGGGAGTGTTGTTGGCGACCGGAGACGACATACAGTTTATCCTTCGACATGAGGAGGATAAGTGTTTCTGATTGCCCTGGGACACCTTGATGGGGCAGCAGAGCGGGTGCCGACCACACTGCACCCATGGGTTACAGAAACTGGGGACGCTGTAAAACTTGGTCAGCTTCTTGAGGACCTGTTTTTCCTGCGCGTTTGAAGGCATCTCTGTGATCGTGTACATGGGACCTGAAGATGTTGTTGGGGCAGGGGCTGCGAGGGTGGCTGCCATGTCTTTGTAAGGGGGTCTTTTGTCAAAATTGTACCCTGAGAGCGGCCCGATGTAGGTGTAAGACAGGGGTTCGCTGTTGCAGCTGAGGGAGCGCATGGGCCTCCTCGTCTTGGTCCAAGCCTTGTCGATCCACAGCTCCACTTGGGCCCGGTCTAACGCAGCCACCACATCTTCATCCTGGTTGTCAGATTCAGGCCCATTACTGAGATCCTCTTCAGCCCCAATGACATCATCCTCTCCCGACTTGGACTGGTCTTCGCTGGACTGGGACTCGGCCAAAAGCGCGGCAGCCGTTTTGGAGATGATGCCCCAGTCGTGGAGGATGTCTTCAACTTTAGTGAACTGGGAGGTGACGGTGAACCTTATAATGCGTTTCGTGTGGATTTCGGCCGGGATCAGGTACATGGAGCCAGAGCGGGTCAGTCTACGCAGCAGCTCCTGGGTCACGGCATTTCCTCTCTGAAAAAAAACAAAAAAACAGTACATAATAATTCCACCAAAACATTGGCCCTGTCTCGCAATGGTAAAGATATAGTGCCCAGACCTGGACTAATAAAATCTGCAGTCTTCTAATTCAGGGTTAAATGCTCTACCCATTAATCCTCAACGCACCGACTTCACACAGTTTTCATTAACATTTTATCTAAATCTGACCCACACTTTTTGGGTTATTTTGCACACTAACAATCAGCCAACTAATGACACATGAGTACAAAAACATATCTCCCTCTGCTCCATTATTAAAAACTAGACTACCCAACATTTACTTCTATTTATGCTTCTAGCTCTGACTTCAGCATTAGACTGATGTCATTCATACCACTATTATACTGTATTATTAACCTGCTTATCATTCAGGGGCAAACCCGACTGACATGGGGCTTTCCCTGAATTATTACTGGTAACTGAAGAGCTGATAGAGGTTCTTCATTATCTAATCACAAGTAGCAAGGCTCTTCTATTCACACCTACTGCTATTGTTAAATATGGATATGAAATTGTAATAACTACTTTCCAGCCTGATTTGCAAATGATCAAATGCTTGTGCTTGGTGAAAACTGTCAGTGATGTAGGCTGTTAAAAATCTAGTAAAACACCCACTTACAACTCTTTACCCTGACTATTGTCTGTCTTTAAGTTGTGGTGTTACTCAGAAGAAACACGTGCTTGCAGGGCATGCTCTAAATAGAAAATATATTATCCATCCTTTAACTTTGAGGCAGTAAAGCTCTACTACCCCACCATACATCTGTTTTCCTGCGTATTCCTGTCAAGGGTACCATTAGACGATCCTTTGTGGTATTGAAAGAAAAGCTTTGATACTACTGGTATCAGAAAAATACTTTTTATTCAATACCAAGTTTCAATATCTAGTGGGACCTTTAATGTTCCTTTCAATATATGAATCAAATAAATGATACAGAATAAATCATACAAACTACTGGTTTTAACTTACAGCTAAGAATTTTGCTCCAAAATATTATTCAATATTATGGTGTTTTACGATTGTAGAAAGTGAATTAGCACACCACAGAAAAAGTATCACTCAGATACCGGTGTCAAAAACCAGGTATTGTTTAAGTACTGGTATTGATCCTGTACCCAGCCCTTGTTAAAAGTTGGTAATGTTGGAGCGAGCATAGGCCAGCAACTATGGGTCTTGGAAGGGGAACAACCTGGACAGTCAGTTGCATGGCTGACAGAGACATACAAACACTGACAGACAACCATTTACTCTCATTCACTGGGGGCATTTTAGAGTGCAAGATTCACCTATACAGACACCTCATGTAGATGTTTTTGGATGAAGAGAAACAGGGAGGGCTTGCAGACTCCACTCACAGAGAGTAGCGTTTGCCAGCGTGAGGATTGAAACAACAACTTCCTTAAAGCAGATTTTTTACATGCACACTGAAGTAGATAATCAGCAGTCTACATGTTTTTTCACTATTGTTCCAGTCTACACGCCGAACACTGAACCATGTAAAAGTAAAAGTCATTTTGGGGCCAGCAATCCAAAGTTCATTCTTTTTTATAATCATAGTCGTTCTGTTATAGATAACAGCAGCTTATAAAATCTGACTTGACGTTAACCAGGCTTTCATAAAACTAATTCAGCTCATTCAGTTTCTCACCTTTGAACAATGTGTCACATCTTATTATTTACTAATGATTAGCCAGAGACCATTTCTAAAGACTTACAGATCACAGCTGTGTTACTTACTCTGAGGCAAAATACAACCAGACCAAGGTGTCTTTGAGCGGGAACTTCAAAGTTTGGGTCACTCCTGATCTGACTTTCCAGCAGCTTTGCCATCTCAATCCCCTTTATATACAAAAAAAATACCACAAATCTATTGTTTGTATAGGGATGGCAAATGTAATTAAAGTTTGCATTGTTTTGTAAGATGTTGTGGCTGGTTCTTACGTGTCGGATGTGAGCCTGGAGGTTTTTGAGTCCAAAGGAGCGCATGACGAACCATAATTTCAGGGAACGGAAACGCCGGCTCAGAGGAATTTGCCAATGCTGAAGAAACAGAAATAAAACCTTTTGTAAAATGGGTCATTTTGTAGAGTAAAACCAATAAGTAAAACTACACATGTTAAGAGATTTTCAAAATCAAAAATCTGTTTTGTTCGTATGGAAGTAGCATAATAGATGAGTATATTATTTCAATTAAAGTTACTCTTCACAGATGAGTTTTTGGTAGATCAATAGTAACTAAGATTTGGATATAGCTACAGACTTACTCTGTCTGGCCATTTCACTAATATAACGATTCAAAGCATATTTATAAATTGAGCTGAATGCCATGAGCAGGTGGAGGAATAGTAACTTGGCTAGATATGCTTTTTTTTAGGACAACACACAATACAGAGGACAGTGCCCACAAACACAGAGTAAACTGGACCATACAGTATTTTCCAGAGAAACAAAGCTCTGCATAAAGCCGATCTCATTTTACATTCAGTGGTAATATTGGTTGGGGTCACCCCACTTCATTTTTCTATCAAAGTGATTGGATCTGCCTGGATATGCTAGAGCAAAAGAAAGCCCCATACCATGAAGTCAGTGGCTGCCTGAGAGTTTTCATGTCTGAGATAGACTGGATCCACACTAAACGTCTGCTGCAGTTTGATCTTATCCCTCACCCTGGAAAACAATAAAGCAAATATAAGTCATGTTGAAGTATGTGAGTAGACAGTGGCCCTTGGATAAAAAAGGTTGTATTGACATGAGGTTTATTAAAAGCCGAGACACTACAGATAAAAACATAATTTTTATTGCAGTGGTCAATTTTGAGAGTTTGGGCAAGTTTGTTATACTAACATGTACGGATTAAGATTTCCACCAGAAATATTACACCAAAGGCCCTTTTGCAATAAAAATGTTTTTCTTTCACAGTTATCTACTAGAGAACCTTCCAGTTAAATCTTAAATCTTTTAAGATGCAACATTTTTTTAAAGCTCTAACCAAAATGCTGTGCAGTCGAAATGCACCATCATCCACTTGGAGGGATTAAAGACGAAAGAGTTTGCAAAATCAATGCCATCCAGAGACCAGCGCAGCTCGGGGCAGAAGTAGGCGGAGCCAGCGTAGGCCGCATCCACATGGAGCCACAGTCCCTCTTCAGCACCTGTATAAGATCAGTGTGTATTTTAATAATTGGCTTTAAATTAAGAGATAAAACAAAAACGTATGAATGCATTAAATAAAGCATAAGACATACAGACTGGTCCCAGCTCTGAGAGTCTATCAAAGGCACAAACACCGGTTGTTCCTAAAGTAGCACACACCTGGTGAGAGATATAAGAAGAATATAAAGGAAATAAGAACATTTCTTATAGAGTGAGCAGTCAGGGCTATTAACATTGATAGCAAAATGAATCAGTCTCATGCATTTCATCTTCCACTGAGATTACACTGAGAGACCAATTATAGCTGTTGTTGGGATTGGTTTTATAACATTTTCCTGACTCTTGTTCTTACCATGAAAGGGACCAGTCCTATCTGTCTATCTTCCTGAATGGCCTGCCTCAGTATGTCTCCTCTCAAAGACTGCTGCTCATCACTCGGCAAGAAACGGATTTTCACCAAAGAAATCAGTCCAGCTTTTTCCACCGAGGAATGTGCCTAAACACAACAAAAACAATCCCTTACAACTAAAATAAATCAACTACAAACCACAGGGGAGCACAGGGGATTCACTTTGTGAATACAGGCTTGTAGACCTACATAAAAAATACATCGATGAAAGAGCATTGTACTGTATATACAACCCCAAAAGTGTAAGCACTGTGTAAATTGTAAATAAAAATAGTTACAAATCGCCCAAACTATATTCTTATTTACCTTATTTACCAACATTTTATATCAGGTGATGAAAATAAATTTAAAATAATAGCTCATTTTGAATTGGATTTTTGCAACACATCTCAAAAAAGTTGGGACAAGGACACAAAATGAGGAAATAAATTTAACTAATAAAAAATAATAGGTAGTTTGAGTATTTAACAACAATGTTGTAAATTGGCAATTTTAAAATGACTAAGAGTGTCTATTATTAGTATAGTAGTAGAAGTAATATAGTAAAGAAATGGTAAAATCTCTACTAGGATAGTTTTTTTAAAAATTGTAAATAAAATATAGTTTTATAAGATTAACAAATCATTGCATTCTGTTTTATTTACATTTTACACCATCTCCCAACTTTTTGGTAATCAGGGTTGTAATTAAAGCCGAACCTGATCTGAAGCGTAGGCCACCAGTCGAGAATTGAGGATGGAGTCGTCCACGTCCTGATCGAGTTCGGTCCGAAGCTGAAGGATTTTGTTTTTCCTTGCGGCCAATAAAGCCACCAGTGTGCTCTCACTGACTGTGCTCTGATCGGGCAATGAGAAAATGAGATGTGATAATGATTAGTAACTATCACAATGTTAACTTTAATGGCACAACTAATAATAAATTCATTTACAGTTGAACTCTTGGTGAATTTGTCTTGTTATTTGACTGCAATGACTAATTAATACTTGCTAAGGTGAAATAATTTTACAAGAAACTAAGCAAAGACTTTATTGGGACTGCTCATTCAAATATGTACATTTCATTTTAGCTGACATGTCACCAGAGAAGTGCCTAATACATCTTACCCACAACAAGCACCATGATGAAAAGATAATGTGTGCTGTTCAAGTCACCTGTCGGTCGTAATGTTATGCCTGTAAGAGTAAGTGTGCCCTGAACCTGGAGTATGCCTCCTCCTCTGCTGTCCGGATGGTGATGCAGGAAGAAGGAGGGCAGTCCCAGAGCCTTACACAGCCAGTCCATGACGTTCATCTCCAGCTCGGTGCAGGCAGGACTCGAAGCCTGGTCAACACATAACACTCTCATTTGTACCGCCCTTGTATTCCTGTCATATGAACAATGACTTGTGTATAATAGGCTGTGTTCTCTCACCCAGGTGAAGCCAACACAGTTAATGGCGTCGGCTAACATGTCCCCGAGCATGGAGGGCCAGGAGGTCAGGCTGGGGTAGTAGGCGTGCATGTAGGGGCTCTGCCAGTGAACCACCTGGAGAAAAAACATAACAATACATATACTGCCAAGACAAGACATGAGCCTGGGTTAACAAGATTGAAACAAGACAAGATTTTTACACTACTGAAATATATATTTTATGTGAATGAAAAATGTAATTTATTTACCTAACAATCATAAATTGCAAAACAATGTAGGTGCATTTTTAAAATCAACTTGTAATGACTGGTATTTACCTCTATTATCCGAATTATGGCCTATGCAGTAGCAGAGCATACTGTATATACAGCAAAATGTTTTGACACAAACTAAAACAGGGATGTCAAACTCAAGGCCTGCAAATCCAAATCTGGCCCGCAGGATCATTTGTTTTGGCCCGCGAAATAATGTCTAATATATATTAAAGTGTAACTAAACCCTGAGTCAACATTTTTTTGCTGATTAACTCTATAAAAGGGGCTTTGATAGCGCTGTCTGTTGGTCCATGTCCAACTTTTGACATTTTAATGTAAACTTGCTTAATTCCTGAAATTCCAGTCTAAAACCGTCTGTGTACTGCTGTCTTAAAGTTGAACATTGGTAGTAAAGTTGAATTTTGTAATTGATCGAAAAGTGGCAGTTGGTAACTACTACGTCACACGCTCTGCAGGCTCTGGTATAAAAGCCCCGCCTTTAGACACGCCCCCGTAGCAATTAGGAGTTGGAATTGCCAAAATTATCGATAGCGTTGTCAGGTTTGCGTTTATCAGCATATTAGCACTTAGTTACTTCTTTAGCTAAGCTTTTTAATGTAGGTACTTAGATTATTTAGTACGGTGGCCCAGAGCGCTCAACGAATTACAAAAACCGAAACACACTTTACAAAAAGAAATTGCCACATGGCATTACAACATTTACCTGCACCGGAAATACCCACACGACATTACAACAACATTGCCCACACATTACAACAATATTACCTAAACGACATTACAACAACAATTTTTCTGCACTGGAACATGTAGCACCGGAAGCTCTGCAGCCGGAAGCTGCTCATTTTCAGCGCGACTCATGGCGCGACTGTTTTGTTTTGGAGGACGGCATAATCACGCGAGCCAGCTCAGTGAATGTATAGTCTGTATCGACATATTTTAAGTACATACAGTAAGTACAAAGCTGAAAATGAGCAACTTCCGGCTGCAGAGCTTCTACATGTTCCGGTGCAGAAAAATTGTTGTTGTAATGTCGTGTAGGTAATATTGTTGTAATGTGTGGGAAATGTTGTTGTAATGTCGTGTGGGTATTTCCGGTGCAGGTATCCCTTTTAAATCCAAAAATCTACATTTGTAGTTCTGTGGAGAAGTAATATTCTCTGTTTAAATGCTTATTGCAGCCTAACTGAGAACAAAAATACAATAAGCTGGCTTTAGTATTTATCCAATACTCATATTTGGCCTGCAACCAAGACTGGTTTTCTAATGTTGGCCCGATTGGCTCCGATTGAGTTTGACAACCTTGAACTAAAATGTCTGGCTTCTCCTTTGTATCTAGTGCAAACAGAACCTGATCCTGAGATCACATGACAAGATTTTTACTTTCATGAGAATCTTTTGTCATTTTGATCTGGCAAGATTTTGTCACACCCCTAAAATATATAGTACATTTAACTCGAAACATTGGGTTTTTTAAAGGCTGAAGCCTATCTCATCTATTATAGAGATCACGTTGGTGGTCACACAAGCTATTTTCAACAGTAAAATAATGGATCAATTTAGGATGTAAATTACTCAAGTTAGTGTTCACACAAAAGTATTCTGATACTTTAGTGTGTGATAAATATTCACCAAGAGTGACAAAGCAGTTAAAAGAGTTGTTTCAAGACTCATTTGTTTACATTTTTATTCCGCTGTTTCTAACTATGGTCTTTCTCTGTCTGTGACCACTCACGAGGCAGATTCATCGCTCAATGGTCATTTCATGACATAGGTTCCCAAACTCTTCTGGCTTGCAGCAGGGTGCACTGTGACCAATCACCAATGTCATACACAAACAGAAAACTATTCATAGTAATGTGCTGTCCCCCGCAGCCTTACTTCAACAGTCCAAAGACATACAAGTAATACATAAACGTAATTAGTAAAATCTAGCGCTGTGGTATAATAGCTCAGTTGGTAAAGCATGTGGCACATGTGCATAGCATCCACAGCCCGCCTTGACTTTGTGGGTTTGAGTCTGGATTTACCAAATGTCTCTCTCTCTCTCTACTCTCTCCCCCATGATTTCCTGCCACAATCTGTTCTGCCCAAAAAACATAAAGGCCATATAAAAAATTATAAGCAAAAGCAGGAAACTCTAAATTGCCCATAGACTTACAGTGTTTACATTTTGGCAGAGTTGTTACCCCCACAGCAAAAACATCATAGAAAGTTTGTGCATCCTATTGGTGGTACTTTAGGCTTCCTCCCACTGTGTAAAGACATGCAGGTGAAATGGTGAATCTAAGTCACTGAGGACATACTCTGGCTTATTTCCAGCTTGGACAATCTTTCACAACAGAACATAAACAACATAGCATGTGTTGATATGAGAGCTATAAATTAATATTTTACACAGTGCCTCACCTAATTCAGGACTGGAAATCTTTGTTTCAATCTCAGACAGGACTTATTATGATATTTACAACACTTTAATTAATGTGTTGACTAAACTAGACAGACTTACCCCAGGCATGATAACCTTCTCGATGTCATTGAAGATGCTGTCCCAGTCCTCGGGCTCCACCGGAGCAGAGTCCGGCAGTAGCTCCCTCATGTATCCGGGCTTCACGCTGGGAATGACCCTTCGCTCTCGAATGGACCCCAGGTATTTCGTGATGTAGTCCACCAGTTCTTTACCTGAATGCAACACACTTTTATAACACATAAAGACAACAGTACAGTGGTTCTTAAACTGTGGTACGCGTGCTTCTTCTGGTGGTACTAAGGAGTCTTTTGTAGTTCAAGTTTATTCCATGTTTAGTACTGTTTTTTTTCCTGGTTTAGTCCTGGTTTAGACTTGATTTACTCCTGGTTTTGTTCAGATTTAGTTCTGGATTAGTCCTAGTTTAGACCTGGTTTACTCCTGGTTTAGTTCTGGTTTAGTTCTGGTTTACTCCTGGTTTAGTTCTGATTTAGTTCTGGTTTAGTCCTAGTTTAGACCGGATGCATTCCTGGTTAATTCTGGTTTAGTTCAGATTTAGTCCTGGTTTAGACCTAATTTACTCCTGGTTTAGTTCAGGGTTAGTTTTGGTTTAGCACTCGTTTAGTCCTGATTTACTCCTGGTTTAGTTTTGGTTTATTCCTAGTTTAGTCCTGTTAGAGTTTCTATTATGTCCTTATTTAGTAATGCATTTTTCTGTTAATCCCTATTTTCCTTGGGTTTAGGTTAGTCCAGATTTAGGCTCATTTCAGTCGATGAAAGATGTTTTTTTGGAAAGTCTAATATTTTCTGAGGTGGTACTTGGTGTGAAATGTTTGAGAATGAGTGCTATAGTAAGTTAAATTCAAGCCATCTTTACCTCTGCAGTTGTACTCCTCCGCCTGCATGTTGTGAGGTTGTGGGATGGTTTAGTCCAGTGATGGCTCTAACAGATGGCAGCAGTGATGCCTTCAATATCAGGGAGAGAAAAAACACAGACTATAAAGAGCTGAATGCAAAGACCACACCTTGCCTCTGACGCAGACCAGCAACAAACAAATAAACATCACTGTCGTCGGTCTTTGAATCCTGGGAAAAAAGCCACATTGGACCCATATTTACACCAAATATTTACCCTGCAGTGGTCCTATGTCACATTAAAGACTATTTTATCTGTCATATATTACATTTGTTTAAATGACAGTAATACTTTTGATGATTATGGCTTTATAACTAACAACGCAACAAACCACAGTATAATGTTAATGTGTTTTTTATAGAAGTCGGGTATAACAGGGTATCCATAAGGTCTTAAAGGCAATAAAAAGTTTTTAAATTTGATCTTCAAGGCTTTTAAATCAAGGCCTTAAAAGTTATTAAATATTATGAGTAGGTATCACATTTTGTTCATCTAGGTCTAAATTTGTCAAAACATTATGTTAAAATTACAAAAGTAAAGTAAAGTAGTGTCACCACAATGACTTTTAAAATAAAACCCTTGAGTTCCCGAGAGTAGTACAGGTAATACATGAGTGTAAAATTCATACAGATTATTATTCTGTTGTTGACAATGCTGGCATTAAATTTCACTCTAAGTGGGAATTAAAAAAATCTTAAAAAGGTCTTAAATTTCTCAAGACACAACCGGGAGCTACCCTATATAAATTAGATTAAAGTAAATAGTATAAGATTACAATTATATTTGACATATACTGACACCAAAAAAAAAAACAGAACAAAAAAAACACTTCTTTCTTTTGGACCATCTGCCTCCTAGCATGCATACTGATTTGGCATTATTTTTTTATTTTTTATAGGTTTTCTTTATTGTCCCTGTAGGGAAATTTGTTATCTGCATTTGACTCATCCTTCAGTTCCACTGTGGGAACCTACCAGGAGCAGTGAGCGACCACAGTGTAATGCCCAGGAACCCCTCTCCGGATCTTGAGCTATGCCCTTGGTCAGGAGTACCCAGCTGGAGGATTAGCATACTGTGCATGTTTACAAATGCTCTTCCTGACACAACCCTCTCCATTTATCCAGGCTTATGACACTGGCACAAAGAGTACACTGGGTTGTGAGCCCCTTGTGGTTGGATAAATTTCACTAAATTTAATACTGACATTTTTAATTAATATGTACTATCATACCATATGTTGTGTCAGCTGTGTATTTTGCCACAACTATACTAACATAAAAAACAGACAAGATCAAGAGGACAGATGTCAAAATGAGAAAAACAAAAATAAATGAGTAGATTTAAATTTAAATGAGTAAGTTTTTCTCATACATGGTCATAAATGTCGCTTCGATGGGGGACAAAACATCATAGTTTGTCCATCATGAGACTATACAACCAGATGACTTCTTACACTTTATTTGTCTTCATTACTATGACCAGAATAACTGAGAATCTCCCCAGAGGTGCCATTTAAAACTGATAAGCCCATTGTTCAGACCAAAAACAGTAATACTGCAGTCCCAAAGCAGGATCTTTGGACCATTCCTTCTGAATGGTTCAAAGATCAATATTTGTATTGGACGGTGACTCAAAATAAACAAAAAAGGGCAAAGTAGAGAAGATTAGTGAATGAACAATGACTGTTAAAGGTAATGGATGATTAGGAAAAACCTTTTCAGTTCACACAAAGACAATTTGAGCAGCTGGACTGTTCACAAACAGATTATTTACTGTGTATTGTGCTCAACATTTTCCATCTCTTGCACCGCCACTCATGCTGACATGTTAAAACCATATCTGAATAACAGCAATGGGTTGCAATCTCTTCAACACTAAGTAAATGCTATTAATGACCAGAGCATGATGTTTATCTGGGACGACTGCTGCCATTCACTTTTCTTATTACACTGAATGGGTTAATGCATAAAGCCCAATGACTCATTGTTACACAAGAAGCATCTCAACATATTGTCTATGTTCTCAACAGCAATTTACATCAAATAAAAATGAAAATAAATGTGAACAAATAGCTATGAGTTTTTAGTTTGATTTCTGTTTTAGTGCTGCTTTAGTTGGGGCTAGTACTGGTTTAGACTTGGTTTATTTCTGGTTTAGTCTAGGTTTAGTCCATTGTTACTCCAGATTCTGTCCTGTTTTTACACTGGTTTAGTACCGATTTAGTCTATAGTTTAGTCCTGGTTTAGTTTTACTTAAGGTTTAGTGTTAGTCCTGGTTTTGTCCTGTTTATATACTGAGTAAGTACTGTTTTAGTCTTAGTTTAATTCTGGTTTAATATTGGTTTAACCTGGTTTACTAATGTTTTTTTCATGTGGTGATTTCTATTGTATCCCTTGGTTTAGATTTAGTTATCTGGGTGCTACTTTTAGTCCAATAAAAATGGTACCAAACATTTTCTGAGGTGGTACTTGAAGTGAAAAGTTTGAGTGTATCTGATCTAGAGTTTTGCTTGGATTTACAAGTTTGAAGTTACTAGTCCCATTACCATTGCGTTCATTGTCTGCCATAAAAGTACTATACCGTTCTGACCATGCAACACGTATTTGCATTTTTATAGATTTGAATAACATGAATTCAACCTACTACTGCTGCACCACAGACCATCAAAAGTCACGATTTCTAAACAGAAATAAATGCGACGCAGTCTTTTGATCCACGTGAAGGCAGGAAACACAGAGGAACTGTAATGACACATGACAGGAGTTAAGTGTTATATGGACCAGAGCACACTGTGGCCATTGTCCTCTCGTGGGCCTTACGTCTGCAAGTCGCAACCTGATGAAAGCAGATTTAACCATAATTGGACAGTTCAAGTGTATCTTTGTGATATCAAAGTCAAGTAAATCTATAAAGCAAGCCTTTCTTTTGCTTTTATTCAAGTCAAATGAACGCCATATTTAATAACAGAAAACTACAGACCGCTGGTGACGTCAACTAAAGAGTAAAACAAATCTACAGGATTTTTGAAATTTGAATTAGATACACATGAAATATCTCTAAAAAAATTGAATTCAGTTAAAATTGGCTAAATAGACTTTTTTTTTTTAAATAAATTTTGGATCCCCCTTTCTTTTTGTCTCCTTCTGAGGTCGCCACAGCAAATCATCTGCCTCCTATTCAGTGACTTGTTACTTGTTACTTGTTACTTGTTACTTGTTACTTGGAACTAATTTGCCATAGGTTCTATGCTGGATACCCTTCCTGAGAAATCCTTCTCTCTGTATTTATAGGCTTGTTACTCCTTGTGGCGGGAGTTTTCATAATATTTGGATATATCCTAAAAATATGTAGGAGAAGCAACAGAAGACATTCATTTAATAGTATTTATTATTACATCAGTTATAGTTAAGTATTTCATATGTTAAATATTCAAATGCATGCACAGTGTAAGCCAAGGCAATTAACATTGCTCAAAAAGTAAAAAAAACATTCAATATAGGATATCAATAAGCTGCATTAAAGATACAGTGTATTATAAAAAATGTTCCTTTAATCTTTTTATAGATGTGTGAATCAAGCATTGTCGCCCTATATTTAACAGCCAATTAATTGTGTAGCTCTCAGCCGCGTGACTGATGATTGCTAAATGGTGGCTTATCATAACAAATGTAAACGCTGTTATTCGGAATTCTGCAGCTTGATGCACTATAGAGGTACTTTCTTGGACAATTACTGCATCTCTGCAAGGATTAATTGATGAACACATTTGCAGTCATTGAGTTTTTGTTTATTTTTCACATATGGCTATTATAAACATAAGCTCTTTGTACTGAAACTAAAGTTATCCCAACATAAAACAATATTATTAAACAGTTGTGAAGATAAGGCAAGGTCACTTTTTACCACAACCTCTGCTGCATAAAACCTTTATCTCAGTGTCGAGGAGGCATGTTCACTCACTTATCAGGTCATAAAATAATAAAAAAGTTAAAATGAAAGAAGGAATTTTGCATAGTTTTTGATAGTAGAACATAAGTGGCAAAGACCTTGGGATGAGGCACACATGCGTCACATGCCTTGAAAACGATCCAGATGCCTTGATTTTACAGATCTCTACAGAATGCATTATGGGTAGCATTTGTAAGATGAAAAATAATAATAGTAGCAGGAAGAAGATAAATGTATCAGAAAGATGTCTAGATATATTTCAGAAGAAAAGAAACTGAAACTTGTGTGCAGACAACTTTTTGCAGCAGGGGAGGCTGCGGGTTCAACAAACCGAAGGCGTATTGTAAATATTAATCCTTTAAATCAATGTGAAATGTGAAATAAAGATGCAACAGTTGTAGTAAGCGGTCATATCCAACAGGAGGTGATGTTGATTCGTTGATATAGCAGCGTAAACCATAACACTGAAGATGTCTGTGCCTATAGAGGGCAGAGTTGAGTTGTTTTGTTTGCAGTCTACCGGAAATTGTTTCGCCGAAGAAAACAAGCAAAGGAGAATAGGGAACCAGCTTCAATAAAAGTAGCTAAAGTGAAAACAACGGTCCATGAAGAGGTAAATTTGCTATCGACATCAAAATATATAGTGTGAAACCATTTAATACGTGCATGTTAGCTGTTTTAGCCGCAGGCAAACGCTGGGCTCTTGTCTAGTCTTGTCCTGCTGTTAAATGGCTCGCATTAGCCGCTAACCTGACGCTAAACTGCGTGAGACCTTCGCGTAGCTCTGTAATGTTGCTCAGAGGCTGACACACAGATGAATAAAGCTCACCTTGAAACAACCTGCCTAAAAGTAACATTATACGGACACAAACAATCATTGGTGCATAATTGTTTTGTTTAATTTGTCGTCCGTAAAAACGACCTGAAGGGAAGGTAGTCGGTGCTAACATTAGCCTCCAAACTATCTGATTTTGTCGTCAGTGTTGACAGTCCACTACAGTTACTAAACACGCCGAAGACATTGTGAATTATTATTCACTGTCACCGTGTTCTTCTGTCAACGTGTTGTGAATAGTTGCTAATGTTAATTTTAACTTCACTAAGTTCCGATTGGCTTCTTTTTTTTCTTTTCGGACAGTTTATGTTGATGTTGTTTCAGTAGCAGGGGCTTTTACACAGTCGTTGTGAAACTCGGACCACAGTTGTTTGGGAAAAACAATACTCAGTTCAACAGCGCAGTGAGACACTGCTAAAGAATCATTTATAATCTGTTTATTAGACAGTAAAGTTCACTGCCGCCAGTCTTGTTTACTTCCTGTTCATGAGCACCACCATCACTAAAAGAACATTAAACGTAATAACATTCTTTCGAATGTGCACTGTTTTGTTCTAAAAGGATGTCTTGAGGCTCCTCACTTTTCTACATGCCTGCTGAGCTTCAGCCGTGATTGAAAACGCTCGCCAAGATGCCTGCAGTTTCCACTGGTCCCAAGGACCTATACTTGTCCACGTCCCTGGGTGACCTTAACAAGAAGGCTGAGATTAAACCAGACAAGGTCAACACAAGGAGGTATGTCTCTGGACCCCAAAAACAAAATACAGAGCATATTTAAGAACAGCAAACATGAACCTATGCAGTGTATAATTATTAATTAATTGTTTTTATGTTGCAGTTATGTTCAGAGTGCCTGTAAACTCTTTAAGGCGGCAGAGGAGAGCCGTCTGGATAGAGATGAGGAGAAGGCTTATGTGTTTTACATGAAGTATTTAACAGTATATGATGTTGTTAAGAAAAGACCAGACTTCAAACAACAACTGGTAATGGCTGTTTTAATATCAACCTTTTATTCCTCAAATCATTTTTATTGTATATTGAATTATACTATATGTATCAGCTATAGGTAGTGTTTTTTTGTACTTAAGTTTAAACAAATAAAATTGGTTGGTAAATGTAGGTCACCATTTTGTTGAGAGGGTTTCCCCCAGCGCTTTATAGCTAAGGCGGCCTTAGTTAAACGCCGCCCCTGCCTTGACTAACGATTCCCCCTCTGAATCTGACATCCAAAATTGCCATTTCAGGCTTGATATAAATATGCCATCACCGGTGGCTGATAGAAAATAATGGCAAAAGTGTTGCTGTTTAGGTAACAACAGCGTTACGCCCAGCATACCAGCTACCACCTTGGCTAACAAATTTTCTGGGGAAACCTAATGTCTATTAACAATTTTAAGTAAAATTACTGTTAACAATTCAATCAGGTAAAATATGATTGTCTTCTTTTGTGAACTACTCAGTTTTGGCAAGTTGGCCTTCTTTGTCAATGGATTTCTATAGTTATGTCTCACATTAAATGCACTATATTGACAAAACTCTTGGATCTCTTTTTGTTTTACAGGAGTATTATATGACAATGCTTGGACCGAACAGCATTAAAAAAGCAATTGAAGAAGCGGAGAAACTTTCAGAAAGTCTCAAACTTAGGTTAGTTATGCTGTATGGCTGTATGCATGTATGACGTAAATGACATGTCAAACCTGTATGGTGAATATTTTCTTAACCTTTTCAGGTATGAGGAAGTTGAGGTTCGTAAAAACCTTGAGGAGAAAGAGAGACTGGAGGAGAAGAAAAGAAAGGAGGAGATAACAGAGAAAGAGAGTGGTCGGTCCTCTCCAAAAATGACAAACAAGAATGACATTAAAAAGGTAGACCAGCCAAATAATCGATATGTCTGTGCGATATGAATATTTAAACTCCTATAGCAGGCAATTGATCCAACTGAGCCCCTGTTCAATACAATTTTGTGGCTGTTGAAACTTAATCCGGGACATTTACTGTGATTTATTGGGCTTCTAAATTCAAGCACCAGGAAAGCATTGTTCAGTTTGCTATTAGGGTAACACAGTATACCCAGTGTAATCTAAACCTGGAGCATGTATGTTATTAAGTGATATAATCAAATTAATGTTTATGTTATATATCTGTGTTTTTTTTTTTTGTCCTAAATTTGGCCTTTCTTGTACCTTACAAACAGAATTTGCCTTACCACCTAGAACTGATATTTGAATGTGTGCTTGTATGCAGCAGCTGATTTGAATGTAAAGTTGTGACTCATGTAAAAGTGGCACAATGCAACATTGGTGGAGGGATCTTTTGAATACATAATGACTGTGACCTCATTGCTTTTAAAACACCTAGTAATTATAGTAGTAATAACAGGCTTGTAAAAGAACTTAATGCATGTGCAACGTTTGTCAAATTAAAATTGCTGTAAAAATTGAAACATTTTAAACACATTATTTTTTTGTTTTTCAGGTAAAAGGAGAGGAGAATGAGAAAAAGAATACGACTCCAAAAGGTATTTTAATTCTAATAGGTATTACAATTTTTAAATAGTTTTGAAGTAAAATTACGGACAATAGTTTTATTTGTGAATGTAAATATGTATATATGAATAATGCTTTCAGCAGGATCAAATTACACAAACAAAGCACCAACATTATTGGTGCTTTGTGAAATGTATTTTACTAAACTTACAAATAAACTTGGACAGTTTAAGCTGCTGCAGCTGTAAGTTTGTGGCAGTTAAAATGGCATTAAAAAGCATTAAGTTAGACTTCCTTACATTAGAACACAGTCAACTCGATTTTACATGTCAGCATAATTTAATTGTAATTGTAGAAGTCCATCTAAAATTTAGTGGCTCTAGTGAAAACCAGTTCAGAATCGTATGTTTAGATTCTTTATTTGAAGTGCCTTACTAGGCCTGATGGAACAGTCAAATGTCACCAATCATGTTATCACAATATTCAAATTTGTTTTCCAAATATTAAGCAGGTCTCTTTCCAAGTCTTAACATGCTGTTTGCACTTTCATGATTATTTCTTTGATATTAAAGTGAGGTTTACATTTCAGCTTGTAGTTAATGTAAGACTGACTTTGATAAATGGCCTTCTCTTACAGCACCGACGCCGGCTGGTGGAATCACTGCTGAGAAACTTTTCAACATGATGAAGGACCAGACCATTACAACGGTCGTGATGGATGCCCGTAGCGTCAAAGACTTTGAGGAGTCTCACATTATGGTCCCTGCCCAGACCTGCATCAGCGTGCCCGAGGAAGCCATCAGTCCTGGGTAGAACAAGAAGCTGAATGTTTGAGATATTTCTTTAATTTGGTTGCATGTACTGAACTTGTCTGTGTATCTTTTCCAGAATCACTGTGAATCAAATTGAGTTGAAGCTGCCGGAAGTGTCCAAAGATCACTGGAGAAGAAGAGGATTTGTCGATTATATTGTTTTGCTCGACTGGTTCAGCTCGGTCTCTGACCTGACCCTGGGCACCACTTTGCTGAGCCTCAAAGATGCCCTGTTTAAGGTATGTGTTGTGATATTTTTGGATCAATATGTCCTTCAATACATAGGTGGGCCAGACCATTTTTGGGGGGCTATCAGCATTATAAGTCCAGCACCCCTAAAATTAAGACAAACTTAAAATATCTACACTATTTACACTATATGGGTGTATTTGAAACAGAAAATGTCACAATTCTTGATCTGCACAAAAATAAGTGATAAGGCATTTGTGGGACAAAAACGTTGCTTTAAATGTATGGAAGCCTAGAGATTTAGTGTTTAGATCTCAAGTATCTTCCAAAATTTTTTTATTCAATTCTGAAAAAACTTGTTAGTTTACATAAAATATTAACTGGTAAATTTTGGTCAGCATCTCATGTGATTCCTGCCTTCAACCATGTTTATGCTGGTTTTATGAGTATGTCGGTGGAGATTCTCAGTCAACAAGAATCAACTCAAGTTTAAAAAGAATTAATCTTGATGTAGTTTGTAGAGATGACTCTAGACAGACAGCAGTTTTTGTGGATACTAATGACAGCACATGAGGCAAATTTATTTACAAAATCTAGAATTGTTAATAAAATTACTTGAAATTAAATTTCAACCACATGTAAAAAAAAAAAAAAGGACCCTGGTTCAATGTCTTATGTGTATTACATGTGTTCAATTTTTTTCCCAGTGGGACAGTATAACCATCCTGCGGAGTGAGCCTCTTGTGCTGGAGGGAGGCTACGAGAACTGGCTGTTGTTTTTTCCAATGTACACAACCAACTCCAAAGTCAGACCCCCAAGACAGAGCATCACCAGCCCACTTCCCCAATGTAAGTACAGTCGGTTGCTGTGAGTCTGAGATGTACCACACACAATTTACATACATAGTCTTTTTATTAAATTTTTTACTAAATATTTCTTCTCTTTTTTGTTCTTTGGTTGTTGTTTCCAGTGAACTTCAGCTACCCATCCCTTGAAGATCCAAAGCCTCCAGCGCCTCCTCAGTCTGAGCCTGAGGTCAAACCTGAACCTCAGGAACCCCCTGCCCCCTTGCTGGTGAACGGTGTGGCTTCAGTCGAGCCCCCTGCTCCTCAGACATCAGACAGGCCCGCTGACACTGTAGACTCCCCTGTGACAGGCCTGGACCATAGTAAGAAAATCTCTGCTGGAGGTACATCGAGCCAGTCACCGTCAACAACCAGGGCCTTCCCTCAGGTAATCATTTATACATTGAACTTGCCTTGAAAGACCATTACATTGTGTCCAAACAACCAGGTGCTCCTCAAGCTTTTAGTAGAGGGTCTGGGTGATGGTGCATCTGTGTAAAGGGCTATGATGCGAAGGCATTTCTTTAAACCAGGCAAAAAACAATATCATTGTCATTTATCTTTAGACCTGACATTTGCCCATCGTTTTATACACGCCTATACAAACTAAAATTTGAATGAAACGATGCTCTGATGTCTTATCTCTTATCTTAACTCGTCTATTTTTCCAGTTTGATCGAACCAAGAAGCCATCTGTGCGCATTGTGGATGATCCCAAAACTAACCAAAATGGTTCAGCAAAGGACTTTACCCAAAATGGAGTTGTGGTTCCTGACCGCTCGGCCAAACCCCCCCTCAACCCCAGCTCAACTTTAACCAAAGAGGAGCAGAGTCAGATCCATTTGGAGGCTGTTGCTGTGATGGAAAAGGCCAGACAGGAGCAAGAGAAACGTCGACTGGAGGAGGAGAGGCGAGAGAAAGAGCTAAAAGAAAGACTTGAACGAGAAAACAGTGAGAAGAGGAAGAAGGAGGAAGAGGAGAAGAAAGAGAAGAAGAGGCTGGAGCGGCAGAAGGCTGAGGAGCAGGAGGACAAAGAGAACAGAGCATACGAGGAGAAAGACTGGAGAGGCAAAGAGTCAAACACTGACACTCCCTCCAAAAGTATGTCCCTGGACTCACCGGCTCCAAACCACATTGTCAGTGAAATAAAGGTGGGTGTTTTTACATGTCACCTGCCCCACATGTCAGTTCTAAAGCATGATGTGTCATAACAATGAATGTGGAAATTGGAAACTTATATTGCATCTCAGGCAGTCAGAGAGCTGTTTGTTGTCTACTGTTAAGTCTCCCCATATAAAAGAAGACAAGGTTGAACAATACAAGAGCAAAAGCCAGATGCTGTTAATACAGAAACTGTTAAATCAAAGTTAAGTCCTAGTAAGAGCTTTAAAATGAGACCTTTGTTTAGTGTAATTTAAGTTGAAGTGATCAAGATACATTCGGCCATTACCTGCAACATTTCATGGATAATTGAAAAAACCCTTGATAGAAACATGTAACACTTGTTTGGTCTACAGAGGTAACCAAGTTTAACCTGTGTGGATGGAAGCCACAAGGATGAGAAAAAATAATGGTTTAAAAATGTAGACTTGAATGGCTTTATTCCTCACTAAAATTATAGCTCTGTACCTTCCATCCATTGTGCCTATTGTACGACCAAATCATTGTCATGTCAAATGTTTACTTAGCAATACTTAGCAGCTTGCTTATGATGATTTCTTTTGTGAAATGTTACAGAGGGAGCCACTGACCAGAGCAAGGAGTGAGGAGATGGGTCGGAGCATTCCTGGTCTGCCTCATGGCTGGATGAAGGTACTGTACTAAAAATTTAGTTGCTCATCTTGTGTTGCCTGAAATAATTGAACATCGGTGTCATAACTAGTAATATGCTTTGAAAGACTGGTTCAGAAGGAAAGAAAGTAAAAAATAAAAATAAAGTATAAAAATAAAAATCATGAAAATATTAAACATGAAACTGTGACCTTGTTTTAAACCACACTTAATGGGAATTTTCTTTATTTTTTCCTAGTTTCTTGACACCGTGACTGGGACCTACCGATACTACCATTCTCCGACAAACAGGGTGCATCTCTACCCTCCAGAGGTCACCGTTCCCCAAACTCCTCCGTCGACGCCTCCCACAGCCAAACCCAAACCAGTGAAAGCAGTGGAGCCGGACGCCAAAATCGAACGGGAGCGGGAACAGTCCAAACTAAAACGATCCTACTCTTCTCCGGACATAAGCCAAGATCTGAGGGAAGAGGCCCAGAAGAAAGCTACAGCACCCATCACTGCTACCATCATCCCCACAGTCAACAGAGAGACCAAGTAAAGCAAAGTTTAACTTCTACAGCTCTGGAAAAAATATAGAGACCACTGCAAAATTATCAGTCTGATTTAAGAATAAACTGCAGTGGTCTCTTATTTTTTCCAGAGCCGTATCTTGATTTTCATCATTCATACCTTAATTCTATTCTGATCATAATATGTTCTACTTTAGACCCATTGCTACAAAAGCCTACTCTAAGGTGGAGATTGTGCGACCATCCGCTGCCAAACTACGCAACCTGAACCCCACTTTTGGGGGTCTGGGGGCATCTTTAACCGGGCTTCGTAACCTGGGCAACACGTGCTACATGAACTCAATACTTCAGTGTCTGTGCAACACTCCTGCCATGGTCGACTACTTCAACAATAATTACTACATGGAGGACATCAACCGGTAAGCATTGTTGATAAAATGGCCAAACCCATGATTAGTTTCTCAGGATTTCTATTGTTTTAGCTTCAAGCTGCCTTAGTTAAAAAATTCACAAATTCAATATTTTGCATATGAGCTTTCTGTTCTTGCTTAGCATCCATCCTCTTGAACTCTGTCAGCAATTTGCAAGGCCCCGTTTGTAGGTTTTTGACTTTTTGCCATATTAGCAATGCAGATTGTATTTCCAGATGTTTAAGAGCATGTAAATCACTTTGACAGCTTGCAGGCTAATCTACAATGGTTTTGTACTGTTGCCACTAAACAAACTAGGGATGCACCGATACCACTTTTTTTCAAACCGATACGAGTACGAGTACTTCCATTTGAGTACTCGCCGATACCGAGTACCGATACGAGTACTTATATAGGTGTTACTTTATAGTTTATACAGTCACACTGCTGTATCTCATTCATCCCATACCGTGTTGTCTTTTTGCCGCCTGTCCCCGCTCTGCGATGCTAAGTTTTACAGCGGAATGGTTTGAACACAACTAACCACGGCTAAACCTTACTCAATATGGACATGTTATACCTCATTTTAAAGCTTAGATTCTCCTCTATTCAGTCGCTAAAATAATTTTAAAGACAGACTGAGCATCTGCGCATAACCCGCGGAGATTCGCCAAGATATACAGCAGCTAACACAATTAGCAACGGTACTTCTTATGTTTCATCACACAACAACTGCTGCAGACTTCGCGCTGGTATCATTTTTGGGTCAAGTAGGACTACAAAAGGACAACTGCTTAAGTTTTAGGACTCACGTATGATTTGGGATGTCTGGTTGAAGAGAATGTAGAGTCAGCTTTGCTTTTATCTCTGCACAGTTCACTTTGAAATCCTTCTCTCACTGCTCAGCTGAGAGAGGAATGTCACGTGACAGCGCTGTAAGGTGGTATCGGTTGTTGGTATCGGCCCACTTTTGTGAATACGAGTACGAGTACTTGGACATGGTATCGGTACCGATACCCGATACTGGTATCGGTATCGGTGCATCCCTAAAACAAACCCAGTGGAAATGGATCAGCCATCTTATAACATTTTGATATAAAGAATTTTACTCCATAAAAAACTGTTAACCTTAAAGAAAGAATACTGAAAAGAAAGGAGTGAAAAGGTGTCTTGAGGTAGTAATAGTATACCCTACTAAAAATCAGTTTTAACTTAGGACTCCTAATTTGCTGTATGCAATATGTTGCACACCTTTAACAACTTTGTCTTGCACTGCAGCGTAACCCAGTTGGTAGAGCACACAGCAAATATATACAAAGCGGCTACAGCTCTCCACTTTGATGGTGTGAGTCTGGACTGAATGTCTCACACTGCTCTTCTCCATGATTTCCTATTATGTCTCTACTGTCCTATCTAATAAAGCCATGAAAAGCTATAAAAACTTAAAAAGGGATGAAAGATCTCAAAATTTGTAACCAAAAGTTAACTGTAGCAAAACAGGCCAGTCTTCTGTCACTTTATCCCTAACTTTGGTGACAGTTTACTTCTTGTAGCTGTCTCAACACTTATAATGATTACATAAAGACTGACTACATTAACATGCATGTTATTGGAATAGGCTTTACAGTTTATATTGTTGCATTTTCATTGTGTGATGATGAGTTGATCTTGTCACCTTTGTGTAGGTCTAATATTCTTGGACATAAAGGAGAGGTGGCCGAAGAGTTTGGAGTGATAATGAAGGCGCTCTGGACCGGTCTCTACAAGTGCATCAGTCCTCGAGACTTTAAGATCACCATCGGCAAAATCAACGAACAGTTTTCATGTTACGACCAGCAGGACTCCCAGGAGCTGCTACTGTTTCTAATGGATGGACTTCATGAGGACCTCAACAAGGTACTGCTCACACCAGAAACCAAGAAAAACACATGTACTTAGCCTAAGGAGGTGTGTTTAATATAGTCACTGTTAAAATATATATAAAATTGTTATATTTTCAGCATGGCTTAGGCCGCCTTTGCTGTTTATTGTTGCACATTTCAACTTAGCCTTTTATGATTTTCTTTCCTTCTTTGTGCCGGGTTTCATATTGATGGGGATGTAGAGAGTAAGTAAAGAGCTGTGTGTTGTGCAGCCGTGAGTGTGGTTTGTTGGTCTGTCCGGTCTGATGCTTTGTCAAACCTCTGCATGTTAGACCCAAGACATGCCTCATCGCCTGTAGCTCTCCTGGCTTCATGTGCATTATACTCTGCAAATCTGAGGCTGAACTTTTTACGATTTTAGTTTAATTCTATATACTGTAATAAGATGAGAAAGTGCATCTGTCACGCCACTCTCTTCATCTCATCACATCCCTTTTGTGTGATGTTCAGATGTCTGCCCTCAGGTCAACCCGGTTCAGTTTTGTGTATCTAAAAATAAGCTGCGTTAAACCAAACATGGATTTTTATCTGGAAAAACAAATGATGAAAGGTATAATTATCAAATATATACTGCTCTTGTTGTATTGGTTTGGACATGTACAGAGGTGGATTAGAGAATATATGGGTAGAAGGATGCTGAAGTTAGAGTTAGAGGCCTAGAGGAAGACCAAATAGAAGATTCATGGATGTAGTGAAATAGGACATGAAGTCAGGTGGTGCAAGAGAAGAGGATGCAGTGGATAAGGTTTGATGGAGACAGATGATCCGCTGCGACCCCTCAAAGGGAACAGCTGAAAGAAGAAGGGCATTAATCAAAATTTACTTGTTTAAAGTTAAACGTGAATGTGATGAGCCTAGCATTAATTCCACTGTTGCATAGTCATAGTCCACATGTATTTTTAACATTACATTTGGGGCATTTGAAACTCACATCTTTTTATATAATATCAAGCAAGTCTAAAAATAAAGCATTTCTATACTGTCACTATTCACAAGAATAAGCTTTTTGAAAGACATACTGTATTTTCATTGTGTTATGTGTTGCAATTTGGAACCCCCGCCAAAACAAAAAAAACAAAAAAACAAACCCATTATTTCACTTTTCCAGATAAAAATCCTTGTTTGTTGTGAAACAGCCTTTATTAACGGACATCAGACATGAATTAACTTTAGTCCAAACCTGCCTCTGATCTTGTGTCTCATTCAAACTGGAAATGTCTGAGCTGCATGCAAATGAAACTCTCTGAAATTTGAATATGACACTGAATGTAAATCTAGCTTGTGCACTAAAGCCAGTGTCTTTTTCTTTAGCTAGACTTTGATACAATAAATAAAATGCTTTTAATAGCCATAATTGTCCAGCAGTAGTTTATAATGGCAGGCCTTTTTTTTAATGTTAACTCTTATGTATATCTTTTGCCAGGCCGATAATAGGAAGCGTTACAAGGAGGAGGAGAATGACCATCTCGACGACCAGACGGCAGCAGACGTGGCTTGGAGCAAACACAAGGCATTGAATGAGTCCATAATCGTGGCGCTGTTCCAGGGTCAGTTCAAGTCCACGGTTCAATGTCAGACCTGCCATCGTAAATCCAGGACCTTCGAGACCTTCATGTACCTGTCACTGCCTCTGGCTTCCACCTCTAAGTGCTCACTTCAGGTCAGACACTGTCCACTCATGCCAGGAGTGAAAACAAAGCATAGACCAGTTAGCTGGTTTGTATTCTATTAATAAAGTTTGACTGACTGACTTATTCCCTTTAGCGCAGCTTCATCTAGTGTGCCTTATAATGCGGTGCGCCCTATGTATGAAAACAGTTTTAAAATAGGCCATTAATTGAAGGTGCTCCTTATAATCCGATGCGCCTTATAATGCGGAAAATATGGAGTGTATGTGTGTATAGATAGATAGATATATAGATATATATAGATAGATAGAGATATAGAGATAGATAGAGATAGATAGATAGATAGATAGATAGATAGATAGATATAGATATATAGATAGATAGATATATAGATATAGCACAACAGTTGCCTCAAAGGGGTTCACAGACAAAATTTGGTAGGCAAACACACTGTACAAGACAATCACCTCCCCCATCTTTGTATGAACAAAAAAAAAAAAAAAAGAGCTATGGGAATCTTGTAGTCTCTATGCAGTACTTTGCTTTAAAAATGATGCTCATACTTTGAACATTGTTGTTACCTACAGAGAAGCAAAACATCAAAGTAACTTTGTTCCCAATCCGCAAAACGTTGAAAGCCACTAACTTCCATTGAGAAGTTTTATCTGAAAAATGATTGGCCATCAGTCCATTATTTTATGCTGTCGATCTATCTGATGCACAAGTTATATATGTTACTTAACTGCTGTTGTGTCTGTGTTGCAGGATTGTCTGAGGCTCTTCTCCAAAGAAGAAAGGCTCACTGACAACAACAAAGTCTTCTGCCGACATTGCAAAGCCCACCGAGATTCAACCAAGAAACTAGAAATCTGGAAAGTCCCACCCATCCTGCTTGTACACCTAAAACGGTCTGTACCTGCAAAACATTTATGTCCCTAAATTTACTTTTTTAACAACATTAACATTTTGTATTGATTGAATTTTGTGTTTACATTTTGTTGCTGTAAATGCAGTTTTTCATACGAGGGTCGGTGGAAACAGAAGCTGCAGACCTCTGTGGACTTCCCTCTGGACAGTCTGGACCTGGCTCAATACGTGATCGGACCCAAACCAAACCTGAAGAAGTACAACCTATATGGAGTCTCTGTAAGTCTCATATAAACTTAATCTGAGCAATGTTTGGTTTGTACGAGCATGTAAACAGAAAATGTTTGGCTTGTTACAGCACTGTGGCTTTAAAAGATACCTTAATGAACTAAAATGATAATTTAGGTATCTATTACTTTGACACATCATTTTACTTACTTTACTTTACTTACTTTGACACAACACAGCATATGTGCTTTTAACATTATTTATCCATTGATTTTTGACCTCTTGTCCACCTGCTTTTGGCATGAGACTAGGCATACCCTCAACAATTGCCAGATAATTGGAAAGCTAAGATTTACTGACACTAACAGAAACACTCATATTTATTAATTACGAGTACTTTATGTTAAACAATTCAACTCTGCATACGTATATACAGTTACAAGACTGAGTGCCAGTCCCAAGCCTGGGTAAATCGAGAGGGTAATGCCAGGAAGGACATCCAAAGAGTAAACCTATGCCAAAATCACTGCGAGACAGGTGATGGGCCTTGGCGACCCTGAAACGGAAAGACCAAATCAAAGATTTCACTATAGATGCACAATAACAAATTTATCCAGGCTTGGGACTGGCTCTTAGTAGGGCCGATTTTTTTTTTTTTTGTAACCTCAATGCACATAATGACTGTTGCTTAAAAAGTTTAATAACGTCTCTGTCACATGAAGCAGCCATGTTAAGTTTTTTACCTTGCAGTAAAAGTACTACCTGTGGCAATTTTGGGCAATTGAGATTGAAGCCATAGTTTGGACACCCCTGATTTAGACAATGGAAAAAAGCTATACCTTAAGTGGTAACCACAGGATTATGTACAAATGCTGCTTATTCTTGTAAATGTTTACCTAATTTCCTTATAACAAGGCAGATATGGTTAACCAAGCTATCTACTCTATTTTCTCTTTCTTTGAATTTGAAATCTAACTGCATTTGTTGCCCCTCTTGCAGAACCATTACGGTGGACTGGACGGCGGCCACTACACAGCCTACTGTAAGAACGCAGTCAAGCAACGCTGGTACAAGTTTGACGACCATGAGGTGTCTGAGCTCTCCACCTCCTCCGTCAAATCGTCTGCAGCCTACATCCTTTTCTACTCCACGCTGTGAAGACTTTGTGCGAGACTTGGTGCAAGCTCACGAGGTTGCACTAAGACCCACTAGTCAGAGCAGCAACTCTCACATCTAAGGATTTAAGAGATTTCCATAAAGCTACTCTAAAGACGCATGTGGTATGTCGTGACGGGTTTGTGCACGTGTAGAAGTGCGAGAGAAAGTGGTTATGACATCTGAGAGAGTTGCAATGCTTCAGCTCCTAGAGAATCAGCCGTGTCCATTTTTACTGATCATCTAGTGACCTACGGACGGCTTGATGGTCGTTGGGCTGTACCTTTTAGTTGCGCCTAGTGCTGCAGGCTCATTCATACTGTGCATTTACAAGGGTTAACAGTTAGACGGCTTGTACATACTTAACAAATGCTAATGTTGCACATATACTATGTAAATATTCAAAGGGCAAGGCGTGGATCTGTTAAGTGACCAAACTTTTTTCCTTATAAGTAGTAGCCATCATGGTATTGCCATATTTATGAAGTTTTATGGATGGTTGAGGTTTCTGAGCCATGGAGGATTGAGATTGTTTATTGTTCTTAATATTATTAGCCACATTTTTGCACTTAAAATATGCAATCAGTCTAGTTAATGTAGAACACATTGTTTAATCATTAGTATCTTTGAAATTATACTGATCTTGCTTCAGCCTTTGAACAGATTTTGAGCAGGATTTAGTGGAGCACTTGTGGAAAGACCATGTATTACCTGAGTTACAAGTCTACTGTTTTTTAACTGCCAAATCACAACTGAACATTGTAATGATCAGCCTAATTATGTTCAATCACTGCACGAAGCCCCTCTTCTCATCAGTCTTACAGCAGCTAGAAGGTGTGCCCAAAAAATGTTTGAAACCCTCACTCACAAATAGCTGAGCAATGCATCATGTAGTCTGAAGAACTGGCCACATTCAGAGAAACACACAGCTACTGTACTGCTGTTGTGTCAAACATTTCTCTACTCCTAAAGAACTGAATGTATCATTACAGTATGTCACGTAAACTTTTTAAGTACATTGTTTTACTGTAAGATGATAAGATGTAGATTTTTTGTAACAACTTTCAAACAGCAATCTTAGTTAATTAGTGGGGTAGGCTGTAGGACTTCATTCAAAGTGCCCAAAATCACAGCTTACTTATCCTATATGGTTGGAGAACTACATCAATGGTATCCAGTAAAGTGCCCAACATAATAGCCTACTTTTATTCTCCAAAGCAGAGGTTCCCCAAGTACCACCTCAGAACATATTTGGTTCTCTAAATACCACATCTTTAACGAGGCTAAAAACGGTCTAAGTCAGCTCTAACCCATGTCTAAACTGAGGAACAAAATAGGGATTACCTCAGAAAAGTCATTACTAAATAAGGACTTAACAAGGACTAAACTCGAACTAAACTAGGTAAAAAGTAGGATTAAACCAGGTCTAAACCGGGGTACAAAATAGGGATTAACTCAGGAACGTCATTACTAAATAAGGACTTAATGGGGACTACATCAGAACTAAACAAGGACAAAACTAGAACTAAGCCAGTTCTAAACTAGACCTAAACCACATCTAAGCTAGCTTTAACCCAGTTGAAAACTAGGTCAAAACCAGGATTGAACCAGGTCTTAACTGAGGAACAAAATAGGGATTAACTCAGAAAAGTCTCCATCAGAACTAAACAAGAACTAAGCCAGGTCTAAACTAGAGCTTAACCTGGTCTAAACCCATACCAAAGTTTGAGAAACACTGGTCTAATGTGTTTTTTTTTTTTTTTTTTTTTTTCTCCTGATGCAACCCACTGCCTCTCTGGTCATGCCAGTTTTCCAGTGCACACAGAAATGAACCACTGGTAAAGTACTCACTGTATACAGTTACTATTACCACAACACTACTCAGAAACCCCTATATGTAATTTTAATATGCATTTTTTTCAGAAAGCCCCACTTGAACAATTAGGGCAACTAGATGGTAAGGTTCCCCTGGCTGTATCTTTCCACAGGTCCTCCATACCTAAAGTAGACCATCTTCATGCAGTTGGTCTCAATATTATTCTCTATTAAACATCTATAACTCATCATGTTGTTGTATTGTATCTTCTACATTAACACTGCTATAGGGTTAAAGGATCATTTATAGTTGATGCTGATTTGAGACTCATTTTAGGCTGAACTTGGGTTGAGTTTAATCTTCCTTCTCATACATCAAGCGTCAGGATAACATTTAGCACTTCTATGACTCCATTGGTGTGTGTTGGACTTGAACTTGGCACCAAGGATCTTTACACAGAAGGACCAGAGACCGGGGTTGGCAGGACTCTTGTCTTGCCTTGCATGAGATCATTACCTGTTTTCTTGTACATGTTGATTTTATTTCTAATGCTCTAAAATTGTTTCAGATATAACAAAGATATTAACCAACAACTTATATGACTATTTATTAAAACTGCTTCAAATTAACGAGTCTTTGAGTTGTGTCTTGTGTTGCAATATATTGTGACAACCCCAGAGCAGGCTCAACCTGGTCTGCCTCTGTGGGGTCTTAACTTTTGCCCCCAGCCCTGTCTCCTGCTCTGCCTCATCCTCCTCACAGGTGGCCAGTCTTCTGCTCCCGACCTCCCACACTACCTGGTGGGGGTGTGGCCTGTGGGGCTTTAAGAGACAGGCCTTACGTGCCCTGCGCGCTCTCTGCTCGCTCTAGCCTGTTTACCTGCAGCCACCATTTCTGTGTGTCCTTCAGTTCGTTTCACTTTAGCTCCCACAATACTCTCACAGAGTGCCCTAGATAACTCCTATAGGCCACACATGTAGTCTTGTTTTACATAATTTGATCACTTTAAATAAATTATAATTTGAATTGGTTTTCTTCCTGTCCCATGTTTTTATTTATTAGGCCCTGCGAGCCAGGCTTGACAATATACATAAAACAGCTTGCCCCACAGTAAATTATTATTTTTGTGATTCATATTTACTAGGCCATCTTTACAAATGCCAAATGTCACACTATTAATGTCACATAAAAGTTTCTCCAATTTAGGTTTACTATTTGCCAAGCAAGTACATTGTTATTAAATACAAAATACAGTAGCTCCAGACCAAGAGAAAGCGGGGGTCGCGAGGTCATTAAACAATTGAAAGTGGGTAAATCAGTTTTCACTACAAAAGTTTAAAAATAAGTCAGACTTTTTAACCCTTTGTTGTAATTTAATTAGCCTGGATGAGTGAGAGTCTTCACAGACATAAAAAAAAAACATTTTGAAGTATATTGATCCCTACACACACACACACACACACACACACACACACACACACACACACTGTGTGTGCTTCTCCAAACTTGGGACTATGCTGCTGACAACTATCCACTGTAGTGAATATATAAATTATCCAAAAATGGTTATTAGAAACACATTTGCCATTTATATAAAATAACCCTTTAATTTATTATTTCAAAACCATTGGTAAACTCTTCAAAAGAATATTGAAAGTTGTTTTAATTATAACATTTATGAAAAAAAAAAAAAAACAACGCATGCCGAAATGAGTAAAAAGTGTTTATTTTCACAATAAACACAAGTTGTATTTTTGTGCTCACCTTTAGACAAATGTTAGAAAAATATGTAAAAATTGCATATTTTCATCATTTGAGGTCTGACATGGTTTGTGCTCAGAGTCCGTGAATCTGTGGTTTCTGGAAAGGCTTACGGCTGTAGAGGAGCATGTAGGCGTGAGGAGACTGCACCAGGACGTCCTGAATGGGCCTTACCACAGAGTCATCGAAACAGTGCCAGGTTTGAGTCACAGTGTTGTAGCACAGGGCAGTGTAGTGTCCCATGTGTAAGTGGCCGACGTGGTTCTGTGGAAAGAACACAAAGTTCACAAAAGAAAAGTTCAAAATTAATCGATCAGAAGCTTTCTCTGTAATAAAGAAGAGGACAGCTCCATCTTGTGGCCCAAACTAAAAACACGCACTAATGTGTAATGTGTTAGATGAGCACATCAGAATAAGGTAAGGCAGCCATTCCCAAAGTCAAGAGTGTCACGGCCCCCTTAAATTTACCAAAATCCCACGCGGACACCCAACAATACAACTTCCCTCAATCCCAAATTTTGTTTTCATGTTTTTCTCCATAGATTTCTATAAAAACATTACAAAAGACACTGACTATTGGCTAAAAAGTGTTTTAAAGTTATATTTTTAAACAACTACACTGTAAAATAAATAAATAAAATAAAATGCTGCAAAAACTCAATAAAACAAGGCAAAGGATCTCTCAAGATTTTTGGGGCCAACTCAAAATCTCAAGTTTTCCACACTTTCACTTAATTTGATCTTCATACATCTAAAAAAATATTAGTTGTTGAAAACATGAGATTTTGGGTAGATCACCAAAACTCAAAAATCTTGAGGGCTTGAGTTTTTGCAGCATTGTTTTTTACAGTGCATTTCAAACTCAATTTATTTTTATGTACTTAATATAGACAGCCTCTGGGGGCCCCCCTGCAGTACCTTTGCGGACCCCCAGGGGGCCCCGCACGTCACTTTGGGAACCGCTGAGGTAAGGTTGTCCCTGTGGGGAAATTTCTTCTCTGTTCTCCAGAGTGCAGCGCCCAGCGACAGAAAGGCCCCGTCTGCCCAAGGAATCAAACCCGGGACTTTCGCACTGGTGACAACACTAAACATGTTGCCTCTGTGCTGCAACATTCAACACATTTAAATACATGCAACACATTCAGTCTATCTGTACTGTATCCGGGGACACCAACCAGCAGCTCCCCAAAGGCATTATGAATTCTACATAAGCTTCGTTAGTCAAATCTGATTTATCACTTGGCAAACCAACTTGTGTATGTATACAATCAAATTCATAGGTCCTCACCTCCTTTGTGCACAAAATGAATAGTATGAGATTAGGTGATAAGGGTTTGGTTGAAAATGGGGCAACTAAATATTTTTGTTGAATGTTGATCAGTTGTTGGACTCCTATACTTCTAGTGTTGTAAATGTTCTGGACACCTTTGCACCTATTAAGGTTAAAATGGTTAGAAATAGGCAGAAGGCGCCATGGAGAAATGCGGACTCGGTCAGGGCACAGAAAAGGGAGTGCAGGAGGGCCGAATGAAAATGGTGCAAATCAAAGCTCCAGGTTCATTATGATATATACAGAAAAAAGTTGAATGTTTTCAATCAAATTCTGTGTAGAACAAAGAAAAGGTATTTTTCTGAAATCATTACAACTGCATTAACAACTCACGTGTCCTGTTTGCTACAGTGAACAGGTTAACAAACCCCCCAGCTCCATTGCCTTCAGAACTAATTTCCAGATCTAAGTGCAATGAGTTTGCAAGATTTTTTAATGACAAGGTTCAGAATATTAAACATGCGATAAACTCCACAACACAAATAACAACTCTGCAGCCATCCAGACACTCAGAGCTGACACACTTCACCCCTGTCACTGACAAAACAGTCCAAGAGATCATCTCCAGTCTGAGTTCATCCACATGCTGCCTTGATGTGTTACCCACTAGATTTCTAAAATCTGTACTGAGCAGTTTGTTACCTCAACTTTCTCATTTAGTTAACATCTCACTGCAATCTGGAACATTTCCAAGGGCCTTGAAAACTGCCGTCATCAAACCTCTCCTAAAGAAGAGCAGTCTTGAGGCCACAGTACTCAACAACTATCGGCCCATGTCAAACCTGCCATTTTTAGGTAAAGTCTAAACTTACTGACTTTCTTCTGTGGAACAACTGCTTTGATGATTTTCAGTCAGGTTTTAGGCCCCATCACAGCACTGAGACTGCTCTTATGAAGGTGACTAATGACATCCGCCTGAACACCGACACAGGCAAAGTCTCTGTCTTAGTTCTGCTGGATCTGAGTGCTGCTTTTGATACAGTTGACCATGTGATCCTGTTACAAAGATTAGAGGACTGGGTAGGCATTTCTGGCACTGCCCTAAAATGGTGTAAGTCCTATCTTGAAGACAGGAAGTACTTTGTTGAAATCGGTAACTGTGTCTCAGACCAAATGGCCCAGACCTGTGGGATGCCCCAGGGGTCCATCCTGGGACCTCTTTTGTTCAGTCTTTACATGCTCCCTTTAGGCCAATTAATAAGCAGCAATAACATATCCTACCACAACTATGCAGATGACACTCAGATTTACATCTCACTGACAGCAGGTGAATATGGACCTGTGGATTCACTCTGTCACTGCATCCAACAGATCAATGAGTGGATGAGAAACAACTTTCTCCAGCTAAACACAGACGAGACTGAAATAATCACCTTTGGCCCGCAGAAACAAAGACAAGGTGTCTGTAGTCACCTCGAGTCTCTTTCACTAAAACCTACAAGTCAGGTTAGAAATCTCGGGGTAATCATGGACTCTGACTTGAACTTCAGCAGTCTCATTAAATCTATAACATCATCAGCTTTTTACCATCTCAAAATCATTGCCAGAATCAAAGGTTTACTGTCTAAACCAGACCTAGAGAGACTTATTCATGCATTCATCTCCAGCAGGTTAGACTACTGTAACGGTCTGCTCACTGGACTCACTAAGCGAGCTGTAAGACAGCTGCAGGACGTCCAGAACGCTGCTGCTCGGGTCCTGACCAAAACCAGGAAGTACGACCATATTAGTCCTGTCCTCAGTTCTCTGCATTGGCTTCCTGTTGCTCAGAGAATAGACTTTAAAACATCTCTGCTTGTGTACAAGTCTCTCCATGGCTTAGCTCCAAAGTACATCTCTGACCTGTTGGTCCCATATGAACCATCTCGGACTCTGAGAACCTCAGGGACAGGTCTCTGCTGGTGCCCAGAGTCAGGACTAAACTCGGTGAAGCAGTGTGTTTCAGTTTTATGCAGCTAAACTCTGGACCAGTCTTCCTGACGATGTTAGACAGACCTCTACTCTGACAATGTTCAAGTCCAGACTTAAAACTGTTCTTTTTAACTGTGCATATGACAAATGAAAGTGTTTTATCTGCACTCTTTTCTTTTAATTTAATTTTAAATTGATTCTTAATTATACTCTTTAAATTTGATTTTATTGTTTTAATTGTGTTTTGCACTTTTAAATTTGCCTTTTTTTTGTTCTTTTTTTCTGTAAAGCACTTTGAATTGCTCTGTGTATGAATTGTGCTCTACAAATAAACTTGCCTTGCCTTGCCTTGCCTAAGCATAAAAAGATGACTGAATAAATGTTACAAAGCATGAGTAGCCCTCTGCCATTTTCAACTCTCATTGGAAAAAAGGTTGGAAACCCGTGGTATATATCAATAAATCAAGATTGACAAAAATTAAATATGGGAAAACAATAAATGTGTAAATGTTTTTGTTGAGGATTTTGTGTTATTTAGCCGAGCTTGTGAGATTCATAACATTGACTCACCACGACAGCATACAGAGTGTATGAGGAGTATGAGCTGCTGTGGACAGTGCTGGAGAGGAACGGGCTCAGGTCCAGTTTCTCTATAGAAAACACAACATTTGTCCGGAGTTTGACTTGACTCTTGCCTTTACAGCCGAACCTGTAGGACACACCAGTCAAAATGCAAGTCAGTATATTGTTTCTTTTTAAATAATCAGTGAATTAATGGTGGGATGTTGTGCATGAACAATGAAGTGTTGTTGATAGGAAGTTTTGATAAAGAAATTTATGGATGTGTTACTCAATATATGCAAATAGAAATCAGATTAGTTAAAGGTAATCCCATTTCCCTCTGTATTTCAACATTTTATTGTATCTGGTCACTGCAAAAATATTGTATTATTATTGTCGGTTTCAAACAACATGTATAATGCATGTATAATGGGTGAAAACTAGCAGCTCAAGATATGTTTTTGACTTTTTCTGTATTTCAAACTGGGAATAGTCTATTCTGCATTTTTTCCTATTTCCTTCCATCTTAAAAAACAGAGAGTTAACTTGTTCATATCCCTTTGTGCTGGGCAGGTTGTGATGTGGGCTAATGAGCTGCTGTTTGTACCGTTTGAGGTGCAGCATGAGGATCTCCGGAGGTTTGTCGAGGTACGTGACCACAGCCGTCTCTCTCCTCAGGCCACACTCTGAGCACAGCATCTGCTCTCCTCCGGTCAGGATGCTCTGCTCAAAGAACAGAGACAGACAGTCCTGCAACACAACACGGGACAATGAGTAAATACTTTTTACAGATAAATGTGCTTTTTAGTTTGCATGCCCGAAAACCTATGTGTGAGTAAGTAACTATAACATTTCTGCCTTTTTTGCACCATCTGAATTAGAAAAATGTTGCCCTCTGGAGGCTGTACCTGTATGGAGCAGGAGATGAGGTCAGTCGGGATGGGCAGGGACAGTATAGTGAAGGGCTGCGTGCTATGGGCCTGATGATCACAGTGAAGACACAGAGTCACTCCACTCAGACGTCCCTCAAACAGACGGGACACAATGGTGGAATCCATCCTGGGACCATTCCTCTTCTGCTCCTGCTGCCGCTTTGCAACCTTGGGACACAGCGATAGATTAAAGATGGACAACTTCTTATGAAATTAATAACTATTTAATAAAAGTAAAATTATTAATAAAATGACACCGAAACAAACTGTACAGAAAGTTTAAAAAAAGATTCATAATTAACATCCAAACTTCTTGAGAAGGTCTGCATTGTTAACAGATGTTAACAGATCTTTAAAATGAATGACTTATTGCTTCTTGGACCTTTACAAAGACTTAATTTATTTAACTTTTGGCAGAACAAGTGAACAAGATATTATGAAATCTAAAAAAGGCCAGTTTAAACAATTATTTTGAAGATGCCATAAAAATACTGCATTGTTGAAAGATATACCAAAAAGCCACCGAGTGTTGGTTCTATCTATCTGTAATTACATTTTGTCCCACTAGATGGAATCATGAGCATCTACAGCAGGTGTGTCAAACTCAATCGGAGCTGGGGCCAAAATTAGAAAACCAGTCTTGGTCGTGGGCCGAATAAGAGTATTATATAAATAATAAAGCCAGCCTACTGTATTTTTGTTCTCAGTTAGGCTACAATAGGCTTTTTAACATCCCCACAGAACTACAGGTGTAGATTTGTGGTTTTAAGGGGCTTTGTAGTTTTGTTTTAAATCAGAACGTAGAACTCAACAAATAACAACAAATAGGCCACAGACTACTGACTAACACTGGCCAATGATTTATTTATTAAGTATTATTTACTGCCACAGTTACCTAACTCCTCATATAAGACAGGTGTTTTCATCAGGTCCACTCTGTTTTACTGTGACAGTGGGTACTACCAGCAGATAAATATTTAGGTGCATGTCATGCCCCTTATGTAAGCCCAGCACAACTTTAAGCTGAGTCAGCACCTACACACAAACACGTATTATAGGCTTATTTAACATTTATTGAGCAAACTACTGTCCACCTCTCTGTCCTCTGCAGGACACAGTGTGAGCAGGATTATACCTCTTTCTGGGCAGGTTTAGCTCGCTGTGTGTTAAAGGAAAGGAAAAAGAGCGACGGAGGGCAGTGCTGTGAATGAACTTAGACAACTCTCTGCTGATAACTTGGTTTTACTGACACAACTTGGTTTTCTGTTTTTAAAGACGTACGGTTTGTAAAGGAGATGTTCTTACACTGCTGTGCGGTTGGAGCGTGGTTTTATTACTGCTACATTAGCTCAACAAACAAAGTGTAGAGTGTTTACAGAGAGTCCCACCTGTTTAAGAAGCTCCTGCTCTCACTGACCCCTCTTTGTCCATTTATTTTGTGGAACGTTAACTGTCCTGTTGGAGAATCCTTCACTCTCTCTCTGCTCCTGCAGTTCATTAAATGCCGCTCGCTAAAACAGCGGGGGAGGGGCAGTGCATTATGGGAGATGTAGTTCAAACAGCTCGAGCATACTATATCGCCGGGCCATTATTAATATAAAATGGAAATTATATCGCGGGCCAAAAGAAATTATCCTGCGGGCCACATTTGGCCCGCGGGCCTTGAGTTTGACACCTGTGATCTACAGCATAACCTAAACCTATTTAATCTTGTGTCTACAGTGTGACTGGTGGCGTAGTATGTTATGTATTAAAGTCTTGTTCACCTTCTTGAGATCGTCGTGCAGAGCATTGATGAAGTACATGAGCAGCTCGTGGGCGTCCTGTTGGTAGTGGTTGTTGAACTGGGGCAGGACAGAGCACAGGACGGATTGGGCCTCCACAGGGGTGCAGCTGGAAGTACGTCCCAACCACATCTTCTCCAAGAGACGGACAAACACCGCAGCCACTCGGCACTTAGACCTGCACAGACACAGGCATTGAACATTTTAATACTTGTTACTTATATATATTTTTCTTTCTGTTTATTTTTCATATACTTGAATATACACCGATCAAGCATAGCATTATGCCCACCTGTATTTTTATTTAATTGTATGGGAACAGTACGTTTATTGGAGATTTTGGCTCATCCACCTGTGCACTGTCCAATCAAAATCACCCAGACACACCATATTTATGGAAATGCTAAGGCTAATGCTAATCTCACCTGGTTATCTCTTTGCGGGTGTCGTGATGCAGCAGATGCTCCACCAGGGGCACTGTGGAGCAGAGACACTGGAAAACAGCGTTCAGGTAACAGGAGTTCCCAGAGTTGTCCAGACCACAGACCCCTGGGTAATTTTTTTTGATTTGCTTTTCACTTTTCAAAATTGGACTGCAGTTGTTGGTCTCTCTGGGCCTGCAAAAAGAACAAAACAGACTTCAGACTTTATCTACTACTGCAGTATCAGACAGGGTTACAGTCTATCTTGCTTTCCTAGAGACATGTTCAAATCTGCACTATTTCACTATTACTTCTTCTTTTGAACATGGCTTGAAGGTCAGAAAGCTCACGTGGTCTCGCAGTTGCCATCATAACCAGATAATTTATTTTATTTATTAAACTTGTAGGTGACTGACTGGTATCACAAATTAAATACCTGAATTCATTCCTTCTAAGCACATTCAAACCTTTCTGAAACAGCTGTGACGAAGAAATAATCAAAGTCTTAGAGCTTTAAATAAGTTAAAGGTGCAGTATGTTGTTTTGGAGGGGTGCATACTTATGACCCCAAGTATGTTTCTCAGTTTCTATGGACCAGGGAACATAGGTACTGGTACCTGAGCATTTGAGAAAGTACTTATGTTCCCCAGTACCTACATTCCCCAGTGCCTATGTTCCTCAGTAAATATGTTCCTTAGTACCTATGCTCCTCAGTACATATGTTCCCCAGTATCTATGTTCCCCTGTACCTTTGGTCCCCAGTACCTACACTATATTTCCAAAAGTATTAGCTCAACTGCCTTTACACACATATGAACTTAAGTGACATCCCATTCTTAATCCATAGGGTTAGGGCCCACCCTTTGCATCTATCTACAGCAGACATCTATGTGTCTGACGTTCTTGTCCAACGTTAGACACTGATGTTGGACGAGAAGGCCTGGCTCGCAGTCTTCATGCTAATTCAACCCAAAGTTTTTCTGTTGGGTTGAAATCAGGACTCTGTGCAGCCCAGTCAACTTCTTCCACACCAAACTCACTCCTCCATGCCTTTATGGACAGTGATTTGTGCACTGGTGCAGTCATGTTGGAACAGGAAGTGGCCATCCCCAAATTGTTTCCACAAAATTGTACAAAATCTCTTGGTGCTGAAGCATTCAGAGTTCCTATTACTGGATCTAAGGGGCTAAGCCCACAACCCCACACCATAATCCCAACTCAGTTATTTCCCCCGGTCCCTATGTTCCCCTGTACATATGTTCCTCAGAATCTATGTTCCTAGGTACCTATGTTCCCTGATACCTATGTTCCCCGGTACATAGAGACCAGGGAATAACATAGGTACTTGCACATTCTTTTAAGTCCTGATGCTCCGTAAACCTAACCATAACCTTAGAGATCTTTGAGGAACATTGGTAGCCTACCAGGGAACATAGGGCTGACCCCCCTCTGTTGGCAACATTGGTGACTGCAATTTAACACCTGTTAATCAAATTCATATAATTAAAGCAATATTTAGACGGAAACTATTGTGTCAGTGTTGAGCAAAACAAACTCTACGACTAACCTCTGAGTGTTGTTGGTGTCTGTGCCCGGGGCATCCTGGTATGAGCTGTGCAGTTGGGGCAGCACTGGCACCAACACACTGGGGTCCGCCACCAGCTGAGAGGCCAAAGACTTTGTAAAATCACCAAGCTCTACTTTTCTACCCGATCCCTGATTCTGCAGCGTGTGGAGCACAAACGTGTTGATGCAAACCATGTGGAGCGCCACCCACAGGCCGGGCAGAAACATATCCAACTCCGAGCCTTTGAGGTCCGACAGACGAAAGAGAGCCGGTCCCGTCCAGCCTTGAAGGTGGGTGGCCATTTTGGATTCCTGGTTTGTTGTTTTTTTAGGAGAAATCAGATCTAATGATAGTTTGGCAGATGGCACAAAATTAATGTTGACGCCAAAGTTGGAGAAGATGCCTGTGAGCTTCCCGTCCATCCATGCAGAGCTGTTGACCCGAACCACAAGCCTATTGCTACAAAATGGCCTTAAAAGATGGCTTATAACTTGCTGGATCACAGGTTTTCGACTTTGCTTTTGCATTTGTTCGGGGCAATAGAGAAACATGTTACAAATGAAACCTGTGCTAACATCACAAAGCAATGCAAGATGCAAAGAGGAGGGTTCTTGCTGGTACAAAAGTTGGTATTTCTTTATGGTTAGGTTGTGTCCCGGTGTGTACAAAGATTGGTAGCGCCTTGATATGTGGCTACAAAATGCAGAGAGGACTTCAAGTTTGGCAACATCCTCCAATTTGGTGAGAAACATGAGGTTTGTTTGAAAACTGTTTCTTTTGAGCACGCCTTGCCACCCGTCTAAAGTCAACTCAGACAAACAGCATTTCTCTCCAACAAAAATCCCACTTTGTAAAACAACAGAGAACCACGTCAAGGCATCCGTGTACTCCCCCTCCGAAAGCTCTGTGTTCTGCTCCTTTGTCTGGTGGTTGTAGGAAGCCCGGTTAGATCCAGCTTTGGCAGTGGTGGCTCTCCTTGTTAGCTCCCGGATTGCAACCCGGTCTAGCACTTCCATGAGCAGCTCTCGGGCCGTGTAGTAGACCTGATAAGTTGGGCCGTTCGAAGTCCTGCCCAGAGGTTTGAGCCTTTTGGGCCTGAAGATGTTGGGCAGACACAAGCTGTTATTCTGAGAGTCCCCATCATCCTGAAAATGGCACTCCTCTGAGGTCCAAGCGCACTCTTTGATCGATAAAGCCTTTGGTTTCATCTCAGCTGCCTCTAGAAAAAATACATACTTCAAAATACTTGTAGTACCTTTTACCCAAAAACAAACTTTTTCAGTTAGTCACAGAATGGTTTAATATTGATTTATATATGTTATAGCCAAGTGGAATAGAAACTTATTTAATGGATTGTCAATATCACAATCACCACCCAATGCTCTTAATGATACAGCTTTGCTTTATATCCCAATAAGTGGCTACAAGTGGCTTCGTTCAGCACTTTTCTGCCTCTATGGAATCAAAGCACTTTATACGTGTCAAAGGAACCACTCACCCATTCTCATTCATACTCCATTAAGTGTGTGAATTGATGCCCATGGACATAACGGCCATATGAACTGGGGGAAGCATGGATCTAACCACCAACTTTCTGATAAAATAAAATAAATAGTCACATTTATACAGTGCTTTTCAACACCCATGGGCACTCAAAGCACTTTACATCAAGGAACCATTCACACTGCAGACACTTGAGGCCAGGAGATTAAGGGCCAAAACACGATCTAAGAGTCCATCCTCAAATAACAGGACTGACTGTAGTAGACTGAATATGTTCATTGTCTTTGAGGGATAACCATTTCATTGAATTTTACTTTATTTTATTAACTTTGTGTAGACACTTTGTGTCTTTGTTAAACGTCTCATGATTCTAGCGACTTATTTCCACTCAGTGTGAGACAGAGAGCGAGAGGAAAGTCCTATTCACTGTCTGTCAAAGCCTTCAAACAATTATACAAAATGTATCAAGTAGCCTCTGTGCAGTGCTGATGGTGATCAAATAACTATAACAATAAAAAAATATTTTCAGTGTCCTCCACTCCTGGATCCAGAGCCAAATTCATGCAGCGCAGCCTTGAACCACAGCAGGCTGTCAATCAAGTGCTGAGGCAATGGGATAATCAGCAATGGGATTCATCATAACCTTTACACAGCATTTAAAGACTATTCCGTCACCAGGATTTAAAAGGACATGGAACAGACTGAAGGCCCAGAGACAGGAGTTGTAAAGGCTGAAATTCAGGGAAATATGAGCGAGAATCAAGAAAAAAAGTGTTGCAGGTAAAGTCTGTCTCTTTGTTTCCTCCGCCTTTAAACACATTAGTGTTGTATCTTTGTAAATGAGTCCCGTTAAAGCATTAGAACTTATTTTCAACACCCCCTGTGTGCACTAAGCTGCACTCTTGCCACTGCAAAACTTTTGCACCTGCTCCTCCACTGTGATCAATTTTCATGCAGATTTAACTCCCATACTCATGATAAATCAAACACCAACTGCAAAGCAACTTCATTTGCATTTTCCATGCCTTTCCATGTACAGATTCATTGCGTCACCGGAGCAAAATCTGCGCCGCGCTGAATTAGCTCCTGTGAGAGATGCAAACCTCAGCTGTGCCTGGGTTTGCTCCACTTTTAGCACGTCTTATTTATTTAGTGTGCACGCAAATCTTTGATAAATCTGGCCCTAAGTGTCTTACCCAGGGACACAAAAAGAGTTTGAAATGGTAGAAGTGGGATTTGAACCACCAACCTTCTGGCAAGCGGATCACTTGCTCAGCCTCCTGAACTGCTGCCAGTGAGATCTGGACTTGTTGCTTGTTTTCTCCTTTTTCTTTCGTTGCACCACTTTAGGTCCTGACCACTGCATACGTCAAAATTCTCCAGAAAAAGTTGTAGTCTGTATTGGTGTGCATGGTGGCAGAGTAGTTAGCATTTGATAGTTGGCAGATGGTGCAACTTGCTTTAAAGAAATAAAAATTTGCTTAGTCAAATCTAAATAAAGATAACATAATATATCTTATTCAAACTTACTTAGCAAATATTGGATTATTACTCACCTCTGCTCACAGCCGAGTACAGCCTCCTGACTGTCTGATCTGAAATGGCTGGGTCTGCCCACTCCTGTTCATTCAGATCAGTGGAGAATAAAGCGTACAGGCTGTACTCAAACTAAAGTCCACCCGCTGCTCTGTTGAAACACTGAATGAAATGTTTACGCCAAAATTACTCTTGGGTGAACCATGATCTGAGACTGCTGTCGAGGTGAAGCTCCAGGGATCCTCGGTCACTGCACGACTGTGTCTTAGAAACACAAACATAGAAAGAGCAGCTCTCAGGTGGATTCAGATTAAGAACAGAATGTACAGTTACACCTGAGGTAGGCTGGATACAACAACAACAAAGGTGAATACAAACTGGCATCTTCCCATGTGAGAGATACGTACTGCCTTGTTGCTTTATTTAAGTTCAATTATGGGAAACATTACAAACTATAAAAAATTTATAGGGCCCAGTGAGTGTTTAATGTCATATATTTTGAAAAAATTATGTCTTACCTCTATTGTCACAAATATAAAAGACTTATAAAATATTACTGCAGCTGTAAAATAAGTTTAGGAAAAACAATCTGTTAGAGCAGGGGTGTCAAAGATACGGCCCGCGGGCCTGATCCGGCCCGCCAAAAGATTTAATCCGGCCCGCGGCTCACTTTTAATAAAAATATAAATTTACATTTTTTATTTTTCTTCGCCAACGCGCCGCATCCGCAACGCGCCGCATCCGCAACGCGCCGCATCCGCAACGCGCAGCGCAGCGCTTAGGTTTGCCGCGCCTCCTGCCACCAAAGCGCAGAGCGGGCGCTAACAGGCTTGGCTTTTTTGAACGCAGGTAACAGGCGCCGAGTTGTTTGTGATACCCTCTTCAGAATGGCTATGTCCAAGAAGAGAAAAGTGGACATCGAGTGTCGGACATTTCAAGAAAAGTGGACTGATTCCTATTTATTCACAGAGGTGAACGGCAAACCAGTGTGCTTGGTATGCTTGCAGCAAGTAGCGGTGCTGAAGGAATATAATCTTAAGCGTCACTATGAGACTCGTCATTACGAGAAATTCAACAACTTGAACGGAGAACTGAGAAGACAGAAGATAAATGAATTGCTCCTGGGCCTGAAGAAACAGCAGTCTATTTTCTCACGGAGCCGAGAGGTTAGTGATGCCGCCGTGAAAGCAAGCTACATGATTGCTAGCAAAATAGCCGTATCATCGAAGCCGTACTGTGAGGGCGAGTTTGTTAAAAGTTGCATGCTAAAGGCTGCTGAAATTGTGTGTCCTGAGAAACTACGGACTTTTGCCAACATCAGTCTGTCCAGGAATTGCGTGGCAGAGAGGATTTCAGAAATAGCAACAGATTTGGACAGTCAATTAAGACTCAAAGTGGAGTCGTTTGTGGCATTTTCTGTTGCTATTGATGAGAGCACAGATGTGACAGACGTCAGCCAGCTGGCCATATTCATCCGTGGCATAGATGAGACTTTGACTATTACAGAGGAGTTTTTGGAGTTGGTGCCGATGTTAGATACTACAACAGCTGAGGACATTTTCTGCGCTGTGGTCAGTGCGCTGGATAGAGTCGGTGTGGACTGGTCTCGTGCTGTCAGCCTGGCGACCGATGGCGCGCCCTCAATGCTTGGAAAAAAGTCAGGTGTTGTGACAAAGTTCAGAGAGAAAGTTCAAAGCGCAAATGGAGGAGATGTTTTTTGGACATTTCACTGCATATTACACCAAGAGGCATTGTGCTGCAAGTCTTTAAAAATGGATCACGTTATGGATGTTGTTGTCCGGACTGTTAATTTCATCAGAGCCAGGGGCCTGAATCATCGCCAATTTGACTGCTTCCTCAGTGACAATAACATCACCCACGGACTTCCTTACCACACTGAAGTAAGATGGTTAAGTCGAGGTGCGGTGCTAAAGAGGTTTTTTGAGCTACGTGAAGAAATTGGGCAGTTCATGACGAGAAAAGGGAAACCTGTGATGGAATTACAGTGTGAACAATGGGTACAAGATTTAGCATTTATGGTTGATATTACAGAGCACTTGAATAATCTGAACAAAATTTTGCAAGGGCGCAAAAAAATTGTCACACAGTATTATGATCACATTTGTGCATTCAAAGTGAAGCTCACGCTATGGGAGACGCAACTGTCAAATAGTGACCCTGCTCACTTTCCTTGTCTGAGACATGTGTGTGAAGCAAACCTTACTGCTGACATGAGTCCTTATAAAAACAAGATTGCTGGATTGCTGAGGGAGTTTGAGAGACGATTTCAGGTCTTTGGCAATCTTGAGACAGAACTGGCAGTTTTTCGTAATCCATTCACAGTCAAAGGTTCTGATGTACCCACTGACATGCAGCTTGAAATTATAGATTTGCAGTGTGATTCAACATTGATGGACAAATTTTCTTCTGTGGACTTGAACACATTTTATAAGTGTCTTCTGCCAGGGTACCCTAAATTAACAGCGCTAGCTGCAAAAATGCTGTGCATGTTTGGTACTACCTACCTTTGTGAGCAGGTTTTCTCTGTAATGAACCTTAATAAAACTAAGCTTCGCTCAAAACTAACACACAAGCACTTAAATGAGATACTGAAAGTGGCAGCTACTCAGGACATGGAACCTGATATTGAAGCACTTGTGCAGGCTAAAAGATGCCAAGTTTCTGGAGCAAAATCAAAGCAGGAATAAATACTGCTAAATCCCAGTTGAAAAGTTATGTTCACAATTAATAAACAATGTTAGAAAAACAACTGACTTCTACTGTTAAAATACGTTTCAACTTTTAGTAAGATTTATAGCCCAAGAGTTTGGTTGGGAAGAATATTGTATATTATATTTTTATTTTTTATTATTTATTTATATTTCCACTGTGTATGTTTTTTTATATATGTTTGATTACACATGCAAGGACTTTGACTGTGCTATGTTCATATTTTGAAAAAGAAATCTGCTGCTGCCTGTTCATTATTTTTGTTGTGAGTTTATTCTTTAACTGAGCAGAAAGGAGTTCACGTTCAAAAACTTGGGTAGTTCATAATGTATTTTATTGAATAATAATTATTCAATGGCTTTTTGAATAAAAAAAGACTATATATTGCACTTTTCTCTGCATATTTTTTAACTTCCTGCTATTTTTGCATATTTATGCGGTGCATTTTCTGGTCCGGCCCCCTGGAGTCCAAAAAAAGTCTCATGCGGCCCCCCACCCAAAATAAGTTTGACACCCCTGTGTTAGAGGATTCATTTATTAGTTTCTTTTAAATTGATCAGTTGATCTATTTCTCGTAAACCTCCTGTTATCTTCAGGTCAGTTTGACCCAGTTTTGATCTTTTTACATCCATAAAATAAATTTCTCTAATCTTATCACTATGAAACTTACATGGGTGCTCCGGCACAGAATTCTGCTCTCTTAACATGAATTTTGTATATTTACACTAAACTATGATTATTATATGAAAGAATTGTTTTCCAGGGTTAGAATGACCCAGACATAAAATGGACTATATAATGAGGCAAAATTGCTTTTTTGCAAAAGGATTTTTATTAAAGAAATCATTCAGACTCCCCCACATCCATATGTGCACACCCATTCACACACACATGCTTGCTCACATATATATCCCCATAAACATACACCACACATTCTTTCACACTCAGAGATCAAAGCATTTGATAAGTAAATATGCACACAATAAGCACGTGCACATATATGAGTGTGCACGTGTCTGTTTGCATCTGAATGTGTGCACATGCACACACATGCACAATTTTGCACATGTGCACATCCTTTATACACAGCCTGCATTGCTCAGGAATACTAAAGTTAGATGATTCTCCAAAGTCATACTTTTAAAAAAATGAACTAGAATAATATAAATAAATAAAATAAAAAATAAATGAGGGAAAAATCTTATGATGCCGAGTTCTACTGGTATGTACTGAGACTCTGAAATGCCAATATCACCCCATCAATTCAGATTCAGGTGCACAGATGCGGTCTTTCTTTCTGGTAAAAAGGTACCATAATTTTACATTCACTCCAGGATATAAGGAGTACTACTGTCAAACCAACACAAGAGTTGTCTTTTTATGACACCTATAGGGGGCGCTCTGGTAGTATGGGGTCTGGGTGGCCTGTCCTGTGTTTCACGACCAGACCAGCTGCTTGGTTGACACTGTATTGTGTCGCTTGTTCACTGTGTATGGACGATAAGAAGTACCCAGGTCTAGCTCCTCAGAGACCTGTCTGTAGTCCCACAGTTACACTGACTCCAGATTTCTGATCCTAGGGGTCATGACTGAAGGGAACATAAAGTATCTCAGAAACAAGTTGTTGAGATGAGTTTCCTGTTCAGAGCTCTGGACCTACCTACAGAGACAGACAGAGAGCTCAGAGTAGAGCCCTGCTCCTCTCTGGCCAGAGAAAACAGTGAGGCTCTGTCTGAAAATACAGAACCTTCTGGACCCTCTATGGAGCTGCTCATGTTCCACTGAGAGGAGGTCCTGGGACCAACTCTACTCAGACTCTCAACAGACACTGTCTGTGCCCTGGAAACACTCCAGAACACCAGTGGATAGTCTCTGGAGAGCACCAGAGAAGTCTGGAAAGCTGGAGTAAAGGATGTTTCTGTCCACAGCAGTGAGACTGTGAAGGAACACCCAGTTGGCCAAGAGTAATGCTTTCTTTGAAGAAAGTTTGTAAAAACATTTTTATATTTATGTTATTCCTGTAATAGCTAGTGATGCTACTTTACTATAAACAATTTGATGTAAATTACTTTTTTTTTTTTTACATAAAAATGTATTTGTACAAAAATAAATTGCTACATTACTTCAAAGTCAGTTAGTTTAAACTTTAGACATGAAACTGGATAATATTTAGTTTCAAAGGACATATATAACTTTACATTATTACTTGTCAACTCTAAAATCAACTGTTTTGGCCTGACTGGAGTACAGACCATAATAATGGCTATTCTGGAAAAAAACAGTAAATACTTTTAAAACATTGTTTTTGTTTATGAAAGGTGTTTAACTGTTTCTGATTTTAACTCATCTTATACAAAAAAAAAAGTACAGAATAAATTATATTTTAATGTAAATTTTATGTAAAAAAAGCTATAAAATTATATAACTAAAGCCTGTTGACCTTAAATATAATAAAAAAATACCTAAAATTAATATAAATGTGTTGGAATAACGTTGTCTAAACAGGGTAAACTAACACAATTGCAATTATATGTAATTCATATAAAATCAGTAATAAGCTGATGAAAAATCACCAGGTCATTCTGACCCATGAAGACCATAGGTGTAACTATTTAAAAAAAATACATGGTATAATTTTTTTTCCTATCATACTTAGATAGGTACTAGTACATTTACCTCCACTAATACATACACCTCTGCTCACAAGAGTTGAAGAAGTGCCAAAATTTTTTTTTTTTTTTTTTTATAAATGAGCCCAGTTTGCTAAAAAAAAAATGTATATAGTTGAAAATGTTTAAGTATAATGTTAGACTGAAGCTAAACTGAAATATGAGCACAAAAAATCTGGAAAAACTTATTTTAAACAAAAGGCATACAAACATTGGGTCAAAATGGCCCACGAAGACCAAAGGTGCATTGTCCAAGTGAGGCTAACATGAGGGTTAAAACGTGTATGATATGAAAACTATTTGTGACTGGCTATTCACGGGAATGTCTTTGAAATGTTTGTATTCTCTCTCTCTTTTTTTATGCACCATAAACACAGATTGTACTCTCACTAATGCAGTTACACAACCAGCCTACAGAGGGCAGACGTGATCATGTTTTTGAGTTGAGTTTGTCTTCAGCTCGCTCAATATAGTTCGCTCCATTAAACTTCTTATCCAACACAAACTTGGACTGATTGAAATGCTAATGAGTTACCTTATTATTAATTAAAATCATATACTTTGTAGTAGATAAACTAAATGAACCAGTCCAAAAATGACAATTTTATTAAAATAACAATCCTGTCATTTGAAGTTGAATAATACTCTCTTTTCTACAGCTACCCAAAAGGGAAGAAGCATGCCAACTTGAAAGTTTAGTTTGTGATTTGCATGGTCACAACTTAAAATGGAATATTTTATGCTTTTTTTGGGAATCTTTTTAAATACATTTCAGTAATCTTTAGAACAGCACTGCACATTTTACAACTATTAAAAACATTATGTGGCCAAAAGAAAATGTTTCCATTAAATACTCTACTGGTGCTATACAGACAGGTGAAGAGACCAGCAGAGGGCAGCTCTGTTGTGCCTTTTTGAAGGTTTAAAGGTTTAAAGTTTTTTTTTTTTTTTTTTTTTTTACTGCAAAATGAAGAAAAAAAAGGTCTGTGAGGAATCAGTGTAAACAGAGTGGTGCACAATTTTTTGGAGTTAAATGAATGAGAGCACTATGGTTGTAGAGGGCTTGTTGCTTGATTGGTCACTGGAGCAGGCAGGAGCACAGAGGGGAGCGGGGGTAAGTAGGAATGAGCCGTTTGGAGCTTACAGAAAGGTAGTGCCAGAAAATTACTCAAACATGCATGAATAAAATAAAACAAAACTCTAGGTATGTTTTTGTTAAGGGAACAAAATAATAACATGGTGGAAAGCTAAATACATGCCCTTAGTAGTTGCCAGAAACTTGCTTTTATCGCCGTTCTTCTCATTTGCTTGATTGGTCCCTTTGTAGTTGAGCTTCTCTGTTTTCATTCATACTAAACATTTGTTGTTACGTCAGTTGGTTTTGTAAATCTCTTCCCTGCTCTTGGGAGCCCTCTAGTGGCTGTGGCCTTGAGTGGATCCTTATTTTATGTTTGCATGTCACTGTTGCACAATTGTCTGTTCATTTTGAGCCAAATCATTTTGCCAACCTTCTGGGTCTCCCATATGTGACCACAGCCTTTTATGTAAGTCCCTAAAAAACTGTGTGGCACAAAACAGCTTTGCTTTGGTCTGACTGAGATTAAAACAGAACAAAACAGAAGATTTGAATGATTTGTGGGGTTTACACAAGCATCAACAATCAATCCAAGTGGCATGATGCACAAATTAAATCTTGAATGGGCTACGAGGAAACCGGGTCACAAAAATTCTCTTTGTATTTCTCTTACCTCTGCTTAATATTCTCTGAGCTACTGTACCAATTTAATTATAAGTGTATGTTTGTTGCATAAATCAAAGCCAATAGCTCTAAATATGTAAATTCATTTATTGGATAGAACAGCTCCTTTAGGACGCCCTCTCGGCTCTCATCCCTCTGAACAGCACAATACAGCCACTCTGTTACAAAGTGAAGTGGTCATTGATCTAAACAGTGAATGAGAAAATACAAAGGTAGTGATTTCATTAACATTAACAAACTCAGTATGTGATGTTGGTTAATGACTGCGTAGTCTACAAAAGCAAGCTCTGTTTTAGATCAGTGCTTTAGTCCTAGTTTGGACCTGTTTTAGGATTGGTTTAGACCTTGTTTACTCCAGTTTTAGTCCTGAATTTTTTTGAGAATCACTGTTGTAGTATATTATAATGCAGAACTCTACATCTCTTGGTCCAAAGATTAACGCAAAACATACAGCCTATACTTACCTGTGCACACTGCTATTATGGTAAATGTATAGACGTCAGTGTAAAGACCCAGGTAAAGTAAGGATAAGACTGTTTTTGTCCCATTGCATTTCAAATTTGATTGTCCTCAGAAGTGTAAAGGTGATTTTATAAACTAAAACATTATAATCTAAACTATGTATAATCAGTCTATAATTATATGACTGTAATCATCCTCAATAAACACCATTTACTTTTTTACACTTGTTCACAGCTGCTCACACAGTGAACAAACTGAGCACTACTAGAAGTGAAACACAGTCATGTTTCTTTTTGAACTCACATCATTACATAAAGGTTCGGGACATTTATTGGGTGATACAGTATTTCACTATTTTAAAACTAAAGGATATTATCATCTGCTTTTGTTCATAGACAGCAGTATGTCCCTGCAGGGCTACCATAGCTGTTCACATCTACTTTAAAAAGTAGGAGTGGGAATTACAATCTGTACTTTGGCCACCAGGTGTCACCAACAGAGATCTATAGGCTTTTAATAGTCTGTTTTATCCTAACTGTAATTGTTATACTAATATAAAATATCATCTGTCACCGCTGAGCAGACGTTCACCTTGACAACATTCAGTAGTGTTGTTTGGGTGCGCTCATTATATATTTATTGGTTCCTAATAAACATTAGTGTGCTGTGGAGACGCAGAGATTGAATGTCAAGATCACTGTCGCAGCTCATTGTTCTCTCACTAATGACTCATACTTTATCAGGTGCTGTGTGGTACACTTACAGAGCTGTGTTGTTGGATTTGTATCATTCTCAAGCAAACACAAAAATGTTACCAACAACAGTCTAAAGCAGCGATTTAAACATTTTACACCACCGCAGAAAATAATGGGCTTTCCAATCAAGTACCTTCTTTAACGATGCAAAATGAGCATTACTAAATATAAAAAAAACCTGGGACTAAAAATAGTACTAAACCAAATCTAAGCCAGGACTTAACCAGATCTAAATTAGGAATAAAACTGGACTAAACCAGGTCCAAGCCAAGTCAAATCCATATAACTAAAACCACTAAACCAGGACTAAACCAGGACTAAACTGGAGTAAACCGGGTCTAATTGGGACCAAACCAGGGCTAATCCTATAAAACCAGGACTAAAACTGGAGTAAAGCAGGTCTAAACTAGCATTAAAACTGGGATAAACCAGGTCTAAGCAAGGACAAAACTAATTCTAAACCATGACTACACCAGGTCTAAACAAGGACTAAACCAGGTCTAAACAAGGACTAAACCAGGTCTAAACTAGGACTAAACCAGGTCCAAACTAGGACTAAACCTGGTCTAAACATGAACTAAACCAGGTCCAAACTAGGACTAAACCAGGTCCAAACTAGGACTAAACCAGGTCTAAACAAGGACTGAGAAATGCTATAAATTTAGGCCCAAACCAAAACAGGGCTAAAACTGAAATAAAACTGACCCTGTATTAAAGTAAAGAACATAAACTGCAAAAGACTTCTGAGTACCACCAGAAGAAGCCCACGTACCACAGTTTGAGAACCACTGGTCTAAAGTAGCCACAATATAGCATTCACCAGCTTGATGTGCTTTTAAAACATTGTACAGTACTAGTTATCCTTTATATTATGTCAACTTGATAGAGAAGCTTCTTAATGATATTTTTTGGCTTAATTAGATAATACAGAGGTGAGGTTAAATGATGGTATTGCCCGCATAGGGAAGTTTGTTCTCATCTTTCAGGAGCTGTGGGCGACCACAGTGCAGCTCCTGTGGACCATCTCCAAACCTTGACCCAGGATTCATGTCAGGAGTACCTAGCTGAAGGATTAGCCTCTTGTGCATGTTTTAGGTTGATGAGAGAAAAGCCACCCCGACACAGGGAGAACACACAAACTCCTCACCAGAAAGGCCACACCTAGTACCCGGGCCATTTGAGGGGACAAATGAGTAACTGTACCTTTGAGTGCTTCTTCCACCTCTGGGAGTTGCTGTGTGTTGAAAACATTAGCAACGCCAGCACTTTTTCCCACCTTATCATCAGAACAAATCCCTGCCTGCTGCTGTAGATCCCTCTAAATGAGATTCGCCAAAGGAACAAACTCAACCCACAGTTTAATGCATCTAAATGAGAGGTTGTGAGTGCATTTATGCAGAGTCTGACGCACACGACACGACAGGCCGTGATTAGAGAACGTCCCTGTTGTGGCTTCACTTCACACTGACTCATGTCTCTCTCACTTCTGATGAGTACATGTAATGAATGAAAGGTCTGCAGCAGGACGGAGGGGGTTATTTAACTAAGAGGATGTGTTTGTTGATGCATGAGGACTTTTCATTCACTGGAACATTTTGCACTAATTTAGACAAGGCCAATATTGGACGAAGGGAATGTAATTGTGTGTAACTAACAGTTTAGTCAAACGTTCGCTTACTGTTTTTTGCAGTAAATTAGTATTTTGGTAAAGTGCTAGATACTGTTAGGTCCATAAGTATTTGGACTCTGACACAAGTTTCGTTATTTTATCTGTTAACCAAAACATATTTAAATTACAGTGACATAATTAAAGTTAATGTCCAAATCTTAGGAACAGTTCTTCAATGTGTAGCCACCCTTTTTAAAGAATCTTGATGCTGGATTAAATGTACTGTATATGTACTACTACTACTACTGCTGCAACTACAAGTACTGCTACTACAGGTACTGCTGCTGCTACTGCTGTAGCTATTACTACTGTCACTGTTACTACAAGAAGTACTGCTATTGCTTCTGCTCCTAATATTAGCCTACTGTCAATACAGTGATTAATACTACTAATACTACTGCTGCTGCTGCTATTGCTGGTGCTTCTAATGTTACTGTTATTGCTAATATTACTACAACTACTACCACTACTATTACCACTGCTTCTACTTAATGGATTCACTTTATTGTTTACTACTGCTTTTACTACTTCTTTCAATTGCGTTCTAGGTATTCTAGTAAAAGTATGTTTTATAAAATGTACACATTCTTAAAAACATGTACCTAGTAATGGCTTTAGTATTTTCCATCTCTGACAATACTACTACAATGCACTGCTAGTACCATAAATAAAAAATATAAAACTGCATTTCTAAGATTAGCTGTAGTGCCTCCTGGAAACTCCTGGAAATACACAGCACATTATGAAAGCTGTTTTTCATCGTTGTACCTTTTCTAAAAACTTCTAATCTCTTTGAAAATGTGGAGCTGCCCACGTCCTGAGAAAGGTCACCCGTGTTTTGGAAAATACAAAACACTGAGCTGCTGTTGCGGTGTGAATGCATGCAGGCAGGCTCCGAACTGGCCTCGCTGTGGAAAATACACTGATAAGACCATCTTTGTCCTTTTTCCAGGTAAGTTCAGTATATAGAGGCTCGGGCCGCAGCTACGTGAGGAGGACAGGCTTGGCATGCAACAAAGACACAGATATATGGGGACAATGAGGTTTATTATGGGGAACATAATATGTACTCTTTGGTCCTTTGTTTAAAATCTCACAGTTATTATGATTCATGATTCAGGATGCACACCAGCTATGAATGTAGTATTTCTGAGATGACATGAGTGGAAGTTAAAAAAAGCCTATTCATGCATGTTCCCAGTGAGTGGTACAGTTTATGCCAGGCTGGTATAACTGGTCTTGGGTAATGGGTAACTCCTGAAAAGGTTCATATTTGTGTTATATGTTCTGTTTATCTGGGCTCCCTTGCAGAGTTTGTGAGTCCAAAATGTCTCAAAGCATTAAAAAAATAGTTGTTCAGTGTTTTAAAGAAATAAAGGTTATATAGTAAAATTCAACTGGTCTAAAAAATGACTGAGAGCTTGACCCCCAAACATATCCTTCTACAACAGTTTCTGCTGCCCCGCGTCTTTCACCCCTTGTGGAGAATCTGTCTAAAAATAGCCCAACCCAGCAGATTTTTTTACGGCCGTGTCAATGCTCATATAGGGATCATTATAAAGGTGATGTGGTGCACTGAGGTCAAAGTTCAGGGCGACCTATGGCAGCGTTTAAAGCATCCCGACTGCTGATCCATGTGACCCAAAGAGTATTTCTGAATGCACTTTGTGTCTAAGTTTAGCCTCGGTCTGAATATGGGCATACATCCCGAGAGTCCAAATGAAACCAGGTCCGAGCTGATAACAATGTACAGATAAACCTGGGCCCTGCTGTGCCAGAGTGACACATCCAAGAGTACTCTGTGTGGAGGAAATACTCTACAGGGTCTCAAGTAAAGGAGAGGCAAGTGATGTTTTGAAGAAGACATAAAGGGTAAACATGTGTAGTATGTGCATAGAGATAAATGAGCTGAGTGCTTCATGGGGATGACTGAAAGCGCTGAAATGATCAGAATGAGTCCAGTGATGGTGTGTTGGCTTTAGAAACACGCAGAAGCACTTCCTGGCTTTACGTGTCTATGTAGAGCCATGAGACCCGAACATTTTCAGATCGTCAGAAGAGGACGAGCTCACTAAACAGAATTACTCAAACAAGTGTAAATAAATCAAAATAGTACTCCAGGTATGTTTTTGAGGAGGAAACAACATTATAACATGGTTAAAAGTTGCAAAAAGGTAATTAAGCAGTATAGGGGACCTATACAATGACACAACCAACCAAGAATTAAGAAATTGCAATCTAAATGTGAAATACAAACTTTATAATAATTAAGTGTATATGATAATGTAAAGTTACATTGCATTGTCACTGTAAAACTAAGGCAGAAAAGGTAAACTGAAAAAACGGAAGGTAAACGGAAAACTGTGTTCCCCTCTGTGGCAACATTTATCAGCAGTTGATATGATAACAAAGCAACATTTAAAGGCCAACAGCAAAAACGGACAGAAAGTTACCACACATTTCATAACACAGAGGTAAAATTTAGTTGATGCAAAGCGACTTGGAAGAACTTCTGTTGCCATGGAAACATTATGTTAAACATCCAACCACACTCAGAGAAAAGTCGATATTGCACCGCCGCATCTTCACTGTTCCTAATTCGATTTCTGGCATACATCTAATAATCCCACAGAGCTCTAAAAAGTGTTAATTATTATTGATTCATTAGGATTGTCATTGAATGTTAGAAAAAAAATGTCTGTGAACTCTTGAGACAAAGCAGTAACACATGAGAGCAGAAAATGAATGAGGATATTTCAGTTTCAGGTTACTTGATTTAGCATGATTTAGAGACCATCATACAACAAACAGAATCAGGCATAACATTATGACCACCTGCCTATTTCTCATGTGTTATGACCATCTGCCTAATATGCAGCCTCATACGCAACAAATTGTGATGAACTGTGTATGTAAAATAAAAGCAAGCCTTATTGAGCAGGTTATAGACTTTGTAGGAGACACTGACTTTCATTTGTCTCGTAGGAAGGACAGTCCATCCTTGAAGGGCCTTGAATGTGAAGAAGTGCTAAGCTACAGTCATGTGCCGAGAGCTGCTGCAGGAGCTGCTTATCCCTCTGTGTGTGTGGAGGAGTTTTATTTTTAACCTGGCGACACCTGACGGGACCAAGAAGATCTGCAAGCGAAGAGAGAGGTGGGATGAGGGGAAGGTGAACAGGTTCATAACATGAGGGAAGGACTGGGCTGATCAGGTTACAGCAAAAAATACACTATACTTCCAAAAGAATTCACTCACTCACCAAATACCTGAATTGTGGGGTTGTTTTTCAGGAGCTGGGTTTGGCTCCTTAGTTCCAGTAACATCAGCGTCGGACGTTGGACAAGACACGTAGATGTCTGACATAGATAGATGCAAAGGGTGGGGCCATGTCATATTAAACCCTATGGATTAAAAATGGGATGTTCTTTAAGTTCAAGTGTGTGTAAAGGCTGATAAGCTAATACTTTTGGAAATATAGTGTATGTTTTATGGTAACAATCTTCTTTCCTCGCAGTTTTTTTCCCTTCTGGGGTGTGCCACAGTGAACCATCTGCCTCCGCGTCTTCAGAAATGTGTGTTTCATTGGCACAGGCTTTTTTGCCAGATACCCTCTCAATTTATCTGGGCTTGGGACGGGCACACAGTGCATACAGGCTTGTGTCTCTCTTTGGCTGGCTTATGGATTAAGAATGGCAATGTTATATAAATGCACAGAAATGGAGTTAAGAAAACATGAAATCTGTGGAATCTGAGACTAAACATTTTCCTCTCACTTGTTCAACTCAACACACAGCACTTGTCTTGAAACCCTGTTGCAGTACCCCCAGATGCAGTAAAGGAGTACTCCTTTAGAAACATCAGAAAAATAAAGACAGAAGACCTCAGCGACAGATTCAGTCTCTTCTACTGCACCAGTTTGTTTATCTGTAATCAGCACAATTTTTCAGGAAAATCCCTCACAATTAACACTTACTTTTACTTTTATTTGAGTAAATTTTTGGTGCTCTATCTGTACTTTTACTTAAGTAAAGAAATAGAGTACTTCTTCCAACCACTAATTTTGTTCAGTTATGGTCTGTAAATTCCTTATTTCGCACAAATTTGCTTTTAAACCATCTTTGCGTTAGATGTTTTTGGAGATAAAATCAGAGAGGCCAGACTGAAATAGTTTAAACAGGTACAGAGAAGGGATAGTGAATATATGGATAAAAGGATGCTTAGGTCAGAGCTGCCAGGAAATAGGAGACTAAAGAGGAGATTTATGGATGTAGTGAAAGAACATGAAGTGGTGAGAAGAGGACACAGAGTGTAGGGTAAGATGGGGCAGATGATTAGCTGTGGTGGCCCCCAAAAGGAAAAAAAAAAACAGAATCACTTTTAAACAAAATGAAAAAGGACAGTCTTTTGGAAATTAATAGGTTGCACTTCTTCTTTTACTCAAAAATAGGTTACATCTGGACTGGTCGTGGCTTTCAGACGTTTAAACGATCCTAGCAGACGTCGTTGGGTCTGAGCGGAGACTGAGGAGGGGAAGTGAGTTCACAGCGCAGCCACAGAGCAGGACACACGTGCTCAGGCTCATATACAATATACAGGCACCAGCGTATGTAAAGAAAAACATATGACATCAAATACGCAACATTTGGCCCTGATTCAGCACTGGCTTGGGGAAAACCTGGTCTCTCTCTCTCTCTCTGTGGAGTATAAACTACTCCAGCCGGGTTTAATCAGGGCGGATCAAACTGTGCCGTTACCAAGAGAGCAGTACCACAACAACACACACTGGCCCCAATTCACTCAGCAGGAAGTGCCGAGAGAAACCAGCGGCTGAAGCTAATTATTTTTATGAGATGAAAAACAGCTGATGTACTGTAACTGTAGCAGCTCTTATCTGGAGATAGACTGGAAATAAGAGTAGCTGAGGTTTGTTTTTGAAAAGATAAATGGACAATTACAGTGAGGTGAGTCTTGTGTTTGTAGATGGAGAAGGACTATTTTAGCTTCAGGTTAACTTTACCTTTGTCACTTTAAAAGAGAAAATCCTGCACTGTACATCAAGGTTACTCTAACATTATAAATTTGGCAGTTTTTTTTTTTTTTCATTTTCTGCTATTTCACTGGACATTTTATCATATTTTTATTCTTGCTAATGAATCCAACCTCAAGGAGTCAAAAGTTATAGTGTACTCTTTGTGCCAATCCCAAACATTGATAAATGGAGAGCAGAATGAGAAATTCTTAGTATACTGTATATATATATATATATATATATATATATATATATATATATATATATATATATATATATATATATATATATATATATGTGTGTATTTTTTTACTGTTTAATGATGTTGACCCACTGAGAGGTCAGGGAAGACCTCGTACACACTGGAGGGACTACACATTGTCTTTCCTCTTGGAATTCTCCAGAAGAGCTGGAAGAAGTGTCCAGGGAGAAGGAAGTCTAGGAATATCTGCTTAGACTGACGGTTAGATGACGAGAAAGGGTAAAAAGATGGATGGATGCTGTTGATGCACCAATTTCCAAAAGCACATTATATTATTATTTTTTGCATTAAATGACCACTAACAATAGTTTTCAGGTTTTTTTTTTTTAGTTGACCCCCAAAATTGTCTCACTGTTAAGTCCTTATCCGGTGTTTGGAAACCACACCTTTACACAGACCAAAATTAGACTACTACCTTGCCTTGAATCATGCCATTTATTTGCAAACTAATGCTATTGTGATTTTTACATATAGACTGAGGGCAGCAGACACTAATCCTGCAACATTTAACTGAAATATTTTGCAGGCCATGTTCTCATATTTGTGAAAGGCAAGATTAAGCGTCATGGACAATGTTTTTTGTGGTTCAGACGCCTCATACTTCCCGCAGCTACATAGACATAAACTAATGCAAATGAATGTTATATAATTCAAAACTTTAAAGGCAAGTGTCCTTGTTTTTATCATGTCTTTATACCTGCAGCTGTGTTGTGCTATATGCCTAAGACAGATTTCCCTTTGATGGGACAATTAAGTTTATCTTGAAGTTTGAAAATGTGTTAATTTTTCAGTGTCATAGTGCACTACTGACATAAAAACTAATTGGAAAAAGCAGTCTGACAAACTAACAAGATTTGATTGATGTGTTAACGTCTTAGGAGGTGAATAATGACAGCTCTAACTTATTGCAGTGGCAGCTACATTTAGCCAGTGATTTAAGGGTCTAATGCAAGGAGTGCCAAGTGTAATCTGAACTACTCGGTGGTCTTTAGCAGATCCTATAATGTTACAGACACCCACAACTTAGACAAAAAGACAGAGGCCAAACTCTTTGCCAGTAATTTTATTTTGATATTTTGTAGAACAGGGTAACCAATGATTACAAAAAAAAGTCTGCAAGTGTTCTACATGCTACACCTTAAACCTAATTCATCATGCTTCGCTTTTGAAAAGTACATAAAAAACAAAAACATACAATTAAAACCAACGCACGTTATACTCACCACTGACTTTACTTTGAATGTACCTTTCTGTTGCCTCCATGCACATGTTTGTACAGAACATTTAGGTAAAAAATTAAGACTTCAGGCGCTTTCTTTTTATACGATAAAGCAGTTTTTCACTAAAGACAGAATGCACCTTAAAAATAAAAAAAACAACAAAAAGAATGATATCCTTTTGGACAATATTGATGGAAAATGAAAAAAGCCTTTTCAACTTTTTTTCGAACATAGATCAAGTTGTATCCTACCATAAAAACAAAACACTTACACGCCCATATAGTGCTGAAATGAACATGGAAGTCTGTCCTCTTCAATCTTCAATAACCACATTGAAATAACACATTTCGATGAAATAAATATCGCAAATTTGCTAGAAATAAATAATGATTATTGAAATACCTCACTATGTTAAATGCTGAGACAGATTTCATCTATGAGACCACTTCATTTCATGGTATGACGATGGTCGTGTGTGTAAAGCACTAGTTTGGCTTCAGAGTGTCTCTCGCGGCTGTTACCTTGAGGTAGATAACACATTTTTACATTAACGCCTACGATATAATGGTTTTGCTGCTGGCATCATGTGAAAGATTTACAGTATGAAAGGGTATTAAGGAAGCCTTCTTTGGGGAAAATGTAAAATCAGAATAAAAATAATAAAAAAAGACCCCATTTACCCCGTTTACAGGACGTTCGAAAGTCGTTAAAAGCCTAAAGCAACGTTGGCATTCACCATCCTTCTTTATGTCACACCCAAACAGCAAAACGACATCTCAGTAAGAGTCCTCCATTGTCCATCTTTCACCTTTCCTGCTCTCTCCCTCCTACAGAATACAGTACTTGAATGTGCAAGCGACATGCCGCTTTAGCAATGAGGGTGTGGACATAAAGCATGAAGGCCTGGTGATCAAGGCTCAGAGTGATCTTAAATAACGTGCCCCTCTTACAAAGGCTAAATAAACGTAAAATAACCATAATAAAAAAGGTATGAAATGATTCAAGTACAATTATATACTATATTATTCATAAAAATTGCCTAGACGTTGCACTGTGAGGAGGACAGATGCTTAGTTAAGATGTTTGAAGATGCTGCTGTAGGTTTTATGGGCAATTTGGGGCGAGCACTTGACGGTGCAGGGCGACAGCGTGGCCTGGATGGATTTGAGAGGCAGGTCTTCAGTGAGAGAGTCCAGCTGCATGTTCAGGACTATCTCTGTCCCAGGAAGGCCCAGGAAGCCTTCCTCCTGGAGCTCCGCATCAGGACAGGCCAGAGTCTCTGCCGGACACTCCTCCTTGCGGCCGAACAGCTGGTCCAGGTAGCTGGTGTAACCACCCTCCTTCTGGAAGGGCTCCTGTTTGTGGTCCACCTGCTCCCCGGAGCCAAAGCTGTCCCAGGAGCTGGCGGGCCACACCCCGTCCCCCAGCTGGGCCAGGTTGACCAGGCACTTCTCCTCCTTCTCCTGACTGATGGACTTGGACATGGAGCAGGAGCGGGGGGCGTCCAGCTGGGAGACGGAGGTGTTGAGCTCATTGAGGAGGCCCACCTGGCTCAGCAGCGCCACCTCTGGACAGGGCTCGGGCTGCAGGCTCAGTTTGATGGTGCTGGCAATGAACGAGTCGAAGTCAAAGCCCTGGTTTTGTTGGGACTGGTGCTTCTCCTGTTCCCGGTCCTTTTCGGCGGGACTCTGGGTCCTCTCAGCCTGCTGCAGGGCGATCTGGGCCTTCACCAACCCGTTCTTCTCACACTTGGTCTTGGACTTTCTGTCCTGCTTCTCTTTGCTCTGCTCCTTCCAGTTGGACAGGTCCATGATGAGTTTGGGCTCGTAGTAGTGGTTGACCTCACTGTCCCGCCACACCAGGTTGTCCAGGTAGGACGGGGACACGACCTTGTAATTACAGGTGTGACTGCACTGCAAGTCACAGTACTTGTTCTCGTGGTGCTCGTCAGGCCAAGAGCGCTCAGCCGGGAACAGAGAGGAGTAATCGAAGGATGGCTCATCCAGGAACTTCTCTCGCTCTACATCTGTGTATTTACGAGGGTCCACCTAGGAAAGGGACAGGTAAAATGAGTTCAAATATAACCAAGAAATAAAGATTTGCATTTGTCATGTACAGTACTATTAGAGAGGACAAACAATTACAGATATTATGAGGTTAAGGACTGAATCAAAATGCACAGTGGATTTGAATTGAGATAGATCTTTGTATTGAAAAGGTCTTGAGTTTTTTTTCTTGAGTGGTTAAATTAATGCACTCATGGGCCAAATAAATTGCACCACTCAATTAGTTCTTTAGGTCAATCAGTTTAGGTCAGATTTTGACTACTGAATTATTTTAATATTTGTGCGACAGACATTTTATTTTGCGATTTCAAAAATGTGGACATGTTAAGCTGCCATTGAATAGTATGGAAATGTGGGTCACTTCCTTCCATTGCCCCAAGACAAAAGGCAGGTTCTATACTTTGTTGTTTGTTTAAATCATACCTGTACTTCCTCCTCATCTGTCACATCGGACAGGGCTCTGGGGTCAACCTGGACTTCCTCTGGGTCGTGGGTACTGCGCAGGTTCCAGTCAGCTTCAGATAACTCGCTATCATGATACCTGCCACAACATCAGAGGTATTTTAACTCACAGTTGTCCTGTCCTGCTTAGCTTTTTATACACCCTGAGCAGCAGGGGCTTGTGGGTAATCAGTGAAGGTTTGTACCTGTCCCATGTGTGGCTGTGGCTCTGGTCCATGAGCAGGATATCATCTACTTCATCCTCTATGTGGAAGGGGTGCAGCGAAATGGGCTCGTCCAAGGGGAAGGAGTAGTCAGCCATGTAGGGGTGGGCCAGTGCCTCCTCGGCGGTCAGACGATCCATGGGGTTAAAGGTCAGGATCTTCTCCAGGAAATCCAGGGCTGTGGACAAAGACAAGACTGGATAAGTTGGAAGTGCAACATGGGATCTGTAAACAGGAGGTTCCAACCCTGACACATATTTTGACCTGTGAGGTGGGTGGACACATTAACAGCTGATTTTGAGGAACGCTGCTGAGATTCCTGTGGGATGGGGTCGGTTGCAGTCGTCATCATGTGACCGAGATGAGAAAAGGAAAAGGGCTTGAGGAATGTGGAGCTGAGAGATTTTGTTTAAAGCCCTCTTGTGACCATCTCGAGTGAATAGTCAGATGTTCTCTGTACTATTTTAGTCCCTGAGGGGAAGCTGCAATACATTTCTCATAATTATTATCTGCCAGAGGCTTTGAGACTGGTTTAATTCAAATTACATTCATCCAACTACTTTCTGCTCATATTTTAGCCATCGGTCTATAACAGAATTAGTCCTGTGCAGGCAAAGAAACCCAAGTCTAGTAGAGTTTTTCTGTATAAAACTTATTGTCCAATCACTTGAATGTGTGTTGCTTATAGGTAAATACAGTGGCACTAGTGATTGCCTAATTCAGAAGTCAGCTGTGAGTTGGAATAGCAGACTCTGGAGTGGTTATCACTGTGTAAACTGACCCTGAGGGCTGACTTCCGGCAGCAGTGTGGACAGAGGCGTGTGAGGCTTGGACATGTCGTTTCGGATAAAGACCGGGATGACACTATGCAGCTCCTGACGGTCCTCTTCTCGGAGAACCGGGATGGACTCCAGGATCAGTTGCATTTGCTCCAGTTCATGAGCCCCTGGAAAAGAGAAGAGAAAAAAAGCCAAGATCATGTCAGGCGCCTTTCAGGAGCAGTTATGCAACTCAAAAATTGAGTTTTACTGTGAACCAATGCGTCACGAGGACTGCAACGTTTTGGATTATGTTCAGCTGAGGACATTTGTGATAAAAGGTGTGCAAAGGGGGAAGAAATGTGGCCGGGGAGTCAGCTGTAGTAATAAAAAAACATACGCACAAGTAAAGGCTAGCCCACTGGCTCCTTTGTAAAGCGACACTGTGCAACTTTTTAAAGTTTTCAAGTTGCCTTGAAGAAATCTATATGAAAGCTTCAAACTCATTTTGATAGTTATGCAAAACTAAACCCTCCTGAAATAACAAGGGATCGTCTAGTTTAGATGTAAATAATCCTGTGAGCTACAAAACCATTTACCCACAATGTTAACAACACTACTAAAACTAATTATTTGTCTCTTTATTGACCTCTTGTGGCTGGAGTTAGTATCTCTAGCACTTGCTTGTCCTGGATCCAAAACAAACCAACAAACTGACACGGAAAAAAAAAGACACGGATGTTGTTGTGTGTGGTGTTGTGTGAGAGGTAATAGTGCCAACTTTGCAGCATCATTTATGTCCTACTGTTATTAGCACATATACTTCCTGAAAAGTGCTGCCCTAAAAAGCACCAGGAAGTATTTTTATCTGATCAGTATTATCAACATGAATGAACTTATGAATCATGTCTGCCAACTTTCCCAATTAATTGTTTATCTAACTGACGTGACTGCCAATATATTTTTCTATTTTTGGAGCAAAAGTAAAACCAGTCCTCCAGACATGCCAATTACTTTCTCAGTACAGTCAGTGCCTCTGTTGCAGGCGACACCAAAAAGACTTTCAACCTCTGATGAAAGCTTGTCACACACCTTTGCCTAATTACTGTTGACGGGCTTCAATTTCCCATAAAGGAAGCCACAGTTACCTGCGAATAGGGTTTTCCCGGTGAGCATCTCAGCGAAGATGCAGCCAGCCGCCCACATGTCGATGGCTTTGGTGTAGTTGTTAGGAGACAGCAGCAGGCGGGGAGATCGGTACCACTTCGTGACCAGACCTTCAGAGAGATGGCCCTGTACAAAAACAAGAATAGCCATAGTCAGAAAAAATGATCTAATTAACACCTTCAATAACAGTGGATTCTAGTGTTAAAATCTTCCTCCTCAGAAGTGTTAAAGGACAAGACAAACAATAATAGGGCTGGGTACTGTTCAGATTTTTTCGATACTGGTACCTGAGCGATACTTTTTCTGATACCTATGTTGTGCTAATTCATCTACAATCATAAAACACAATAATATTGAAATAAAAGTTCAATATTAATAATAATAATATTAATCAATATTGCTCCAGGTTTTGGAGCAAACGTCTTAGCTGCGAGTTAAAACCAGTAGTTTGTGCGATTTATCCAGTCTTTCATTTGATCCATACATGCAAAGAAACATTAAAAGGTCCCACTAGGTATTGAAAACTTGGTATTAAATAAAAATGTTTTTCTCATTCAATACCACAAAGGTATCATTTAACGGTACCCAGCCCTGCACAATAAGCATCTAAACCAGGACACAAAGCAATATCCTTTATATCCAAGCAATAACATCACAAAAGGCATTGGCTGTATCTCGCAATGACAGCTATAATGCCCAGTCCTGACTCCTCAAACCAGGGATCTTCCTATTTCAGGAGTACAAGCTCTACCTGTTCATTGAGCCTCGAAGCATTTTTTCTTATGACTAGAGTTAGTACCTTTGGCCCTGTTTTGCAATGGTTCATCCAGATGTGTTCCCAGCTCAGACAAACCAAAGGATTTCTTCCTCATATCACACGCCACACTTTTTCTATGAAAATTATTATGAGCACTATTATTATACAAGTTATTGGCCTGCTTGTCCTGTAGCTACACTTGTGTTGTGTGAAGAAATTGTGTCTTTTCCCAATGGTACTTCCAGGAAAGTGGCCACCAAAAAACAAGGTGACAAACTAGACTAACCAGAGTCTGGCTTTTTATTCTGATGGAAAGGGAAAGTAGCCAATGCCCGAACATGAAAGAGTTGGATCAGCTTATTTTGGCTTCATCTCTTTGCATCGCTTGTATTATAGGGTCCCAACTGGATTATATTCCAGATTCACAGCCCTGTTCCTTTCATCACATTAAATGCCCTAGAAACCTGTTGCCTCCTGTGAACAGTTTGTGAGACTTTCTGAAGCCCCCAAAGTGGTCTCCTCCACTGGTCACGTACGCATCGGGGCAGAGACAAAGCGCAAAGAGCAAGCGGCAGATGAAAAACGAGAGAGAGAGAAAAAAAGGTGGTTTAGACACGTGCGGGCCATGTCAGCAGTCTGAGCAATAATCCCTCTGCTGCCATAGACATCAATGACCCACCTATGTAAGTTCACTGTCCCGGGCCTGGTCTGCTCCACTGCTCCACCACTGACCACAAAGGAACCTGTGAATATGACTGGTCCGGGATGCTTTGGGAGAGGGAGGGGGGTGTAAATTACACCGTCACTGCCCTATCACCCCATTCACCGGTCATTTGTGTTGGGACCAAAATGGCCTGCCAACTTCTAAGTTGGGCTCTGATTCCTGTCCTAATTTGGCTACACAACCCCTTTGCTTTGCGCCATCCCATAAGTAAATCGAACTATACACACACCCCCATGTTTTGATGTTGTTTCAGCATAACCGCTGTCCACGTCTAACCAAATTATCAGTTTGTTCAGCATGAAGTCCAACAACGGGGATCGTGTACAGGGCAAGGAAAATTACAAAGTACACGAACGAGGATTCATGCAAAACCGGGTACATGTGGCGAGACAAATTGTGGTTTTTGATACATTTGATTAAATTGGCATCACCTCAAGATAAACATGCCTGAACTTTCACTATTTTCTAAGTAGTCCATTATGCCACCAAAAGCTACTCTCTCATATAAAAAGTCACTTATTTATACACGTCCTAAAAACTGCTTGTGGGTTTTGTGAGCAGTAGAGCATGATCACTAAGACCTTTGAGCTTTCAGAGTTGAGTATCTAATCCTCAGTGACTCAGCAATAACCAATAGGCCTTAAAGACTTTGGACGGGGTCAATGCACAATGCCAAAATCTTGTAGGCTACTCTTCTCTGGCAACATTTGATACATACAAGGCACTTTCTATCCATTTTGAAAGGTGCATTTTATGACTTAATATACTGTGGCTTCATAAAGTTGCTGTAGCCTGTAGGAGAGGTATAGGAAGTCTATTGCAGAAGTTAAAAAGAAAGCGATAGATTTGCACTTTAAGGAACGATTTTATGCAATGTAGGCGTCTATTCGGGTGTACTGTGCTTTTGCTACATTTAGTTGTGGCTATGAATTATACTCTTCAACATTGGAGTGGAGAATTTGACACGCCAACCAACCAAACATTTACTTTTGCAACATAAAACATCAATATATTTTGAGTTATGAGCTATTTCTTCACCTTTGCTGAGTATTTAGAGAGAAAATAAAGGCGGGGGTAGACCTAAACCAGCAGCTAAGCCCTACATGCTTCTTGGTGATGATCTTAAAGGGCTATATTATACTTTTATTCATATTTTTTAAACCATTCTTGGGCACCTCTATAACAGCATTGCATGTTTTACAGCCTTTAAAAACATTATCTGGATAAAAGAAAACGTTTCTAATAAGTACTCCACTGGTGCCATAAAGAAACAGGTGAAGAGACCAGCAGAGGGCAGCAAAGAGCAGAGTGTCTTTTGAAGATAATTTAAAAAACAAAAGGAATGTAGGATGTAGAGGGCTTGTTGATTTGTCAGCGCTTCCTCGAGTGAGTGGGGTTTCATGTATGAGGCGGAGGTTCTTGCAATTGAGCATTTTCAGGCCTCAGAACGGCTGTGTTAGAGACAACAGGATTACTAAAAGTTGCGTAAATGAAGCAATACCAACTCCAGGTATGTTTTTGATGAGGGGGAAGTTACAACATGGTAGAAAAGTCAATTTTGCATGATATAACCCCTTTAACTGTCTGCAAGTTGTCACAAAAACACGCAATGTCTTTGAAGCATCAGCATTGTCCACACCTGTGGCAACAGCTGGTAAATAACAAGTTCACTCACACTTAATGAATCATAACCAGCTTGTGGTGAGTTAATCCTCTTTTTTTTCTAGTCACACAACCTTGGGCAGGTCGGACCAGATGTCACTCAAGTGCTCTTTGACGTAGGCATCGTCTCCATTTCCAAGATAAAGCCGGGGCTAATTTGCATAAGCCAGGCTTGAAACGCAGTCATTGTTCATATTTCTCCTGGCACTTGTATGCTCTTCACCCAGTCTCCCACCCACACACATGAATAACAGGGCTATAAACAGAACTCCACAGCAGCTTCACACATCAGACACACAAGATGGCATTAATAGAGCTTTTATTAATAGATTTTATTTCAGTGCGAGCTTCATGTGTCAAGTATGCTACAGGCTGAATCAAATGAGGCTAAGTGTGGCTGTCTTTTTGGCTTGAAAACTAGTGTAAAACCTAATTTCTGATTTTCAGTAGTCTTTCAACATGCTCCTTGTTGATCTAAAGTGAAGTGGAGCCAGAGCGTGTGGCTGCTGGCTCAGAAATTGGGTCAAATGTTTGTGTGTGTCTTTGTGATGCTGGTTTTGAAAAGAGAAGGAAAAAAAAAAAAAAAAAAAAAAAACATCTGTGAACCCGCCTTGCCCCTTGCTTTATAACATTCCTCAAAGTTTCCTGATTGTTGTCCAACATATCAGTTATCAAGGCCTTGTTTTGGGCCTAAAAATCTAGACTTTCCCTTTTCATCTCTCCACTGAAAGAGGTTCCAGGCATTTCTATACTATTACATATAAAAGCTAAGTAAGAGCTAAGATGCAAGTTGTCTAGATGTGTACCCAATAATTAAACACTAAAGGCAACAACCACTATTACTACTACTAAAGACTCACAAGGCAGTATGCTCCTTGCGCCAGTTCTATGCCCAGATAAATGAAGAGGGTTGCATCAAGAAAAAAAACTATTCTAAACCAATAAGCAAATCAAAAGTTAAAAGCTGAAAAAAGAGAAGACTATATGGTGAACTGACTGATTAATGGGTTAGTTTGACCTGTTCCTGATTATTGTGAGTTTATGTATTTGATCATAAATGTTACATAGTGTGACCTTAAAAAACTTCCTCAAACTTAATTTAAGGTTTCCCGCACCTTGTATGAGCTTATTTTCATGAGTCATTTATCACAAAAAGATCCAGGAAAAGGATGTCAGACTTGGCACCATTTTTTTTTCCCCGTTTGGTTACACCACAAAGTAAGGCTAATGTACCCATTTTACTGAGATGAAAATTGTGAAATTGTATAATTGTATAATGTTACTGCAGTTGAAGCTGCAATTCAAATACAGTATATAGCTCTATAACTTTTTACTTTCCCTAAGTGGCTGGTGTCTCCCATGTTTGTAACTGTATCTGTACAAAGCTGGGTAGATTTGTTGAGATGGTAGTGTGCCCCATTCGAGTTGGATTAGGAAAGCACTTTTTATTTGTTTAGGTCACAGTGCCAATAAAATAACTTTGAGGATACATATTGTAATTATTTTTGATGCAATGTATTTATAGGCAAACGGATAGTGTTACTTTAGATGGAAATGCTCAACTTTATGGCTTTCTACTTATCTATTAATTTACTTGTCATCTATAAATGACTAGGTCTGAATGTCCCTCCAAATGTGCCACAAGTCTCAAACGTGTTGCCCCCCCCCCCCCCCCAAGAGCACACCAGCACTTAACTGGGACGCACATAAAACACTATCCCGCCCTTATACCCATTAAACCCAAGCATGCCTTACTCAGGCAAGACCAAAGCTAAGTCTAAACAGATGAGTTCTTCCGCCCAAAAGGTTTTTTGATTTTTCCCTGAAACAAAGGGTGGACAGGTCTGGGAAATAAAACGGGCTTCAGATAAGCTTTAAATACTGTAAATCTGAGAGCAAGCAACACAAAGGTCTGATGGAGTAGAAAGGCTGATCAGGTTTGCACAGTAAATTCTTGTCATTCTTGATACTGAGCCACAGTCAGCGCCGGTTTCTCACAGGCAGGAGGAGCTTAGATCCCTACCACAAAGGGACAAAAACTGTAGAAGTATACTGGATGAAGGGATCAGTTTTTGATATAAAAATTTAGGCAAAAGTGAGGCCTGGCTCCACTAAATATCCCAATAATATCGTAGTTATGACCAAGTCTGCAATTGATATGCTTAAAGAGATTTTGTTGGGAGTATACCGCATGTTGTTTCAAGGGCTTCTCAATTGATTGCAAATTGTATTTCTAGCAATATCTAACTCTAATAAGTTTTTTACCAGATGCACTTCTTGACAGATACCTCTCCATTTACCTAGGCTTGGGACTGACAAAAAGAATACTGGCTTGTGAACTTCTGTGGCTGAATATTTGTTTCAGCAAAAGCATTCATCACAAAAAACTGCTTGCCATAAAAAAAAAGATGCAAAGGAAAGCCAGATGAATTCTGTCATATTGGTATTAAAATATTCCACATTTTATTACTGCACATGTTCCTAATATCACTATGAAGTAAAGTCTATTTATTGGTCCAATATTCTTTTTAATATCTAGAGAAAATAGATTGGACACCAGTTGTTCAGTAGGTAAAGCCATTTGCCAACTAACCGGTTGGCGGTTTGATACCTACAGTGAGCATTGCATACGGCCATTGTGTCCTTGGGGAAGACTCTTCACCCACCTTGCCTCCAGTGTCTGTGGCACTGATGTATACCTTTGTTAGTGTGATTGTGTGTTTGATGGTGGTTGGAGAGATGCTAAGGAGCAAAATGGCTGACACGTCTCCAACAGTCTGCCCCAGGGCAGCTGTTGCTCCAGAAGTAGGTTACCACCACCAATTGTGACTGAGGAGTGAATGTAAAGGGTTTTTGAGAGAAAGTGCAATATAAACCAAATCTATTAATATTAAATCGTATAAGATGCTTTCTTCATAAAGAACCTAATAATGTGCATCTTAAAAAAGCATATTTAGAAAGTAGAAGTCATTATGGTGAGAGAAAGTGTAAAACAATGTGTTGCAAAGAAAAATAATTGTGTTCTATAATGCCAATGAATCTGGATTGCATTTTACAGAATTATCATTGCTATAAGAGAAGCTGAGAATCACTGGCAAAAAGCACTTCTTTATTTAGAAACTACACTGTTCAAATAGCTCGCCTGCAGACAGGCAGCTGTTTTAGCATGCCCAGCCCGACTACAAGGAGACCCTAGTAGTACGAGCTCAGTCTATCCACACATCGAAAAACCAAAAAAACTCCAGCCATCACAGAGACACTTCTGTTTTTATAACGCCTCTGCATTCCTCTGGTCGTCTTGGGACTGCAAGGGCGACGGGTTCATTTATTACACCAGTTTAATGTGTGCTCAGACACTTGCATGGATAAATGAGCAGGCTGCCAAAGTAGTGGGACCAACAGAAACAGAGTTTAGAGATATGCATTAGTTCACAGTCTGTTAGCAACTTATGGCTCGTGAAAACCAAAATAGAGGCGATAAATGATGATGAATGATGCACTTACTGTCGTCTAATAAAGGCAATGGGGGCTGTATTTTTAAGTGCCCTATATAAAAGCATTTGATAGATTTTTTGACAGCCAAGTGGATGCTAAATGGGAAGAAGCCTGCCACTGTACACTAGTAACTAAACATTTAATTTAACTCTTTTTACATAGTCTTCGGCCTACTTTTTTTTTTTTATTAGGACAGTATACAAATTACATTATGCACAGGGCAAATATGCTTGTATCAGATTATAGCTTTCAAGCTAATTTCCATCTGTAGTCCTTGGTTGAAGACTTCAGTTTGTATTGACATTTTTATAGCTTCTAGCAGCTTTTATGGATGTAGAGAAAAAGCATGGATTGGATTGGTGTGAAGGAAGAAGATGCAGAAGACAGGATAACATGAAGGGAAAGGGTTTGCTGTGATGATCCCTTGCTTTGAATAGTAAAATTGTAAACGTCTGAACTATGGAGTACCCAAACATTGCTGTAGTAGTTTTGTGATTGAGATACTGTGATGAAAAATGCAAAATATGGTCTGCCTATAGAGTGAACCCTGTCCTAAATCCAAAAAGTTTCATTCATGTAACCAGCTATCTATTAGTCCCAGACAGAATTAAGAGGTTTCGCCCCAGTTGGTTTTCTGGTCCCATATTTGTCATTTTGTTTAAGTCTCGCACGGTAAAGCCTTTTCTTTTTGGGGGTCAGTAGTTTTGTATCTTGATTTCTCATGTATTTTTTCTGACCATTTATTCAGGCTCGGCACAAAGAGCACACTGACTGGATTGTGACCCTTTGTGGTTGGATACTTGCTCTTCCTGCCCGAGTTTCATATTTGCTATTACATTTAAAAAGTGAAACAGTCAGGTTCGAGAGGTTTGTTTCCACTGAGTCTTCTTTTTTTCTCCTCAGACGCAGACAGCCTCATTGTCTGCTCTCAGGATGACTCACAGAGCTGTCAGTTCATGTGACTAAACCACTTCATTACACATTTCTGGTAAACATGTGTGATCGCCTGCGAGATACATGTATTCTTCTATATGTGTCGAGGCAGGTCCCGGTTTATCAGATATGAATGGGACTGAGCCAGCTTTAGGGATGGGTGTGCGGAGGGTGGTCACGTGAGCCCGGACTAATCTGAGACACGTGTGAGCATCTGACTGCCGGAGCTAAGGAGATCCAGCAGCTGAACCAGAGCAGGGCAATGGGGAGAGAGTTAGGTGGGAGGGGTCTCTCCACAGAGCACCATATGGCTTCCAACTGGAATTTCCTCATCCATTTATATAGAGGCCAACATAAGGGCAGCACAGGACGGGCTACAAATGGCCACATATGCACTGAGTGATACTCTCTCTAGACTTACACTACAGCGATTTCCATTGATAAAATTGCAAAAGACAACCATAATGTAGTGAATTATCTCCATCAAAGTCTCAAAATGAACCAGCAGCACATTTTAGGCTCCTGAAGTTTTGCAGCTGCTACCAAAATTGGAGTTTACTGGTTTCTAAAGCCAATACACCGTCACCGGGTTCATTCTGATAATTTCAGAGCTTAAATTGCTGTCAAAAGCTCATCTGTCATGTGTCATTCTGCAATAACCATGCTAAATAGCCATTTTATGCTCTGTCCAGTCCCCACCGTTGCCAGCAGGAGGCAACAGGCACCTAACCCAAGCATACTCCAAAATTAAAAAAAAATCTATTATGTTCCCTTTATCATTGTGGGCCAAAGATACTAAATCCAGCCACAAAAGGTCATTAAACATGTGCTTCTACTTGCAATATTCACAAATGCAAATACATGTCTGACTCCAGCTAAAGTTAGTCCAGCTGTAGTGTGACCAAATGTAAAACAATCAAACTTAAGTACAACTGTTACAATGCAAACATCACATGCCAAACCATTATAATATTGAGTGCTTGTAAAGCCTATTGCAGGTGTGGCTAAGTCTTGCAGTCACTTTAAAACTTACAGAAATGCGCAAGAAGCTAGTCTCACATGAACTTGAGAACTCATACACCTATAGTCCCCTACAGGCTTATTGTGCATCTGTGACAGAGCCTGCCAAGTTGCACATGAAAGCCACCATTTGAGGTCTTCACACAATGTCATGTCAGGTTTTACAGTGCATCGAACATTTGCTGCGATGACAAATGGGAGTAAAGAAAAATGTGACACCACAACGCTATCTTGAGAAACAACTTCCAAAACCCCTAACTTCTCCAAAGCGAGGCGTCAACCCAGAGGAACCACATCCTGTACTGTTTACTTCCTGCTGTGCAACTGCGTCACCCTGGGGACCACCGCACAACCGGACAATCACGCAACCGTCACATGTGAAGGAAACGGTGCAGTGGAAAAAAAAAACATTTCTTTTCTTGTATACACTAATGGACCTATGCAAACATCAACATAACATTTAAAACTATATTCTACAATGTTTGCTTCTCTGTTGTCTAAAATATCATGGCATTGAGGTTTGATGCTTATCTCTTGTTCCACGAAGGCCAGTGCATCTTATGACGCACACACAGCAGTCACACTCCATTTAGTTCAGTATAGATAATTTTTTGTTTATCACAAGTAGATGTTGCAGTCTAGCTTTAATTGCCAGTGGCCCTTGTTGACAGGTCTTGCAGCAAATAAACAAATAAAGCACACATTTCTCTTTTTTTGTAAACACCATTTTAAAGCCATACCATGTGCTACACAGCCTTGACCTTTCATGTCCACCACTACTCTTGCTATGCTACTGTTTCAGTCAGACTTCCACACTTCATTTAGCTAAAGTCTACACACCCAAAAATGTCCCATGCATGTCAACAAAGAAGAGAAAAGCAGTGTGTGCAATTTTATTCAGGGCCATTTAGAGCACTAGGTAAAGGTTTTTGGCAGTTGTGAAGATTGTTTTCTGTAACTTTAATATATTTACCAAGATACAAAACACTGTATAAAGGGACCCAAAGCATGCAAAAAATGTCATAAGGAATTAAAGAACCCTAGTCTAGTCTCAGGAACATAGTCATGCCATATAAGTTCAATTTTTCTTGCACTATTTTTTGATATTGATAAAAAACACAATCCTCTTTTGAAAGCATCCTTACTTCACAGCATATCTTCACACCTGCCTACCTAGTGCTATAAGCATCTTGTATCAAAATAAACACTCCTACATAGCATGAACTCAAAAACACATTACACGCCCCTAAGAGGGATCCTACCTTATGAGAGTAGTGTGGGTCCATGATGCGAGCCAGGCCAAAGTCGCCGATCTTCAGCACCAGGTCTTCGGTGTTGACAAAGAGGTTGGCGGGTTTGAGGTCGCGGTGCAGGACGTTGGCAGAGTGGATGTACTTGAGACCCCTGAGGAGCTGGTACATGAACAGTCTGGCATGGTCCTCGGAAAGCAAGCCTCTCTCCAAAAGCTGGCAGAGGTCGGTCTCCATGTACTCCTGCACGATGTAGACTGAGTTCACCTCTGTCAGAGACACCACGTCTTCGGTCAGCCGGCGACCGTTTGGACCCAATGTCTCGAAGACCTGGAGAGGAAAAGGTTACAAGTTAAGAATAGTATTTTCTTCAAAGGCAGCACTGAGAAAGTCCCTTGGTCATATGTGGTACTTGTGGATAGCCTTCAAATACATAATGTTCAGAAAGACACATTATAAAGAGCAAAGGGAAGGCTCAACAAAATGCTCGGGTTATTACTTCAATCAATCATGTTGGTTGCATAAAACTGCACCACTGATTCACTAAGGGTAAGGTAATACAAATATAGTTAAAAATAAAATGAATGCACACACTAGTTGCCATTTTAAAAGCACCCTGTATCAGTATAGATACCTTCATGCTTGCGTAGGAATTCCTAGAAGCCCAACAAAGCATACGTGCACTGAATGTTCTCTAACACAGGTAAACTATCTGTACTACATACCTTACATAGTTAAATATGACATCTGTTTCTCTATATTTCCTCACCTTGACAATGTTGTCATGGTCTAGCCGTCTGATAATCTTGATTTCCCGGAGCGCGTGCTTGACACTCTGAGGGTCGGTCAAGATAATTTTCTTCACAGCTACACGCTTGTCACAGTCTGTGTCGACCGCAGAGAACACCAGGCCGTTGCCGCCGTAGCCCAGAGGTTTCAAGTCCATGTAGCGTGAACCCAGGTCGAAGCCATGGATATTCATTAGGGACTCGAACTTCTCCGCCATCTTGTCTACCTTTAAATTTTAATGTGGCCTATTTCAAGTCCAAATTTTACACCAAGACCTGGACAGGCCAATACCTCCAAGGCAGACCCCCGTACAGTTGACTACCAAGTCCCCCTGAGTAGCCTTTACTGTCTAATAAGGGGCAAAATTATACATGTAACCAAATTTCTATCCATTGTGAGCAAAAAGAAAACCAAAAAGTTGAATTTCTTCTCCAATCCTGGTTGAGTAACTGTTTGTAGTGTTTAAAGACTGCAATGGAATGAACTTTGAGGCCAATTCAAAAGCATCCATCAATTTAAACTAAAAAAAGCATGTAGTTGCATCCTCACAGTGCAGATACATTCAGTGTTTGACTGGTCCTGAGCAGCTTCATATGACTGTGCTAAAACAATGCACAAACTGATATCTTTTTGTTCTCCTTTCCCTACTCTGTGTCCGCTATAACTTAAGTCACCTGATCTACGAATAGCCTTGAGTCTTCAATGTAAGAGCTAAGCCTCAGTGATCAGGTGGCTCAAGTTCGCCACAGTCACAATCGAAACTATCCTCCATTTTAGTTGGGTATAACCTGAAAGACAGAAAAGAAAAGCAAATTAAAAACGGTCTCATGTTAGTTGCAGGGCACATACTGCATAATGATAAAAACCAGACTGCCAAAACATTTTTAGGAGCCTCAGAGAGTCAAAACCTTATCTACAGCAAATTCGTTGGATTAAAATAAACTACAGCAGCCTATGTGATTAAAAACCCTAACCACAGCACCCTCAGAGGGTCAAAACCACAACTATAGAAACCTCAGAGGGGCAGAACCCAAACTACAGCGGCCTCAGAGGGGCAGAACCCAAACTACAGCTGCCTCTGAGGGCCAAAACCAAAATACAGCAGCTTCAGAGGGTTAAAATACAAACTACAGAATAATTAGAGGGTCAAAACACAAGCTCAGCTACACATAAGTTTGCACGATGGAAATATCTCTTTATTTGACCAGTGAAACTCTGCAGTTAATCCATGGCCTTTTTGACAATTATTAACTATAAGGCTGATACTGTAAAATTGGTTAAATTTAATCCAAGGCTAAATAAACAGTGTAAAGTGCAATTGGGCGACATGTTATCAGCAATAGGGCAAAAGTCTCACATGAAATCCTGCCAAACGAAATCTTCTCTTTTATTCATTATGATTTGTGCACAAAAAACGTCCACACTAGCTTTTTAAGACATGCAAAAAGTCAAGTTTCACACCGTAAACCTTACGTTCAAAGCATGATTCATCCAGCTCAAGATGCTAATTTTGCGGTCAAGGGAAGTAACGCAAAAACACCCATAATTCATTTAACTAAAGTCTACAAATTATGCGTGTATTTGATCCTAGTACCAGAGGGAAACTACTCCGTGAAGCCCGTCATTTACCGGCTTCCGCGTGGATAATGCAAAAACCTAACCCCTCCCCCCGTTCCGTTTAGGCGCTCGCTAGTCCGGTTTCAGGGTTTCGACTCCCCTACTGTGTGAGATAAGATTAAATTCCGCAAAGGTGTCCAAATACACAACATTTACAGACATTATAGAGGCTTGTGCTAATATTTAGACACGTCTCCTTGTCTTTGTGGCGCCGTTTCTGTCGGAAAAAGCTGCCACCACCCGCGTCGGTTGGCTCAAATTTGTAAGAAAACCGCGGTCAATCTACACCAGGCACATACAGAATACAATAAAGAAGAAATTAATCAATCAATATAGCTATGTTTTGATGTTTAAGAACCGTAAAATGATAGGAAAATCCATCGAAAGTGCGAACAAAGGCGCATTGTTGGCGGAGCATATGACTACGTGGTACGAGGTTTCCAGGCAGCACAAAGCCGAGCGGCGGTGGGGGGAAAAAACGACTAAAAAACGACCAACGGCGTTAAATAAGATGTCAAATTTACGCAGAGAGGTAAGAATACACATCCTAAATGTTGTACTCACAGTCCTCAGTCGTCTCATTAGTTTGTTTTATTGAGAATCTGCCCCAGAGTGAGGTCTGAGCGCAGTCCGCTCCCGGAGCCCTGCGGAACTGTTGCAATCGCCATTGAGGCAGGTCTCGCGACTCAACCAAGTGACTGACGTCACCGCGCCGCTTCACGCACCGTCGGAAAAATCAGCACCGACACTTCAGGCCTAGACCAAGGGTTATCAACCTTTTCATGATTCTTTAAAAAGTACACGCTGGAAATGTTTTATACTTATACACGTAAATACTAATTCTCCTGCATTTTGTTAAGATAAATTTAAATATAAGATGAAAATGAATGAAAATTCTATGTGAAACAAGCCATTAAACGTAAAACTATTAAATGTAAAACAAATAACATAATATTGAGCAGTTTCACCTCCTTTTCATCAGTCACTGAGACAGAGTTTTTCTTGCATTGGTTTAAATAGTTCACTATGAAAAGATCACAAATACTTTCTTGTCATTTTGGAAATAAATTATGAAATTCCAAGTACCCTGTGCAAAGTGCCTACGTACCCCTGGTTGTGAAACCTTGGCCTAAACTACTCGCAGTACAGACAGATAAAGAAAGTGAGGGGACTCTGGACTGAATACACAAAACACCAATCTGCTTTAATCCTAACAATGCATAAATATTTTTTAGATGTGTTTCAAGCCTGGTGTTATAGGCCATGTTTCCTTTCCAGGGGTAAGGGGACCTCTAAGGGTAGATGAGCATTTTCAATGGGGATGCTTTGAATTATTTCATAATTTCCAACATTATAAGAAATTATTTGCAATATCATATAGGACTATAGGACTGTCTCACTGATTAAAGAATATATTTTTGTGACAAAATGTATGATTTTATTTATTTTTTTGTAGTAACTTTATTTAAAATGTATGAGGTTACCTTTTTTAAGTTTATCTGAGCAAACAATACACATTAAAATAAATAAATGTAACAGGAGTTTGTATCATTATTACAGTTATGCTATGCATTTATTTATATTGACTGTGTGCTTACAATACAGTAAGTATACATTGTCTCTGTACTAATAAACACAGATGTTATGAGCACCTTTTGATGTGTATTCAGGGTACTCATGGTCTGACAAAAAGCTCAGGGGTAACACACGGCGAAAAAGGATTTGAACCACTGTTATAGGCAACAGACTAGTGTCATGCTCCTGTTCTGTTACAAAGCAGCCTGCTCCAAATTTGCACTCAAGTTAAAGTACTGTTACTGCAAAATGATATATGCTGCCAGCCATCTTTGTGGAAACACTGATATAAGTGTCTTTTATAATGTTTTTATCATAAATGCTGTAGGTGAAGTTTGTTTTCTTTACATGGATCTTGAGTCTGATAAAAATAATGATGCCACCTCTGATTACAAACCAGTGTTGATAATTGTTTTAGGATTTCCTATACAGTGCCAGACTCAGTTAATATCATGCTATTAATCACATATTGTTTCTGTACAGTTTGTCTGTTTTCATTACGTATTATGAGAACAAATACACTTATGACCTGTAATTGCAAAAAGGCTAATATAGTCATATACTGTAGTTTTGCTGTATTTTTATTTTATTTTGTGTTTTTATTTATTTATTTGTTTATTTTTTGTATGTCCAGAAATGCCTCATCCATGTATACCAAATAGTAATAATTGTGAAATATGGCAGAGGGCAGAGTACAGAGTTTCTTGTTTGTGTGATTATTCATTACATTTTTAGCTTAGTATTTATATGGAAAATGCTTAATATAGCTTTAATTTATGACCCACTATTGCAAAACATGACAGCATACAACTATTTAGGAGCTCAGCTAGAAAATTTGCAAAAGCCAGCATTCAGCTTCAAGGACTCAAAAAGGGATATCTTTAATTATGCGTGTAAGACTTTCATGTTAGCTTACAGCAGTAGATGTTAGGCTATAACTCTTAATTTTCTTTACAGTGGGGAAAAAACTATACATGTCTGCAGCATTAGCCTGTGTCAGGTCCAGACCAAACCAGTCAGGATTATGTCTGTGTCCCAGGGAATATGAAAGCAACACGGCTCATTGAAATTTATGTGGCGCATCACGTGACAGATGTAGATTTTACCCTAAATATTAACGCACTTACGTAACGAAAGCAACATTTATATTGATATGATAGTAGCAGTCACTCTACAGGAACATATAATAAAATGTCATCAAAATATTAGTAGGCCTACTGATATAATGTGGTAGCCATTAGAAATAAGCTGTATTTGTTTAGCTGTTTACAATAATAATGTTGACCTAACTAACTTATAGGCGCATTTATACATTTATTATTATTATTTTTTTTTGTAATTCCTATAAACGCAATCCCATTCTAAGGCCATAACAAATGTACAAAAGCTCACTGTTTTGGCACAGTGTGTGTTGGCATTAAAGGGTGTTCATCAGGGGCTACTAGACTGCACCAGGCCACTGCAAACACACTGCAAACAGCGTTTTTAAGGACGTAACTGCGCACTTAATTAAGAACTGCGAGAACTTAATAGGTTAGGCTATTTATAGTGCCTGTCTTGTACTTAGTATTGTACTTAGCATAGTTTTTTTTCTCACATTGTTCCATGCATTTTCACATTTCTTTATAACTTTATGTTATTAACACTAAAGAGGAGGTTATAACTTTGCAGATTAAAACCGATTAGATGCATTTCTCAAAATCAAACCAGAGCCCATAAAATGTTTTCTCTCCAGGATTAAAAGCTGTTTTTCCTTTGATCTGCCTTAATATAGATGACAGTTTGCAGCATAGTGGTAAACCCCTGATGGTCACTCACTGCGGTTGGAGGATCTGGGAAGTCCATGTGGACGCAGATGGAGACGATGAAACAGCCTCTCAGTGTGACACCAGCGGACTCCCCCGCGGTTCTCTTCACATCTCCACGACGTTTTTAATCTAAGTTAAGATAACTATTTAAACTCATTGAGCATGCCCCTGTCTGTCCGTGTGTGGTGGCTGTGAATGGACGCGGATGAATGGGCGGGTGCGCACCGCATCACAGCCGCAGCAGGCGGACCATGTGAGGACCCATGTGCCAGGGAATGCAGATGCGGAGCCTCGCTTCGGATGGGACACATGCGCAGTAAGGCCGCGGGATGCGACAGCCTGCCCCTGTTCTAATGAACCAGCATCAGCATCAAAGAGTCCAAAGTTATGCAACACACTGGAATGAACTAAACCAGGGCGAGGAGCAAAACATGACGCTTCAATTGGATAAAGTGCCCCTGGTATTAGACTAAATCTTACCCAAAAGGACCCATGGCCTAATGTGAGGGTAGATTTCCTTTCTTGATTCCTCCCTCCTTGAATCCTTCCCTAGTTCCTTCCTTGATTCCTTCCTTCTATAAACTGGTTTCATTATTAGTTTTCTTGACACTGCATTATTCATAGGGATTCTCCCAGTTATGCAACAGCTACTGAGACTTGGCTCTGAAAGTCACTCCTCATTTGCAATATTATATTTGTGACATTTAGAGTGTCTCTTTCTTTGTTATCTGCTGCATGAGAAAGGCTGACCTATCTACATATGCTGTGCATTAGATCATGGTCAGAGATCACCTGGAGATATAGAGCACAAATGGCAAAGTGTAGTTAATAAGATGCTATGAATGCACCAGTGCTGTGCAGCAGGTTCCCTCGGTGAGTTCAGAGCAGAAGAAATATGTCTCTCAACTATTCTCAAAGTTATGCAACAGCACCTCTGTGAAGTAGAGCAAGAAGGGATTTTGTACAAATAATACGTTTTTACACTTAAGGGTATTTTTCAGCAGGATTTTGTTATGATTGTGCACCGTCATTCACCGTTGGAAGGATCAGGTTAAAACACAAATTAAGATGAGTGATGTAACCAAAACCATGAAGCCCTTCTGGACATTAGGACAGTGTTACCCCGGCTGACCCTGGACTGTAATAGCTTTTCATAGAGGCACAAGTCTAACTGGGATTTTGTCCAAAACACTGGCAGTGTTAATGTCATCTGATCATTTAGCAAAAAATAACTTGGCAGTAAGTCTGACATTGCACAAATGGCAAACAGCAGTGGACGTCATGCAGGTTACTGACTGAAGCAGAGGAGACACAGGCACAAAGAGTGACGTCAAAGTAAAAAAAAAAAAAAAAAACTGTGTTTAAAAACAATTAATACTTTGTGCAAATATTCAACATTTTTTAGATTCATTTTTAACTTTTTGCTCCTAGTTATGGATTACTCCTGAAAAAAATCCCTTAAAATCAAGGTCCAAGATTTTGATTGGAGAAATTATAATCACCCAAGTTTTATATGAAACAATAAAAGGCCCTTACAGCAGGCTTATTATTAATATTACTGAAGATTTTGACACATATATACACCTTAATAATTTAAGCAAAGTAATTAAACATTCCAATTCAACAAATTTGTAGCAAGAACTAGACCTGAATTTGAATCTTCTAGTTCAGGGGTAAATGTTTTTTTCCATTGAGCCACAAACCCTTAAATCTCACAAAAGTAAATAATCTACTGAAACTAACAATGTCTTCTTTTAGTGAGTGAAGTTAGTATCTTTGGTCTCAAAATGCTACAGAATCTCATTAAAACACTGCTGGATCTAAACAGTGCATCTGGATCCAAAGCAATAATTTTGCCCATTATTGCTACTACACATTTTTATAACAAAACTAAATGTATTGAAGCACTCTTAGTCACCTTTGCCTCTATAACCTTTGCAGAGCGTTGTATATATTTTTATTGGGGACTGTAACGAGTACAAGTGTTATAATAGCACACACAATGGCAGATATATACAGGGCCGCTGAGTCTAAAAGTTTCTGATATCACTTTCCCAGATGATAGTGGCTGCTCTGATTTACTCTGTAGCAATAAAAGGAAAAGTCTGACTCAGGAGATAAAAGTGCACAATGGTGTGAGAGAATCGAAATGAAAGAATCTGCTCCAAATGTTAGTTATGATTTTGTTGAATTAATACATTTTCTTGGTCTTGTTATGTTATGTTACTTGAGCTGACTTTAGTAAACAGTTTTGCAGGGGATATGGTTGCAAAAAGGTTCTAAACAATATACTTTAAGAGGAACCCCACACATGGACCACAGTATTTAAATGAGTACTTGAAAAAGACTTAATTTTGGCCCAAGACTGCAATTTAACACTAACTAAATCTATGGGACAAAATCAGGACTAAACCAGGACCAAACCAGGACTTTTCCAGGACCAAGTCAGGACCAAACCATGACCAAACTCAGGTCTAAATTTGTATTAGGCCAAGACCTTAAACTAAACCAAGATCTAAGTACTATTATTACTGCTGCGGCTACTACTACTACTGCTACTGTTTTACAGATATGATCTTATAAACCAGGACTGGGCCACACAAGGACAAAATTAGGTCTAAAAATGTCGAACCAACACCGAATCCAGGTCTTAACCATCTTGAAAGCTATAGGGAACAAGCAAGCACCGATAACCACAAACAAACCCAGATCTAAACTCTTGAAGTCTTAATAACCAATACCAAATCCAGGCCTATAAACCAGGACAAAAACTAGGAACAAGGCAGCACCAGTAACTAACAAACATATGTCTAAATCCTACTACTACTATCTACTACAAACCAAGACCAAATCCAACCTTAAACCATGACACAAACCCCATAATCCACAAGCGCACCAAGGTCTAAACATTACTACTATACTATTACTACTACAATGACATTAAACCAGGACTGTGCCTAAATTATAACCAGTACTAAACTTAGGAATAAACCAGAACTAAATAATGAACCTGGACCTAAACCAGGACTAAACCAAGGTTTAAACTTACATAAAGCCATACAATGTGTACACTGTGATTTACAAGTGTCTATAAAAACATTGCCCATAGTCTACAGAGCATCATGTGTCTCTCATTACTACATAGCTTCCCTTGTGTTGCCATAAAAAGAGTAGTACACCTGTCACTTGTCATTATGGCTTGTCTACTTTAAACTAAATGAACAACTAGCAAAGAAAATTAAACTTACCCTGAGCAGCAGTCTCCAGTGACGCCTGGAGCGACATGGTTCACAAGTTAATAGTCCATTCACGGGAATACAGTAGCGCTAGTAGTCCCAGTAACAGGTGCAGCAGTGTTGTGGTTGTACAGGCAGTGTATGCTCAGTCAGAGCCTTGGCAGTAGCGTTATTCTAGTCCATGTGGTTGTGGTTGTGAGGAGGAGCTCCATTGAGAGTTAATATAGGCCCGGGACATAGAGGGGAGGAGCCTGTCACTGTGTCAGACCTTTACTGGCACTGGACTAGCTCTCTCTGGCTCACTCTACCCAGCACCAGCGCCGCTGCTGCTGCTGCTGCTGCTGCTGCTGCTGCTGCTGCTGCTGCCAGATTTCCCTTTGTCAATAAATGCTTTGGATAGATTTCACTTAACACAAACTCCAGCCAGTGTCTACAGACCAAGTTTAGCAGATTATTTTGAAAAATTGAGTGACTAAACCAATTGAACCAAAATGTAACTATAGTGAAAAAGCCTGTTCGATGGTCAGTGCTCACAAGTTAAAGGTCCCCTATTATGCTAATTTGACTTTTTTTATTAATGTTTTTTTTTTTTTTTTTTTTAGCTTTTAACCATGTTCCATCTCAAAAATATACCTGGAGTAGTATTTTGTTTCATTCATGCATGTTTGGGTAATCCTGCTTGCTAGGATGACCAGATTTCTAGACCCTAAAACTGGGACACATTTATTTCACAAGTCATTTTTATTCACTTTATCAAGTGACAAAAAAGCTTCTGAAATCCATACAATTGTCAGTCATGTAATTAAAGAACATGACACTAGGGCTTAAGTTTAGAATATGAAGGAAAATTATTGATAAAAAAAAATAATGTCATTGTAAATAAATTTAGTGACAAAATTAAAATTTAGTAAATACATTTTGTAGACAAATGATTTTAAGTTTCCTGTGCTTATCTGTTGATTATATAGGGGACAACTGGGACATGGTTTGTTAATAACTTAGAGTTTTTATAGATATGTGTTGGGACATGGGACAAGGAGCCAAAAACCTGTGACGTGTGGTCACCCTACTCTTTCATGATGCCGTTCCCTTCTCAAGAGCTGGAAACCTTTAGGTCTTACCACTCTATGTAGACCAGGGCTCTTCAACCTTTTGCTTGTGAGCTACAGTAGCTCTTGACCACTTTCCAAGTAGCTCCCCAAAGGCTTGATGAGCCCTACATAAGCTTGATTGGTCAAATTTGATTTATCATTTGGGATACCAACTTGTGTATGGATTCAGTCAAATTCATAGTGCCCACCCCCTTTGCACACAAAAGGGTTTATTTGCCAATTAGTTGTCAATCAAACTATTGTGGATCAGCCCAAAAACTACCTTGCTTGATAAGTCAGCTGTGATACAGGAACGACAGCAAGCACAGCCGCAGCTAAGAGACTGGCCCCTGTCCGGTGTGACCCCTGCATAAGCTTCAGTGCTTGGAACAGCATAATTGCTACGATACACAAGTAGCTCCCTGCCATTTTCATTTTGTAAAAGTAGCTCCCTGATGTAGACACTTGAAACCAGGAAGTGCTCCTGTGTGTTTTTAATAATTATATAATAATTTAATAATTTGTCTATCTGTTAGCACAAACATCTGCAACCTATGGTTTTAGAGCCACATGCGACTCTTTTTGCCCTGTTCTTGTGGCTCCTTGGGCATCTGACATGTGGTTATTTAAAGTCAATGAAGTAAAATAAAATGTTCTCTTTTTTTACTTTTCAATGTTATAATAAACTGTTTTAGTTTAAATTGTCTACTCAGTTGCACGCACGGACTGATTAGAAGATATGCTCTGTCCATTCCCCACCACTGACAGCACGACGTCAAACACCTAATCCAAGCGTTTGCTGCAAAGTCAAAGTAACAGCTCTTCAAACAAGTTGTACAATACTAATGCAAAGATGTCCAAAATTATTTCAAAAAGCATGAAAAAAGCATGATATAGGACCTTTAATGCTTTAGTATAACTTTATAATAATTGATTAGCATATCATAGCATATTAGAGTCTTGTTTCCTTTCCACTTTCCCATCTGGGGTCACCACAGCAAATCATCTGTCTCATAGTGTGCAGTGACTTGCATAATAATTTGGCACTGATTTTCCACCAGATGCCCTATCTGACGCGACCCTCTTCATTTATCCAGGCTTGGGACAGGCACAAAGAATACACTCGCTTAGATGACCCCCTCTGGCTGGATTAGTAGGGTAAAATTGTACAAATCTGCTAAAGTACAAACAAAAGAGATATGCTTTCCATTATTTTGATTTGAATCAGAACAGTTTTATTTGCCTCTATAGCCCACTTTCACCTCGATAGGACTGGGGCCAGTGGTGCTTTCATGAGCTTTGGCTAAATCTCACATGATCCTGGTCTGATAAACAACATTCTTTATGGCTTTTGAATTTGTAACAAGTGAAGTCATTTTAGCCCATTGTGTGACCCATTGTCTCCCAAATCAAATACACTGTATCTATGTAATGGCCCTAGACAATGAATGCACAACATGTTTACTAGAAATTGGGTCAAGCCATGTTCATCTGCCATTTTATTTGTATATTTACACAGGAGTTTTGCATTATTTAGACACAGTGACACTGAGGAAAAGATAGGAGGCAGAACTGAAGATGTTGAGGTTCTCTTTGGGAGTGACGAGGATGGATAAAATCAGGAATGGGTACATCAGAGGGACAGCTCATGTTAGATGTTTTTGGAGATAAAGTCAGAGAGGCCAGACTGAGATGGTCTGGACATGTGCAGAGGAGGGACTGTGAATATATCAGTCGACAGATGATGACACTGGGGCTGGCTAGAAAAAGACCAAAGAGAAGATTTATGGATGCATGTCATGAAGTTCTGATCAACGTTCCACACATATATATTTTGACATATTTAAGATAATCTAAAGTACATAAAAACAGCGTAAAGTTCATTCGCTTTTGGGCTCATGTCCAAAAACTGGCACAGGAAAAGAAGCTGTAAATGCTAATTCGATGAAATTAGGCATGACAGGCTCCAGGTTTGATCTTGTGTGAAAGTGAAAGCACACAGCAAGTTATTAGTCAGGCTAGTTATTAGTTATTATTATTTAAATTCTTTTATGACAACATATTTTATTTTGAATACAAATGAGAGGTGTTAGGCCAATGCCAAATTACCCAATTCCTAATGAAACTGTGTGCAAAAACTATTTTATCAATGGCTAGGAGAGTTTGCATTAGGTACAGATCGGTAGATGTGGAAGAAACACTCAAAATGTTCTCAAGTAAAAGTACTGTTACTGCAAAATAATACCACTCAAGTAAAGGTAAGTACTCAACAAAATTATTGCTTGAGCAAAAGATTAAAAAGTATTACTGCAAGCACTACTACTACAACTACGATTACTGATACTTCTACTACTACTACGACTACTGCTATGACAACTTCTACTACTGCCATGAGTACTACTACTTCTACTACTGCTACTCATTTTGCCACCAACGTGAAAAATACTTACTAATTTAGACAAAATTTACTTGAATAAAAGAACATTTGTTTTTTACTAAGTATATGTATATGTATGTTTTATAAAATATACTCAGTTACTTCCCATGACTGCAGTCAATATTATTTATGCATTACCTACACTGCTCCCAGTGAGGTAATACAAATTTCCATCAATCCCTATAAACCTGGGATGTCTATAGTGTTCTGTGTGACTGTATTTTTCCCCAGTAGAAAATAATACTAAATTCCTTTTTATGTTTTTGCACATAATTAATGCAAAATGAAATCACTGTTTCCTGAGGTATTGTTAGTCCAAAGTATCTGATTGCACAAGAAAGCACAATATCGTCTTTCTCAGAAGTGGGGAATGTCCTGTGACTTGTTTGCTTAACTGGTCACTATAAAAGTGTTTACAGTTACATAAATGCCAAGGATGGGTAGTATTTTCCTGCTTCTCTGAATTGAAGCATTGCCAGTCTCTCCCTCGGCCTGGTCCCTGTCAGACTGGTCCAAGTGGCGGAGCGTCTTCATGTGTTCCTCATGTGGTTTGTGAGGCTGGCTGGCACCGTGATGAATGTGTGAAAATGTGTGTCTGATATTTAAACCGGATGCCCGCCGCCTGCTGGATCTGGAGCAGCATGTGTTATCAAAATATCTGAGTCAACATATAAGGGGAATGAGGGTAGAGCATATCACATGAGGCCTGTAAACACCTTCATACGGGACATGGAGGCGACTACTGTACAGGGGAAAGCAGGGCAACGCTGTCACTAGACGCTAAATAGTCCACAGAAAGTAAGGCAGGGTATGTGATTAATCAGTTGTGTTAAAAATATGTCATTGGGTTTATTCAATATAATAAACTACTGTAACATACATACCCAACCTTTGGCCATGCAGAGGTCAGGTGTAATCTCTGTCCAAAGACAAGATAAATGGACAGGGTTGCATCAGAATGGACATCCATCTGCATGTCCTCCCCGTGTTACTGTGGGTTCTCTCCAGGTTCTCCGACATCCTCCCACTGTCCAAAGACATGCATGTGTTAGATGAATTGACAACTCTAAATTGACCCTAGTGAATGAATGTGAGAGTGAATGGTTGTCTCTGTGGTTAGTTTTTATAGATATAGTTTTATAGTTTTTTATTTTTAGGGTTAGTTTTTATATAACCAAAATATGCCCAAAAATTTGTAGACCAGTGTTACTCAAGTTAGCGTTCACACAAAAGTATTGTGATACTTTAGTGTGTGATAAATATTCACCGAGAGCGACAGCAGTTAAAAGAGTTGTTTCAAGGCTCGTTTGTTTACTTTGTTACGGCGCTGTTTCTAATGCTACTCTATGGCATTTCTCTGTCTGTGACCACCAACATGGCAGATTCATCACTCAACAGTCGTTTTATGACATAGGTTCCCAATCTCTAAACCATAAGTGGCTACATCAAACATGTGACCGGGGCATTTACAGTAAATATGGGTCCCTTTGTTTTTATATAACCAAAATATGCCCAAAATAATTTTTTTGACAACATGTTTATGGCATATTGGGCCATGTGCATAAGCCATTTTTTAATAGTATACAGCAATGTTATAAAATTTTGTGACAGTGGCACTGAGGAAAGGGCAGTAGGGAGAGCTGCAGATATCAGAACTGAAGATGTTGAGGTTCTCTTTGGGAGTGATGAGGATGGATAGGTTCATGAATGAGTTTATCAGAGGGACAGCTCATGTTAGATGTTTTTGGAGATAAAGTCAGAGAGGCCAGACTGAGATGCTTTGGGCATGTGCAGAGGAGGGATAGTGAAAATATTTTATGGAGAAGTATGCCGAGGTTAGAGCTGCCGGTGGAAGACCAATGAGGAGATTTATGCAGCTCTTTATGAATAGCTCTATGATCTGATTTATACTAAATGCACAATACAGCAAGTTTGTTACTTTATTTACACAAATGTAACAAGTTTGTGTGTACGTTTCTGTGCACTGCTGCATAGTACAGGACAGCTCAAGAGGTGAAGTGTGGTTCAAGCAATGTCACCTAATGTCTGATTGTTATTTTGCCAAACATTTGAATCCAGTTTTGCTGGTTCCTTCCAAAGGAAGAAATTTCAGAATTGCTTTTAATGCCGTTAATATACATTTGATTGCTTTGTTTTTATCGTTTTTCACGTAACCCTCTGAACAGTGTCTTTGAGTGCCTTGAAAAGTGCTTTCTAAATAAAATGCAATATCATTATTTTTATTATTATTATTAGAGATGTTCTCACAGTTTGTACCAGACAAACAGCGTAAACAAATGACTGATTACCTTTGATGGCCATTGCATAACTTGTATAAAACTGCAATAAGGCCTGCTCTTTTCTGCACCTGGTGACCAACACTGCAGCTCATCTTATATAACGCCAGTCTCTGGGGACCAGAGCGAAGGGAGGCCACCATAAATCAAGAAGGGGCACTAAATGTTCAGGCCCTGGACGCTGTCCGCTCAACATCTGACCCACGCTGATGCTGATATTCACACACCCCATCTTCACCTCAGATATCACATGGCTGCAATATTTCACAGCTCTACGGGAGAGGCCTGCAAAAAGACAGGAGTAGGATATGTTCCCTGCAAAAACATAAACACAGAAGCTTGATGTACAGAGGAGGAAGTCAGTTCTGGGGTCACTATACGGGAGAAACTAAAACAGTGTAAATGCTGAGTTTATGTGCGTTACATGTACAGTGCAGTTTGAGTTTATTCCCAGAAACAAAAATAAATCAGTTGTAGACATTAAACTTGAAGAAGTCCATAAAATGAACAGGCCATGGCATTGCATTCATGGTACAGCATTCATACATTACAGCATTTCAAAATAGTAAAATAAAAAACTGAAAATAAGAACTCCAATCCTCATATAATGATAATTTATCAATAATACATTAAAAAAAATAAATAAAAAAGCTCTCCTCCTCCCTGGTATATACAGTATTTGTGTTGTGTCTGTGTCTTGATTATCTTTTTGCTCCTGTTTTGTGGTGTACAAAAGCTGCCCTAGTTAACCCTTGACTGAATAATTAGTTAAAAAATACAAGGAAAATTGGATAGTGCATCTTTAATAAATGCAGTCATGAGACACATACTAAAACAAAATTGTGAGTTAAAGTAGTAGCTGCAAAATCAAAGCATGTCTTAGTATTACCAACAAAGATACTAATAATGCTACTTGTTTTTTTGTTTTTGTTTTTGTGTAAATTAAAAGCAAATATTCACCTCAAATAGCCTAACTCTTCCACAATACTTTTTAGATTCACCTGTATATTTATTTATTAAGTATATAATACTTACCCCTCCTTGAACCGCCACCTTATCATGGTGGAGGGGTTTGAGTGCCGAATGATCCTAGGAGCTATGTTGTCGGGGGCTTAATGCTCCTGGTAGGGTCTCCCGTGGCAAACAGGTCCTAGGTGACGGGCCAGACCAAGAGCGGTTCACAAAACCCTTATGAAGACTACACAAACGAGTCCAGTTACATTTCCCGGTATGGCGCAGCCGGGGCCCCACCCTGGAGCCAGGCCTGGGGTTGAGGCTCGATTGCGAGCGCCTGGTGGCCGGGTCTCTCCCCACGGGACCCGGCCGGGCCCAGCCCGAAAGGACAACGTGGGGCCATCCTCCCGTGGATGCAAGGAGGATCGGGCAGTGGTCGAAGGCGGGGGCCTCGGCATCCTGATCCCTGGACAAGGAAACTGGCTCTGGGGACATGGAATGTCACCTCGCTGGGGGGGAAGGAGCCTGAGCTTGTGCGGGAGGTTGAGCGTTACCAACTAGAGATAGTCGGGCTCACCTCCACACACAGTTTGGGCTCTGGAACCAAACTCCTTGAGAGGGGCTGGACTCTCTTCTACTCTGGCGTTGCCCGTGGTGAGAGGCGGCGGGCTGGTGTGGGCTTACCCATAGCTCCCCAGCTCAGCCGCCATGTGTTGGAGTTTTCCCCGGTGAATGAGAGGGTCGTGTCCCTGCGCCTTTGGGCTGGGGACAGGTCTCTCACTGTTGTTTCGGCCTATGGGCCGAACAGCGGTGTAGAGTACCCGGCCTTCTTGGAATCCCTGGGAGGGGTGCTGGAAAGTGCTCCAACTGGGGACTCCGTCATTCTACTGGGGGACTTCAACGCTCATGTGGGCACCGACAGTGACACCTGGAGGGGTGTGATTGGGAAGAACGGCCTCCCTGATCTGAACCCGAGCGGTGTTTTGTTATTGGTATTCTGTGCTAGTCATGGATTGTCCATAACAAACACCATGTTCAAGCACACACATCGAGCCTGGCTGGCATGTGGGACTCCTGAGGCAGCCGACGGGTACCGGCAGGCCAAGCGTGCTGTGGCCCAGGCGGTTGTGGAGGCAAAAACGGAGTTCGCAGGAGGACTATCGGTCGGCCTCAAAGAGATTCTGGCAAACTGTCCGCCGCCTCAGGAGGGGGAAGCAGTTCTTCACCAACACTGTTTACAGTGAGGGTGGGGAGCTGTTGACCTCAACTGGGGATGTTGTCGGGCGGCGGAAGGAATACTTTGAGGATCTCCTCAATCCCACCGACACGTCTTCCATTGAGGAAGCAGAGGTTGGGGACTCGGAGGTGGATTCATCCATCACCCAAGCTGAAGTCATCGAGGTGGTTAAAAAGCTCCTCGGTGGCAAGGCACCGGGTGTGGATGAGATTCACCCTGAGTACCTCAAGTCTCTGGATGTTGTGGGGCTGTCGTGGCTGACATGTCTCTGCAACATTGCGTGGCGGTTGGGGACAGTACCTCTGGACTGGCAGACCAGGGTGGTGGTCCCTCTTTTCAAGAAGGGGGACAGGAGGGTGTGTTCCAACTACAGGGGGATCACACTTCTCAGCCTCCCCGGGAAAGTCTATTCCAGGGTACTGGAGAGGAGAATTCGGCCGATAGTCGAACCTTGGATCCAGGAGGAACAATGCGGTTTTCAGTATGCACTTAAAACTACAGCAATTTTGTTTTTCTGAAGCCTATTAGTTAACGTGGTAGACAAATGGACCAATTCACACAAGCTTTCACAATAAAGAAAATCAAATATACCTGAGTAAATATGCTGTATTAGGTGACTCTTTTTTAGATAAACATCAGCATTACAGTGCACTTTTGTCAAGTAAGTAAGTCATCACTACCTAAAGTCTCCACAAACGGTTTAATGTCTAACACTGTGGGTGCCTCTTCGGTCACATCTCACCTCATTACTGCCACATATTAACTTTCTTCTAACAGAATAAGACCTGCATTAAATCACGTAGACTCTATAATCAAAATAAACTCTAGTCTCCTCACGCCATCTTGAGCTGACAATCAGGTCATTTGGCCAAAGGGAGACAGGGGTCACTTAGGACATGGCTTGTTGTTACTTAACTGCATCAACAGCAGCAGCCGCTCCACTGGCCTAGTCCCTTTCTGTCTCCCTGCTCTGTCTTCAAATGAGTATGAGACCTAGGGCAGAAACTCTCAAAGAAACTCTGAAAGCCTTCTAAATTTCAGGCGGGCTAATGACTGCACTTATGTTATCTAACTGTTAATGTTTTGTATCCTAAAGTAATTGTAGCTTCTAAATGCAACCTTTTATTCAGGCTTCCTGAGGCTTACTGTCTGTGACCAATTTAATAATGTGAACATTTTTAGACCATTGCATAACAAAAAAGTGTGCAAAAATCATGTATATATGTATGGAAAATTTCTCTGTTGGGGTGGTCTTTTCAACTTTGCAGAGAACACTTGGATTAGGAGCCTGTTGCCCCCTGCTGGCAACAGTGGGGACTGGACAGAGCATAAAATGGCTATTTAGCATGACTATTAGCAACATGATGCTAACAGACAGATAAATGAGCTGAGTGCTTCATAGTGAAATCAATTTAAGCACCAAAATGATCAGAACAAGTTCGGTAACGGTGTATGGGCTTTAGAAATGTCACAGAGCACACCCTGGTGAGATCGGGGCAAACTTAGCAGAATTACAAACATGAATGAAACAAAATACCACTCCAGGGATGGTTTTGAAATGATTTAGCATCATAGGGGACCTCAGTGTGTGAACCCAGGTGTTGTCTAAGTGTGTCCTGCGGTTAACTAGCCACTGTCCAGGGTACCCGCTTAAAGCCCATAGTTGCTGGGATAGACTTCAGCCACCCACAGCCCCTAATTGGAATAAGTGGGATAAAATTAATTCATAATTTGATTTAAGGACACTGTGGGGAAAAAAGGGCTAAGCCTAAAAATAAGATTTTTCTAGTATTGATGAAACATTTGCTAATGCATTAAAAAAGACAACAGTAATGAATTATTTTGGTAGTGCACTGTTCCCTTGAGAGCCCAGGTAGTCACTTATTGTTTCGTCACTTAAGGTTATGGTCTCAACTCTTGATTAAACTATTAGATTAGAATATTTCTCATATTATGACCTAGACTTGCCAACCAAAAGCCTGCACCTGCACCAATATGAACCCATTTTTAGTTGTATGTTGTGGATAGCGCAAAATCAAGTCAACAAAATCATCTATTTCAAAATAGGGAAAAGTATTCACACAGGTGTACTTATTGGAACGTTTTTAGCGGGTTTTCCCTCTGACAGTATCTGGACACATAAGCGGGCTCCTTCTTGCAATATGCATTTGGTGCTGGATTTTTGCAACTTTTACTTACTCTTAAAGTTTGGCTGCAGATTTAGCCTGTAAGTTAATCTGAAACCTGCCTCAGAGATTTTTGGGGTAAACTGAAGTAAAAAGTGTGAGTCCATCTGTTGTTATTGTTGCTGCTCCATCTGTGATTGTTGGGTCCTAAAACCTTCAGGGTTGCGTTTGTGCAAACAACCAAGGACGGATTTACCCCATGTTGGGTGTGATATAACCTGTTTTGCTTGTACTGTGTTCTGAGAAATTACTGTCAACAGGGATAATATGCTGAGTTATGACTGTATAAAGACAACTGAGTGACCAGGCTGGGACACTGTAGGGTACATTGTAGATTTGGTCAATTTGGGATACAACAATATCTTCATTTGTTTAATTGAGAGTGGGTTTGGTAACGTAAGAGGATCAAAAGGATTATAGTGGTTTCTTAACAGTTTAACACATAAACCCTTTTATTTACATTGCTTATCTAACAGTAATCACTTGTGTTGTGGTAAACACTCTTGGCCATCACTCAGTTTCATCTTTGATTTATACTTTCTTGCAATATTAGCCTTAGGATTAGCTTTTAATTGTCCATATATTTCTTGTGAATTCCTGTGAAAACTGAAAAATAGTGCTAATTTTCACAAAGTGCTATAAGAACACATACATTTCTCATTTACGGCTGTTCAACTCACATGTGCCTTATCTGGTCTCAGTTTTGACTTGGTCATAAGCCGATGTACTCTATTAACATTGATTATGATTAGCGCAGGGATGATAAAAATGATACTCAGCCTGTTACAATATCAAACAATAAACTGACAGTGTTTACTAATACGATTTGGCTAAAATAGGATTAAAAGACTGAATCAATTTTAATATCAATCAATCAGGAATAATGAAGTGATGTTATTAAGTAGATGCTAGTTTTTTGAAATGTGATTTAGCCATGCAACTTTTACCATCTCAACAAAAGCTTTGTTCACGACCACCACAATATTCTCATAAGCAGATCAAGAGGGCTACACTTTCCTGTATGCCTGACTAACTATCTAATATGACACTAGAGTTTGGGAACGTGTCGTCACAAAATAATGGAGCAATTTAGGATGTAAACTACTCAAGTTAACGTTCACACAGAAGTTTTGTAATACTTAAGTGTGTGATAAACATTCACCAAGAGTGACAAAGCAGTTGAAAGAGTAGTTTAAGAGTAGTTTCAAGGCTCATTTGTTTACTTTTTTATTCCGCTGTGACTAATGCTTTATATGTTATGTTATATTCTGCTGTTTGTGAGCCCAAATGTGGCAGACCCATTGCGTAACGATCACTTCATGACATAGATTCTCGAACTCTATAGACAATGCCCACCCCCTCCTACTGTATGTAAAAAAAATATTTATTCTATTCACACAGGCTTAGATTTGGATTCTATAAATTGCTTGTAAATTATCCCAAAGCATACAGCACATAATTTGCACACATGTAAGTCACCATGAATGAATGATGAGTGTGAAAGGATGTCTGTCAGTGTGTGCCTTTAAGTGTCAACCCTGCGACTAACACAAGCCACTGCAATGTGGAAAATTTCTGACCAATAATCCCTGTCTGTTCTTTGAAGCTGTTGTGACACACTTCAGTGGAAACATTTAAAGGCTGTAAAGGCATAAAGATTAGAGAACAAGGTCAGAGTGAGAAACTGCTGTTTTCTGGAGCCTCCAACTCTGAGTCTGAACCAGGCCATAAAACACAGACACTTACTGCAGGAACACACTGTCCATAGCAGTGGAAACTCACAAGAATAATTGTCTAAAATCATGAGATCTTGTTTGTTTGTCACCTAAATTTGAAAAGTTGTGGAGTGTTGTAATGTAGAAGTCCATAACTCAAAGCAAGGGATCCAACCTGTTTTTGTACTTAGTCTCTTACTAAAAAGGCAAATTTACATACAGCTTATGTCAGTTTCTTATTTTTTCCCTTAACTTTTTCCTTCTGGGGTTCCCTACGGAAAAAGCATGTCCTTCCTGACACAACCCTCGCCATTTATGCGGGCTTGGTGCTTACGCAAAGAGTACACTTGTGGCTTGTGAACCCCCTGTGGCTGGATTACATGGCAGTGGTCAGGTTACTTGACTGATAACCAGTGATGTCACCCGTAGACTTACACTTATCTGTGAATCCAACAAAGGTTATGGATGGTGCCATGTTGTGGGCAAAGGTTAGAGTTCATCAGCGATATTGGTCTGATGAAAATGACACACTTTCTGAAGCATTTCTACTGGCAAAAAGGGTACCAAGCATTCCAAATAAGGGTATAATGGACAAGTTAACTGCTCAGCAATAGTTCACAGTGAAACTTAATACTGCTTTTTGTCAGGGAATGCTTACGGAAATAAAAACAAGATGCAGAATGAAAACATTAGATGGCAAAGTTTTCTTAACTTGTGCTTGACTTCTCCTTGACCTGATAAAACAGTTATAATGCAGGGAAAAAGAAGATAAACAGATACAACTTTGCTCTTATTGCAGCATTCATCCAACAACTTCCCCTGTCCAAATATATGCATGTATAGCTGAATTTACACTGAATGAAAAGTATCAGCCTTGCAACTATCTGGCCACTTTATGCCACCCAACTCTGGGCTGTGAGCTCCTAAAGGAATCAGAAGATGAATAATGGTAGAAGATGAATGAATGGTAAGTCACATACTTCAGAAGTTTATTTTAAATATGGTTAATATTGGAGGGCTTGTTTACAATACAGAGACCACACTCTTGCACATAGCATTGTAGAAAAACCCAAGCATTTAGGACATTGTTTCTGATGCTCCCAGCAGCAAAACAGTGCTGTGTTTGTAAGCAACATTTTGTGTGTGTTTAGGAACTTAACCAAAGCCCTGTTGTCCTCTTTGCAATGTATTCACTCACATGCTTTTAAAGAGCCTTTGAAAGTACAAAGTGTTGTCAGTCCCAGTCAATTGTTCCCAGCGTGGTATAACTGTATTGAGCTGTTTCAAAGTCTTGTTTAACTGAGGAACAAAAAGTGAAAAAAGAGTCACTTAACAGAACCAATGACTGCAGAATAAAATCGCTCACATTAGTACAGTATAATGGTTGGTCTAACTGAATTTTATTATGTAAAAGATTGCTGTGAATGGAAGCCATTCCAGACTTATTTGACATTTGTGAATTGGTATGCCTGGCCAGGTTAATTACCAAGACCAAATCACCGCCAAGACCAAAGTGCAGTTAGCAAGGCGAGAAACTGTTGTAAAAATCAAACACTTCAAGATAACAATACCTTATTATTCATATGATAAATGAATTAGTCGTGGTCTTGACGTCAAAGAAGATAAGAAGACAAGAGAAATTACATAACCTGATCCTAAGTATAATCTCTACTCAGTACTAATATGGTTCATACATATTTATATGAACTTTGTAACACTTCAGAATAACCCAAGTGGTTAAATATGTGGGCTGAGTGTTAGTCAAGTATTAGTGACAAGTTAATTTATTGTTTATTGTTTATTAGGTCAATTAATGCAAATATCATTCAGTATCTACAAACAGTTTATTTGTTACATGAATTACATCTTAATTAATGTTTTATTACTAGTGGCACATTACCATGAGATTAATTAATGTATAAAAGACTGATTCAAACCTCCAATACATCTAAGTCACTGGTTAACTCTCAGCTACTATTGTATTCTATCTCAGATTTCCTTTTACTGTCTCCAAAGCTGTGTTCCTCATAATATTTGGGTTAAAAATAAGATTGAGTACATGCCGTGTCTCTACTGTCTGAGCATATTTCATAACCACTGCAGATTAACTGTGTGCTGTGTGTATTATCTCCATGTTATGTCAGTGGCTTGTCCAGTTGTGTATTTTGATGTAAACACAAGCAGTCTGGTTAAAAGGCTGTGCAGAAGTCATGCGGTTTAGGCGTCCTATCACACTAACCTGGGACTTGTATTGGACCGTTACGTAACGCCGGTCTTATCTGCCCTCCTTGACTCTCCTTCACTGCAGCTTCACTCTGGATTGATTGGCCAGTGCTCTGTGGGGTGTGCCAGTGCCACAGCTGCTGACAGAGGCAGACCACATTTATCACTGCACTGTCACTGTACCTACACTCAATATGAAGCACTATATTCAGCTGGAGAGCAGAATTTGAATAATGTTTATAAAAGAGAAAGTACAGGATTATGCATAAACAATGCCAGTTCTGCAGTTATCCTTCTTCAGTGAGAGAGAGTTTAGTAATCCAGCATCATGAGCCAGTTCACTCTAAAGCCTGGATAAATGGAGAAAGTTGTGTCAGGAAGGTCATCGGACATAAAAACATATGTCAGAACAATATGCAAATTACACTAGAAGCCAGATAATCTGCTGTGGTGACCAGAAACACAGAAAGAAAGAAGGAGAAAGCACCAGTTTGGTCCCTGTAAAAGTAAATAGGATTTTCATGGATGGTATGGATGCAGATTAAATTAAATTAAATTAAATTACTCATCAGTGCATGTACTGATTAGAAAATGGACCAATATCAACATAAGCAATTTAAAAACGATACAACCAAAACATTCAACCATTCAGAGAAAATCTATAGTGGAATGGTGGGACTGAGAAGCTGGCCTGAATGTGAGGTGATCCAGGCCGGACAGGGCAGGAATATATAGCTTATTTAATTCAAACTTTGTTGCTGAATATTGTTGCATTTCTTGCATTCATGTCTGCATGCCTTGCTTCATCCTAAATGGTGTAGAGCTGATTTGGGCAGAGTGAGATGGCCTTGTCTTTACAATATGAAATAGTAAAAGAGTTGAGATAGGACTGAGATTTATGTGTAAATGTGTGTAAATGGGACAGCTCAGACAGTTATTGACAAAGAGCTCAACCAAATCTATGTTTGCCTTGTGTAACACTGTGTATGTTAAGTGAGTGAGAAGGAAAGAGATAAAGCACTATTTCCTTTTATGTTTTGGCCTGGATCATCACAAAACCAACCATAATCTAGTATAGTTTACAATTTATGCTTTTTATACATTTACTAAGCCACGCATTCTCTTTACACAGTGTATCAAAGGAAGTAAACAACAGACAGAGAAAAAAACATTAGGTTGGCACATTTGCATTTCTGTTTAAGTGCAAATACGGTTTCACCACTTCCTTCTGTCGCAGCACGGGACAATTTCACACCTGCATATATTTACGTAGCTCTACTGAGCCTTTTAGTTGTGAAATAATAATCATTTTAAGGCTATAAAATTACATGTGTGTTGTGTAGTTAGAGGAAGTGGTGGTACGCAGCCCATTGTGATGTCAGTTGTGACATGGGCAGAAAGTAGATGAAGAAATTTGCAAAAATGATTAAAAAAAAAAAGTTTACAATTGTATTTTTGTACTTTGTAGGATTGGCACATGCACGTATAGAAATGTTGAATCTGAATTGCTCCTGGTGAATAAATGTGAGAGTGAAAAGTTGTCTGTGTGTCTTTATGTTTTATTTCTGTAACATAACTGGCCACTGTCAGGGCTAACAGGAAGTAATCTACATCTGCACAAAAGGACTACTTCAAAATAATATTATTCAAGTAGAAGTAAAAGCACTCAACAAAATTAATACTTAATAAAAATTAAATGTTTGTAATGAGTGTAAAGTCTAGTAGAAAAGTACAAATTACAACTGCTAGTACTACTGCCACTGCTACTACTACTAGTACTACTACTACTACTGCTGCAGCAGCTTTTCCCACTAATTACTACTATGGTTACCACTGTTATAACTTACATAATATAAATAACAGATATTTTCTTCAAAAAATACATCAGTAGTAAAATTATATATTAGAAAATTTGTAATTAAGTAAATTATCTCGTTACTTTCCACCACCGCAAGCAAACTGTCCCAGTTCCTTTGGCTGTTTCCCAAGTGGCTTAATGCCAGTAATCTATTGTAGCAAATATACAACAACTATTCAGGAATATCTTTTAGTCAAAGATGTGATTTTGTAAATGGCATTGCAGCTTTGTGGCTTGTCTCCGTTCCTGCAAATCAATGCTGCACCAGAGCAAGAGGAAAGGCACACAGTGTTCACTGGCACTGGCAGACTGTCATGGGGAGGCTGCCTGCCCAGTTTATCCTCGTCCCGAGCCAGTCCAGCTCTGCATAACAATGAGCTGGTATAAGGGACACTTGCTCCTTGATGGACCTACACATGTAGCAACATCTAAATGTCACCACAGTCTTTCTGCCAATGACCTCTGGCATGTTCTGCAGTCTCCAATTAAAAGGTGGCACGTGAGAGCACTACCAGTGACTACACAAGTACTAGTAGTATAAAAATAATGGGATTAAATAGATAGATAGATAGATAGATAGATAGATAGATAGATAGACAGATAGATTGTTGGGTTGTTTTGCTTTGAGGCAGAAATGCTAACCACTCTGCCAACATGCATCGGGCCTGGTATTAACTACGGCCCTGTGATCAACTACTGATTGTATCCTGCATAGTTCTGTACGACCATTATAAGAAAACATATTCTTTCCTTCTCCTAGCATGCAGTGATTAGCATATTGATTTGGTATAGGTTTTACATCAGATGTCATTCCTGATGCAACTCTCTCCATTCACAGAATCCAGGCTTGGGACTGGCACAAAGAGTACACTTGTCTGTAACCCTATTTGGCTGGATTGGTAGAAACAAAGACAAGCTGTGTGGAAACTGGGCTATCTTATACGGAGACACTGTATATATAGCTAGTATGTCATTTTGATGAGCTATAATACAGGGTTTTGTTATCAGTAAGAGATCTTTTCCTATTTACTTCTAGAGTCCAAGAATCTCAGGATCTTGTTCATGAGTCAGGGACACATGGAACAGGAGATTGATAGACAGATCAACATCGACCTCATTACTGCAGATGCTGCACTCGTCTGCTGTGGTAAAGAAGGAGCTGAACCAAAAATATATTTTCCAGTCGATCAGTGTTCCTACCCTCACCTATGGTCATAAGCTTTGGGTCAAGACAGAAAGGACAAGTACAAATACAAGCGGCCAAAAAGAGTTTCCTTCACAGGATGGCTGGGAGCTCTCTTAGAGATTGGGGTGATGAGCTTGGTCACAGAGGAAGAGCTCAGAGTAGAGCCGCTGCTCCTCCACATCAAGAGGAGCCAGCTGAGGTGGCTCAGGCATCTGTTTCGCATGCCCCCTGGACGCCTCCCTGGAGATTTGTTCCACATGTGTCCCAACAGTAGGAAACACATGGGGCATGTTGGAGGGATTATTTTGGCCTGGGAACACCTCAGAATTCCTTGAAAGAGCTCGAGGAAGTGTCTGAGGAGATTGAAACCTGGTCTCTGCTTAGACTGCTGCCTCTGATATTAAAGATATTGAATAAAAGAGCGATGGATTGTCCCCCAGATTAAACTTGAGGACTGTTGGGGGCTTATCCACCCAATCATCCCAGAGGCACAAATATTATTGTAAATGTTTAAAAAAAAAAAAAAAAAAAAAAAAACGAACCACAACAAAAAAACAGCTTTATTCAAAATTTACAGATAATTTCACACAATGTTTTCTGTCTGCTGCTCTTTCAGTGCAGAGTTACTCCTCATTCAAAGTTTCAGTTTATGACTCATTATTTACTCTTCCAGACTGGCCCCTCTGTATTTCTTACTCATCATCACTAACGCTATTTAATGCAGGTAAACACTGCACTGAACTCAATAACAAACTATTTATGTCTTTACTATGTTTCCCATTTGCATAAAACGGTCCTTATCTAATTCTGTGGAAATCAATAATAAGCTTCCTGTTTAGTGACCTGGGAGCACTTTGGGATTTTCCAGTCATTCACTGAGTGAGTATTGACTGTCCCGTGTAGAGCTTCAATCATTAACTTGTGCTGTGATGGGGCGGGCTCTCTCAAACGGGACACTTTGTTCTGATGCAGGACAGGTGGGCTACAAGAGGACACTGAACTCTGCTTTGTTTTGCAATAACATGAAACCCCGTCCCGAGGAATGCTGTGGACTGTGGACCGACTGAGGAGCAGGTCCACAGGCTGCTGTGGGACACTGGCACTGTTTACATGGAGCTTGCACGTTTTGAGCGTGTTTACAGTTGTGTGGATTTCAGCCATTTGACGTAATAGAAAGAAAAACTCATGATTTTGGCAGTGAGTTTGTGTTTGTTGGACATTACACAAAATTCAAATAACTTCAAAATGGTAAAGATCAATCTATGTCACCCCTCCAAGTATTGTGTACAACACTACTGACCTGATTGGGGTACACAGTTTTACCCCTGATACATTCATTGTGTTCCACTTTTTACAGAACAAAAAAAATTCTAAATTATTTTACTCCTGTGGAAATGCATTTTAAATAATTTTTCACCATTTAATGTACTTCAAAACAATATTTATACTAAAATTCTGTTTAAAGGCCCCATATTATGCTGACCGAGCATTTTCAGCTCTTGAGAAGATGACGGCCTCAGCAAACAGGATTACTCAAACATGGGTGAGTGAAACAAAATACTACTCCAGGTATATTTTTGAAGTGGAACCATTTTAATATGGTTAATGCTAAAAAACAAACAAACAAAACAAAACAAAACAAAAAACAAAAACTGATTTGGCATAATAAGGACCTTTCACATTAAAACTACAATAAACTCCATGCATAGTTGGGAAGCACTGGTGTACAATACATATATAATACATTGCTATGGCCTCTACCATTGTTGATAAAAGAGGTAATGTACAAATGTTTTGTTTGCACTTGTTATTGGTTTAAATACCTAAATGGCTTGTCTGAACCCCAAAGCTGGTTGCAGGGAGGTTGAATACAGCTCGAATACAGCTTGAATACAATGCTCAGCTCAAAGCCCAAGACCTAAATATAAAAATAAAAATTATGTAAATGTTGAAGTAAAATTATTATAATTATAATCATTTATTGTATAAAAAGTGGATCACAATAAAATGATCAAGGATAAAAAGCAATCAGACCAGTTGAAAAGCATTAGATGTGCAAAATAAAGGAGAAGTGCTAAAGGGAAGGGGAAAGGAGGAGAAATGGGACTGGGCCTAAATCTAGCTAGATCTTAGCAATAACAAAGACAAGCTCATTCTGGTTTAGACAGTGACCTGACCACTGAAAGTATGCAGTTCAGTGGCCCCATAAATAAATAAACATCACATGAATATGCGCAAATAGGAAGTAACTTGTACTGCACTTAAAAAAAAAACAACAACATCTAGTTAAGATAAGGGACACTTTATTTGGCACCACACACATGAAATTAAAATGACAACAGCTGATAAAGCCATGCTAAAATTAGAAATGTTACTGTGTGTGTCTGGATACTCAATGTACTCTTGAAGTTTATTGATCTACTTTATACAGGTACAAGGTTGTTGTTGTTGTGTTGCATGATAATACAGAACATTGTTTGTTATGTTTATTGTTGACTGCTGATTCTGGTCAAAAGGAAAACACATCACATAAAAGCACTGCAAATATTTATCCTTGTTTCACTTTGCTTGCCTTTTCAGGTGCACATGAATAAATTAGAATATTGTGCAAAAGTCCATTTATTCAGTATAGTTCAATTTAATGTTTAAATTCAAACACATGCCAATACAATACACACAAAGGGAAATATCTGACATCTACTTTAATTGACATGATTATGTCTCACAATTAATGCAAAACAAAATTGTGTGTTTTCTTTTTGTTTTTCAACATATTTGCAGAATCTTGGCTGGAATAGACCTATAGAATTTTTTGCTGCTATTGATGTTTAGTTTAATTCAGATTTACCTAAGAGGCTAAAAGAAGCAACAGCAAAAGTAAACTTACCTTTACTCAAGTAATAATATTGTTGAGTACTTCTATTTCTACTTGAGTAATATTACCTTGAAGTACCTTTTCTCAAGTACAGGTACAGTACTACTTCCACCTCTGCTTAAAAGTACATCTCTGCCACTTTGGTCCCTTAGGAACCATTATGTTTCTTTAATCAAGATGAATGTGTAAATGTAAATGGTGTACACTCAAGCAGAGCAATACAATCCAAACAGGCCTAGCATCCAAAGTTAAGATATAGATGCATTTTTTTTATTTTTTATTTTTATTTTTTTACCAGATAGGACCCATTGATATCAAGATCTCTTTCCAAGGGTGACCTGGAAAGTTAGCACAAGTTACATTGACTAAATATAAATAAATATAAAGAACAAGTTAATAAAAGTACATTATAGCTTGTACTAAAATATATTATTGAGGACACAACAACCATTCAAAAGTACATTGCACTGTCCAATAGATTCGGGCTCTCTATCTTTTAAAGAAAGAATGAAATTTTCCAACTAAAATTAGGTCTGACAGCTTGAGTTCAGACTGGAGCATATTCCACCCAGAAGATGAATGCTTTTTTTCTCATTTCATTTCTATCTCGAGGCAGTGAAGTGAAGAACATCACAGGAATGAAAGGCATAATGGCTTTTAGTTCTCTGGAAAAACTCGCACATATATGAAGGAACCAGGCCAGGTAAAGCTTTATAAACTAGTGTCAGCCAGTGCGTTGATCTGCGTACTCCTAAAGAAGACCACCTGATTTCACATAAAGTTCACAATGGTGTGTGAGGCAACTGCATCCAGTGACATACCTCTCAGTGCACAGTGGTAAGCTGTGTTCAGGGAGTGTAGACATTTAGAAGAAGCATGTCCCCATAGTCAAGGCAAGAATGTTGCAGCAACTAGAAGTTTCTTAGCTTTAAGGGAAAAACAGGATTTGTTTCTATAGAAGCCAAATTTTCACTATATTTGAAATCAGTTTGGCTATATGAGCTTTAATGCCTTGTGAAGCAAGAGTTGATGTTTCCCACTGAGTCATTAGAGTTACAGAAAACGATTGGGTTTGGTTTTGTCTGCATTTAAAACCAGTTTAAGATTCTGCAGATGAGAATGAACAGTATTAAAAGCTGACTGTAAACATGTAAAAGCCTGCATAAAATTTAACTGCATAAAGTGGCTAGTGGGAGTGTTTGTGTCAAATTAAAATCTACCTGTATTTGGCTGGTTGGCTAGTGTTAATATCAAGCTCTGATTATATTGTTACCAATTCATCATAATCTGTGTCCATTTTTCCTCCCCTACATGTTAACCTTGAATCAACAGGGACCAGAATAATTGCTGAACAGTTAGGATGGCTGACCAGGTAGGGTACAGAGATAAGATTGAAAATTCAAAAGTGCAGTGTTGTGTGGTGTGATTGTTTGATGATTTTGATGATCGATGATTGATGATTTTGAATGGAATACATTTCCAGATAAAGCTCAAATCCACTATTTCAAGTGTTAAAATGTGTTTTTGCTGCACCATGGTGTGGGCCAGAGGCTGCTCAGATTGGTGCTGGATCTCTCACTATCTCTGCAGTCCCCCACAGCGCTGTCTGCTCCTGTGCACAGCCCCAAAAAATGTTGCATAATACAAATCCCAAATTAAACAGCGAAAAACCTTTGTCTTATAGCACCATAATTATATTTCCATTTGTCTGTACAAATGGACATCAAACAGATAAGTCCAGGAGATTGAGACAAGCTCCCCAAAATCCTTTTAAAAACACATTTGAATTTGGGATAGAGTTGGTGTGTGATACTGCAATGGTTACATAATGGAAAGAGACCAGACAGGAGCGCTTAGTGCTTGTCCCAAGTCCAAAAGGAAAACACACCATGACGTCACAGCGAATAGTTCCAGTAACACAGAGACAAATCAATATATACTCTGCTATTTGTTCATGTGTGTCTATTTTTAGCCTACATGATTGAATGCAAGGCCACACAGGGCACAGTAACAGGAAAATGACTTGTGATGTCTTATGTGTCATACCTATAGACCGTTCTCAGTCACGTGACTTGGTTTGTTGGCGCTGCCATTTTGGATGGCAAAAAGCCGGTGTAGCTGGCTAGCAATCAGTGATCATGCATAGAAATTGAGTTCATATTTACCGCTTTCTACACCGTTTCAATACTTAATGTTGGACAGGTCAGACAGCGATATTTAGAGAAATGTTCACTTGCTCACAATGCTTAAGACCCATTTGATCTGTCAAAATTACTGTTTACCAGCCTTCAACACACAATCCGCTTTGGAATACAACAACATTTACAAATATTTAGTCAATCAATCGACAATCTCACTTTAGAGGGGCACAATTAAAAGCTTACAAGAGGCAGAGAGCTCCTTCGAGGCATAACAATATTTAGTGGCAGGATGGGTGACAGACCTTTAAATATGGAAAGTGCCCTAAAACAACTGTTGTCCATGTGAGTAGGCAGATGAGAGATGCAGATTAGTGAAAAGGCAATATAAATACTTCAATAAACTAGGCTTTCCGTGAAGTTTAAAAGTCTAAAATTATCAATCAGAATTTAAGGCCTTAAAAAGTCACAAATTTGCTGAGATATGAAGAATTAGGATTTATATATGTTTAACCTCCTTCAGTCTGGCGGCGACCAGATTCAGAAAGAAACTCCACGAAAACATAATTTGCACGGTTATTATTTTGTCAATACAGGCATGATATACATTATTAGAAAGCTTATGTTCTGTACAAAATGGGAATTAAGTTAATTCTATGCTTAAAATATGACATATGTGTAATTAACGACAATTCCTCAGTATGCCAAACCGAAAAACAGACTTTTTACCTTTGAACACTGGTTCTGTCCAAAACCAGTCCAATTCAGGATTAGTAACGCTCAATCAGTTCGTATAAATCCACAAGTAAATATCGAGATATATTTCCATCAAAGTATTCCATGTTGTGAAAATAATCCTGTAATCGCCATATCCTCACGCAGAAATGAACAAATACCAAGCTGTCCTGAACATTGCATTTTCTTTTTCTCTCCCGTTTGCTAAATGTCTGTGAAAACGTGTTTACTCTGCTAATAAACCTCAGCAGACAGTAAGAAATTACTTCAGATTGGTTTTTACTTTATTTGATGATTACAGCAGGAACGATCTTTTATGTGACTTTTTTAAAGAATAAACTTTGTGAAACAGTGCAACATTAACTTTTTTACTTAAACAGACAGGTGGTAGATGCTATCACAGATATAGGACACATAAAACTATTTTTGATGAGTAAAACAAAATTAATTTGTTAGGCTAACAGACAGCAGGACTGATCCAAATTGGGGCATGACAACCGGCTTTTGCCATCCAACATGGCAGCTCCGTGCATCTCCGCAGAAATCATATGATCAGATGACACTGGCTGAGAAGGGTCTATAGAGAAATGCTTGAACAGACCCACTCACTTGCAGCAAACCTTTTCTCTCCGCTCGATTTGGAACTGGCCTATCACAGCTGTTTATCTGCAGCACGTCTAACAAATACAGAAGCAGAGCTAATTGTATAATTTCTCTGACCCGATTAACTGCATTTAGTCTTCGTCATCTGTTGGTCCTGCTGAAGTTCACGTTATTGTACAGTCCTGTGTGGGATTTCTTTGTCTTGTTTCCATTTTAACATCAGTGAAGTCCTGTTGAAGTCTGACGTAATAACCACATTCAAACAAACCGACCTTCGCCACAAGTCTTTGTACAACTGGCTTCTGTTGCTGTACACTTTCAGAAATAAATACAGAACTGCTCATATTATGACATATTCTGTTTTTTCCCTCCAATCAGTTCATTGCTATTCACAAGTTGTCACTGTTTCAAATGCCTGGCTGCTGGTAGATGTCCCAGTGACGACTGGATCTGTGTTCCTGTCCCGACTTGTGGGTCCTTAACCTCACCTCCTATGAACTTCCCAGACCTCTACCTCACCCCCACTCCCCTGTCTGGATGAATCCCACCTTCCAGACCTGAACTATGATACTATAGATGAGCTAATGGACTAACAGTCCTAGATACATTTTGCCTGTCTGTCCTGGGAGAAGATCTCTTCTTCAATGTGGTCTTCATAAGGTTTCTTCTTTTTTTCCCACAGCTGGGTTTTTTAGGAGTTTTTCCTTACCGAGAAGGAGGGTCTAAGGACAGAGATGTCTTGCCCTAGCTTAATGTAGTTATTGTTTGTGTTGACTGTGTGTTTATGTTTGATCAACTGTTTGTGAAGCCCTTTGAGGTGACTTTTGTGGTGATAATGGGCTATAGAAATAAAATTAAATTGAGTTGAACCAGCAAGAATCCATCATGTTTGTTTGAGTTACAAGTCCATAGTGTACTGCGTTTTTTCTCACACTTCATTTTTCTGATTGGTTACTCCGCCTGTGATTGTTCCACCCATAGAAACAAAACTTACGCAAAGGGGTACCAGACTAACTTTTCTGGAAAAAGAGTTTGTCTGCCAGGCAATTTCTTCTTACTTTGAGGACAAAATTGTTCTCTTGCTGCCTAATATATACCACCCACCAACACTTGCCATGATTAAGAGATAATCTGTGTTATTCACTTTCCCTTTAGTGGTCATAATGTTATACATGATTGGCTTATACGCACTTTCAAATCTAAGTCTAACCTTGTGCGTTCATTTTCGCTGTAAAGGTTATACATGTATTGTGTTTACATTTGACAGAAACAAGTAGAAAGATGTGTGATGATGTGGTTAAGTAAGTTGTGTCTGTTTTTAAATTGTGTAACTGGTGTTAGTCATGGTCGAGCTGCACATTTCAGTGGGCCGTATATCTTTGTCACTGCAGAGAAAGGAGAAAGCTCTAGTCTCAGCAGCGCGCACTCTTGACACTGGAGAGGATTTAATAAGCTCAGTCTGGCAGGTCCACATAGTTTCCACAGCCCTGTTCAGATCCACTATTAAAATAAGAAAAACTTCTAAAATAAAATGCAAATATGTAATGTTTCTGGGAAATTTCGACATAGATAATTGGCTATGTAATGATTATGTAATATGTATAGACTTTTATGAGAATTGTTTACACTAGATTACTGGTTTTGGTCCAATACCTATAGCCACAAGCCAGAGTACTCATTTTGCCAGTACCAAGCCTGAATGTTTGGACCAATCACATGCTCAGAACAAAGGGGGATGGTCTGATTCAGATTAGGGACACTTTTATTGGTTGAGTCTAAGCTCTTGCACAGTATTTGTACACAGGAGTAATGACGGCGGCAAGTCCAACTGGAAAGACACCGATTCCAGTGCTGGCTCTAACTGCTTACAGCTTAAAACAGCAGAAAAATAGAAAAACAGATCAGACAGAAGACAGAAAAAAGAATGGAAAATTGCAAATATGACATGAAATGAAATAAAATAGACAAGTTTTTTTTTTTTCTCAAATCTCAAAAACCTGGGTAGTGGGACTTTAACAGTGTAGAGATATTTGGTTTTACAGGAGAAGAGAGACAGATGTTAACGGCAGCTGAAAAGCTAATAAAGTGATCTGAAATGGTAACTTGTAGTGGTTTCTCTTTTCAGTCCTGTTTGTCTTTAAGGATCTGAACTTGTCATCAGTGGCTCGTAGCATTAGAAATATTAAGGTGTGCTGACTCTGCTGTTTGCAGGTGAGAGCCTGGGGTTTAATTAGCTCTGCCTTGATGTGTGATGTTCTCACTAACACTACAGGTACAAATCACAGATATAAAAAGTCACAGGTACAAAAAGCTTGGGCCTTTCAGATTGGGTTAGACTTCAGATTAGTATTAATTTTTAAAGAGGTTTGTAAGTTTCAATGTATAATCCTGAAACATTCCTTAAGCCCCTTTCACACAGTCCAAAGCATGAGATGGAAAGTATTTTACCTGAGTATTTTTTTGGAAGAAAAAGTGTAAAACATACTGATGCTTTTATTTAAGAATTTTGGGGGATTTTTGGTGGGGATTGTCAAAATGAGTAAAATGGCTAATGGTCACATTTATAGTGCTTTTCTACCTCAATTGGCACTCAAATTCAATAGTAAAACTTAGGTAAAAGTAATTGAAAGCAATATTTACAGTGGTAGCAGAAGCAGCAGGAGTAGTATCAGTACAACTACTACATTGTGGTAGTAGCTGAATGTACCATTTATATAGTAAACCACAAGACCAAAGTGAATATTAATGTTTGCCATCTGTTACCATGTCATCTATAATCAGCAACATCCTGACATTTACATGGAATTATTGCAGCATTCATGTGGTCCTTGGAAACTCGGAAAATATTTTTTTGGGTTTCCTCATGAATGTCCACACAAGTTGAAAAAACAGCTGGGGATTTCAGGTCAGAATCTGCTGCCCAATTTTCCCACTTGACATCCCCTACTTCATGAACATTATTTTGTTTTGTGTTTTATACATGAGCTCTTTGGCTAAATGTTGCTAATAATATGAGTTTACTATGAGCCATCACTCACATAGAAGTAACAGAACTGCATTTTAGTAGCTTTTTAAATGCTAATGAATATTACTGACTAATAACTCCTGATTTTCCGAGATAAAACCACAAGGAAAATCTGGAAAACACTCTCTCACTTCTCATCTCAGAAAATTAGTACAAGAACCACATGAATGTAACATAAAGCTGTGGTTAAACTGATAAAGGGAACAGTATACCTTGCTCTTAGGCTGTGAGTACATTCTGGTGATGAGGAGTGTCCCGGGACACCTCTCTGCTCTCTTAATGAACACCTGAGGGGCCAAACACAGGAAGAGGTGAGATCCACCCAATTAACCAGGACCGAATTACATGACAGGTCTACAAAGCTGATGTTTGACTCTGGGCTGATGTAGACAAACAGACTGCCCCCCGAGACTGCTCTGGTCCCAGCCGAGCTCAGAGTGGAGTCAGTACTGAGGCTGGTTACACACACTCACACTGGTTTACATGCTCAGACAGGAGGGAACATGGAAAAGGGCCAATTAAGAAGCCTGGTCAATTAGACTACTGTCCCCATCCATGTAAACACTCTACACATGCACTACATATATAGGATGTTCTTTTGAGTTAATACACTCATTGTAAAGTAATAAAAGACTAGTTTAGCATACAACACAAGCAGCACATGCATTTTCATGAGAGCGCTACATAAGCTAAATGCTACAGGCAAAAACAGCACAAGTTGATTAAAAGATTTATGTCAAAATAAAAAAAAAATGAAGGATTACATTTTTTATGATGTTTTTGTCATGGGAACACTTTTGTAACAAATTTAGTTAGAGAGTGTAAAAATAAAGTAATATTAGATTTGTGTTTCGAATATCAAAATTACAGATAAAACACACACCTGAGCCAAATTTCAAAGAAAAGATAAGAACCACTGAAAAGTTATCAACAAAATAAAATTTGAAAAGGACACTTTTGTCCTCATTGGGGTACAAGGGTTAATTGATTAAGATTACATTACTAAATGCAGAGAGTTAAAACTTTACTGACGTGAACAGAAAACTGCACTGGAGCAAGGTGTTGGAGGACTTTAACTTACTGTTACTTTAACTAAACAAAGAAACAGTCCTTGGGCAGCAGCTGATGATGCAGATGCAACGATAGCTTAACTTTGGCCATAACCATGAAATGCCGTTTAGTCTTATCTTAGTTAAAGTGAAGTATTATTAGCAGATGTGATGTAGTGGTGTTGCCGGATACAACAACTGATCCATCACCAGCAGGTTGTTCTGTTCACTGAAGCAGCACGTTTCCCGCTGCAGGCTCACATACAGAGGAACATGCCACATACACTCAGTAAGGCGACCTTCACCGACACACGGCTCCTGAGAACGCTGATAGTTAACACTCAGCCTAATGTGATTCAGACAGACGTTTGGCATATGGAAGTCTTCACAGTACAGTTATATAAGAGCACACCTTAAAGACAGACAATGCATTTCTTCCCGCTGCAAGGTCTTAGTGTCTTTTCATATTTTATTTACCGACAATTGCAACCTCACTGCAGAGATTTCTTGAGATGCATGGTTTCTACTGTAAACCAAAGGAGTATAGAGAAAGACATCATTTATTGATTTTGACCTGTAGAAAGGAGGATGCATAGGAGGGGTGTTGAGCACTTTTAGGTTTCAGAGTGGAGTTTTCATATTTTCAGTGCTAACACGGTTAGTAAGAGAGTTTGTTTTTGAAAATAAACCATCAGTGGCTGATGAAATGAATGGTTGCAAGAGAGTAAAAATTATATCTTGCAGAGGTGCACAAAATATCAATATCTGCCTTTGTTTTTTATCCCAGCTGTAGTGGTTATTCATTTCCTCTTCCACAACTTTAACAATTTATATTTTACTGACAACAGATGGCTAACAGCACACCTCTTCTATGATCCAATTGCATGTCTCTCCACAAACCACAAAGGTCAACAGGTCTGTGTATCCCCCAATGTCTAAATCAATTACTTTTCATCTCTATTGTCTTTTGTGTTTTTCTAGCTTACTTAAAAGAAATTAAAAAATCATAATTTTTTTTTTGGCACTTTCACCACTAATCAGTAAACACTGACTTCACACATATGTTGCAGTTTGCACTTGACTCTCTCATGCAACACTTCAGTGATAACCAGATATTGCACACAATCACTTCCAAGGACCAAGAATTGGAAATGAATGTGTTTTATAGGCTGCAGGGCTTCTCTTTAGCTGTCAAAATGATGCATATATTCTTTTCACCCTCCATATGGCCACTTCTGAATGAGTGATTGGATCTGAGGGCATGTTCAAAATGCACTGACATATGATGATTGTCTGGCTTCCATAGGAACCGTCACATCTGTTATGTTATTGCTATGCTAATATATGACACAGAAACATTATGAAACCTTAAAGGAGATATATAATGCTTTTCTCTATTTTTTTAAGTACATTTTGGTCACTAAAAGAAAGCTTTTCTAATAATTACTTTAGTAATGCCATAAAGAAACAGGTGAAGAGACCAGCAGAGGGCAGTTCTATTACGGTCTTTTGAACAGAAATCTAAAAAAAATACAGCTGTGAGGAATCAGTGGATACAGAGCTGTACACTGTATTTTTGGATAAATGAATGAGAGCGACTGGATGTAGAGGGCTTGTTGATTGGTCAGTGCTTACTGGAGTGGGCTCTAAAAAGTCAATTTTGCGTAGTAGCCCCTTTAAACTACAATCCTAAACCACTGGATGAAGGGATGCAATGGATTTCACATGATTTCAGTGAAGAGCACAGTGCGGCCTCAGACAATAACATCCTATTATACTCCGTGGACATAGTATACGGGATAGAAAGAGTTTGCCAATGACAAAAACAAACAAACAAACAAACAAAAAAACAACAACAAACATCTGACCTTTCAAAACAATCCATAGCTGGTTGTCATGAGTTTCATATAGCAGTCTTAAGTATCGAGGCCCCTTTTTCTTGAATAAAATACGTTCTGTTACTAGAGATTTGTTCATTACACCCAGTATGACTGGGTGCTAATGATGTAACCTTTGATGGTGATATGTGCAGAACATTGCAGGTCATTGCATAAATATAAGAGACATATATAGGGATGTTATGTGAAGCCTTCAGTGGACAGTTGCATAAGAGGACAGTATCAAAGCAGACATGCCTTTTAGAACATGCTGTGGTTATATAGCAACGACTTGTGTCTCAGTATGTAACAGAAAATGTTGAGGAGAGCAGTGATATTCATTCATTCATCTTGTTTTTCTGCTTATTCCTGTTATCAAGATGGCAGGTGGTGGAGTCTATCCCAGCATGAATTTTTTGGTAGGCGGAGGAGGTCAGAGTACCCGGAGAGAACCCACAGTAACAGATGGGAAAGACATGCAGACTCCACTCAGAGAGACTGTGGTTGGATGGCCCGAAGATCCTCCTGGCTGAGAGGTAGGAGCGCTAACCACTCTGCCACTGTGCAAATGGGGGGTCAAATTAACAATGGACAGCTGAGTGATGTGGCACTGAGAGATGAAGACAAAAACACAGTGGTCAACACAATTCACATGGCTATCTATCTGTTTGATGTATACAGTATTCTGAAGTACTATAGCACATTCTAGGCTTTTTTGCCAACATTAGTAATATTTACTGTACAGCCGCTGACATTTGCAATAGTAGATCTGATCCATGCATTCATTCATTCATCTTTTACAGCTCATTACAATTAGGGGCTGCAGGTTCTAGAGCCTTAATCAGCTACTTTGGGCCTGAGTCAGAGAACACTCTGGACAATGGCCAGTTAGTTGAGAAACTGACATTCCTCCTGTCCTGACCTGTGGGCCCTCAACCTCACCTCCTATGGACTTCCTGGACCCCTACCTCACTCCCACTTCCCTGTCTGGATGAAGCTCACTTGCTGCATCCTTACAGACTTAAACTATGATAATATAGATGAGCTAATGGACTTTATTTTTACAGTCCTAGACACAGTCTTAGCCTGTCCATCCTGGTGGAGGATCTCACCTTTAATATGGTCTCTGTAATGTTTCTTCTTCTCCTCATAACTCCCAGCATGACAGACGTGACTGACGAACATGGGAAAATATCCCGGCGGCGGGTTACTGGGCTGTATGTACTTAAAAAAAAGTTTTTTAGGAGTTTTTCCCTTACTGAGAAGGAGGGTCTATGGACAGGGATGTCTTGGGACTGTTTAGTTTAGTGTAGTTGTTGTTTGTGTTGATTGCGTGTTTATGTTTGATTGTGTAACTAATTGTTTCTACAGCCCTTTGAGGTAACTGTTGTGATATTGGGCTATGCAATAAAATTGAATTGGCACACAACCATTCACTCTCACATTCATTTACTATGGGCAAGTTACATTCAGCAGTTGGCGGCACAGTGGCTTAGTGGTTAGCACTCTCTCCTCACAGCAAAAAGATCCTGGGTTCAATTCGTGGACTGTGTGGGGCCGTTCTGTGTGGAGTTTGCATGTTCTCTCTTTGTCTGGGTGGGTTTCCCCCATCAACCTCAAAACATGCACAATAGGCTAATTCTCCATCCAGATACTCCTGACCAAGATCTGGAGAAGGTTCCCTTTAGGAGCTCCTGACAGGTTGCCTCAGTGGCATTGAAGGATGGGTCAAATGTAGAGAACAAACTTCCCTATGGGTACAATAAAGTATACCTTACTTACCTCACAGTTCACCAACACTGAGTATGGGCATGTCTTATGTGTAACAATGAATAACCTCAAGCTCCATGGTCTCTTTTTGCACAGGGGCCTGATTGAAGAAGTGTGTTGCTGATTCAGTCTCATGTTGTTCAGATGATCTTATTAAACAGCTGTGGGAGCATCTCTCATAGTTATGTAATATCAAATCAATTTCTCAATATCAAACACTGTTATAATACTTTTAGGGTATAAAATCACTTCTTTGAGTGTTTTAAATGCCCCTTTGAGGAAGGTCACTATCAAAAGATTTATTATTGTGCAAAGCTATTTTTTAATCTAGTCTTATGTATGTAGGTCAATGTGATTCATATTTCATAACCTCAACCAACTTTTGACTCCATTCTTAGGGTTTAAATAAAGTTTTCCACCAAAGTATCTTCCACCAAAAATATGTGATCACTGTGCATTCCTCAAATTGTACAGACTTGGCACATACTGTTAATATTATACTCTGTGACTGTGTGTCTTTCTAATGGGGCAGATTTCACCTCATACTATTTCTAAACTTGCTCCTTCAGGACAATGTTATCAGTTTGCTGCAGTGAACCACATGAATCTGCGCAGTGTGGCTCACAAAACTGTGAAACATAATCAAAAAGGTCACCAACAAGTGGACTACTGCATGTCAGCACAACTATTCACTGGACAAAGTAAATGTCAGTTTATTTATCCTCCACTTATTACCAATACAGGGTCGTGGGGACTGGAACTTATCCCAGGAGCTATGGGCCTTAGGGGGGAAACACCCTGGTTAATGGCCAGCTGGATGGAGACTTAAAGAGACACCATGGTTGCCAGGTCTGAAAGTCAAAACCTGTTCAACAACAACTTAAAATCCAACCCAAACCCATGGAACAGTGTATGAAAACACTCCGTGACCACAAGTTCCACTGCATTCAGTCTGAATTTCTGCTGCTGCTCTGAAAGGAGCGTTACTCCGATGACACGGACCCCCCCTCACAGACAGAGCAGCTCCTCAGACACAGAGACGTGCTGATTTGGCCTGGCTTCACTGTGATCGGTGTTGGGTTTAAATATTTGTCATTCAAAAAATGGACCTTGATTTAGAAATAGCCCATCATTCACATAATCAGCATCCTAAGAAATAGCTCAGCTCAACCCGAGGACAATTTTTTCCACTTGTGGCAACACTTCATAAATTCAACAACCCTGAGACACACACAGACAGACAACAATTCATTGTCACATTCAGTCAGGAGTACAAATTATTTAAATTTTAAAACATTTGTAGTGATTTGATTAGGATTGTGATGAGATTAATTTTGTTTTTCTTTCAGCCTTTGTGGTTCACCACAGTAAAACGCCAGTCTCCTTGTGTGCAGAAATGTCCATATTGATTTGACATAAGTTTTACAATGGATGGGCTTGCTTCTCCATTTATCGGGGCATGGGACGGGCACAAAAAGTGGCTTGAGAACCCTAGTACTAGACTGAGGTTTTAGACAACAAAACATGAAAAGGTAAAAGACAGGTCCCAAAAAATGATGAGAGACAACTTTGGGTCCCAGGATGATGCCAGTTGAGAATCCCAAATCTAGAAACTGACATGTGACAGAAGCAGAATTAATCTGGGTCTGGTTACAAAGTAAGTTTCGAGCATATGTTCCCACGTTTGCTGAAGGTCCAGCCACTCTCACAGCTGCCCCTTCTCATTTGCTCCTATAGCTTTGTCTACTGCAGCGCTGCCTGGAAACCTTTGGCCTACATACCACAAGAACAGGGAGCTGGGAGCGTTTCTGTAAAATAAAGTGCAGCACAATGAGTGTCCACAGACACTGACGAAGAAGGTAGACAGTAAGATGAAAGTAAGTCATGGGAAAAATACAGAGGGGCATAACGTGGTGGGAGGGGTTCTAACCACGGAGACATGTAACAGCCTGCAGGAATGTGGCTGATTAAACTGGTAATGGGACAAGGTTCGGTTAGAGGCCGGTTTGAAACTCAAACAAGTACAAACATATTAGTTGAATTTTGGGTATAGGCATGCAGACCAGTGGTTCCCAAATGTTGGTGGGGATCCAAAAGTGGGTCATCAAGAGGTTAAATATAAATGATCAGCTTATTTAAAATGAAAATATTGTTTAAAGGTTGACATGAAATTGTGAAGCAAATTTTAAAATGTGTGTGCCATAAAGGTATGGGACAAGATCTCAAAATGCGTTTCCTCCACAGGGTGACCGGTGAGGAGCTTGTTCACCCAGGAAGAGCTCAGAGTAGACCCACTGCTCCTTCATATTGTGAGGAGCTATTTGAGGTGGCTGGGGTATCTGTTTCAATGCCCCCTCCCCCTGGATACTTCCCTGAGGAGTTGTTTTGGGCATGTCCCACCAGGAGGAGACCCCGGGGAACACCAAGAGCATACTGTAGGGACTATATCTCTCAGCTGGCTGGGTAACACCTCACAAATCCCAGAAAGAGATTTTTTCCTTACTGAGATGGAGAGTCTGTTTATGTCTGATTGTGTAACTAATTGGTAAATTAGACACTGGGCTACATAAATAAAACTGATTTGAATTGAATTGAAGTGTCTGGGGAGAGGGGAGTCTGGATTTTTCTAATTAGATTTCTGCCCCCGTTACACAGCTCCAGCCAATCAGTAAGGAGTTTGTTATCCAGGACAGTTTGCTGTTTTAAGAACTACTATTTGTGCCATTTCATGAAAAACAATCTGAGTACATCTGCTTTCACCACTAACTCTATTTCTCAATACCCTTTTCTCCGAACCTGGACTTAGAGCTGCATGTGTGGCCTATTTTTAATCTCTTTCCATTGGCATCGCTGTAGTTAGTGGGGAATGAGGCTGGGGTCATGATCACAGATATCTGTTAACATAGATGGGATCAATAATTTGCCTATTCTAAGTCTATAGGCAATTGTTAGGTCTATATTTAGATATTTTACATAATATACAGGAAGAGGGTTACCATGGGTTCCTCCAGCTTCCTCCCACTGTCCAAAGGCATGTATGTGTTAAGTGAATTGGTGACTCTAAATCACCCCTATAGTCTCTGTCTGTGTGTGTATGTCTCTGTGTCAGCCCTGCGACCATCTGGCCACTGTCCTGGGTGTACCCCACATAATTGACCATAGTTGCTGGGATAGGCTCCAGTCATCCGCAACACCCAACAAGAATACATGGAAGAAGATGACGATGAGTTCACACACAGATGCTACATGCAATAAATGTATTTTTAATAGTTTTCAGTTGTTTGAGAACTTCATTTTAAAGCAACACAATGTAACTTTTGCTTTCTCTCTTGGTCCCTTTTTGGTTGCCTAATGTAAACAGAAAAGGTAGTATGTGCCATAATTTGTCAGAAATGAAGTAATAAGTAATGACAAAAAGAACAATTAGTTAGCATTAGCCTTTTTCAGGTTGTATCTCACTGAACATTGTTTGCAAATGGTGTAAAACAGTGGTTCCCAAAGCAGTGTCTGGGGTCCCCAGGGTCTGTAAAGGTACTGCAGGGGGGGCCCCAGAGGTTGTCTACATTTTAATTCAAATTAAAATTTCAATTCATTATTTATTTTAGGAGCTGCTGTCTGGTGAAAGGGAACCTATGTCGGTCGGTATCATATTTTCCTGGTGTTTTGTTGAATAAATTGAAGAGCTTTCATGTCATTCCCAGCTTTTCTCCTCTCTGTTCAACATTTGTCTCAGCTGCTACGGCTATCCTCAGCCAGTAAGGAGGTTAACATCTAAAATCTTACATTAGCCAACAGCCAGTGTTTTTGTAATCTTTTTATAAAAATATATGGAGAAAAACATGACACAGTCTCTTGCATAGAGATAAGTTTTATTATTGGGGGTCCGCGAAGAATTTTCAGAAATTTAAGGGGACTGTGACTTTGGGAATGGCTGGTGTAAAGTGTATAATGGAATAACATGGAATCACATTTCCATAGCTGTTTTATTTGTTTGCTACTTTCCAGTCAGTCCTAACTTGGCATACTAGCAGCTCACAAAGTGATCTGCCCACTCCCCGACCACAAATAATTAATAAAAAACGATGTTATGGTCCAAATACTGCATAGTGTTGCTTTAGCACTTGGCATCACACTTGTTGACACATGATGAGGAATCTGAGTCATTGGAAGATCCCACTGCTCTTTCCTTTAGGGTTTGCAGTCCAACACCAGGCTTCCCAGCATGCAACAGGGCCTGGGGGCTGCCATGTGTTCAGTGTTTTAACCTGTAAGAGCAGGACATCCTGTTTAATCCAACATCCAAAGTCACAACATCTGACACTTGTAAAACTATTAAAAGCAGTGGTGGAAACTAATGAAGTAAAAGTATTGAGTTAAGTACGATTTTCTTGTATCTGTACTTGAGTAAATTTTACAAGGGGCACTTTTACTTCACTACATTTTAGAGCAAGTATCTGTACTTTTTACTCCACTACATTTCTGACTTTGTCTGAAGTACAAAGTATTTTGAGTTTTAGTTTAAAATCCTATGTTTTTGTCATTCCCTCATTGTAGACACACAGTACTTAAATATAACAGATGCAGTAAAGTAGTACTCCTTTAGAAAAATCAAAATACTAAAGGCAAAAGAACTCACCAACAGATTCAGTCTCTTCTACTGCAGCAGTTTGTTTATTTCATCTGGAATCGGTACAATTTTTCAGGAAAAATCTCTCACATTTAACACATTCATGAGTTGTTGAGTCTGTGTGAAATACTTTAACTTTTTTACTTGCAAGTACATTTAAAAGTAAGTACTTTTATACTTTTTCTTAAGTAGAAATTTTAAGGTGATACTTTTACTTGAGTTAATTTTTGCTCTTTTATCTGTACTTTTACTTAAGTAAAGAAATTGAGTACTTCTTCCACCACTGATTAAAAGTGATATTAATAAAATATGAAAGAACTGCTACTATAAAAATACACTCAAACTACAGAACTTACACCAACATAAAGATTATTCTTCCTGAGGTCTACATTTATAAAGAATATTGTATTACAAAAATGAGCATATAGTTTGAACTCTTCTCTCTGACTATTAAAGCGTTTATTTTTCTTTACACTAAACTCATAAATTAGACTCCTTACACTTCTCTGCTGACCCCTGACAAAGTGGTAAAAGTAAAATGCCGATAAGCAGTTTTTAATGGGACTGTGACAGGTGCAGCACCGAACTGATTCATTACATCGACCTCAGACCGGACCTCTGTGAAGAGTCCAGTATGATCAGGTTTCACATCTGCATTTAGGCAACATTCAACATGGTGCACAGAGAAAACACTGGATATTATCAGAGATGGAAGAAGTACTCTAAATCTGTACTCAAGTAAAAATACAGCGACTTCAAATTAATATTACTCTGAAGAAGAGTCTTGTATTTTATCTTTTATCCATACAATGGTATATAAATGCAAATCTTACAAAAAGGTTGTTAGTTCAATTCCCGTTTTGAATTTTACAGTATGTAGGTTGTAGTATGTAAGTTTTGAGTGTCTTAAATACATGCAGACTATTTATTGCCCCACTGGTTAATGATATGGCTTAGATGATGTTTCAGTTTGCTTCCTGAAGGCATGCTAATGTTTATAGACTTCATCTGAGTGGCACCATTAGCATTTTTGACTCAGAATACATGCAGTGACTTATTAAACAAGAAAAACTGCCCTTATGGCCAAATGGAAATACTAACACACACAACATCACTCTTTTTTCTAGAGTTTATTATCTTCCAGCTCCAAGTTCAGAGTCAGACAATGTCATTGATCTCACAATAATCTCTGCTTTGTTAATCATCTTGTGAATGCATTGCCATCAGGAGTGTAATAGCTGCTTTCAGTGTATGTCGTTAATTTAGTGTTAAAAAGTGATGTGGACCAACAAATGTGTCATATAGAGGTTCTCTTTTCACAGATTATATGCTATGATATTAATGTGAAATGGGTATTGTGTGATTAAATTGGTTTTCTCAAATGCCAGAAAACTTTACATTTCAGGACACTTTTTAAGGCTCTTGCTCTTCTCACAAAATCCCACTTTTCTGAGCTGGGGTTGGGTCCTAACCAAAGACCCTTGTCTTGGTCTTGTTTTGGTCTCAGCTGCAGTTTTACCTGGTCTCAGATGTGGCTCAGACATTATATGAAAGTACTATAGTATACTTTTGAAAATGCATAATTTTGTAAGTCATTTGTTTTCAGCATAAGAAGATCCTAGATGTTGGCATTAACTAATTAAAATGATCAATAATGTATTTGAACCACTTTTTTTTTTTTTGGTCTCAGTTTGCCTTGGTCTTGATCCTTAAAAGTCTCAGCCTTGTCTTTCAGTTGAATCTGCTCATTTCATTCAGTGATGTCAGCAATGTCCTGGGCCCTTTCCCCTGCTGCTGCCACCATTTGGCCAGAAATCTTGGAGTGGTTTTAGACAGCTCCTTCAAATTTGCTCAGCAAATAAGCTCAGTGGTCAAAACTACCTTTTTTCAGCTGTGTGCCGCTTACTGAGTAAAGTCAAACCATACTTGCCACTGATTGACTTTGAGCGTGTTATTCATGCCTTTATTATGTCCCGCTTGGACTACTGCAATTCCCTGTACTCTGGATTGGACCAGGCCTCCCTCCATCGGTTAGGGTTCGTCCAAAACGCAGCAGCTCGTCTGCTGACTGGCACAAGGAAATATGAGCACATAACCTCTGGCTTCCTGTCAGCTATAGGATTCATTTTAAGATTTTATTGTTTTTTTTTTTTAAATGTCTAATGGGCTGGCGCCCTCCTACCTCTCAGAGTTACTGTCCAGAACAACGAGGTCAACTAATCAGCTGATTTTAGAAATTCTGAGAACACATATGAAAACCAGGGGAGACAGGGCGTTGAGGCTGCTCCTAGTCTTCCTCTGAGTGTTAGAACAGCCTAATCTGTAAATATTTTTTAAATCTTTACTAAAAACCCCTTTGTCTGCATTGGCTTTTAACACGAGCTGAGCTGGACTTTTTGAATGTTCTTTTAATATATTTAGTTGTTTTTATTTAATTTTATTTTTGTGTGCTTTTAGTTTGTTAACTCTTTTATTATTGTTTTATTCAAGTATTGCACTTTATTAAGTGATGTGCTATACAAATGACCTTGACTTGTCCCTCAGTTAATTCAGAAAACCTGAATTCTGGTTCCAGAAAACCTATAAAGTGATAAATTAAAGTCACGTGCCTTAGTTTTTCACAGAAAACAATTGTGGATTACACAGAAATCAGTGTGCGGGACAGTTTTTTATTGCATGTAATCTCCTTAAAGCTTTCACAATCAGTCTTTATAGATTTATGTTCAAACACAGATGGAGAATTGCTGATTTGTGAAATTTAGGGGCGTGACCAAGCAGCCTTTGCCATTATGATATGAAGTATACAGTGCCACAGAAACTTAGAGACAAAAGAGTCAAATTGTGCATAATTCAATGACTTTGGAAATCACACTTTATATGTGTTCTTATCATCACTTAAGAATGACTTTTAGCTGATACAAAGAAGTTGTTTTGTCTAAACTGCATGTGTGTCTGCTTTTACCATTATGCGGGTTTTGTGGTTTTAGAGTTGCCAATTTATTTATTTTAACAGAAGGGGGTGAGATCAACTTTGATCGTAAGATGTTATTTTTTTTAGAAATTTGTAGCGCTTCTGTGTCAGACCTGGCATCAAAAAAGAAACAAAACGAATAGTGGCCAGTTATGCCATTGGCAGTAGCTCACTTGGTAGAGATGCTTGCCCAAGTGAGACTGGTAACCCAAAGGATGGTAGTTCAAGCCCTGCTGCCAGCATTGCATACTGTCATTGAGTCCTTTGGCAAGACACTTCACCCACCTTACCTGTGTAATTGTGTGTCTGGTGGTGATCGGAGGTGCTGTAGGTGTAAAATGGCAGCCATGTTTCCACCACTGAGTATGACTGAGGAATGAATAAATGAATGAATGAATGAATGAATAATGCACCAAATTACAAAGTGACTTTGAGTGCCTTAGAAAAGCACTATATAAGACTAATGCATTATTTTTATTATTATGCCCAAAAGATTGAAGCCATACCATGTGCCAGCACCAAGCCAGGCACAAATGTAAATTTGCAATTAGGCGTCCAAAGTATGCCAAAGTACTAAATTATTTACTGCAGATACCCATTTCTTTTATGATATGTCCTATGTGATATGTCACTACTCTCTTGTGATTGGCCCTTCCCCTTAAATATTTTTCATTATGTGACTTCAAATGAAAAAAAGTTTGGACACCCCTGGTTTACTGTAATACTGCACTTTGGCTTAACAACTGTTTTCTTATAATATGGGCTTTTGATTCAGTCAAAAGGTCTTGTCTTGGACTAAACACTTGAACTGGATGTAAAGTTATGGTGGGTATGTTTCTAGGAAAAGTCAATCTCATGACTCATGACTTATGACTGTCTTTATCTTAAAAGCAACATACAGCCTGTTCTGTTCCCTCTTTGTGGAGTGAGAGTGCACTTTCTGAGATTGCTAATGCGATGTAGAAAGAGAAAACTCCTTCACTAAAGGTATGTAACTCACTGATCAATCCTCTTAACTGCTTAAAGCCTTACCGGAGTCTGCTGTGACCAGAAACCTGCAGAGAGTTATAGAATAAATGAGGTTCACTTCTCTCCTGTGTTATCTCAGCTGCTGCAGAGCTGACTATCTTTTGGAAGAATATGGCACATTAGTCTGTGACAGACTGTGAGGGAACTGTTTACATTACACCAAGTTAAAACATTGTATTAAAACAATCTATATTTAAACATACATGTTCAAAGTACATACCAGGCCAGTAAGGTTGCTGTTAAGTGTGGACAGAAGTCTGATCCAAAACTGTCTATCTGGAAGTTTGAAGTTTTGTTAATTGTGTTTAATGTCACAACATAAGTTCTGTAGTGCAGTTATTCAGTACATGCTACTGTTCTGTTTGCTTTAGCCAGCAGCCTACCTGACCATCTATTTTAAAATATTACTGAAAAAGTACAACATTTTGCATGTCCTCACTTTGAATAAGGCTGGTTATCACAAGACCAAAACACCAAAAGACCAGAAATTAAAATAACATTTCCCCCTTTCTCTAATCCATTGTCCCATCAACATGCAGCCATGTGTGGCTCCACCATGTCAAAGTGTTGCAAAGCAGACCCAGAGCTGGCACCCATCGCTGAGGGGTCCCAAAAGTTGGATAGTGCAGTACGTTTTCTGGGGACACTTTGGACCACTTTGGGTATTATATGACCAACTATATTAACTATGTTTGAATTAAAAACACTATCTTCTATTAAATAATTCTTAAGCCCAACTCTGGAAAAAATAATGAAAATCAGTACAAACTATTTTTACTCATTTCATGTCATATTGTCATTTTCACATATGAAGTTTGTTTGTTGTTGAACTACAATTACTGGATGAAAACCAACTGTTGCTCATATACTAGATGCCGTCTGCAATATTGATACAACATTGCTACTTG